>RSEF01000003.1:87040816-87084797 GCA_003993805.1 Himantopus leucocephalus | reverse complement strand
CTTTTTCTTTTTCTTTTTCTTTTTCTTTTTCTTTTTCTTTCCCATCACTGCAGTATTTTCACACTTCTGTGCACTCACAGAAAAACAAGTCACGGTCTGGTCTTTAAGATTTTGTGAGAACTGACAAATTTGGTCAAGGGTGAGACTTTGCAAATGCTGTTAAAAACACAGCTTTTCATGTGGCAACATGTTCTTTTATACTGGAACACATCCTAAATTTTCACACATGTGCAGGAAGTGAAATCACACCTTTTTATGGCAGAAACAGCTTAGCACAGTGAAATGACAGCTTTTCCCTATAAAAAATGCCTTTAGTTTTTGTGGAAACCAGTGAATTACTTGAGGCAAAACCACAAAGTGTTTCATCAGCAGCACAATGGTTTTTAATGCAGCTCTGCCTTGAAAAGAGCTTGAGGAAGATGGAGATCAGGGGATGACACGGCTGGATGTATCAGCCTTGCAGCCCAAATACGCTGTACAAGGTTTGAGCGTTTTTTCAAAAGATTTTTAATTTAATGGTGTCTTCTAAGTCTTCCTTTTCCCTCCTTCCCCATCTTCAAAGTCTATTATTTCCTCTCCTTTGATCCCAAAATTTCATCCCATGGTATTTTTAACTCTCCCTGCCCCCACCAGACAGACTCCCATCCCTGCTCCCCTCCACATGTGGCTGCCCGTCCGCTCTGGCTGCCTCTCACTACTACTGAGGGAAGCCAAGGCCAGGCAGACTGTAGATATAACCGGAGCTCTCTGATGCACTTTAGCGGTACCTGCATGTCCTGAGTTAAAGACACCCTGGCGTGTGTCCTGGCCAGCAGGACATTTGATACCCTCGCCATCATAATTTTACTGCCTTCAGTGGGAACAAGCGCTGTAGTATCTGGAGGACCAAGGCAATTTTTGCTGGGAAATCCATTCTGTAGAGCTCATAGCTGGATATACAACCGGGAGGAAGATACACTTTATTTCTAAGATTGTTTCTTCATGGGACAGGTGGTGCAGTGAGGTGAGATGGGTTGCCATGAGTTGCTCTGTTCTCTCCCAAGCTACACCATTCTCAAATGTAATTTCCCTTTCCTCTCTCTCCTCTTTTAACATCTCTGTGTGCTTCTCTTCCACGGAGAAACCTGCAGATTTGGAGGAAACTTACCTTTGTCACTCATGGGGGAGCTCTCAAAGCAGACTCTGGGAAGCCCTCCAGATGCTTTTTTCAACACCTGGGTGCTTGGCAGGAGTCAAGAAGAGTCACTGCATGCCCTCAACGTGATTCAGAGTAATTTCAGTTTCTGTGCTGTCAGTGGGGGCCTAAACCGTGGCACAGGAGCACTGCGAGGAGAAGCATAATTTGCAGTTACTGAAATACAAAAGTAAATCAGTAAGTAGTAAGCGAAATGCGTGCATGCTCTGTCCTGCATTTGCAGGTACATCCGTGTGTGTGTGGGAAAGGGCACAAGTCAAAATGGCATTTGTACAAATTTCTGGGCAGGTTGTATGCTCTGGAGCCAAACTGCCTGCTTGTTGAAGGAAAGATTTTAAACCTGCCTGTAAGTCCAATAACCAGCTTTCTAACCACACACATCCCACACCTACATTTTTGTGTTCTGCAGCTTTCATGTTGGTCAAATAAAAAGCATCAGCACCACATCTACTTGTTTGCATTGAGGACCAATATGTTTTCTTTGCACTTTAAATACTGTTTAGAGCTCTCTTTATGAGCTTCAATTAGGAGTTTGCTATGGAGGGCTTATTAGAGCAGTTTTATTGGTACTTTAACACATTTTCTTTGTTAAAAGCTAGTTTAGAAGCTAGTTTAAGAAGCTTGTAAATAGGAGCCACAGTAAGCTGTCTGTTCCACTGACAAACGCGTATCAACAGGCCTCCCAAAGGGTTCCTCAAGTCACCTGGTCCATCCCTACATGAGCATCTGCAGTGAGCCCCGGCACTGCCAGGCTCTCAGGAAAGGGAGTTGGGTGGAGACATCAGGGAATAAATATTAATTCTGGAACTCTAGGGAGAAAACAACCCCCAAACTGGAAGTTTTACATTTGATATAAACTTAAGATGCATGAGACATCCAGTCAATTTGGTATCCAGAGCAATCAGGTCAATACAACGCAAAGAGATCACCTAGACTGTTTTCACCAGCAGAAGCAGAGGTCAGGACTGGGAGTAAAGAAACTTTCTGGCTACTCAGGTTTTCCATCCAGGGTTCAGGCTGGAGAAAGCCACAGTGTCAGTCCCCCTACTCTCCTGGCTGTGACTCGAGGAAAACCTCCCTCTTGTTGTCTCTGGAGACTCCACACCCGGGCAGACGTAGCTGAGAAGACCCCATCCTTGGATGAGGCGCCATGGAGAGCACCTGAGGGGCCGTGTCCGTCCCCATGTCCCACATGCGTCCACTTGCTTCTGGAGCAGAAACCATGTGTGCTGGTTTCTGTTCTCTCTTCCAGTACGATTCTTGTTTTAAAGGCACCTAGAGATGAGGAGTAGCCTCTGGGAACAGGGAAAGCTGCTGCAGCCAAGGAAGGAGTGTGAAGGTCCGCCCAAGAGCGCTGCCCACCCTGAGGTGCACCTACAGCCCCTCTCAGGTGGCAGAACAATTTAAACTAATTCATGTTTTGGATTCCCCCTGGCATGCTGTAGCTCTTTTTGAATGTGGCCGCCTCATCCCCACCAGCTTCCCATGGCTCCCCCAGGCAGGATCCCCCCTGCAGCCGGACTCCCGCCAAACACCCACAGCTGCCACGTCGGCATGGCTGGTGACCCTGCTCTGGCAGGGGGGTTAGACTAGATGATCTCCAGAGGTCCCTTCCAACCCTGACCATTCTGTGATTCTGTGATTCTGTGATCCTCTGGCCCAAAAGGCACCATCAAGCCCCCACACCTGTCTTTCTGCAGATGCCTACAAAGCCTGTGCCCACAAGGGTCCCACTGCAGAAGACCCGGCCGTGACTGCTGAAGCGAGCTTAGGAGTAGGTGGAAAGTGTCTCCTCCAGATCCCTCGGGGAGTGCTACAGAGTATCTAAACAAGTCTGTTTCATTAGCCACATTTATATTTTCCTAGGAAAAGTATGCAAGTAAATATTTTCTCCAGGCTTTTCTCTTTTCTCTCCTCTTTTTCTTGGCTCCTTTTTTCTCTCTAAACCTACAGTACATCACTCACGACGACTTAAATAGTGAAAACTGTCTACAGTTTATCTAAGGATCAAACAGCTGTTGTCTTCACAGGCCTTTTTTATTAATATGAATTAATGTTTTCCAACTTATTTCCTACATTTCTGCTGGGAAGAATAACCCTTCCCAGAAGCATTCTTTGGCAGATAGCAAAATAATTTGAGTAGCAGATATATGATCTCATTTTTTTCTGGACAGATTACAAATTGGACATTGGCTAAAAGTGGATGAACACAATAAGTATTTTAATCTTGCAGTGATTTCATGTGCCTAAATGCTTCAGCTGCCTACACTTTCCAAGCTATGAGCTGCATCCTTAAGCACTTAAACTGTCTCTAATTGCAGAGGATACCGTGGCCCAGACCTACTGTAATGGAAGAGGGAGTGGGTTGTTTCCATTTGTATGTCACTGCAGAGGTCTCTGAGCATTAACTGCTTGCCTGACCAGCATTTCTTAGATGAAGTGCTTTGGAAATATCAATGTTCATGTCCTACTCCAGTCCAGCATACACAGAAATAGGTTGCTTTTGACACAGCTGGATTGCTCCTTCCTTTAGGTAAAGGCCTAAAAGTGCTGCCTTAGAAATGTTCAAATACTGTCTTCTAGGGAGACTCTTTACCGCTTTAAACTGCTTTAAATGTCTCTATGGAGAGTCGGTCCAAGACTGATGTTGAGCCTGAGAGCGTTCCTGGATTTATTCATATGAGCTTTATAATCTACACATATGTCACAGAGACTTTTGCCACTTGATGTAAGTGCTCTCGGAGCTCTTGCTGACCCTACCCTGTTATGGCTGTGATGTTTGAACCAGCAGACTCCCACATCTCGCCATTTCTGAAACAAGTAATTGTGCACGTCTCTTCCACTAAGAGCTGAAGGTATCTGTGATTTGCACCCAAGGCAGTGACGGATGTTCATCAAAGACACAACAGATGGACGAGAAACTGTTGACTCTCAACTCCAGTTACTTCTTCTTTTGGAGAAGGTTTACAATTAATTTCCAATTGCATTTACTCAGTGTAAATATGTTGTTGGCTATAAGGAGTCTTTCCATGTAAGTACTGTGTTCATTAATAGTCCTTGCTCTTTCAGCACCCCTCTCTAGCCAAGTCAGGAATGATAAATAACTAGGAACCCAGTCTGCTCTGCATCTCAAGTTACATTCCAGTATAATTTTTGGAAATCTTGGAGCAGGTAGTTCATTTTGTTTCTGTGATGTTTGATAAGCAGTGTATGTGAAATGATAAGTTGACGGGAAAACTCTCAGTGAGCTCTTGGAGGCTTGCACCAGATCTCTGCTCTGTCCAACTGTGTGGAAAGGACTGAGTGTGGTGATAAAATATTGGGAAGATTGCTCTCTTCCTTCTGAAAAACCACTGAACGGAGGATTCTGCTCAGATATAACAGGCACGGGTACAACTGGGAGACGCTGACACCTGTGGCAGGTCTGTTACCACTGTGAATGGAACCCAGGTTGGACACGATGCAGATCCTGACCAGCACTGCGCTGTGACAATTTAAGCTGGAGTAATTTATTTAAATCTGTACCAATTTTGCACCTCGGTTCCTTTTTCTTTCTTTGCATTTCATATAATTCTCTCTGTTTTCCTACTTGCCTCCTTGATTATTTTCTTCCTTCAAGAGGGCTTTTCTGTATGTAGGTGACAGGAGCAGCCGAAGGAAACAATAGAGGATTTTATGTTGTAAGAGACACGTTGTATTAGAGTGACCTTCACAAAACCGATTTCTTGGCGCCTCAATCTCCTTTAGGCCTTGCACGTAGCTGCAAACTAGTGGGCAGGTTTTCATCAGTATCTTTAATCAGGTTTCAAGACACTATAAAAACACAACAAAAATCATAAAAATTCCTTTTGTCTCAAACACATACCTTAGCAGTAAGGGATGTATCCCTAAATATTTCCTCAGGAAAAATTAATGAAGCAAATTAAAAGAAAAATTCTTTCAAGCTGTTCCAAACAAACTCATTTCACAGCCTTTTATCATGCTTCCTTGCCGTTTGGGAAATTTATTTAAGTTATTAAAAAATTCCCTAAAATTCTCAGCTGAAAAGTTGGCTTCTGTTTTTTCTACAAAGCTAACTCACCTGATTTGTCAGAACAGCTCGAAAATGAAGTGCTAACTGGTGGGTTTTATTGAAAGGAAACCAAGTGGAACAACATATGTATTTTCTTAGGAAACTAAAAAGCTCACAGTCCTGTGGTGTTCCTTGGGGTAAATTCTTTGTTATGAATTACAACCTGCTTACTGATGAGTTGTTAATAAAAAGTAGACCTGCTGGGCCATTATTTTTTTCCACACAGTATACCCAGTTTAGCTTTTTTTTAACGTTTTCATTAATGCACTGAGTGTGAATAAATCTGTTTCCAATTTGTAATTGTTTTCCCTTCATCTGGACATTAATTTATTGCCAAATCTAACACTCTTCTATTTTTAATATCCCTCCAAACTGAAGAGCTGTTTTAAAAAGAAAGAAAGAGATTAGAAGAATGCAGCGTAGTGGGAACGATCTGTCATATCTCTCTCTTTCTTTCTCTCTTTCTTTTTTCCTTCCTTCTTTCTTTCCTTCCTTCCTTCCTTCCTTCCTTCCTTCCTTCCTTCATTTCTCTCTTTCTCGCTTTCTCTCTTTCTCTCTTTCTTTCTCTCTTTCTCTCTTTCTCTCTCTCCTTCTTTCCCTATCTCTCTCTCATCTTTTCTCCTTCTTTCTCTCTTTCTTTAATCTTTTGCTCTTTCACTCACTTATTCTCTATTTCCTCCTTTCTCCTTTTCTCTCCTAGATCATACCCCAGGATCTGGGACCAGGAGAAAGGGGCACTGGGGCTCTCCTGGGGCCCCATCATGTTTAGAAACAACAGCCGCCAGCTGAACTCATACATAGTTGACAAAATGGCCTGAAAGAAACACTGGAATCAAAGTAGAAACAGATGGTAACCTGAGGTGGCAGTACAACTTCATTTAATGTGGGATGGCTTTTTATTTATTTGATTTATATGTTTATTTTCTAGCTAAGCGTCTCTTTGCATGGGGGAACCTCCTTCCTCACTTATTACTGCACTGTAATCTGGGCAATAGCAACAAATTGCATTTTTTGAAGAAAATGAAGGGATTAAGCAGAAGGCAGTCCAATGCCAGGGTGTTTCAATGCATATTATTAGCAAGTGGTTCTCTTGCTATTTTGGTTCAACACATTTGCATGTATTCACATGAACTGGGCACATGAGTCCAAGCCCTAATGATGGAACATTACTATCACAGTTAGGAAAATCTGTGAAATCAGCGGCGAAAAATGTGTCTTTTTTCTGGCCTGTTTCTTGCCATGAGGAGGAGGAGGAGGATGTATGGAGGAGAGAAAGGGGAAGGGAGGGATAGTATTTCCTGGGGTGTTTTCAGAAGCAGCGGCTACTGGTGGTGGCAAATCTCTTGGCAGGCTTTAAGCAGTGCTTGTGCATGTGAGGAGAGACCGCCAGGAGAGGGCTGGAGATGCTTAAAATAAAAGCAGCTGATGCGGGATTCCTGAAGCAGTGCTCCTTAGATGCAGTGGGTGCAGCCAACAGCCCAAGCATGGTGGCTTTGAGGGATGCTGCACGCAGCCAGCAGCAGGGCCAGTACCGGGACCACCAGGGCACGTGGGAGGCACGTGCCCCGTGATGCTCTGCAGCAACCCGCAGTGTCTGTCTGCCCTGGCCAGGAGAGCTACCTCCAGAGAACGAGATGTTTGCACACAATTTCTTTGTGGCCTTCCACCTACCACCTATTTGGCTTCATAAAGAACAAGCCTTTTCCTTAGACTTTCGGCTCTCCCAAGAGCCTGGAGCTTGGTTTTGGGGCAGCAAATAGCCACCAGCAGCCTTCAGGTTCCCTCGCAGGCAGAGGGAACGGAGAACAGTCATGTTTTGCCTCCTTCAGAAACCCCTGGGTGTCCAGGGAGCAGGGCAGACACAAAAGTGCCCAGACACCTTTCTGGGCACCTGGGCTGATATTAGTCAAGACTAATTTTTAGGCTCTACCAAGCAGACGCTGTCTGAGCTCTCAGACTCAGCCCTGCTGGAAAAGCCAGGGGGACCTTGATGTTACTGATATTGCTTTGTAACATATTAAATGCAGTCAGGAGATGGATGAAAGTGCCAAAATAGATAACCGTACGTGTGGTGTTTGAGTAGCAATTACGCCCACTCTATGCACCACTGTCACATGCGTTTTTGTGATGGACTGGATGTGCTCATCCTAAAACTCCTGGCAGCGGTTACAGGTACTTTTCACTACTCAGATGGTAGCATGGTAGCACAGGTGACACAAAATAAGACAAAGGAAAAAGAAACAAGCTTTCCCCCTACTCCCACATGGCGCCAGTATTCAATTCCCTGCTATGGGGATACTCCCCCATCACCCACTGGGATGTGGGGAGCAGTGGGGACACAGCACATTGCAGAGAGCATTTGCAGAGTTTCTTTGTCTCAAATGCTTTTGACAGCAACTTCTGTGCTGCCTCCGCTCCTCCAAAGATGCTGGTTTTCTCACTGTGTGAACTGTGCTCTTTGGCAAGCCAGAGAATCTGATGCAGACACATTTTATATCTCAATTTTTTTTACTTTTTTTTTTTTTTAACACAGTTAATTCTTCCCTTTTGCCCTGGGTTATAGGACTTATGTCCGGAAACAATAGGAGCCTAGCACCTTCCCATATGATCTCTTTCTTCGTTTTAGCTGCTTGTAAAAACCTATCTTGGTCTCTTGAGTCCTAAAGAGTAATAAGTCCATTGCCTCCACAATTGCCTACTCCATCTGGGACTCTCATTGGGATTCAGTCCACACATTCAGTTCAGGTGGGATCTTCAGAAAAATCAATAACCAACATGTCTGGCAGCACTTTACTGCATGGTATCTGTGTCCTGCTTCCTGGCTGGGACTCTCAAAATACTGATGTTCTGTTGAATTGGGGTTTTTCCAAGGTTTCCAGCCACCTCTCTGTTGCTCTGTGATTTTTTTTTCCAGTTCACTGTAATCTATCTCTCATAATCTGTATAGAGATGGCCATTCTTCCTGCTTCGCTGTTTCCCCTCTGACTGAGGCCCTGCAGTTCGCAGTGTTCAAATTACGCCCTTCAGTATTATCGAACGATGCCGCTACTTCGGAAAGCGGTGGGTGACGGCAACCCGCAGGTTGTATCCTCTGTTGCTGTCGGCGTGCTCCTGCCACAGCACCAGGCTTTTGGCCGAGGAGTCAGCTCTGACCCCATTGCAGTGGCTGCGCTCCAGCGCTGGTGGTGTCAGCTGGGCAAGGTGGGGGAGATGGGGGCATTGCTCATGGTATTCCCCACCGTTTATCTGGGGTCACGTTTGTACCGAAGCACAGAGTCACCCACAAATGCTCAGCCAGCTCTAAACTCGCCTGCTTGGGTACGGGTAACAGCCTGCCTGAGGCAGCGTGGAGCTGTAAAACAGCACAAGCTGTAAAACTGCTAAAGTACCTGGATCTGGTCCATACCGAGCTTTCGGATACTGCTGCTAGGTCGGGGTTGAGGGCTGATAATGTAGATCTACGCGGCTGCAGCTAATGCGATGAGCTGCTGTGCGGCCTTTCCCCCCCGGGGGAATGGAGCAGAGCTCTGTGCAGGACCGAAATGGCCCTTTTCACCCCGTCCATGTGAATTCAGCCATTCATACCTGGGGAAATATTGCTGTTTTAGTAGGGGGAAAGTGAGGCACAGGGAGATTAAGGCTTGATTTTTGGCCATGCTGGTCATCCCCACTTCTTGCTAATGGATGTATAATGTAGCCTGGTCAGTGCTTCTGAAGAAATTTAGCCTCAGCTGACTTATTTGAGGTCACAGAGGCAACACCTGGAGCAGTACTGACCCCATAAACCCCGAGTCCCTTGCCAGTGGGACAACTGGGATGCCTCTTTTCCCTCTCCAGAAGCATCTTCCTTGAGCAAACACTAACAAAGCTTTGCCAATGTTGAAAACGGTCTGATTTGGCGCAACTGTTCATTTTGCTGAGGCTGGCCCTGACTCAGTGCTTCTGAATGCTTTTGAACCTGAAGCCTGCAGAAAGCTGCTGGTCTGTGTGATAGAGTTATCATCTTTGCTTATGTAGAGCTCCTACTTTGTAAGTAAGGAAAGCTGTTGACCACTCTGCTTTTCAGTTTCCCCTACCATCACATTTGTTCCTGTTTGAGGGGGTGAAGTCCCAGGAGAGGTGGGGACCCCTTATCTCCTGTGTAACTCTCTTCCCAAACAGTGATAAGCCACTGCACTTTTGGATCTGTACTGCCAAACATTGACATAATTTCAGCTCTAGACATGTCATTGCCACCAATCAGCAAAAGCATAATCAGTTTTAACCTGGCCTTTTCCATCATTAAAAAGGCTTTCTAAGCACTGAAGGACCGAGCAGCTTTCTAGTCCTGTGGAGGTGGTGTATGAGTTGGCTTTGGAGCACCTGAATTCTGTCATCCAATAGCAGGGGGAATCTTCACAGGGCTACTCTTCTGTGCAAAGGGACGATGCCTCTTCAATGTAGCACCAGTGAAAATCCTTCAAAGGCATCTTGAAATTTGTAATTATCTGTAATTTTATGCAAATTGACATTATATGTGGATTCTGAACAAAAGGAACCCTTCTTTTTTTTAAAGAAATGGGGTTTGGTCGCCTATTTTACAAAGTGTTGGTAGTTGACCACAATGCTCCTCACTAACAATACAATGCCCAATATGTAGGTATTTCTTCTTTAGAAACAACTCTTTCCCATCCTTTAGAATAAAACAATATGTTAGAATAAAAAAGATATGTTTAGAAAAAAAAGATTAAATGGATCTTAAGGATCTAGCCCAACTCCTTGGCAGATTGAAACAGATAAAGTATCACCCACAAATATTTGCCCCTTGTGTACTTAGGTTCATGAAATAGCTCTGTCATGTGTGTTGATAACTTCATATTCTGGAAATTTTCTTCTGTCTGATATTCAGTTGAAACATGCATTGCTGATTCCTTCTCATCCTTCTCTCAGTGCTTATGGAGAAGAATCGTGGACTTTGCCTTTTAACTTTTTCTTGATAATTAGGCTGTCCTTATGCTCCCGTTTATGATCAGTGCTTGGCACTAGGTCCATGGTGAAGCAGTACCACTGTACTATGGCACTGTAAAGAACTCCAGTTTAGCAGGTTCAGAACAGAAAAGACTTATCCTAAGGCCCACTACTAAAAAAATCTAAAAGGCAAAGCACTGTGTGACTATTCAACTTGCTACAAAGATAAAAAGATAATTTTCAAATTATATGAATATCAAAATGCAACTTGTCTGGATATATTACAGGGAAAAAAATAATCAAGAATACAATATAAAACATTGAATTACATTTTTCTCCTCATCTATCCTATGATTAACATTAAATGAAAAATACATGAAGGATAAGGGAAAAAATAAACTTTTATTATTTTATTACTTTAGTGCCATAGTCAAAATATTCTTGACCATTGAAAATTCAAGGCACTTTGTGTTTTGCAAACAAGTCACTGGGGAAAGGTTCTGCTTGAAGAGGTTAGTAGCTTTATTCTATTTATTTTTAGGTGGATTTCATGTAAGCATTTACCTAAGTATCAACAGAACCTGGAATCGTCAACACAGTTTCTTGTCATACCATTCTCCTGTATCCTGGCCCATGACACATGGCCCATTATATATTAATCATCCTTCCCAAGCTCTGATTCATAAAACTGCTATGAACTGCATGCATTTCCATCACATGATATTTAGCAGGAATAAGTTATCTGGGATGAAGGCATTTTAGGCATTTTCTTTTCCAATAAATATCTATATATTTTCCTTATGGCCAGGCTGGACTTAATGAATCTGATCTTATTTCATCTCAGGAGCAAAGATGTTTCAGGCTGGTTAACGGAGAAACTTGGCTCGGGCCACAGACTCCGTATGAGAATTGGATGATTATTAAACCATAGAAACTGAGTGGAAACACTGCCTTAGGTCCCATCACCACTGCAGAGCAGATGGACAGGAAAACAAATACATAACTTTCCCTGTGCTGATACTGAAAATTAGAGTCTCACACCTGCCTTTGTGGTAGCTTCCTTGTATGACTAAGACAAAATAATTCAGAAAAATATTTTCAAAGGCAATTGTGGCACCAGGGCACCGAAGCTCCAGTGAAAGCCAAAGGGAGTAAGTGAGCAAGTTTGAACCTCTGAGACGCAATGTCTGCGTCCCAGGCTTCCACCCCTGAGGTGGTTATAATTCTTCCAATCTTCCAAGTTATTTTGTCTTTTTATAGCGCAGGCAGTTTTTGGAAGGAGCTAACTGACCAGTCAGGAATGGCTGGAAATTCAAGATTTCCATTTTGTGTGAAAATACGGCATGTCAAAAAAGATTTCACTCTCACCGAAAGGAAAAATCTCTGTGTCTCACGGAGAAGAAACTTCTGGCAACTTTTTCCCTTCAGGAATGTCAAGATAATTTCTTCTGACTTCTAAAAAATGAAACAGACCGGCCAGCTACTCCAACACAACTTCCTCCGTACAGGTTGTCATGGAGCCTGAGCGATCTGGATGATTTGGACTCCAGGGGGGATTATTTCCTTCTTGAACTAAAATGAATTGAAACAGACCTGAGATAGTTGTCCTTGTCAAAGATATTTACATGTATTTACACTGTTGAACAGGTCTGTTAGACAACAAAACCAAAAACTCTTTTTTAACTTGCAGGTCTCCAGACAACATCTCCACCCTGGCTGATAGATTGTCTCTGTTTGCTCCTACATTGCTTAAATCATTCTCTAGGTATGAAAAGCTCTTGGCTTAAAGTGCTTCCCAGGATGACGGCAGAACTGCACTAAAACATAAAAAGGAGCCAGCCAGATTGCAGTAGTTTTCTCCCTTATACCCACTCCAATAGTTTTATATAGTTTATGGATGCTTTTTAACCTCACCAGTTCAATTAGTTCTTGGTTGGACCTATCTGCACTGGTTGTGAGGTCCTCAGAGAGTCTAAGCTCTTTATATCAGCGATCTTTGTCAAAATTGCCAGGAAATCACAACTTCTAAAAGATCAAAGCAGAACAGTGAACACAAAGTAACTCCTCCAAGTGTCCATGTTAAATGACGGAGTCCTCACTGGGAAAGCTAATTCAGTGCAACTCATTTCTAAGGAATTTAGAAATTACCCTAGAATTATGTACTGAAATATTGTGAGAACAAATGATGAAGGAGAGGCCCTTTGCAAGAGGTCCTATTTCTCATTGAATGGAAGTGGAGATTTGCTCATCCCTAGCTTTTGAGAGAAGAGCAGAAAATAGGGCTGGAGGGGAACATAAAAGACATCTAGTCCATCCTTCTGCCATGAGGAAGGATCTACTGTTCTTCAGGCTTCACTGCCAGTTGTTTACCCAGCTTCTCCTCAGAAGCCTTCAGTGATGGAGCCTTCCTGAAGGCAATGTATTCCGGTGCTTCCAAATAATTTTTTCTAATGTTCAGACTAAAACTTTTTGGTTGCATACTGCACTTATTATTTCTAACTCTAAATACCTAGGTGATGGAGAACAGGGGATTCCCTTCCTCACCAAAGTCACCTTTTATATATTTGAAGACCTATTATCCGGGTTTCTAGTAGGAAATTAAATGTGCTGGGGATAATTCTCTGGCACTGGATCAACTGGCATGCACCCGCCAGTATCTATTCTGACAACCTCCGTCAAACTCTAATACAGTCTGACCACATTAAATCTGCCAACTGGGAAAGTTGCTGGCTTGTATCCCAAGCCATTTCCCTGGCAGTTGCCCAGGAGAAAGCCAGTCAATCCAGGGCAAACCATGGTAGCCATCTCACCTCAGTCTCACGTTCTCTTCTTCAAATTGTTATTTCCACCTTTTCTCACAGGCCAAATTTTCAAGATCTCCCTTCCTAACCATTGCTCTGTGGTCTCCTTCCCACTCACCCACCTCAAACCCCTGTGGTGCTTCTGCCAGACCCTGGCCCGTGCTGAGAGGAACAGTGCTCCTCTGCCTTGCAGGCAAAGTCCTAATCATGGAGCCCTCTATTGCCTCTGTCTTCTTTGCAGCAACAAGATATTGTTGACCTGTGTTCAGTTCTGATCTGCTGGAAGCACAAGATCTTTCCCGCAGAACCCATCCATCTGTTGCCTGTCCTTTACTTGTCCGGGTGATTATTCCTGACTAAGTGTAACATGTAGGCAGGAATTCTAAGTGAACAACATCATATCTCTTTGTCAGACCATTTCTCCAATTTGTTCTTATAGATATTTCTGCCCTGCAGCTTCTCCCACATTGACGTTATAAAAATCTTCGATATAGGACATCCAGATCATTAATGAATATACAAATGTTGCTAAACTCAGGACAGACACTTAAGAATACCATTTTCACAGTAAGTTAATGGTTAACTATTATCTGAGGGCACTGTTCCTACCTTTTTACCCTCACTCAGCAATGATTTAATCTACACCATGTCTCCCTGGCTTGACTTCATAAGATAGTGTCAAAAAACCTGTTAAAATCACTGTATAGAAACACTTATTAGCTCTCTTCTACCCATCCATAAGGCCTGTTATGTTCTCAGAGAGGGAAGTAATTCAAATTGACGCAGTGCGTTCTGGAGCAATCCATCTGGCTGTTATTTGCATTGTTAACTTTTAGATGCTTATGGATTATTTTTATTATTTGTTCCAGTCCTATTCTGGGAATTGAAGCCAACATGTCACATCTATGATTCCAGCTGTGCCCTTTTAGGGACAGGAATGCTGCTTGTCCTTCTCCCGCTTCTCAATCCTCACCTGAACTCTGCGAGTTTTTGCAGAGTAATTGCAACCAGCAACGAGCGTGAGAGTGCTGTAGCGGGGTATTAAAGACGAATGGCGCGGCTGATCGGAAGGGCTCTAATTTATCTAAGTACTCCCTTGCTTTTTCTTCCCCTGTTCTAGCAGGACACCTTACCTTTTATCTGCTGTATATTATACTGTAGTTAGGCCACCTGATTTTAGTCATTACTTTCAATGAAGGCTGAAGAAAAAAGCTTTTGGCCTTCCAGCGACCATCTGTCTATAGCTTTCCTTCAGCACTTTCTTGATTTTCTCCTTACAGAGTGACTTCTCGTTATCATTTTGTGCCTTTGCCTTCCTGATTTGGTCTTTTACTCTAACATTACTTATTTTCACCTTTAGCAGTCTAGCCTGGTTTCCACTGCTTGTGTGTATTCCAGTGTTTGAAGTCAAGGAAGAGCTCTCAGTTTAACCAAGTTGGTTTGTTACCGTTGCTTCTTCTTCCACTGTTTTGGAATAGCTTATTCTTCTACCTGCAGTATTTGTTTCTCAAAAAAAAAAAAAAAAAAAAAANAAAAAAAAAAAAAAAAAAAAAAAGGTCAGTTTTCCATAATTCCTTTTCCTCGTAAACTGTCTTTACATGAGATCTTACCTACCTGTTTTCTGCAGTTATTGAAATCTGCCTCCCTGAAGTCCACTGTTTTGATCTTGCTGCTCTCTTTCCTTTCCTATGGATCATAAACGCTGTCATTTTGTCACCCTCATCTCAA
This sequence comes from Himantopus leucocephalus, assembly GCA_003993805.1. Taxonomy (NCBI): domain Eukaryota; kingdom Metazoa; phylum Chordata; class Aves; order Charadriiformes; family Recurvirostridae; genus Himantopus; species Himantopus leucocephalus. Next base: position 87,070,054 of record RSEF01000003.1, on the reverse strand, counting down.
TTTCCACCTTTGCATTTTCAGCCATTTATTTCCAAAGCTGTAGAAATCTTCCCCCCTACTCTCTCTGCTGGATTTTCTTTACCTACACGTCAAGAAATCGTCATCAGCACATTCCTGGAGCTTGCTGAACACTCTGCCTACATTTCACGACACACGAAATGTGTCCACAGTTTTTCTTTAAAACTGAGACCACTGGCAGAGAGTGGCCCACATCTGGACAGCTAAACTCTCTCACCCTCCAAAACTGGGAGGTGCCCAGGGGATCTGGCTGCTGCCTTCTTCTAACTCCAAGCAGTGTTTGGGAATTGTTTTGGGACAGTGGCAGGTACCTGAGGGCAAAAATGCATCAGGGAATGTCCCAGCACTTCAGTGGTATGAACAGCAGCGCATCGATGCTGAGGAACGTGCTCTGGAGCCATTCCGTTTACTGAGATAGATAAAATCTCTTGCCTCTTGGTTTATTACCTTCTCAACAGGTTGCTGAAGAGTGAAGAACCCTGGAGAGCATCACCTCCTGGAGGATCCTCCCAGTAGATCACACAATGCCATCTCTACCTGCACTTGTTGAGAGGGCTGTCCACAGCAGATAGTTATCCTGAGAGCACCTAAACTTCTTTCCCCCGTGATCAGACATTCAACGACTTTTCCTCCCTCTGTGTTCTGGAGCTGAGAGCTAGCCCAATGAACGAGGCAGCCATGCTTCCCTTCTCCCCTTTCCTGTCCTTTATGAACAAACCGCATCCTTTTCTACTAATATGCCAGTCGTATGAGTTATCCCACCATAAGCCTATTTTATGCCTACTAATTTTTGATCATTATATAGACTTCCATTTCCTCTTATTAATCTCAAGCTTCCGTGCATTAATGAAACATCTTGACGTTTCATTCAGCACACACACTCTCTTTCACCCCTCCTATGACCCTTTTGTGGCTAAATCTGTGATTCTCTTTGGCTAGAAATACGTATTGGAAATTATTTCATTGCTGTGGGCAAAAAGAAGGAATTAAGTCAGATATGTTTTGTTCAGCTTTAGAAGAAGAAAAAATTGCAGAAACAGGATAATGACACCCGCCCTCCATCTGAACGTGGTTCATCTTCCCGGGTTGGAGTCTGTGCTGGAAGCACGTGATATCCTGGCAGCAACACAGCAAATGTCCAAGAGGGAAATGACACGTTAAAATGAAAAGACAAACACATTTTTCACCCTGACAGACAGCTGGCTTACATCTGTATTTTCACAGGCATCAGCAGTGTTGACTGTTATTGTTAAATGCTCAGATACTGCACTGGAGTGTCAGAGGGCCTGAATTCTCTGCAGTGTTATTGCCCACGTCTAAGACATCCTGAAGTGATTAATGGGCTTTTGGGTCTTCCCTCTAGGACGCCTCCATGTCAAAAAAAAAAACCAAACCAAACTTGGAAAGCGGGACACTCTTAGGGTGTTTCACGTTAGCACCGCATTCAGGGTAGAAAACGCTCCTGCTCACCGTGGGGAAGGGGATGGAGGCGCAGGGAAGGGGTTGGAGGCGCTGGGAAGGGGATGAAGGTGCGGGGAAGGGGACGGAGGTGCGGGACCGGGGTGTGCACCTGTGGCTGCCCACGTGTGGCCACCCACGGGACGGGACTGGACGGGACATGACGGGAGCGGGAGCCCACGAGGTGGCAGCACCGCGGGGGGACTGCGGGGGGCGGCGGGGCTGCAGGGCGGGCGGGCGAGGGGGGGGTCGGTCCCGGCACAGCCCCGGGGCTGAGGGCAGATCCCGCTTTGGAGCTTGGATGTGCGCAAACCGGCAGCCCGAGGAAGCAGCTGGCGGGTTAAATCCCACAGGCGGGGAAATAAGGATCGCAATGAGAATTCCAGGGTTGGGAAGGCCCTTGGACACGTTGAAGCAAAATTAAGACACATATTTACAAAATGTAGGAGAAATCCTGGCTCCGTGGCTCTGTTTGTTGGGGGTTAGTGCGTCCGATGCAGAAAGCCTCCCCCAGCCCTGCCTTTCTGTCCTTGCAGGAGGATGCCCCAAGTATTTTTGTCAGCCTTGTGACCTTCCCTGGCAGCAGGGACAACGGGCTCTGACCAGGAGAGGCATTAGCTCGGGCACAGCCACCCGCAGCAAGTCCTGCCGCTCGCAGCTGTACAGCCCTGTGCGGGACTGTGCACGCACACTGCTGGGGACATCAAAAAACATCTCTGTGTGATAACTTGAATGCTCATGGAGAATGCGTGCCACTATTTGGGAGCCCCTGCCACCAGAGTCAGCCAGGGACAAAAGGGAGGAAGGTTAAGTGCCAGTACATCTGGCCTTGCCAACCAGTCCAGGTCATTGGTCCTCCATGTGTCTTGCCAGCACCACGTCTAATGCCTGAGGCTCTTCTCTAACAGTGGATGCCATTTCTCTGTCGGGGGTGCCAAGAGAGATTTGTATGGGATTCAAAATATTATTTTTTTTTATGGATTTTGGCTATGCTGTTGCTTTGATTTTATAATCCTTCTACAAGAGCTTGGAGCAAAGGCAGGGGACATTTTCCAATCTGCCTCACTGAGGAAATACCACAACAAGCTATCTTGTCAGCGCAGTAGCCGCACGTGTGCCAAAACCTGCATGATAAAAAGGTGGTGAAAGATGTCAAAAAAGGGAGACACAGACTGAGAACAGCAGGTTCTGGGCTTATGTTCATGTGCAGTTGTCCCATCTTAAATGTGTCCTCGTTCTGGCTTTGCGGTGCCTTCACAGCAGCCAGTTAATTGCATTGTAAGAGTTGTAGATCATGGAGTTATGGAGAAGTCAGAGTTTGATACTCTGTGAGCCAGAGTGGCAACCTGCTGCTGAAAGGGGAAAGAAAATCGAGGGGAGAGAAGGAGGGGAGCCTCCCCTGTGTCCTCAGCATAAATCTCTGGAGCTGGCCTGGAGGTACCTCAAGCAAGTCTTGGTTTGCCCCCCATTTGCAGGGTGGAGGGTGGAGAACTGCGGTCTGCTCCTCTCCCTCTCCGTGCTGCTCCCCACAGCTTCTCAGCACATGGCTCCAGAGCCGTGAGCTGCGTATGCTTAGGGGGCCTGGGTGAAAAGTGAGCCCCAAAAGCTCTTCCCTTCCTCCTGGCCTCAGAGTCGGGGTTTGAGTAGCCCACGCTTTACATCCTCCCACGCTATGGGGTATAATAGAAGCCTTAACTGATGATGCATGCAAAGTGGAGGCCCAAAGTGCAGGGTGATGCACAGCTATGTTTCTTTTCTATGCCCTAGCAGATCTGCTGGGAAGGCCCTCTGTCTCTCAGCCCCTGAGCCCCTGTGTCCTCCCAGAGGAAGGAGCTCTTTGCTTTCAGAGGAGGAGAGCCATCACAGCGGGTTCTGCATCCCCCCTGTGCTTCTCCGGGTGAAGGAATTTGCTTGAGAGACACATCTCTCCCCCACCATGAGCTGGCCAAGATTTTGTCTCCTGGGGGCCAGCACCATTTCAAGGGTGAAGCTCCCTCCTAATTCAGAAAAGGCAAGAGGTGCCAGCCCGCCCTTCTCCAGCAGTCCCCGGGCTGCCTTGGCCCCTGGAGAGGTGAAAAGTGGGGATATTCAGAGCACGCCTTAAGACACTTCTGTTTTCTGGTGCTTCTGGGAGGGTTCAGATGTACAAGAGGCTGAGGGTCTCTGGAGAGGGTGGGATATTTTTAGCTGTCACTTGGCTGACGTTTGCTGTCATGTAGAGAGAGTTTGTTATTCTTTTCCGTATGGATTATATTCTTTTAGGAACAGCAAAAGCTCCAAGAGTCTGGGATAGGTGCTTTTCCTGCATTCACATAGGAGTAACAGTAATAATAACAACAATAATAGTAAATTAATAACTTAGCAGAAATACCCAAGGTTTCAGCAGAACTCGCTGTCTTCTAAAAACAGCGTAGCTGCCCCATTTTAAAAATATATAGTCTCGTGCCAGCCTTTCTGAGAAAGAAGAAACAAGATTATGCAACTGGCATTACAGACCAGCAGTTTGCCTATTGTGAACTCGTGTAGCACTTGAAAACAGTAGTTTTTGGCCCAAATTCAGCACATCACTTAGGCATATGCTTAACTTTAAGCATGAGAATAGTCATATTGAAATCAGGGGGACTGTTCACATGTTTACAGTTAAGTCTCAATCCAAATGCTTTGCTGAATTTAGGCCTACTGGGAACCGAGAATGCTAATACAGTTTTCAGAGCCTGACCCTGTAAAATATTAAATACAGCTGAGTCCTCTAATTCCCACTGAAGTTAGTGGAATTGAGGGTACTTGGCATTCCTCGGGTGTGTGCAGCCCTGCACAGAATCAAACCCCGACTGCAGCCGTCGAAAACGTGCTCGCGCACTTCCTGAAATCAAAGAATGATGCTCCTTGATTGCAGGTCGGGTACGAGCTGCCAAATGTAGAGCCCTTCATCTTAAAGAGGATGTTTCACTGGGAGCTTTCGGAGTCCAGAGGACCCAAGGTTACATACGTGACAAAAATACAGCGTGTGACCGTGAGAAATGAAAAGAAGGAGTGGGGGTGATCGTGGAGGGTCTCTGCAACGTCCTTTTTTGGCCACGCTCATTAATTACATTCAGAATGGGATGCTGCAGAGTGATTTAGAAGCATTGCCTCCTGACTTTCCTTGGTATTTGTTACTTTGCCAACTTCATGTATCCATTGAAGCAGAGTTTTGATACAGGATTTGGAAAAGGAGAGCAGACCTGGCTGAAAGGTCTGTATTTTGAAGATTTTATTTTATGTTTATATTTTTATTGGATTGCACTTCATATTTTTATTATATTTCGTATTGGAAATAGCAATTCTGATGAGGAAAAGCTCCAAAAGTTTTCAAACCACAAACTCAACCGCACACTTAAAGCTTTTAAGAGAGTCTGCAGAACAGGCCGTCAATTTTTGGCAATCAAAAATGTTGTTGAACATTTTAAATATTGGTAAGAACTGAGTGAAAACGTATTCATGTTTTGTTACTTATTTTTCTCCAACCGTTTCAAGGAACTGGCTGAAATTGTTGACAGTCCTTTTGAAACCAGTAACATCTTTTTTTTTTTTTAAATTGCCACTAAACAACATTCAGGTTTTTCAGCCAGGCTTAGAAGTTTGGATGGTTTTGCAGGTTGGTTTGGGCTGGGGAGTCACAAGGAGGTTGGCTGGCTCAAGGAATGTTGCAGTGGGTGACCTCAGGGACAAGAGTGACAGTTTGGGGATTTGATGGGGAACAGGGTTTGATGGTAAAGAAAGAAATCTGAAGAATTCAAAGAGGCATAAAATTGCTCAGATTAGAGCAGTAGGAAAAATAATGATTGTGGCAGCTGTACTGGACGCTATGGGACATTTTTGTCAGGATGATTTTACAATGGACATCTTCTGTAGCAAAATGGAAAAAGCTTCATTTAAGGTCAGTCTGATCCAATCTTTTTTTTTTTAATTAAAATGATGTAAAACATTTAATTTCAAAAAAGTTCAAATAAAAGCATGGTGTAACCCTTAGGGGAAAAGAATGGGACGTGGAGACCCGTGTGTGTCCTATTGTCTAACCTGCAATTAGCTCGCCAGGTTGCATGGTATGGAAACAAGCATCAATTTGGTGCCCAGTGGGAGCTGTAGGACAGCCACAAAGCTCTGCTCTCTGTTCCTTTCTGGGTGTCGTTGCTCACTATACCATATATTTCTCAATGTACACTATATGGTCTTCCCACCATACCATACAGTACAAGCAGTAAAGACTACGTTACACTGGAGTGTAGTTTCCTATAGATTTTGACCCAGACCAAGCAGAATCTGCAAGGGCAAGGTAATGCAGCCTGATGTTGATTTTACTCTAAATAAAGCATGCCAAGTAAATGAAACAAAATTCAGCATTTAGAACTCGTCAATTAGAGATGCTGGAAAGTTTTGCCTAAACATTTAGAAGTTAAAATGTCAATATTTCTGAGGAGGTGCTTTTAAAATTTAAGCCTTTTATCCTATTTTGGATGAAAATGAATGTTGGAATTTTCAACTGGAAATTCTGCATTTCAGTCAAGTCTGAGCTAAACTGATGAGAAAAGAAATGGCAGATCCTGATAATCAAGATATGAGGTGTTGAAAACTGGACGAAAATTCTACTAGACTACATGGGAAGTCTGAATGATTTAAAAATTGTAAAGGAAAATGCATCACAACTTGGGTAATATTTTTGTATTCTAGCCAAGAGAAAGAAGGGGAATGGCCAAAAATATTCACCACTCTTGAAACTACATGGCAGAGAAAATTATGATGTTAGAAGCACTGGAGGGTGAGAGCTGTCCTGGAGAAAAACTGGTGCATGTTTCATTCAGGCTGATACTGGAATCTGGAGGAGGCTCAGAACAGCAGCCTGGGATATCCGATGGTGTGAAGGGAAGCTGGACTGAAAAAGGCATCTGAAGAAATCAGACCTGAAGTCATGGGAGCAGGATGAATGCCCCAGAGAGGTGGAAAAAAAGGAGAAATCTGACACCATGACCCTTTCCTCCTTTCCCATAGATGCTTCTTTAATAGAGACGGGCTTGACCTTCCTCCTGGGATTTCAGCTGAGCACAGAGCAGCGTGGCACATGGGTCCTGTGGCACTTCAGGGAGATTTGCACCTCTTACAGTTGTAAACACCCAAAAATATCCCAAATTCGGTTTCAAGGTTTCTGCTGAAGGCAACTGATCACGTAGCCCAATTTGATGCTACCTAACAGATTTACTGCTTTCAACAGAAAGAGCAAATGACTGCTCCTAGAATTAATGTGAGGATGCAGCAGCCTGGGGGTGTGCAGCGGTGTTGCTTGAGTGGGATCTCTTGCCCCAGGCTTTCCCATTCCCTCTCTTGTGTGCCCTGGGAACGCTCTGTCACTCCCGGACCCCACAGATGACCGAAATGCCACGAGACAAGGAAGGATGTTTGCACTTGCCTGTGCACTGTTGCCCTCTGCTTCTCCAAACTACAGGGGCCACCTTACAATAATACTTATATAGGGCTATATATTTTCCTAGCATTGTACAAATATTAACTAATTAATACCCAGGACTCCTGTCGCCCATGCTGCTAGACACTACCAGCCCCAGGCAAGTCATTTAACCTCTGTTTGTCTTAGCTCTCCCATCTGTTATGCATTGTTTTTAATTGTCCTCTGAGAAGCCAAGCAAGTAGAACGAGATCTCGGACATGTAAAAATAACTTGCACAGGATGATGTGGAATGGCCCGGCTAAGCTCCTTGTGGATCCCTTGTCAATCCAGGTTATATTTTAACATCACCAGTATGGCTAGACTAGGCACTATGTGACTTCTAAAGGGGAAAAATGAAGTTTTGAACAAGTTCGCTTCTAATCGTTGAAGGAGAGAGGGGTAGCAGAGACAGTATTTAGTACGAGAGCTGCCCTCCCCAGTGGGACATCACTCTACTTGTGTTAGTCTACAAAGGAGTGGATCCAGAGTCCTGCGTGAGATGTACTGTGGTTCTCCAGCAGCCCGCACTCCCTAGAATGGACAGTGCAAAACGCAGTAAGGCTCCGGGATGGAGTCCTGATGGAGAATCAGCCTCAGAGCAAACCAAAGTGCTTGGACCCTAACTTCTGCATATATCTTTGGCCCTAACCTGGCTACAGCTTGGACCCTGAGCTTGCCCTGCATGGAGCAAAGCTGGTGGAATGTGGGTGATTGGTGGTGTGCTCACCCCTACATAAGCACAACCCTCCCCCAGACAGCAGAGCTATGAAGGCGGGCAGTGGGTACGCTGAAGCAGGATCTGACTATGAGCTTGAGGCTTTGCAGCTGATTGTAGATGAGCAGAGTCATGAGATCAGCCTTGCATTTGGCCCTCCTGACCCAGAGATGTATTTCTCTGGAGTTGCAGAACTTTGATGCTGTGATGGTCTAAAAAAGGCTTTCCAGGAAGAGACTGCTGGGAGGAGACATATAACAGGTAAATCCGGGCACCACTGGGGAAGTTGTAGCTACTGGTTGGGACATGCCATCATTTTGCACAAGAGCATACCTAGCCCATTGTAGAGCAGTGTCATCCCAAAAGGCTCTTCTGATAGGGTTGATGGACCTTTCAAGTATCTGGCATAAACCCCTTCTTCCTTACTTTCTCTCTCCACGCGAGACCCAGTGGATGGAAGCGTCCATGATGGTAAATTGCTACAGCAGCTCTGTACTGTTGGGGAGTTTTTCTCCAGAGGGAATCCTTACATACTTCTTCTTCAAGGTTGCTTTGCATTGCTGGTTGGCTTTGCCCAGGATTCACAGACCAGGAGATTTAACCTGAGTCAGAGGAACCCATCAGAAGGACACGCTGCTGCCTTTCTCAAGGCAGAAATACTACAAAATGCTCCTAGCAGGTTTTTCTGCTTGACTTGACTTTCCACTTAAATGTAGCTTGCTTCTCACCGTGCTCTTAAAAAACAAAGAAACCTCAAGAGTCCTTTATGCAGGCAGCATCGCTTTTCCAAAAGCTCAGGTTTTCCAATGCTGTTATTAAAAGATACGAAGGTAAAACTTTGCACTGAAATCCATTTCTGACTAAGTGAAATCCCTTTTACTGATTTAAATGGCTTTAAGATAGTTTTATAACCTGTATTGAGGGATAAACATGTGAAACCTTGACCTAGCAAAGGATTTAAGTACATGTTCAACCCCATATGCAGAAAGTTGCAGGCTGGATTCAGGACGTTAGGGTGCAGGATTATATACAAACATTTGCAAAGCTGGTTTTACTTTTTAATGAAAATGAAAAACTGGCCCTTTTAATGCAGAGGCTCTAAAATGGGTCATTGCAAGTGCATGTGTAGCATTGAAGGCTGTTCCTGGGCATAATCAATAGGCACGTGAGAAAAGTTCTGAAATTGTAGCTTTCACAATGTGGTGAATTCTTGAAAGTATGGGAAATCTGCTTTTAAATAAAGGCTGAGTTAGGCTGTGTTTACAGCTGTTAATATAAACAAGGAAACCTAGCTACAGAGCTCACAGCATGACTGCAACATCATGTTTTCGTTACACTGACTGAAAACTATGCATAATAATCAGCAGATTATTTGGTATTTAAATACAAGTATGGATCCAGTTATAAACCTCTGAAGACGGCTATTAAATTAAGGCTCCTTAACTCTGTCATCTCTTTGCAAATACCTAATAGTTAAGTGTTGCTAATTTTTGCTTACAACAAATCTGGAGTTAAAATGGTTGCAATTAAGTAGTTAAATACTGTAATCAAGAGACAAACTGAAAGTTAGTTCAGCTGAGTGAGTGTACTAAGCATGGAAAGGGTGGGCTGAGTAGGAAGACGTGGATTAGACACACACATTATTAAAACAGCTTTTCTTGATGTATTCAACTTCCGAGGTGCCTACTGCTCTGTGCTGGGTAAAATAAAAGAATTCAGCCATGGCATCCCTATTGGGCTGAGAGGTATTTGTTTGAAAGAGTTACATTCTCTTTAGACAGTGGAATAGGCTTTAGGCTTTAAAAATGCCTGGCTTCTCGAATGCTAATATGCAAATATTGTTTGGGGAAAAAAATGTTAATGCTTCCCCATTCCTTCCTCCCCAAACAAAGAGTAAAATAGTATGGGAAGAAACAGGAAGGTAATGAGGATATTTCAAAATTATTTCTAGCACTCCCATGACCCGATTTTGATCTTGTGTGGTTTAAAGGAGCCTTTGTTTGAATTTAACACTTTGGCAGGAAAATGAGGCTGAGCAGTGGTGTCGAAATAGCACAAGAAAGCTGGAAAAACTACCTCCAAACAGCCCTGGAGAACACATGCTATACAGTCATATGTCCTTAGCTAGTGGATCCGTGTTCAGTTTTACTCTTTCTGCTTTCCAGTGGAAAACATGTGATCTGCAAATAACATGTATGAATCTGACAGACAAAGGCCACAAGGTACATACCGCCCTTCTGTGTTGGGTCCTGATCCCATGGTGTTGTATGCACGTGCCTCGCTTCACCAGTGTGAGAAACTCCTGTGATGATACCAGCTTATTTAAAGCTTTGCAAGACCAAAGCCTTTTTGTGTCTCAATAGTTTTCAGGTTGAATTTGCAGAGTTCATAATTGAAAACCGTGCTTTTCTATCAATCTTGGCCAAAAAACATGTACCGGCCTGGTTTTCTGCAGATGGAGTGTTCCTCCTCGTTCTGAGGAGATCCCAGGATCTATAACCCCCCAGGAGGGTTTGGAGACAGGGGGACTTGCTTGCCAGCCATCTCACCATTACCTGTGGCATGCAACACAGCAGTGGGGGCTGCCCTGGTGGGGGGTGCCAGGAAAGAGCAGGGACCCCGTTGGGCAGAAAGCATTGGCTTGGTGGCTGCGGTTGGGTGGAAGACAGAGAAGAGATGTGTCGGAGGAAAAGGTAAGGTGGTTTGTGCACAAATGGCTGCATGGGAAGATAAGACCAGATGCCTAAGCTGACAGAGAAAGTTGGGGTTTTAGCCCTTGATCAATCTCAGTGGTTTATTCAATGACCTGAGACTGAGCGGCACCTTGCCCTCACTCATCAGAGCCTCAACCACAACCAAAATGGGAGCTGCTCTCCTCCCGCTCCTGATTTCTACACAGGGACCTTCTGAGGAAAAGTGCTGTGTTTCCAGTCACATTTCACAGTCAAGCTGCACTTGAAGAGCAGTGAGCAAAACTCAGCACATCTGGAGATACAGCATGGTTAAACAACCTGATGTTCAAATAAACACTTCGCTTTTTTCTTTGTTCTCCTCTGGGCCAGCCCCAGGTTTCGCTGAGCTCAGACCTTTTCCTCATGGCTGCTGCTGTGCTTGTCCCCTCCCCAGGGACTGTCCGAGGAAGGAGGGGTGTCCCAGGAGCTGTGGGACCCAGAGTGGGTCCTGGAAAACCCAGGTCCCCCGCCTGCTTCAACCGAGATTGTCCTCCATGACCTTTGCCAAGACACTCCCTCAACCCACTGCTTCTGTCTGACATTGATAAAAGCAGAAAGCATTTTTATCTAATGATAAGGTCTTGTGAGGATGAAATCTAGCAATGACTGCAAGAGCCTTAGATGCTGCATGGTGAAGACCACGTAAGTGTATGGGTGAAAGGTAGCTTTACATTAAGGTACTCCTGGTGGTTGCCTCACTTAGTGCCCTTTGACTGAGCAAGCCCAAATATCCATATTTTCTGAATGAAAGAATTTAAAAATAAGATTCTGGAGGGAATGTAAAGAGAGGAAGCCCCAAAGGGCCCCCTACAGAAGTGTTTTTGTCTAAGAGTATGGATAAAAAAAATTTAGGACTTTTTGAGAGATAAGACTATGTCCTTTCTGGCCTTAGAAACAGGGATCCCCATACACTCCAGCAAAGCACATCCTTGACCGCCCCCTACCTTTTCTCTCCCCAAGGGTTGGCCGTGTTTGGTTTGTGAGCCAATTTTTAACTGAATTGAGAAACCCCTCGCGTGAAGGCAGCTATGCTATTCTAAACAAGGCTCGAGCGTAACTGGTTTCAGCATGCTGATCTAAATTGCCTACACAAACGCTTTCGTACAGACCTAGCTGCCTCTGCAGAGGAGGGCTGATATAAAAGCGTGGGGATGGCAAGCACTGCTCTGATCCCCGGTCCTGGGGTGCCGGAGCCAGGAGCTGCAGGCGAGTCATTGCCCCTCTGCAGTGTGCACATCTGAAAGCAGTCAGCTCCCAAATCCTCTTGTGAATCCAGCCTGAAAAATGGAAACCTTTTGTTTCTGAAATAGGCAAACTCTCATGATTTTTTCTGACTATTTCCTCACCCCCACCCCCCCCGCTAAATTTTTTGGCTGAAGTCTAGTCACTAAATCTGACCCAAATTCAAAAATAGCTTTGGCTGCCAGTGGGGAGGGAAAGGCCTGACTCTAGCATGATGTTCCAAAAATCTGGGCTTTTGTGTGAATTTAAGTAGAGGGAGGTTGGTTGTTGGTTTTTTTTTTAATAGCCTATCAAACCTCATCCTGTCCTAACATTAGAGCATTTCTCAGAGCTGTTTCTGCTTCACTGGTGGTGAATACCCAAGAGTTTTGACAAGATGCTAACACAGTGTACTCAATATGTACTTGGTTCGCAGCAGTTGTTGCTCATTGACATCTGAGCTGCTCTCTAAAAGAAGCTCCCCATGATTAAGATTTTAATATTTCCATTATAATCCAGTTGTGGGTTTTTTTCCAACAGATAACTTCAATGCAAAGGAAAGCTCCTTTCTGTGTCCAAACTGGCAACTGAGGTACAGGGGGGAGCAGGTTTTGGGTTTCCTTTTTAGCTTTGGCTTTAAAAGACAGTTTGATTTGACTTGACTCTTTCCATTATGACAAGTCTCTCTCTTTTTCACATCCCTGAATTTCCTTTTTTTAAAGTTATTTCACTCTGCAAATACCCATGTTTGGACTTTCTTAGCCATGTTATTTGAATCAAAATTTAAACCAAAGGTTATTTTTTTAATCTTGGGTGCAGGGACTAGGAAGGATACTTTCCCTTCTACTTGGGTAGTTTTTTGGTGTTGTATAACCTACAGGTGGTAAAGGCTAGAAATTCGGGGCTCATTCCTGATTCTCCAGTACAGAAGCAAGGAGAGCATCAGCTCCCAGCAGGATAAAGGGAAAGATCCTTCACCCTTGTTTTTGGTTGGCTGTGAACAATCTCTGATTCGCCCCATTGACTTCCGTGGAGTCACTTCTCCTGAAGAAAGGTCTTAATCTGTATGAGCTGGGGCAGCCATATCTGGTCTGAAGGAAAACAGGGAGACTCGTTAATTGGGTTATAAAAGTTGTCTCTCAGGAAGGAGAGGACAAGTGTGATGAATTGAGTTAACAGGAAACGGAGCCAGCCACAATAGTTGTGTGAGACCTGTTCGTGGTCTCCCTCTCAAAACACAACCAACTGCAGCCAAGCATGACTCCACCATTGTTTTTGAGGTGGCCCTGGTGATTTTTTTACAAGGCTAGTGATAGGATTCCTTGGCATGCAGCCTGGACTCTGCTGCTTCTTCCGTGGGAGGGGGACTGCTGGGTTTTCCCTGCTGTCTCCTGCTGCAGAAGTTGAACTCAGTTGCTACACGGCACTGAAAGCACCCTGGGAATAAAAAGTTTTGTTCCCCTCCGGATGGCTGTCAAAATAAGCCTGGACCCTGAGCCACCACTGAGCTTGCACGTGCATGCCACATAACCAGGGCTTTGCACATGTGGAGCACTTCATCACCGCAAGCACACCACTGCAGTCAGCAGCAGCTCCCATGGAGGGAAGGATGGGATTTCTTCTCCATGGGAAATGGGAAAAGTGGTGCACGGAGGCCAGCGGCGTGACCAAAACCACGCAAAGAATCTGTGCCGGAGTATGGCTTTGAAAGGACACGTCCTTGGCCAAGTGACACAGGACTGACATAATCCCTGTGCCTCCTGCCCTTCTCCCTCCTAATTCCTGGTAAGACGGAGCCTGTGGCAGCCTGAGCGTGGCTGGCTGTCTTGTGTGGATCCTTCTCAAGCTGCAAACTGAAGCAGGACCTTCTAAATCGGTGACGGTGATGGTTTTCATAGGCTTTACTGGCTAGCTCTGGTCAGCCTGAGACGTCTGCTGTTAATCTCTCATCTTGAGTGAGTGACTTTCAATCAGAGGGAGCGGTTTATATCCAGTTTCCCATTCACGTAGAGCAATAAAGCCAGAAAGCTTTAAAAAGAAGGGAAGCCAAGCTTCTCCTGTATGTCTGCAGATTCTGCAAATCCTTCCGTGGCTGTAAAGAGTTGATCCTGTCTCCTCTGTTGATAACAACATGTGTGTGCTTATGCCATACACCCCTACCAAAGCTGCTCTGCAATTCCTGTTTATTTGAGTGGCTTTATAAAGTAACGCGTCAATTTGAAAATCATTAGGTATTCCTACCAGGAGTCAAAGACCACATTCAGAGTGGATTACATGCATGTTTCTTAAAAGTGTTAATGTGCTAATCTGCTGGTTACTTGATCCAGGCAAAATGCCATGATATTCCACATGAGCAAAATACCACGGTTCTTGGAGATTTCATATAAATATTACCCACTGTGTTTCCACATTTGAAGTGTTATACTTGTCTATTAAAATCAACAAGCTGGAACTAGTATCTGGAAATAAGTGATATTACTATTTTATTTATGAACTTCAGATTCAGATTCTTTTTAATAAAATACCTAACAAATAAGGAACAGAACATGAATCTTAGTGTTACTTCATGTATTCCACGTAAATATTTCAACTATGCCTTGCAGCAATAAAATCACATTATATACACTCTGCATTACCATTGTGACCAATAATGTTTGACTTACTGTACTGTATTTAGTCCAAAACCAAAACAGAGTCAGGGCAACACCGTGGCTGTTAGAACAGTATACTGCAAGTAAGCAACTAGGCTTGCAATAAATAAGGCCTCACACTGAATAAGAGCTTGTTCATTATGAAGCTGTTTGGATTATAGAGTACTCCTGACTCTGTTAAAGAGTAAAAATCTCTTATTTGTGCTCTGGAACCGGGATGGGATGAGGCCACACAAACAGTAGCCAGTCTGTGATTTTGCAATTCACAGCAAAGCAAATGCGTGAACGGGAGAATAAGCTGACTTTTGGTACAGTGGGACCCCAGCAGTGAGTCTGAAGGTATTACCCAGACATGTCCAGGACACTCTCCCATAGGAACTATAGGGCCACTTCTGGGTTTGTTTTTTGGTTTTGGGGTTTTTTTTAATGCTTAAGCTGATTTATCTGTCAAAGGGCTCATCCCAACGAGGAGCGAAGTCCAGTACTGAACAAGGATTTGGCTCTCACTGACTCCCTCTGCTTATCAAAGGGAGCATGAAGATGGTCCTTAGCCTGCAAGAGGCTGCAATGGCGTGCAGTGTCTGACTGGGAGAAACGTTCCCTCTGATGAACGTGGTGCCAATAAGGATCATTTTTTCTTTCTTCCGCTTGCTGTCATGCAATCTAGCTCAAAGTAAAAAAAGGCCCATATTTTTTCCAACTCTGCCTCAGACGCTTTTATTGTGGGATTTGGTGTATTTTTTTCAGCAAAGTTTCAATGGGGCTGAATGTAGGTGCAGACACACAGATACCTCTCAGCCTTATAATCAGGGGCATGCGATTTATGTTATTTAGGACTAATGGGGGGAATGCATGTGTCGTTATAGATCTTTCAATAAACTGTTAAGCTAACACACACTACAAGTCAGCTTTTCCTGCTTTTCACCTTTTTTTGGAATCTTGTTCTTTATTTTTGGCAAAATGCTGGGGGGGGGGGAATATTTCTAATTGGTTTAAAATTCCTTCAAATATTTATTTCAGATCAATTCCAAGTTGTTCTTCTTCTTTCCTTCCTCCCCCCAGTTAGGCTACTGAACTGAAAAACCTCACATTTTCTCAGTGCTACTTCGCTGGCTACCATTGTACATATACCCATCATTTAAGGCTTAAGTAGAAGTTGACTTATATGCATTCCTTGGGTATAGATTTCACTCTGTATGGCTGCCAGAAACTTACATGCATCTTATCAAGAGTATCACATGAGCCATAAGGAAAGGATAGGCCATATATCTTTGTTTTCAGTGACCGAGGCTTGGGCCTGCCCATCTGCCGTCTCTAAACCCTTGATGCAACCACTTCTACAGTTGGACTTTCACAAGTCTCCTTTATTCAGAGCTTATTCAGAGTGGACATGGGATAAGAGTTAGGCTAGAAAACCACCTCCAGTTCAGAGACAGATGTGCAGCTAATGATGTCACAGCTGGTAAGACATGAGGCTTAGGGACTGATAGGGGCATACAGAGCCTTTTCTTTTGGATCATATTTTGCTCAAGATGCCAGTACTTACAGTGGAAAATTACCATCTGAGATCCATTTGTGACATCTGGTAAATGAGTGATGCAATCTTATCTCCTTTCCGAGCATGTCAAGGATCCGCACTGTTTGACCAACATTGCTAGCCCTTCTGGTAGCCTCAACTGCCACAGTGAAAATACTCAGCCATCGGGTCGCCCAGCACATGCGCTCCTCTGTCCATCTGCTCCTGCGAATGGCCCGGGCTTATGTTCACTGCACCCATGTTAGGCTCTTGTTTTTGGTACCTAAGTAATAAGTCTTGCAGTAGATTTGTCTGCTTAATGGAAGTGCTGCCAGAGGGCGACTCAGCACGTGAAGGGCAGAGGTGTGCCAGTCTGTCTGTAGGGTTTACTGGAGGAGCCTTTGTGTGTCTGTACTCCTTGCCGAGGGTTTCCACACAAATGTCTAAAGTGAGGTGAATCCAGGCCTTGGTCTCTATGTTTTCAAAGTCAAGAGTTTTTCATGAGCACTGAATTTATTCAAAGATATTGGGACGCTGGTACAGCTAGACTGCAAGTCCAACAACAGAAGAAGGGGATTTTATAACCCATTTTAATATCACAAGAAGCTCTTCTTCATGGAGGATTCGATGCTCCAGTAAGGGCAACCCATATTTTCTTGATATTCTTCCTTTGTTCAGTCCTCTGTGAAACCAACTGTTCTTTGGACACAAAATGAAAAAAGCTCTCCAAGCTCTGACTTAGACGGTGTTAGAACTTCAGCTCTCTTGAAGAACAAAAATTAAATAGCCACACACAGACTAAAATGGTAACACGGCAAATCAGCCAAAGCTCGTCATCATGTACCCAAGGCTGCATTGTTTTTCTCTTCCTCACTGCCAATAATTCTTGGGTCTAAAGATATTCTGCTATAATTCATTTCCTGTGCCTAAGAAATTCTGTCCAGGATGCCAGAATATCTAAATCTGATAATTACTTCCACTGGCCCACTTGGCACAACACACCATTATCCGTTTAAGCTCCCAATTAAATGTTGCAGCGAAGAAGTGATGCTAACATTGGTTTAGGGCATCACTAAAGTCAAGCAGAAGACAGCTTTGCAAGTTCCCTTGGAATGATGATGTCTTGGTGTCAAGGGGCAGCCTCAGTCAAAGTCCATCACTGACTTGTAGAAACATTTCTGTCAAGGTTGTTGTTAGTTAATATTTATTTCTGCACAGCTGAGACTTGGATTGGTTTTCCAGTGCCATTGGAGTGAAGTGGTAGGGGGAAATACATGTTTTAAGGTTTTCTTGCTTTTGTGAGTGGGTCTCTGAGTTATCAGAAATCTGTTGCAATCCAGCTGAGATAAAACAACTAAGTTTTCACATAGGTATTACTCCTTAACGGTGCCCTTTTCCTGCAGCTAGTCAATATTTCGTTTCAGTTCGTAGGGTTCTTAAATTGAGTTAGCGATACAGCATAATCCTGGAGCTATCCTGTCTCTAATCCTATAACAATACATTTTGTCATTTCAAAAAATGGTCTCTCTTTTTTTTTTTTTTTGTTTGTCCCAAAGGCAAAGTCAAGTCATGCTCCAGGAATGTGCCTATTGCAGCCAAAAGAGGAAATCCAACTAACCAAAATGTTATCAGCAATTAACAAAATAGTTTAATGATTTTTTTCAGCATTTCAGAAAAAAGAAAATAAAACACCAGCTCAGACTAAGTCCATTTAGCTGCATTAGACTCTGGTATGCTGCCAATATTCTTTATAACGGAGATTTAGAAGTTAATAGTATTGGAGATTAGAAATTGGTGTCAGTTACAGATCTGTGTAAAGTGATTTCTTTGCATTAAGACATAACAGCTGAAATGAATAAAATACATTTCTTCCTGATTTTTTTCATTTAGCTGTAATTGCAGTTTTGGCATGCTGGCCAAATCTCTTTGTCCTGGCGGGATGGCCTCATTCCTCATTCAGAGCAAACCAGGAAAAACTTTAAAAAAGGAAATGGATATCATAGTTTATCCTGGGGGAAAAAAAAAAACAAAAAAAACNAAAAAAAAAAACCAACAAAAAAACCAAACCAAAACAAAAACCAAACCAAAATCACTGGTCCCTTCTCCACCTCCTTTACATGTAGCGCAGAAAACTCTGCTAAAAAAGTAAACAAAAAAAAGGAGACTCTTGGCCTGCCTCAGCCCAAGAGCTGAACCTGCTCCTGCCAGACTCACAGCTGGTGAAGGCTGGTGTCTATGAGACAGCCTCCAGCGGCCACGTTACAGCCTCAGGGCTGAGGCTCTCCTGCTGAAACCGATGCCACTGTCTTGCGATGCTTTGGTGGTACCAGATCTGGCCCCAGGTCTTCCCTGTGTAAACCTGGAGCTGAACCTCCCCTGACTGCCAGCAGGCGCAGCTGAACCTGCCTGCTCCTCTGGCTGCATCTGGAGAAACCAACGTTCACCACAACCCACGTGCGAGGGAAATGTTTGCAGCCACTCATGAAGAGGGAGGCATAAAGACCTGAGGAGGTATGTTTTCATGCTCTCCTATAGCACTTCACAGCTATAGCTAAAAATACTACATAAGAACATTTAAAGTTGTCCAAAAGCTCTTAATTAAAGTTGCTGGGGGAAAAAAAAATCACAGAAAACCCATTGATTAGGTTCAATAGGGCCTTGTTTTTAAAAATGGAATTTGGGGCCCCAGAGTAACCCTTTAAACTGATCTTTGTCAAATACCTCAGTGATTCAGCATGTGCCATTCCACACTGAGGATTTATTACAAACTTAATAACATAACTAATTTTAATAGACTGAGTGTGTGCACATGTGTGTGTGTGTGCATGCTCATAAGGGATTATAGTTTTCCAACTACTAATTACCTTGCAAATTAAAATGTTAATATTCAAGACGCACTTGAAAGTCCCCCAACAACAAACAAAAGTTAAGCTGAGTTGTTAGCACACAGAGAAAGCACAGAAAACTTGCCAACATCACTGATCTGAGTTTTATGTAACTAATAGCTTATAAACACTTAATTGGAATCTGTGCAAAAATGTGTTTCTGGGCTGAAACCACCTGCCATGTCCGGTCTCAAATAAATGCTACCTGCTGAGGATCAGCCTTTGACAAACATGCGGGCAAATCAGTTCTTAGTCCGGCAAAGTGCCACCCGACAGCAGAATGAGTCCCATCTCGCTGAGGACCGCAGGGTTTGGATCGCAGATAAAAAGAAGCCTGAGCTGTAGCAGATGCAGCTGCAGTCCAGATAGGAGTGTTTTTAGTGGCTGTTTAACAAGGGCTGTCTCTTATCAGGAAAGCACTCGTTAACCATTCTTATTTATTAGTAATGCCAGGCAAGGCAAGGTAGCAAAATCATTTTTATTTAGGAAAAATAACAACAGTAATGTGGCATGTGAATTGTTAACCATTAGTGAGTTTTAACGGGCAAGTAAAGCATGCTTTATATGTTATAAATGGTTTTATGTTCAAAAATTGATTTAAATGCTAATCTTCAGGTAAGACACCATCACACAAAACTTAATAGCCATTGGGAGGCCCCTTGTGCACATGAGCAGCTTTACACAGGAGTAGCCGCAGCCATATGTGCAGGGACTGCTGGCAAGGGCCAGATCCTGCATACTCCAGATGGACTCCTGGCCCCAAGTAAGACCTCCTTGCTTTAGCAGGGGCTCCCGAGGCCCTTTACTGAGGATCGTTTGGAGGATGTGCTTGGAGGACTCAGTTAGGAACATAATTCGTACCAGGATGGCCTTGTGGGAAGAAGAGCATCATCATCCCCTGTCATTTCCTAAATCAGACCCATGACGGTGTTACCAGAAATCCATGTTATAGAGTGCTTTCTATCGTGGAGGCGTTTGGCTTCTTCTGATTACCTAATCAATCCTGCTTTATCTTTGCATTATTTAGTAGGAAAACAAACACTGTTTTTTACAATGCAGTACATATCTTTTTTCTGGGAAGTTTATGAGCAAACTTTGGAACTGAGTATGATTTTCAGTAATGACCAAGCTACGGTGAGAGTAAACATGAATAAAACAGTATTTGATTTATAAACCTGTTAAGACAGAAAAGGCGTTCCTCAGCTGCACTGTAGGACAATGCAGCCCTTGGCCACGCTGAGCTGCGCGGGGCCCGGTGCGGCAAGCTTTTTTGTTTCTTGCCAAAGAAAACCTCTGTCTGCTCTGGGACAG
Organism: Himantopus leucocephalus; assembly: GCA_003993805.1. Classification (NCBI taxonomy): domain Eukaryota; kingdom Metazoa; phylum Chordata; class Aves; order Charadriiformes; family Recurvirostridae; genus Himantopus; species Himantopus leucocephalus. Next base: position 87,050,068 of record RSEF01000003.1, on the reverse strand, counting down.
CCTGCAACCTGGGCTCCTCGGAGAGCAATTCACTGCTGGCGCTGGAAAGTGAGCGGCAGAAGGTGGGAATGTGGCAAAGGCTTCTGCTGAGTGTTTGCTGTTCGTGGCCCAAAGAAATGCAGATTCAGGTGAAGAGCACTGGGATGAAAGAAAAGAAGCTGGGACCTCTGGCCAGCCCCATCTCTGCATTGAGGATGACATCTGCTGCAGAAGGAGTGCTGCACTTCACTTGTAAGAGAGAAACTGCAATATATTTATTGATATGAAACAGGGATTTAACAAAGTTTGATAGTAAATGTGACAGTATTTTAACAAGATTTGATGGCAAGACACACTTGGTTATTGACTGCATAGAGGACAGGGTCAGACAGAACTGTCAGGGAGACCCTCCCATTGAGTCATGAGGTTCAGAAAGGACCCCCTTACTTTCTAAACTCCTCCTCAGAGATGAGTCTAGGTGCAGCTGGATCCCGTCCTAGTGCCAGACTTGGTCAACGGTTTATGTCTAAAGGATTATATATGTGCAATCAATCCTTCATATCACTGAGCTAAGAACTTTCAAAGTTTAGCGTGATATAAGCCACTTATTGAAGATGTGTTGTGGCAAGGAATCTCCCAACCTCGAGGAGTAATCTTGAGAGGTGTCCCTACTCAAGGTGTGCAGCCCGCTGCTGTGCAGGAGAGCTCCAAAGCCTCTTGGCCTGTTCACTATTTATGGGGGTAAGACGGTTGACCTATAGTCATATTTGCATATTTACCACAGTACCAGTATTGTGGTTAGGTGGGCACATTGCTCAAGTTAGCCCTTGGCTATTGTGTTGTTATCTGTCTCCCCGATACCACCTTTGAGCCCCAGATGCAGCCATCATGACCACCACGGGTGGTTATCACTTGGGCAGGGTTATGGGAGATAAAGGTCCGTTTGGGGGCAGGGGAGGAGCACACCCTCACAACATCAGAGGCAGTGGCCATGTGGCCTGTCTGGCGTGGGTCCACATGAGAACATTTTGCATCAGACTAGCACTGCAGAAAAACCAAATGTGACCCTACTAACATGATGGCCCCAAATCCCCAAACAATTTTCTACCATGTCCTTGCTCCCTATCAGTGCCCAGGATTGATGGTGGAATGGTTGTAGCACAGGGTGGGGAGACTTTTCCATGTGGGTCAGGAGATGGAGTAACACCCCTGAGGGCCAGGAAGGAAGGTGGGACTGTGGCAGCCTGGAAATAGATTGGCTTAAGCTTCTCCAGAAGCTCATCCTCTGCTCAAACAAGAGATAGAGCAACCACAGAGGCACCTTCCTGATACGGGCTTCAGGATAGGATGAAACCCCTCTAGGAGAGAGTATCTCTCTCTCTTTGACCATTATCTATTTTATGCCAGTTTAAATTTTGTTCTACACTAGTTCATGCTTTATTTAATTATATGTGAATATTACCAAAACAATAATTTCACTGTCTGAAAAAAAGAGGTGTTTTTCTTCATGGAATGAAGTACCATGGAATTTAAACAATTGGAGTTTTGTTCTGATTTGGAGTGGAAATCAAGCTTGAACATGTCAAAATATGTCCAGAAATGGCAATTCCATTTTTTGACCAGCTGTATTGCCAGTGTTTGCTATTTCCCTGGAAATACCTAAAATATTTGCTGTATTTTTTTAAGATCCAGCATATCTTTTTCCAAAATAATTTTTTTTTTATCTTAAATGGGTGCAGAGAAGAAGTAAAAAATATGTCCCACCCTGGTGACTCCAAATCAAGAAAAACAGGAAATCTTACTTTTACATGCATATTAATAGTCAATCATTTCTGGGACAGCCTCTTGATTTTGCAAGGCTTGTTGCCTGGTATTTAAGTATCTGCAGTCATTTTCTTCTGACTCACAGGAACCAGACAGTTTTGGTCAGAGGGAAGTCGCAGGGTTTGCTCAACAAAACCATGTTCCCCATAGGAGCAAAGAGGTTTTAAGTGAGCCTGTGGAAGTACGAGGAGGCTGACGGTTATGCGGATGTTTTGCATTGGGAAAGCTTGAAATCTTGGGCACTATCTGCTTAGGATCTCCTGCATCGTATTCCAGCCACCAAAACACCATTTTGCTTGTTTTCTGGGTTTTGCTCCAGCAATGTCTGCTTCCTGATAGTTTTTAGGTCATTCTCTGAGATGATGCACAGCCCCTGAAGGTCTCATGACATGTGTTGCATTTCCATAGCCTTATGGCTTACGGCACATGCAAGCTAGAGTCAAAAAAGTAAGGGAAGGAAGTTATGGTGCTTTTCCCACCACCAAGGGTGAGCAGGACCCTTGCAGGGGGTTCGGAGCCCCACACAATGGCTGGGTGCATGGGATGCCAGGAGGAACGGGTGAGACAAGGGAAGGGCTTGGCCGTGGTCTTCCGGCTGGAGGACGAGCAGGAATGGAGGTGGGAGAAGGGCTAGGATGGGCAGCCAGTGCACAGACCACCAGCCTGCAGCAGAGACCTCGGCTTCTCCATCCAAGGCTTGGGAGAGGAGGTAGGACTGGATTCCCCTTCCCTGTGCAAATCTTGCTCTGCTGCTGCAGGCAGACCGCGGGGTTTTGACATGAAGGCCAAGTCACCTGATCCCCAAGGTGTCGGAAAGGGCTGAGCTGAGGAGGAGAGAGGCCGAGGGGTGAGTGGACCCCATAGACCTCCTCGTCCTTGCTCTCTGTATCTCTCATGTAATACTCCCAGCCTGGTTTTGCTCTGCTTGCCCAGGGCGATTTCCACACTTTGAACATTTTCCCCCAGCAAGGGAGGAGGGAGGCACCAAGCTGGGATCCAAATAATTGTGCCATGGACTTTTTTAATACGCCTGGATTGCTATATAAAGTGAGGACTGAGTCCATAAGGCTTTTTCAGATATTATGGCCAGTCCTATGGTAAGAGACCTGGCTTTCACCCAAGAAGGGGGAATAACACAACTTGAAGAACCCTTTATGACTGAGGCTTCGTACAGTGTGAACTTAGGACTAGACGTACCAGGCAGTGCAAATGGACGGACTTGTCATGCGTCTGCTTGGGTCCCAGCTAATCCCAACAGGTGCCACGCAGACATACTGCACATTAAAGATTTGTTGTGGGGATGAGGATAAAAATAGCAAGGGGCTGGGAGAAAAAGTACATTTTAAAAGCGATTTTCCTCCTCACAGAAATGCTGTACTTGCAAACAAAGTTCTCTCCCGCACAAGAACCATATGCGCTAATTTTATTGATCTTTAAGGTCCCTTCCAACCTAAACCATTCTATGATTCTATGATTTATGTTCATATGCAGTTTGGGGGAGAGTCTCAAATATGCCGATCCAGCATTGTTGGATTTAAAGAAATTAATAAAAACAACTCCAAGCAGCTGGTTGAAACAATTATGCTTTTCACAGAAAGCCTTGCAGACTGCACAGAAAGTTATGAAAATAATCCTTTCAATTAGTGTGTGGTCAGTGCACCTGCAAAGGAGACTTGTCCAAGTAAAAGTATCAACTAGTGTCAATGAGAACAATTCATGAATTCATCACAAGGGCCTTTTTCTATTACCACATTTACACAGATGTGAATCCCTGGGGTGCAGACACCAGAAGGGTAACCCTACTGTAATCCAAAGAGCATGAGAAACATGAGTTCAGATCAGGAAAGCTATTAATTTTTGTGTATATTTGACTTCAGCATCCTTTCCCCTCTTGCACACACTGCATTTAATAATCATATCTATCTACCTTCCCTGCACTGCCCAGCTCTCTAGAAAGAAATAACATATTATTCCTGCTGAAAAATGACATCAGCTAAAGGACTCTAGAAGACCAAAGGGATTTACAGCTCTGTAATTTTATCACCTGTACCATAGCTGTAAATGAGTTCATCAAGCTGGTAGAATAATACTCATGTTATAGTCAGGTTTTAACCCGTTGGTGCTGTGTGCATTTATCATATAATATATTGCCCAACTGGTCATCGCGGCAGAGTGACATTGGAGGGGCACAAGTGAATAATTTGAAGAAAAGTGTTGAAAGAATGGAAAGTCCTGAAGGAAAAGCAGCTGAGATGAAAGTGGAAGCTGTGTGAAGCATATAACATCTTCTTTGTCATGTTCTACAATTTTCTTTTGCAATTATGTAAGAAACTCATACTTCTGGAATAAATAAACTTGCACCAAATTATAACAACTCTATACATTTTCTCTACAAAATGAAGAAAACTGCCAAGTTTGTAGCTCAGTAAGCATCCAGTAAAGTCCTGAAACAGTATAAAACATTAAGGACAGAGAAGGGGAAGACTGATGTTTATCAGCAGCTTGTGGGCAGGGGACATTATTTTAATTAAAGTATTTATCTATTGACTACTTCTGTATCCGAGTATAATATTGTAGTGGTTGCAGCATATAAAGTAAAGGCCAGCAGGGTGTATGTCAAAACGCCAGGCCACAAAGGAATTGCTCTGCTATCAAAGACCTCTGCACACTTTGAACATCTAGATAAACATTAGCTTGTCCAAACTGCATTACAGTTTTTCTCAGCGAAAAACACAATACTTGCAGTGGCAAGGCTCTGTAAAAAGTGCTGTTCTTTACATTTGGCTACACTTAGCACATTTTCCTTTTAATTTTTTATTGATAACTAATAAAAATGCCTGTTGGTATGATATGGTACATGCTTCCTCATGGCCTCTTTTTGTAGTCCATGCAAAAAAATAGTGAATAGAGGTATTTATTTGCAATGTATTCTCTGTTGTACGCTCAGACCAGTGAGAAATCCTCAACCAGACGTAACTTCCATGATTGAGCTGTGCCCTGGGATTTGCTGCACCGTAAATACGGGAGTTGAGGAAGCTCCAGAGCTGCTGGATGTCAATGACACCCCTGATACTGGAAAATCGACTCCATCCCCAGCTCCAGGGAGGGGGCTCAGAAGCAGCAGGACCACACTGTCCATCTCCTAGGGAGAAGCATGCACACTAGCCGAGGGGGAGACGAAGGGAATATGTAAACCATGAGCCCCGCTTGGAGCTGTTAAATGGTACATGGAAAGCACTGAACAGAAACAACATGGTGGAGCAAATCTCTCCTTCACAACTCCAGGGAAGTTGATACGTCTCCATCCCTCCTCCCACCAGGAGGGGACTGGACTTTAGTACCTGCTGGTCAAACCTGGGAAATGAGGTAATAAAGCTTTGTCTCACTCGGTCTGGAGAGTGTTTTGCCTTCAGTCAGTAGGATTCAGGGGTGTTAATGAGGGCAGGGTTTGGTCCAGGGGTTTTATTTCCCCGCTTGTCTTTTGCTGGAAAAGAGGCTGAGTTTTGCAGTGCTTTGTCCCTGGAGAAGTCATTTGCACCTGTGCAACATGTAGGCAGCCCTGCCAAATCGCGGGGAGAAGTGTCTGCGATGCCAAACGGGCCTTGCTGATTTCTTATTTAGCAATCACATCTTTGCACATTTTTTCTTCTCCCCAACGTATCCACTCAGCTCATTTGAAGGGGGTGCTTCTCAGCATTTGAAAGCAGTTTTGCACAATCACAGATGCACGCAGTCCTGCAAGCGCTGAAAGCAGAGCTCGCCAGAGGAGCAAAAGCACAACATTCGCTTCAAACGCACGCTGGCAAGCAATTTCTCCTGGATCACAACAAAAAGATGAGTTGCAAGGGATTTAACCCATCCTCCTCCTTCCCCAAGACTGCTGTTAAGACTCAGGTCATGGGGGAAACGGTGAATGCTTCCAGACTGTTAATCACCGCGTCCTTACAGACATGGAAACCGGAATTAAAGACCCTTGGAAATCCAAACTTCCAACATTTCTAGGCCTGATTCGGTATTGCTTTGTCCCCGGAGCAGTTGCTTACATCTGCGCAGAAACCTGCCGTGGTGATTTGGCAGGGCTTTAGAGCCCCGCTGCGCAGGTGCGAATGGCTGCTGGGGAGCCGTCGCGAGGAACCAAACCCTCTGTACCCCTGCCAAGGTGAACGCGATTGCAGCCGCCGGAGATGCGAGCTGAAAGAGCTGTTCCATACGTGACCTCCTTTCATCGCCCTTTCGCGGCCATCTCGGAAAGCTGACTGCTGGGCTAAGATAGCTTTACGCTTTATCTTTACAGCTGGTTGGAAAGGGTTTGGGGTTTTTTTACTCTTTTTTTTAAAAAAAAAAAAAATGAAATGAAGAACCATTTAAATATCCACTTCTCCAGAGAAGATTTGACAAACAGAATTTTTAAATATATCATTGAAGTTCCCCGAGCATTTTATTTCAGCATTGAAAGAAACACAAGCTGATCCTATTGTTTGACATCTAGTGTCTTTTCAAAATTCAAATGGGATATAGTTATTTGTTGTAATTTATAATGGTGGTAAAAATGCAATATTTTGAACATACTGAANGTTGAAAGAAACACAAGCTGATCCTATTGTTTGACATCTAGCGTCTTTTCAAAATTCAAATGAGATATAGTTATTTGTTGCAATTTATAATGGTGGTAAAAATGCAATATTTTGAACATACTGAAATCTGTAAATGACTCAAGACAACTGAGGCAGTCTGGCTGAGGGTAAAGCTGACATTTCTTACCCATGGGCTCTTCTGGCTATCCATGGAACTTCACTCCTTCAGAGAAAACCTCCTTTACTTCTGAAAAGTCATGGGGAAAAAACCCATAAAAATAACTTTCCCTGCTTTCTTAGTTTAGTTCTATGATGTAGTCCTTTTATTTTATCGGTATAACTGGATTCTCTAAGTATTCAATGCAGAAACTTACCAGAGATGAAAGTTCATGTCATCCTGACGTGCCAATGGGAGACTCTCTCTCCTGAAAGATTGCTATTGGAATTTTTATTTTTGCAAAAAACAGATCCAGAAAAGATAAGATGTGCTCTACTGTACATGCTAGGGAATGGGTATACAATCCAGAAAATCCTACAGAGGCACAAGTTTATCATTTCAGTGGCTGAATGGAAAGTTCAGCACTTGTTTCAGGTAAAACTGAACTGAATTCAGCATGTTCTCGAAACAAGAAATGTCAAAATAAAATGTTTGACAATTCCCAAATGATTTCCCCTCCTTTCTTCTTGTTGTCTTTTCACCACTTAGAAGTCAAAGCCTTGTGCTGGATTAGACCTTACCTCGCAAGTAGTTTTTGGAGCCCGGAAAATGGCACCGTTTGGTGAATACTGTGAATCCCACCCAGCTCCAGCCATGGGGGCTTTTCCCTGGACTCCAGCAGGGTTGCAGCTGGTCCATGGCCAGGCACAGGAGACAGGCAGACGAGGAGGTGTCCCTCCATCGCTGCTGGGCACAACACAGCAGCGTCACCCTCTGCAGCTGCTACACAGCTGTGTCTCACCCTCAGACAGCCCGGAGCAAAGGGCCACCTCCTCCTCCCTGCCAGCATCACTCTCCGCTGGGTGGGCGAGGGGACCTCGGCTCAGTTTCTGCTGCAATAGAGGTTGAAGGCTGCAGCAACTCACTGCTTTAGGAAGGAGCCACGGGTCAGGTCCTGCAGCTGCTGTAAATAGTCACAGCACTATTTAATTCAATGCAGCCTTTATTTACATCAGCTGATCTGGCCCCACTTCTCCTGTTTTCCTGTGCTTGTTTCCTTTAAGATGTATTTTTACAGCCTTGTAAAACACCACTGTATATTCCTGTATAAGCTAGTAAAGATATAAGCACAATGTGATTCTGTGGTTGTTATTACAGCAGCGCCTGCAAAGGGACCCCAGCGTGCCAGGCTCTGTGTGGCTCTCTGAGTGACGGAGACTTTGCGTCCAAAACAGGCAGGGCAGGCAGTGGGGAGGGAGAGGAGAGGATGGGGACAGGAGAGGTTGGCCCAGCCAGGAGAGGAGAGATGAGGCAGCAGGAACCAGGGGCCAAAAGGAATGAAGCTGAGACGAAGACCCATGAGCCGGAGGGGGCGACGGGGTTTGGTGCAATCAGCAGCGAAAGACCGAATAGGGCCAGTGAAAACTGTGCAAAATACTCTGACATCTGATTCAGCTGCTCCTGCAGCTGTTCTGCCTGTGCCTGCCTTCGCCAGTCTCCTTCCTGCCTTTCCCTTCCCAAAGGCCACACAGCCCAGCGAAGGGGAGGTGGGACATGGGGGCAAGCAGGGGGAGAGGAACGGGGTGAGAGCACAATCCCTGAGAGGTAAGGAGGACGTGTCCCTGAAAAGATTCGGGTCCAGCCACTTTGAAGGGAGGAAGATGGCTCCCTGGAGCCCCAAATTCCCTCCTTCTCCTTCTCTGCCATCCCAACCACCTTTTAACACTGCTTAGGTCTCCCCAGCCACCTGAGCAAAGTACTAGAAATAAATCCTGGCAGAGCTCTTGGTTACTGTGTGCAAGTTTGATCCACATGCCCTTCTGAGGGAAACATTTCTTCTACCCAGAAGAACAGGAAAATATGCTGCAAAACAAGCAACCTACCCCTGAGCACCCCAGTAGTTGGAAGAAAGGACCTGCCTTGGCTGGGAAAGTTGGGCAGGATAAACAGAAGAAGAGGGCTGATTTTTTCTCACTGTGTTTTGATTCAGGTTTTGGATGCCTTGCTCTGTGCCCAGGTGGCTGGTCCATGATCACTGGGCGTCCCACCAATCCTCCCTCCTCCCAGCCCACACTGATGTTCTTCTGATGTGTGCTTTTGACCCTTCAGATCTGCCACTTCACATACATTTTTATCCTGACTTTTATCAAAAAGGAGAGGGTCTTATTTTCTAATTTTATATTTCTTTGACTTGGTATTAGATCTTTAGAACCTAGAAACTGGAATGCAGTATGTAGGAGTCACGGGAAGAGTTGCTAAACCACACAAAACGGGTATCACCATGTCACAGTCCCAGTAAGGCACCACCACCTTGGGGAAGCACCTGACTGTGAAGTTTCACCACCATCTGTGACCACACCTGTGCAGTGTCCAACCCAGGACACTTCCTTCAGAGGAGACAGAGGGTTCCCCATTGCCTTGTGATGATCATGATGATTGTCATGGTTCCCCATTGCCTTGTGATGATCAAGGAAAGGTGCTGCAGTATGACCAACACAATAAGACCACAAACGACAGATGCGAAGGAATTTCAGAAATAAACATATATCAAATGCAGAGAAAGTGTTTGGGAATGAAGATTGCTTGTGAATAAGAGAAGGTTAAAGGCAGCGGCTGGAGAGAAAAAATCCAAGAGGAAAGTGAATAATGCAAATTAAGGGAAAACAAGAAAAGAAAATACCACAGGCAAAGAGAATCAGTTCTGCTATATGGAAGACT
>RSEF01000003.1:87013587-87030858 GCA_003993805.1 Himantopus leucocephalus | reverse complement strand
TAAACTAAAAGAGGGTAGATTCAGACTAGATGTAAGGAAGACAATTTTTACAGTGGGGGTGGTGAAACACTGGAACACACTGCTCAGAGAGGTGGTAGGTGCTCCATCTCTAGAAACATTCAAGGTCAGGTTGGACGGAGCTCTGAGCAACCTGATCTAGTTGAAGATGTCCCTGTTTATTGCAGGGGGGGTGGACTAGATGACCTTTAAAGGTTCTTTCCAGCCCAAACTATTCTATGATTCTACAATTTGTTTAAAATTAATTTTAATCTGTGGCCGTGCTACAGTTAGTCTCAATCTACATAGATGTAGAAAATAAATATTTTTCTGATTTTTTTTTTTATCTGACCTTAAGTTCCTGAATTACATCTGAATCACTCTTTACCATACCTCGATTATACTGCTTCATGATGCATATATATACAACCTGGCTTTATTCTATCTGATAAACTACTATACAAAAAGAGTGGAAAAATCAGAACATAGCCAACTTCTTTGCACTAATTTGTCGTTATCTTTTACGTAGACATTCTCGATATGCACCACACCTGTTTGCTTCATGGGCTGGAATTACTAACACTGATAAATAAACCAAACTGCTGTTTTGTTTCACTGACCCCCTTTTTCTGAAATGCAGTTTTACAGCTTCTGACATTACTGTCTGTCAGTGATGCAAAGCAATTAAGAACTCCCACATCATCGTGGACATAAGCTATTTTTAATCTGAGCTGTAGCATCTTTCCAGTGCCATAAGTCATTTGCTGTCCCCAGCTCTCCTTACTTCACAGCCTGCAGATGGTGAACCTGCAGAAGAGGCATACAAAGGGGTAACAACACTAAGGTAAGAAGAAGGGCACACTATAAGGATCTTCCAGCAATGTAAATGCATAAAATAAATCTGTAGAGGTTAAAAGGATATTGCAGAACAGCATTTGTAAAATGGTATGTTTTTCATGAAAATGATAATCGAGGAAATAGTTTTTCTTTCAGAAATGTCAGTATTTACTAAGACTACAGCAGGAAAGAGTCTGTGCCAGGAATGTCTAGATTTTGCTTGGTATTGGAGTTAATCCTGTAACAGAGATAAATTTAATATTTTTATTAAGGGGGGGAAAGGGAGCAGCAAAGAAGAAAAACCCCAAGGCTTTGATCTTTCATAATGTTTCCTTGTGTACTCTACTACCTGTCGAAACCACACAAACTTGTATTTTTAATTGGAAAAAGGACAGTACATGCCTATGTTCACATGTGATGGCATTTTGTGGGAATCTGGGATTTGTGGTTCAGTCAATGTGTTTATAGCTGTTTCTGTGGGTGGCACTGGCTGCTCCTTTGCCAGTCCTGCACTGGAAGGGGGTCTCCACCAGCGAAGAGCTCTGCTCTCAGTGCACCGCATGTCCCTTTTCTCATCCCACCACCACTAAGACTACTCTGTGAGCTGAAAAAGAAAACAAGCCTGTCCCTAACAACCAGGGCAAGGATGGGAGCAGATATGTCAGTCTCGACAGAAATGCACAGAATCCAGGCTATGTCTTAGTTGATGCAAGACTTTGCTGTGTCAAGGAGGTTTGCTTGGCTGAAACTTTGGATATCATTATAAACAAACAACAAGAACAAAAAAAATAATCAAGACCCAAATAAAATGAGGTCACTTACAGTAACTGGGGAATTGCAAAGTGCAATATTTTCCAGACTTCAGGCTAGGAAAATGTGTTGCTTTTTCACCCCCCTGAAATCTCCACGGTCATCAAGAGGATCCGCAGAAAGCAGCCTCTTTTTGTCTTAAAACAAGTGTAAAATGTTCCCTGGTAGGCAGTGTCTCCAAGTCTTGCCAGTATTTCTCAAGACAGGTAGCAAAGCATGCAACAGACCAATTAGTTCTCATTGCAAAAGCCCAGAATATACCTCAGGGAGTGTGATACCATCTTCCTTCTGATTACCTAACTAGCATTACTTGGGACAGACATTTATTTAATTTGTCTTTTAATTATGGTGGGCAAATGCTAGTAAAATTATCAGATACTAAATATCAGACATACATGTCTATTTGGAAATGCCATTAGAAGTTTTTCATTATTCCAAGCAACCATATAAGGGTGAATTAAATTCAGCCTCTGCAATCAAAGAAGGTTTAGTCATATCTGTGTGGGTAATACCAATAGGCTATCCACTATCCCTGCAGGTGCAAAAGGATTCACAGTGCAGACAGGAAAAAAAGGCATAGGTTTTAATGATTGATCTCCCTGTAAACAAACTGAAAAATAAAGCTACTGTAGTGACCTTGGGATTTCCACCTATAGACATTTTATAAATATTTGGTGATACCTAAAATGTATTTTGAACATGTGTTTATTATAATATCCTATACTAAAATGAAAACCAGAATAAACTCCAATTACTTCCTAAACATTTTGCCTGATAAATCTGGAACATGTTAAAAATATTTTAGGAATAATTGAAACATTTCACACATACAGCATTGATGCAGCATTCTTTTTTATATCTAAACCATCTGTGCGCTACCCAGACCTTGTCAGATGGGCACTGTGAAAGGAGCCCACTGATTTGCTGGGAATTTCTAGCTGAGAAAGCATTTGACCAGTATAACCACACAGGTCACGATTTATTAGCCAAGGCAGCATGTCACAGCACACAGGCAGGTATCCAACATGAAACTCGCCTCAGAAAGCTGCAACCCCTGCTGCTTTTGCCTGGAACCAAATCCAGAAAACATGACTTGAGGGAGGGTCCAGCAAAGGAGTTGCATGATCTTCTGCTGTTTCATGGAAATGCTTTTGGAAGCTATTTTCTGGGGTAATCCATCATGAAACAACCACGGAATAAACATGTCTTATATAAAGGTCTTGATCCTTTAACTATTCCTCCCTTGGCTTTTCTATCCACTCCAGTGGCCACTACAACCGTGGTCCTACTTCTGCCTCACACAGACAGAATATCTCCCTCCCACTCCCAGACCCCATCTCTGTACTTCCAATGATCATATTAGCCTTTTCAACCACAAAACTATATTAAGAATTCATGGATGGTTGATTATTTGTGGCAATCCCCAGAGTCCTTTTGATGCTTCCTGTGATCATAGTATCGTAGGATGGTTAGAGTTGGAAGGGACCTTAAAGATCATCTCGTTCCAACCCCCCTGCCGTGGGCAGGGACACCTCCCACACTAGACCAGGTTGCTCAAAGCCCCATCCAACCTGGCCTTGAACACTTCCAGGGATGGGGCATCCACAACTTCTCTGGGCAACCTGTTCCAGTGTCTCACCACCCTCAGAGTAAAGAATTTCTTCCTAATACCTAACCTAAATCTATCCGCTTTCTGTTTAAAACTGATACCCCTGTGATGTAGTGCCCCGTCCTGTAAACATAGTTTATACATTTTTGTTTCTAAATATGAACCTGTATTTGGCTGCATTTGGTTGAACCCAGCTTATGAAGTGAGCCAGATCACCTTCACACACGAGAGTACTGTCATTTTTAGTGCTTTCCAGCCTGTGTCATCTGAAAACTGTATTAGCAATAGTTTATGTGGTATTTGTGATTTAAATAAATATCACGTTGGGCGGAAAGGAAAAAGGGGTGGTTCCCCTTCCAGAAATAACTGCCCATAAAATGTCTATGTTGAAATTTGGAAGATGCTTTTAAAAATCCTATTTTTTTTAAGTTTTACAATTAGATGACAGATTTATCAGATTTCCAATCTCGAAATGTTTTTTCTATGAACAAAATCAGGTTGATTTGACAAGATCCAGTTTCTCTGAAGTCATAGTAATTGGCACAGATTTTTACTTCCGCCTTTAGTATCAGCTATTTCCTGTGTGCCACTCCCAAATGAAAGCTAGGCAAGCCAGCTTACAATTATTTGGGTCAACCCTCTCACTCTTCTTAAGTACAGGCACAGCATTCACTACCTGACAAGAGAAAGAGTAAGTTCCTGAGATGCTGCTTTACGTCTTGTGGACATTTAATCCAGCCTTGCTGACTCAAACAGATCTGAGCTGACTTGCATTCTCCCCATTTACTGTTAGACCAGAAAGCATTTCATCAGCATCATATGATACTCATACTTCCTCCAGCTTTGATCCATCAGAACAGAAATACTTATTGAATGCATCTGTCTCGTAATGTCTCATTACTAGGAGTTTAACCATCAACATTTAGTAATGGATTCACAGAAGTTCCTTTCATTCCTCATGTATATTCCTAGAAGACATTTCTCATCTTACGTGGGGTTTACCTTCTTTTTCCCTATGCAAGGTATCGGGTTGGTACAGCCTGAGGTGATTAAAAGCTCAGGTTAGGCAGGGAAGGCTCCGAGAAGGCAGAGCTTATATGAACCAGGTTTAGGCAAAACCATCCGAACACCTGGGAGCTCCTTCCATGGGGAATCTTCTGGAGGAGATTTTGGACAGACCTGTCTTACAATGTTAGGAGCCAATGCCAACCATAAGGCATTGTAACAAACTTTTAAAAATACCTTTATTCTTCCTTGTGAGCTGACCAAGTACTTTCATACCTGATCATACTACCTGACCTGGGACACAAGGCTTTCTGTGCTTCCAGGAGGCTGCTGCTTGGCATGGTAAAGTCTCAACATCAGCAGAAGAATGATGATGCAAAAGAATGCTATTGCCTTAGAAAGGAAGAGCAGGACAGGTCATCACTTCATCTCACATCTGACCTCTTCTGCTTGGCAGATCATGAGGTCTCACCCAAACAGGGCATCTCGGCTCCAGCCAGGAGAGGCAATTCTCTCGCTGCTGGCTTGTGCCAAACTGTTGGTCCTAGCCAGGTGGTGCAGCAGCCCCCAGGGAGCAGTTATGCACGCTGGGGATTTGTTGGCTGTCATTAGGCCATGGAGCTCAAGCCACAGCTGGAGCAGAGGGAGGAGGACTGGGAATGGCTCTGTGAGGTTCATAAGTATGGAAGGGTGCCAGGGCATGAACAGCGCTTGCCCCAGACTTGAGACTTCCCAATGCTGGGCATCACAGCATCTGGTGTGCGTTCATGGGGCACATTGCATGGCTGGACAGAGATATGGTGTGTCGCTCGGCATGAACCCTAACGGCAGTGTTAGTGTGGTGCACCTTGCAGTCTGCACAAACCTCCTGTAAAGCAGCTTTTTCGAGCAACCTTAGGTCCCTCTGTGGTGCGGTGTGGGCAGATGCAGGTGCAGGATTGTTGGGGCAAAGCACTCGGTGTGATGTGTTTTTTCGCCCTTTTCGCTGGCAGTGGCTCTGCAGCCACCCCTTCCACCGGACCCCCCCTGGGACCTTCTCAGCAACCCAGCGACGAACCACCTTCCTGGGTCAGGATCCACATACAAGACTGAGCTGGAAGAGATAAAATAAACCCAAATCCACCCATCTGGTGCTCACTGCAGGACCTCTGCCAGCATGGAGCTCCACTGGGATCCAGGCCTTACATGTTATATTTTCTGCAGATATTCTTACAATTAAAAACAGGACTACAAAGGAATCTGGGAGGGAGCTCTTGGCAGCATGTTGAAAGCCCCTGAATAATTTTTTAAAAGAAGATTAATGTAACTGTTGCTGGTACCTCTAGGGAAAAGAACAGCTCCGTTTTGCAGCAGGCTGTAATTTGTAAATTGAATCTAATATTGCCACATAAATAATACTGCAGAGATTAAATCTGGGGAAAGGTGTGAAATGAGAGAGCTACAGCATCTAAGAAGCAAATGCAGCAAATACTTTTACAGTCACTGCGGAGCAGAATGTATTAACAAACATTTCTATTGTTCAAGTCAGCTCTCTGCTAAATGAGAATAACATGCACTTTGTATCACAGGGAAAGTGCCAAATTTGCAAATTTTTTTTCTGTTTCCTCAGAGCTAGACTCTTTGGTCTCCATGTTGCAGTCTTATGTTATTGTTCCAAGAAAACTTTTGTATTCTCAATGTATTCTCTATAAACTGTGAAAACTCCAACTTAATATGAAAGATTTATATTTTTCCTGGCTGGCAGTGAGGTCGTGAAGCTACCAGAATGCATTGTGTGCATAAAAACATTACTGTCTCCTAAAAAAATTAGCTAAATATTAAAAAAGTTCCATTTTTGACCTTTCATCCTTTGACAGCGTGTGGCATCCAGCAGCCTGTGCACAGGCCTGATCCCAGACTGTGTGGGTTTATTGGTGTTTGGGACACACTCTTATAACACATTACTCACTAAAAGTACTCATGTCTACTAGAACTAGTAACTAGTAGAGGAAAAATAGACCCCCCATGTGCTGTTAAAGTGGTTAAAACAGTCATTTTGTGAGCTATTAGCTCAAATTTTGTCAAAGGAAACATTTCACGGGCAAGTATTCCTTAGCGTCACCCTATGGTCTATAAGTTTCTCTTTTCCCTTGCTGGGTATCAATCACCTATGTTCTCATACCTCAAGGCAAATTCGGCACAACAGGGTAGCAGCTGGGCTGTCTCTCTGCCTTTAAACTATGATAAAGTCCAACACCCTGCTCTGGTCCAACGCACTCAACACCCATTAAAGAGAGGAAGGACATCCATATTGGCTGAACAGGGGTAGTTTTTCAGCCTTGGTATGGACACTATCTTGACTACCAGAGTATCCTACCACTGGGATTTGAGTGTGTAGAGGGAGATGAGTTGAATATTGCAACCTTCATACTGTTGAGGCAAACAGACCACCTGCATTCAATAACATCACAAAAAGTCCAATTTTTTCATAGCTCTTTGCCTTTTGGCCAACTGCAATGTTCTGGTCGCACTTTTTACTCCTGTCAGGATATTTGTCAATACATAGCACCTTAGGTTTTCTGATTACAAACTCTTGCGTGGTGTCAGCCTCAAAAAACTCAAATTTGATAAAAAAGTAGATGCCATTTTCTATTGATATTTCTGGAGTTTCCTGAAACGTGTGAAAAGTTTGAAAACTTCCAACCTGGAACAGAATAATTCTACAATTCCAGGAGATGACTATACTTTTTTTTTTTTTAGGGCTGGAAGACAAACACTTTCCAAGCCACCCAAACAGCTGCCAGTGTTTATTTCAGTATGAGTATTATGATGGAAGATCAGAAAGGAGAGACTTTGTAAACATACGTACTATTAACACCTCAGAGGATGTCCAATCTTCTGTCCAATCTGCTGCATCATAAATTTCACAATGAAAGAACCTGGAAAGTGTTAAAACAGTTATATATAATACTTCAAACACTCGTACTGAAAACAATCAAACCACCAACAACCCTTTGAATCTGATGTGCTCTAGAAGCTGCTTTCTTGAGAAATTTCTGCTACTTCTTGTGAACATCTTGGATTCTATCATTTTTTTGAAGATGAAAACAAAACCCACACGGTACTTGGGCAACAAGCCATTTCTTTCTGGATTTTTGAAATGCTTGAAGTCCCATAACTTACAAACATGAGAACAGCTGTAGTGGGTGAGACGAAGGGCCTGTCCAGCCCAGTATTCTACCTCTAATAGTGTGAGAAGACCAGAGGGGTAGAGCAAATGAGCAAAGCAAACACATGTGATATTTCTCCTTGTTGTCTCCCAGCCGTTCACCACCTGCAACACAAATATTTCTCAAGGCAGATGTACAAATATAATTTTTATGAATTTTGTATCCCTTGATGAATTCTCCTCCAAAATACAAACTGTCTGTGGGTTGGTTTGTCTTTTTTGTGGAGGTCAACCACTTTGATCAATTGAGAAGGTAGGAAGGAGAATGAAACTTTACACAGGATGGGAAGGGACACCCAGTTCTGAATAACTATGGAAGAATTGCCCAGTTTCTTGTTCAAGAAGATGTTTTAAGAACTTGTAATAGCAATATGCAGGCCACAGTTACTTCAGGCGTACTCCTGTGATACTTTTTCATATTCCCCATCCTCCTCCACTCCAGCCTCCTCACCAAATTCTGTGTTATTACTGCACAGTTTTACCTCAAATTTTAATAAACAAAGGTTAACCAAACAGCTTTTCTTCTGAGTTTTGGGGTGAGCAAGAACAGCCTAGTGGACAGGCCATGTCTTGTTCGTCCATTGTTGATGTGCCCTGGGTATCCAAGGAATACCGGCCACTGGTGCTCACCCCATGGCTTCCACAGGAGAGGTCCAACGCATCTGATGAAGTCCGTCCATCCATCCATCCATCCATCCATCCACCTTTTGTTCCCCCCGAAAAAGAAAGCCTGGGAGATGGCATGCTGTGATGGGGAAAGCAAACCTGTTCCCCTCACTGTGGCACCTCCTGTTTTTTAGAGCTAATGGGGATGGGAGTATGGGGTTATCTTGCCATTGTCTGTTGTTTTTACCAAGGTTAGCAGTGAGACACATTTGGAGGCGTTTGTTCTTTGCCAGCATGGGGTTGCCAATTGCAAGCGGTCCTTAGATAGTTCTCCTGGGAGACAGTGTCATAATTATTGCTGGGCATCTAGATGGGGTCTGTCTGTCATCTAACCTTGCTGATCAAATCACACCATGTCCCCGAGAGGTGAATATTCATTAAAGACCCCGTTCTCACTTTCTCAGTGCAGAATCACTCTTCCTCTCCCCGCCTCCTGAAAAGAAGAGGTTGGGGGGGTGGGGGGGAGGGGGAAGAGAGAAGAGAGAAGAAAGCCATGAAAATTCAAAGTTCATCTAAACCTATCAACATGTGCATAACGCATGTCTCTGCCTATTAATCACTGCTGGGGAAACACAAAGCCACAATGCCATTATGGAAAAGACAACAGATCATTCCAAAGCCATATGGCCACCACCATTGATCCTCACATCCAGGAATCAATGAATGATCTTGACTGGTAAGAATGTAGAATGAGAGCCAATGTTATAACTTCACTGCTTCTACAGACTGTGGGGAAATACACTTGGAGAGTAACGCAAAACTGCAACAAAGGGCACATGGATGTGCTATCAGTATTTGCTATCAAAGGATCTTATCATGTGGTGTGATGTGCTTTAAGAGTGATTACAGCAACTTAGAAAAAAATTGCATTACCCCATTTGTTCCTTAATAAATCACTTTTTAAACTGAATCCTGAGTGAGTTGGAACTTAAGTTATATGGACAGTCCTCCAAATCCTTGCAGTAGTACGTGATCCCATATATTTGGATAGGAATACTCACATGTATATACTAGCAGTTGTTAAAAAAATCATTGTCATCACCATTATTTCAAGACTGTTTACAGTAAATATTCTGAATATCACAACTGCATGCAGGACTCAGCATCTACATTTTGGGCCCTTCATTGGTGCAGAAACCAGATTGGGAATTTCCAGCTAGTATAACAGGCTCTAAATGTCTTCAACCATTTTTATAAGCTGTGTTAGAAAGTAGGTGGTCTCTGACACGGTCTTTAAATGCACTGGGCCAGATACTCAGCTGGTATTAATTGTCACTCCTTTGTCTTTGAGAGGACAATGCCAATTTAACCCAGTGTAGGATCTGGCTCAGCGTGGTCCTTTCCACACTGTCTGCTTAATCTGTTTAAATCCAAGTTAGTCTAAAGTAGCTTTCAGTATCATTTAAAGCTACCTCAAGGAACAACCCTTTCTTTCCGAGGATGAAATGGCATCCAGGGATATTTCCTTATAAAGTGGGCCTTCAAAAGCAGATCTCCCACACTGCAGAAGTATGCAGCAGTCTTCGGTTCTTGGCTGGCACAGAAGGAGACTCCAAATTTAAACCTCTTGGTTCACCATCCCAAACCTCAAGAAAATTTGGATCTGTCCTGTAACTTTCTGTAATCTTCAGTGTAAAAGTTTATATAAAGAGATAGGAGAATGTCTTGATACAAGCCACTGGTAACCTCTCAGAGCAGGATTTACAGTGAGAATGGAATGCAGAGGTAACAAACCTCCCCCTTCTCTGACATTCACAGGCTCTCTCTGGGCTGCAGAGAAATGTCACTCCCCTCCCAGCTTTCACTGTGTGCAACATTCCCACTGGGTTGGTACCAACATCTTTTTCTTGTGGAAAGCCTATAGGCTTTGTTCATTTCTCTGACCTGTTTAGTACAAGCTACTGCCTTCCCCAACAAGCTCAGCATCCCTTTCAGAGCTGAAGGAGGAGCCACCAAACGCGTTTCTCTTTCCTTAGTGTTTTACGGGTTGGCACAGCCACCTGCGGGATGTGAGACGTGAGCTCAAATATCCACTGCTCACAGGAGTGTGCTCCAGCTCATGAAGTGTTATGGAGGGGGATGTTCTGCCTGCATCACCCATATGTTAAAACAACAAACAGAGTTTCAGTCTGGGATTTTTCCACTCCTGCCTGAAGGTTATCACAGGCCAGAGACAATTCCCAGAAAACAAGGCAGCTGCAGCCACACTGTTTTGAGGGAAAAGGTAGTGAAGCTGTATGGACATGATCCTTGCAGTGACTATTGGCCTTAGGATCAGAAAAGAGTCTCTGACATATTTCATATATTAGGGTGGATACAGCCCCTTATTTTCTTATATTAGAGCCATTTTGCTTTGCATAAGATGTTGAAATAGTCAGTGGAGTGGTGTCTAAAAGCAAGTGTTTCCTTCCTGCTCTTGGCTGCAATGAGGGGAGGTGGTGCCCAAACATCAACATGCTGAATTGTACCCAGACATCCTGCTTCCAGGTCCTGACACAGGAGCACCCTCGTGAAGCTGAAGTAGGGCAGAAGAATTGCTCCAGGGACTATTTCTAGGGACTGCTTGTTAATGCCCTTCTTGGGAGAAAGGTTGGAGGATGGAGTGGAAAGCCTGGTTTCCAAACACCAGTCACGTAACAGAAGAAACTTGTGATCCTGTGGAGTCGGGAGGGGGTTCCTTGAAGGCTAGTGATACCTAAATATTAGATGTCGATCCTCAGTGTCTCTTTCAGGGCTGTCCAAATGAATCATAGAGTCATAAAATCGTTATGGCTGGATAAGACCTTTAAGATCATCAAGTCCAACCACTATCTAACTCTACCAGGCCTGCTTCTAAACCATGTCCCTGAGTACCATATTTAGATGGCTTTTAAATACATCCAAAGATGGTGATTCAGCCACTTCCGTGGGTAGCCTGTTCCAGTCTTTGATAACCCTTTCACTGTAGAAGTTTTTCCTAATGTCTAACCTAAACCTCCCCTGGCGCAACTTGACACCATTTCCTCTTGTCTAACTTGTGAGAAGGGATGAACACCCACCTCTCTACAACCTCCTTTCAGGTGGTTGTAGGGAGCAATAAGCTCTCTACAACTCATTGCACAGGCAATGAGCTTGTGCTGCACGGAGCCTTGCAGAGTGTCGCAGTGCCACACAGAGAAACCCGCTCAGGTCCCAGCATAGCACACTCTCAGAGAGCTCCCAGATGTGTTAGCCTGGGCAGGGCACATGCACCTATGGCCATGCTGCTTCCCACTCTGGAAAGACGTCAGTCCATATTTGTGCTGCTGATGCAGCCTGTGAAATGCCGAAGCCGGGCAACACCGTTGCTGCCAGGTGCATGCGCAGGGAGCGCTCTGCACCACGCAGTAAAGCTGGGCCGTCTCTGCATCCCAGATGCAGGAACTATGCATGTGCATCCCTTTGGCTGAGTATCAGGCAAGAATGCATGAAAATTAAACAAATTACTGGTTATTACAAGAAACATATTTCACTAATTGGCTTCTGAGGGCAACATTTTATTGGGCAACAACTATCAATAGGCAAAGTGTGGCACTTGTTTAATATTAGAACTTTATTCTAGCCTAAGGGAAAGGAAAGACTAAAGGATCAAGGAGACAAATGAAAAACAAACATGGAAAGCTGCAAAGTTAAAAACACTGAGGGGAGGAAGCCACAAGGGAACAGGATTAGATTTCAGAGTCTCCATAAGCGAGCACAAGGATCTTTCTTGTAAATTAATTCCACACTTAATTTTTTGAATTCTTTCTTACTTTTCCAGACTCCAGCCAAAACTAAGTCAGATGAAATGTTATAAGAGATTGGCATCCTGGGATGTAGTGGTAAACTAGTTTACTTTCCCAGTTTCCTTTCATATGTAGATTAAGCACTGAATTTTCTTTTGTCATTGCTTGCAAAGATCTAAGTTTCCTTCCTAAGGCATCATCTTTTATTAATCAGCTTATCCACAACAGAGTCCAAAGAGACTGGAAATGGGTTCAGACAGATGTTGATAAATGTCTTAAGTTTCTTATAAACTAAATCAAGGCCAGCCATGTTTTATTAATAAGCTAACCTTCAAACATACTTTGCCCTCTGTATACTGTATCACACTTTATATGCCATCCTGTTTACACTGCTTGTCCCAATTTTATTCAAGGCTGTTAACATCCCTTACTTAAAAAGGCAAACCCCAATGTATATGTATAATGCTGTCATAAAGGGTAAATGTTATCATCTGCAAAAGTACATGCTACATACCAGGTGTGGTAAGAGTTTGGAAAGACTAATTCCTTTATTGTTACATCCCCTTTCCTTTAATTTTATTCTATTTTTTTATACCTGTTGCTGGCTAAATGTATTTAACCACCATGCAGCTTTGCTGATACTACCACCTTGCCATGGAAAATAGACTTCTGTCATGTCCCTGAAGCTTTCCCCCCTCTCCAGCAGCAATGCTGTGGAGCGGATGCTGGAATCACACTATCCCACTTCTAAGAGCCTGTTCTCAGCCAAGACAGACTAGAAAACCCCGGGCCATTCCAGACAAGAAGAAAGACAACATTCAGTCTCTTTGGGTCCCAAATCCTTCAGCTGTTGCCAAGCTCAAAGTGGACACTTGAACTTGCATTTTGGTTTTATGGATGATTAACATCCTTCATATAAATTACAAGCATTTAGAGCAATGCTTCCATAAAAGAACTGCATGGATCGACGAATGACTGGGTGTGCCCTGTGACCAGGATTATCTGTGAAACCAGAGGACCTGTATAGTATTTCCGATGGAAAATACGATGATGGGAACAGATGACAGCCCAAGGAAAGTGTTTAGGAAGGTGGGGAGAGCATGGACAGTGGTCTCTGGCTTAAAGTGTTAGGGAAATGTTGATCCGGATGTCCCTAAGTGACCAGAACTGTGAATGTGATCAGTGACATTATCACCTTCAGAAAAGCTTAAATTATTTTATAAGAGGGAGGAAACATAAATCCCTCCAAATAGCTTTTGACAACTCATTTTTTTAACCTATCCCTAGAGGATAGCATTTTAAAGGCATGACAACGTTACTCAAAGAAGCATTACTGCAATTACAGGAGCATGGCTGGTTAAAGGCGTCCTGCAATACGCTTTACCAGCACGATATCTATAAGGGGGTTGTTGTGCTCCTCAAGTTCAAGTGTAGAACGTTTTGCAGTATCATCCCTCATTAGAAAGCAGATGACACAGAGAACATATTTTCAAGAGGCACTTTTTCTTTGTGGGGGTGTTTTCTGGAATTTTAGGCTTCTGCAAGCTGATTTTTCAGAGATGTTGAGCATTTTAGCTTTCATTAAAGTATTTTAGGGGCTGAGAGATCTCATAATTTTGAAAAAGAAAAATCCACTATACTGGGCAAAGTCCTGGCTGTACTGTTATTGATTACAATTTTATCATTGACTTAAAAAAGAAAAGGCAGGATTGTGGCTTTTTCAATCATTGTTAACATTTGCGCTATCTCCACTGAAGTCAGAAATTAACTTTACATATGTAAAACAAAGCACTAAGAAAAAAGTATGTACAGTCAGAGGCCTCTCTTGCAAATATGGCTCTGGGATATGCAGCTGAGAACAGGATGTTCACACAGGCACAAAATCCCAAGTAACATGTATCATGAAACACTTCCCATTAGGTCAGAGTTATAGCGCTGATTCATTAAAATGCAAAGCGTTGCACTTGGACTTCAACTTTCAAACAAAATGTTCTGAAAAATGTGCCTTTGTGGCTGAAATAGCGTGAAGTCCTGTCCTGTCTTCTCTTCTCCTCTCCCCTCCCAAGTTTCTTACAAAATCTTCCTATGGGAAAAGTCATGAGAAGATAAGCAAAATTCAAGCGGAGGAGCTTGAAACACAGCAAATAATTTGTCTCAGTGAAAGGGGTATCCATGAGAGATCTGAAAAGACCATTGGATAATTAAAGTGATACATGATTGGAAAACTATTTCTGACTGTGTCAATTAGGCATCTGTTAAAGGCTTTAACAGAAACTAATGAAACTGTGGAGCAAAGAGAAAAAAAATCAGAAAGATGTCTCCAATTCGCTAGATCTATTGTTTCATAAATGTATTTTCCATTGTATCTCAGTGTGCTAAAACGCTTTAAACATCTTGCTTTCATCAGGTTCTTGCATAAAGGATCCCCTCTGCTCTTTAGGTGCTTTCTGACAAGTGCAAGATTCCTCTTTGCTGACCAGCCTCAAATCTCACTGAAGCTAATGGGAAATCAGGAAGGTCCTTTTCCATGCAGCTTTGGGCCCAGAGGCACAAATGAAAATACTTTCACTGTCTTTATCGTGTCCAAGAGATGAAAGGAGAACTTTCAGTGGCACTTAGCACTAGCCTTGTAGGCTCCATATTCCGGGCCTTTTGCAGGACACAGAAATCCCATGTGCCAATTCCTCTTATTTTTATTGTAGCTGATGAAAGTTCCCAGCATGGGGAATCGTGAGAGTCTCACTGCCACAATTCCCTTGCAAAACCCCAGCCTCTAAAAAGTCAGTTTCCCGTCCAGAAAGAACAATATTCACAGTTCATGACTACTCAGTGCAGGGTGTCCTGCTGAACACCAGCTCCAAGGACTTTCCTGTGTGCTCTTGATACAAAGTTGTAGCTTTACCTCCTGCCAGGCTGGTCTGCAGTGGTAACCACATTTCACTGAGGTTTAAAAAAGAAAAACTTACAAGATGTCCTTCTCTGTAAAAAACAAGTGAGCTGCAAGATTGAATAGCTACCTGATGTGTGAAAAGAGGGACGTGTACGGTTAGTGGGCGTACTAAAGCTTGAGATACCTTACTTTTTAAAATCAGTAATTTGTTTTCCTATATGCTATATTCATATGTTGTGTCAGGCAGTCAGAAGCACACTTAAACCAGACAAGAAATTTCTTACATTAAAGTCGTCAAAAATCTCTTTGTCATCCCAGTGGCATCAATAGAAAAATTAGGACCATGCCCACCCTCGCAAAATAACAAGGTCAGGACACAGGCACAGTCTTTCAGCATGGGTCAACTATCATTCTCCCAACCCATTCCCATGCACAGCTCAAATACAGTAAAAAGAGCTTTTTTCTTTAATTCCTCGGCATATCCTCAGAGAGGATGTTCACTGCAGTTTGTATTTCTCATTCTGTGGGATTTGCTGAAAAATCCCAGCTTTACATCTTCAGTATAGTTACCTTGAAAGACCAATTGCTCTTAACGGCTGAACTACTCTTCTTGCTCCCTGCAGGGTGTAGGGACAGGGCAGGAACACCCTAAAGACCCTCCATGACCACTACTTCTACCCTGGGGGTCATTCAAACTCTACTGTAGCAGCAGCATGCACACACCGTGCTCAAAAAGAGATATTGCATGGTCTTCTGCTGCATCGCTGCTTCGCACAGACATGCCAGCAAAGCGTTCAGCTTTAGTGCAGTGACGGCACTGGGACTTTATCTCCATCCTCTCCACCTTGGCCAGTGCAGAAGTGGAAGCCCCAGAGAGCTCCCATGCAGGGCACGGCGAACGAGCAGCTCCTGCCTGTGCCGTCTTTATGTTGCAGATGTTGGGCGAAGCGTCGAAGCTCCAGCTGCTGGCCCTGAAGGCATAACCCCAGTCCCGTGCCAGAGAGTGACTGCAGCGAACCGAGCAGGGGAGAGGTTGTGCGTGTGTGTGCCCATGAGCGTGCGCACGTGTGTGTTTTGAAAAGCGTTAAAATGGCTGGCTGTTGGCGGGAACGCGACTTGTTTAATTGCTCAGTGGAGGCCTGGCCCACCTATCGTGAGGCTGGAGCAGTGTATAATCACGGAGAGTGTAACTGATGGGAAAAATGTGCTGGTTTTACTGAGTGTAATAGATGCTAAAAGGTATAACCTGCTGTGTAGTTTAACAGCTCCTATTAAACCCCCAGACAAAGCATTTGCTGGGATTGTGGAAATTCTACAAAATCGCCTGTCCCAAAAGTCACCAGAGAGCACGAAGTGTTTCTCTTTTTATAAAGTGAAGCATAAAAATAAAAAATAGAAAAAGCAATTTCTGAATATGTGGCTGGATTAATGAAATTAACAGAGCACTGCTAGTTTGAAAGAGTTTGATGATGCACTAAGGGAAATCCAAAATGAAGGCATTCAAAAAACAGCGACTGAATGAAGCTGACTTGATCCCTTCTGTGCTACAAATTTCTCCAGCAATGAAGACAACGGCTAAAATGCCAGGAAGCTCCGACAGCATCTTGTAATCTTTACAACAAATAAACTGGTGGTGAGGCAGACAGCACAGGTGGCGCTTGGGCTATGCTTTTTTTCCCTCTTCTTGTGGTAAATAATCTTCAAAGTATGTTCAAGCACAAGCGAAACACTGAAAAAAAAAATGACACAAAAAAGAACAACTGCGTTCTCACAAGGGGAAGAGTGAGGGACCTGGAGTCCTTGGAGAACACTGCAGCAGCTCTACACTCAATTAAGCGGCGTTTGGACTTCTTTACAGTTAAAGGAACAAGTCTTAATACAAAGCTCATTTAACAGTCTGCCGCTTGTAACTGCAATAAAGACCATCAGGGACTGCTCAGAACTGTATCTGGATGTGACTTCAGCACTGCTAAAACAAGCAGAGAGGAAATCCTTGCTGCACTGACTGTTGCTACAGTGAATGTAAAAAAAAAATAATGCAGAATATGCTAAATATCTGAGAAACAAGAGGGCAACATCCAGCTCTGCAAGAGGGTCTAGGGTTTGGTACTGCAGGAGCTGCTGCTCTCATGGAGGTGGAGCATTGGGGTGCCCTGCTCTGAAGTTCCCCCCTGCAGGCATCAGTCCGGGCCCTGGGACGAGGCTGCACGTCCCTCACAGTGCAGGCAGTGCAGGCAGTGCAGGCAGTGCAGGCAGTGCAGGCAGCCCCAGCTAGGCAGATTGCCCCCACCCACTGCTCCCAGCAAGGCAAGGACTTGCAGCTCCTGTGGATGAAGGATCGCAGAGAGGAGGCATTTTCAACATGCAGAAGGGTCACAATGAGAAGTTGATGACCACTGCAACAGAAATTGGAAGAACTTAATAATAGAGAAGTTAATGTTCGTGCATTGCAGTGGTGAAAGAATCCATACTAGCTGTATGCAAAAAAAAAAAAAAAAAAAAAAAA
>RSEF01000003.1:86994171-87013581 GCA_003993805.1 Himantopus leucocephalus | reverse complement strand
AAAAAAAAAAAAAAAAAAATCCAGGCTAAACAGCTAATGAACGGATGAACAGAAAATTTTGACCATCAGCCAGTCATGGGATGACTGAGTAGCTTGTGGCTGTGAGAAAACCAAACGTGTCCGGAGGGTCTACTGCAGTGGCATTTTGAATATCCCATGAAGTGGTGGTGCTATCAAGCAAGGAAGGCCCTGGCAGACCCACCAATATTACTGATCTGGGCTGCCGACAGCTGCTTTAAACAGAGCTTTAAGGCCCCACTGAACTGATGGCTTTTCCCCAGTGACCCTTCTGAAACCAAGTGCCTCAGGTGCTCTCAGAAATTTTAAATGACTCAGATCATTCAGGTCAGTCTTTCTGTGTCACATCCATAATGAACCAACTCTGATTACTCAGCAAAGTCCGAAAGAACAGCCCCTTTGTGTGAACCATTACTGAGGCATTCAGTCCTCGTGATGGAAAGGGTGGATCCCATCACTGCAGGAAAACATGCTCTCCAGTCACAGGAGTTAAGTCTTCTACTTGTGCCTGTGGCTTTTCATGGTTTTGTGTGTAGCCATTGCTTGAATATGCAGAGGGAGGGACTGTGCACCCCTCAGGTGCCTCAAAGTGCCTCAACTTGTAGCTTGGCTACTAAGCAGCAGAAACGTAACTGAATTTATACCCTTCCTGACACCACCTACCCAAAGAGCAAGTGTCCTCTCAAGTCCCTCTGATCTCTCCTGTTTTCTGCTGTTTCCACAGACAAAAAGCTAGTGATATGTGCCGCGTCTCTTACATTGTAGATACTGAATATTAAGTTTAATCAACCAGGTCCTAGAAAGCTCTTTAATCTCAAAGGAGCATTACATAAAGCCCTTCCCTCAAAATCCTACTGCTCATAGAAAGTGCTGAGCTTTGGCCTAAATTAGAGCATGCAGGAATTTGGTTGTGAAACAAGATTTCACAGCCCCAGTACACATTGTTATTACTATGAAGACATCAATGGATCCACTTCAGATAATTTCCAAGAATTACACCAGGCTGAACTTAAGCTCTCACATTTTCTCCTAGATGCCTGGAAGCCCTGACTCACTAAGCAATCATGTTCTTCAGTCCTTTATCTGTTTTCATTGTGGTTTTATCCACACGTGCAGAAACCAGTCAACAGTATGTAACATTCTAGCCTCTTCTCCATTTGTACACTGGAGCAATATTCTTCCCTTTGTCTAAAGGTCAAATTGCATTAGCAGTTCACATTCCTGGTTAAACATGCAGGCAGATGTTTTCTTCAGGGGGCAGATCATGTAGGAGGAGGCATCGTTCTCTCCTCTGGTCTTCAGTCAAACTAGACTTGTCATCCTCAGCTGTGTAAATGTGCATCTTAACTGAATGGCATATGCTTCCTTTCAGACAAACATTTCAATGAGCTTAAAACCATTTGAGGGTCTGTTATCTCTTTGCTTAAATCCTGGGACACTGAAATTAATGGCAGGTCTGCTGTTGACTTCAGGAAATGGTACTGGGACTCCTGCCTCCCCCTCATCCAAAATGTGCTCCAGCCATGAAAAATGGAAATACATTTCACTCTATTTAGCAAGGACACATTCTGAAATGCAATTTGGCACTGAGGAAATAAGTCTGGTTTGTAAAACAGCTATGTATGCGGAAAAGAAATGACTTTTGCAAAGCCTCCAGCTTCTCTTTAATTAGACTAATAACCCAAGGCTGTGACAGGTCTTCTGCAGAGATGGAGGTCCTTGTGGACCCAGCTTCCAACTGCGCATATACATTTGAGTTCTACTAATTTTCTATTCTTTTCTGTGAAATTTGCATCCTCCAGCTTGAATTTTCAAGGTCCAGTTGAACATGCCAGGCCCTGTACAATGCAAGTGTTTCAGAGTGGGGAGACCACAGCATAAATGCGGCTTTCTGAAATATTTGCTTTTAATACATGGCAAAGAGAAGTCTGAAATGATGGAAAAGAATGAAAATAAGGCAGTGCTGCCTCCAAACAATACTTTCACAATGGCACAGGATCTGCAAGCTGTTTTTTCGAAGACTGGGGATGCAGGGTTCACCTATGCTCCTCCAGTTGCAGACTCTCTCATGTCTAGGCTGAGTCAGGAGGTAGAGATTATCTCTGGTACTGCACCACCATCTCCTCACTGAGTGTTAGAAAAAGGCTTCACTCATAAGTGAAATTACCAACAGTTGTCTCCTGGTGGCTTCTTTTGGTCCAGGCACATATGGCACAGTTGGCACATATCACTGCCACAGCAGACTGAGAGGAAGGTTGGGTTTTGAGCTGCTGCTTAGAGTCAGACTGACTCTATGTGTTGTCTGGGTTTTATTGCAGAGCTACCTGTACTACCATTTGCTAAGACTGTTGACATATCCCGATAGATAATCATGTTTTCAGTTGCTAACAACTCTGCAAAACTGTGATTTGTATATTCCCAATGGTCATTTGTGGCTCGGTGAATCTTTTAATAAACAGTTGAACACCTATTATGGCAAAAGAAAATGTATGGCCATGTTCCTATCCACATCCATATCCATATCCATATCCATATCCATATCCATATCCATATCCAAGATTGGACTAGGAAGAAAAAGAAACTCTTCTTCCTAGGTGCTCCACCTCTATGAGAGAAGAAGAAACTCTTGAACAAACCGGTGACTTTTTCTTTTAAAAAGGAAAGCTCAAGTACAACCACACTGGAGGGCCCATCTCTTCTTATGTGACCTTTCTACGAGGCTTAGGTCTGCTTCTGTGAAAGCCTGCCCAGACTAGCTAAGCTTTAGGAAAAAGGCTGTTCCCATAGGAAGGAACTTTTTACTAGATCGATCGGAAGAGTGCAACGCTGCTGAGCATGCTCACATCGCTCTCAGCCCACAAAGGCATCACCACTCAGGTGATGAGCGTGTCCCAGCTCAGGCCCGTTCCCATGGCTGCTTCTGTGCTCCCGCAGCCTCCCTCCTCCAGGGAAGCCTTCCGGAAGAGGAGGAGGAAGCCCTCTGATCTGAACCTAGCACAGGACAAAAGCAAAGCCGGGTGGAAAGGAAAGAGCCACATTATGGCAGCAAGATGTTTCCTGTAGGATCACTGGCAAGTGGAAACGAAATGTGGGACTACTTAGGCAACGAGGCATGGCCTGAGAGATGGAAACAAGGAAGGAGGGATAGATCAGAAGAGGATTTAGGAGGGAGAATTGGATGTGGGCTGGAAAGGAAGTCATGGCTGGAAGGTGAAATCTGAGGAACAGATCCTGGGGTAGTTAGGTGACGAGGAGAAACTTCCCTTTCTCAACTTCAGCTCTTTTCCCAGTCTCAGAGTCAATCAATCAAAAATTAGGGACTTGGAAAGAAGGTTATTCTGCAAAGGAAAAGATTGCACTCCTGTGGGGAAAAATACTATGTGATTGTGTAATTAAAGTCTGCATCATGATACATATGCAAAAGTAAGCCAAATTTAAATTGTGCAGACAGTAAATATTATTTTTTAATTAAATTGTAGAAACATTTTATGACCTGATGATTTTTTTTTGTTTTATTTAGAGGGAAGAAAATTGTGGAAATATGTACAGCAGCCAAAACAATGAGATAGAGAACACTAATACTGGAAAATATTCAAGCAGTGTATTGAAGTGACAAGAAATTATCTCAAGAGAACCACAGGCTACCAGAATTTATTTCTTCTTCCCTTGTGAGTTCATATGATTTTTGTTACATCTTTTTTTTTTTTTTTTTGGAAACTGATCAAATGTCTATGGGGATAAATTTTTAGTCACAACACTGCATTTCAGTGACTAAATACTGCTGATGTCTCTCTTAATGACTCAGTTTTCTGTTATTTCAAGAGGAAGTATGTGTCTATTCCTTCACGATAAGGGAAGAACCCTGAATTCTGGAGAAATTTCTCAAGTCTATGGAGTGCCATTACGTCCGGACACAGACTAAACAAACACACCCAGCAACATATGGAATTAAGGGCTAAGGAGAAAGCCCACTAATATGAAAGGAACTGTTTCTTCAAATGCTTTGGATCAGGCCTCACATTTCTGCTGGAAAAGCCTTCACAGCCCATTGTATTAGGAATATGTAAAGTGAGGGTAGTTCATTCATGAACATGCATACTTTACATTCGCTGTAAATGCTGTATATCAGAGATAAGTTTTGTCAGTTTCAGACGATGTTTCTTTGGCTGCCAAAATGGAAAATTGACAAGTTTCCCGATTTCTAGAAGAGCCAGTCAGTCAGTCCACCATGGCAGACTCTGGAGGCGGCAGCTCAGCCCTGGCCTTGCTTGTCCCGTGGAAATAAAAGGGACTTTTATGGCTTTTACTTCAAGGAAAGAGAGTTACAATGATCCTGAGGGTCTGTAAGAATCAGACCCTCTACCTAGCGCTTTTAGAAGGGCTCAGCCCACACCGCCAAGGCTGTGCTTTCCCACTCCCTTACAAATGCACCTCCATATGACAGAATATTACATTTATTAAGGTTTGTGTGGTTTCATATTCGGGGCCAAATTCCGTTTTTATTTACACTTTGTGCTTTTCCAGGAGGAAGCTCTCCACGTTGAGAAGCACCTGCCTCGGTGGGTGAGCTCCTCTAAGAAAGAAGCACCGATCCCCCAGCAGGACAGGGCTCCGGACTGGAGCGTCCCCCGGGAACCAGCTGCTGGGAACCTCAGTGGCTCCTTTTTCTGTGACGGGGATGTCAGCATTTGGCCAAGAATCTCTCCATCCCAAAACAGCACACTGTCAGATACAGCAATCTTGTGGTTTTTATCTACAGCACCATTATTTTCCCTTTTTTTTGTGTTTGCACAGTGAATTAAGTTATTTTGGAGCAGAGCCAGCACGCTTCTCGGACTCTATCTGAATATATTCCCATAGACTTTTGTTGTAGTTTGAGGAAAAACTAGACCAAATCTGCTGCTTTTCACTCCTTTTATTATTAGTTTAAAGCAGAGGCTATCTTGCCGCGCGCTCAGATAAATGAAGTTTAGAAATGTCAGTGGGAGTTTGGCTCTCCTGTCTACTGAGAGATTTTTTTAAAAAATTAATGTATTTTCTTTTAATTCCTGGATTTGGCTTCTATCATAAGGCCCCAAAGCCTGCACTTTCCTCCAAAATATGGCTTTTGCCTTGATTTTAATTCATGTGCTGGAGGATTAGAGGAATCAGACCTTTGTTTTGCCACGTTTGATAGAGTCTTTTGCATTGAAGCAAGCAATGAGGCTCTGTGGGTGCAGGCACAGGGAGGGGGACCCTATACAGCCCCATACACCTGAGCCAGGAGCGGCTGTGGCAACGCTGGGCTTTGCCTCTGCCCGTGGGCTCCTGCAGGAGCAGCCCCTTCAAGCCCAAAGATCAGGTCCCTCCTGGACCATCGAGGGACTTCAGCGGCATTTATGTCTGTTTCTTGTACTTTATAGGTCATTTTTGTGTTGCAGCTGATAGCTTTAGTGAGCAATTATTCTGTAAGAGAAGCTGCTCTTTGAAGTCAGGGCTTGAGACCACAAATGGAGGATGTGCGCCCAGCCACTCGCAGGAAAATAAACAGAGAGGCCCGTTCTGCTGTGCCACCTTTAACAAACATGCAGCACTATTCAGGGCTTTTAAAAGAAAACAACACAGTTCCTCCTGCCACCCAGTAAAAAATGTACGTTTGCAATCGCGTCTTGTTTTGCATATGATTGGTAGCATACTTTTAAACTGCTGTAAGTAATAAAAATATATATGTGCAAGTTGGCTATAAGAAATGCCAAAGTTTCACCTAATAAAATTTTGGTATGCCTCAATTTTCAAAGTAAATTTGATTTATTTGAGCCACCAGCCATCTGATGACAGCCTTGTGTTTTTTATATGAGTCATGTCCCAAGGGGTCTAGAATATGCCAATAGTGTACCTTGGATCGGATCCAGTGTCCGCAAACAGGTTTTCATTAGACTTTGATGCCAGTTGCATTGGGGAGCAGAGAGGCTGCTGAAAACCAGCTTTACTTTGGGATCGTTTCTTTCTTTTAGGAAAAAAAACAAAGATCTTTTTTAGAGAAGCTTTACGCCTCCACATTGTAGGTGTATGGCAATATTTTAGGGAACAGTAATCTGTTATTGCAGGTGGTCATGCTTCAAGCACTTCCGTATTTTGAGAATAGATCAGACAAAGTGCAACAACTTTTATTGAAAAATTGCCGAATTTGTAAATTAGAAACACATTTTTCTGTGGCTAAGATTAACTTAGCATGTATTACAGTCACTGGGACTTCTCTGAAGCACTAAGGGGAATATAATTACATAGATTATTCCACATATCCTGGTTTGGGACCATGGGCATTCTAAGGGCACCTCAATCACCCAGTTCTAGATCCGAGTGTTTAATATCTGTGGCAATACCATGGTGGCTTTGGACTGGAGGTCTTTGACAGGCAATGTGTACCTCCCTTCCCCTTGTCCCCCCAGCACTGGCCTTGCTGTCTCCCAGTTGGAGATGTGGGAAGGCAGCAGGAACTGGATTTCAGATTCTGGGAAGAGCCAGTGCTGCATATTATTTTACTGTGGTCGCTGTAATAGATTCAGAGGTATCACGTTCAGCCTAAAAACGGATCCGGCCTGCCTCCCCTTCCTGTAAGGTTACCACACTAAGAAATTTGGAATAGGACAGAAGGGTAAATGGCAGCAGAGGAAACTCTAAGAGACACTTGGAGATGTTAGTGAGTGCAAGCTCCAGTCTAGTAAAATAATGCCTTTGAGGCAGCCAGATACGCATTCATCATTAATAATTCTGTATGAATACATAAAGCCTTTGGCCTATATCTCTCATTGGTAACAGGCAGAATATTGAAAAAAAGAGGGTTTAATTTGGAATCTTTTTCTTTCATAATACCAGAGCACTTCTGACCCTTCTTGTCTGAAGTTGTCATGGGGAAAAAAGCCTTCTGCTTCTTTAGCTGGACGCTGTTGTTGACCAGTAGAGGGGATGGGATGCTATCCGTCCTCCCTGGAGCACTGCTGGCCACACAGTGTCAGATGGCAGCGGGAGGGAGGGAGGGATGGAGGCAGACTTGCGCCTCGTGGGCTGCAGCCCTCCTAGGGAGGGCAGGGGCGACCCAGTGCTGTGCGTGGCCATGAAACCGTGCCAGCTTCCACCATGCAAAATGCCATCCCTCCTGTTCTCACTGTGCAGGCTTCTCCTCTCCCTGCTTCAGGTTTGAAGGCAGAATTACGCTCATGCTGGGGACCCAGCATCCCTCGAGTGGAAAACTGCATCCCTTTCCCACAAAGAAGGATGGGGAGGGAAAGAGCATCTCTCCTTTTCCTGAGTGGAGCCCTGCCACTCCATGACATAGGCTTGTGGGGAGGCTGAGCCCTTCTCAGCCAAAGGGTTTCATGTGGCTGCAAGTCTGACTCAACTGTGAGACTCCTGGCACTTCTGGAGACTCTCTAGTTGCTCTTGAAACTTTTCCCCAGATAGCATTTTCTGAAGGCAGAAGATGTGGAGCTGGCTGTGCCAGGGAGAGCCGAGCTCAGCTTCCCTGAGAGGCTGTGAGCAAACACTTTGGGCACTAGTTGTCTATGAACCATTCATCCCACCACCTCTGCCATTGATGGAGAGACAGGCCTCCTCAGCGAGTTGCTCCTTGCTCCCTTCTCTCCCTGCTGGATTCGGTACCTCTGGCTCTTACCCCCAGTGACAGGCGGCCCTTGAAACCATCGGTCTCCCCTCCTTAGGGAAGCACAGAAAGATGAATGCATTGCAGCTTGAGAGGCACACAGACAAGGGTTTGATGCAGGCCACACACATACATACCATAGACAGCAGGTAGAACCTCATGGTTTCCTCCTAGCAGCTCTCGAAAGTTGCCCCTGTGACTGGGTTCTGTCCACAGCAGTAGCAGAGATGAGAGTAGCTCTCTTCTCACTGACTCCAGCCAGACGTGAGGTGTCACACAGCTGCTCAATGCATGAAAGCCTGCCTAGTCTCTGGGATTTGTATTTTACAGTGCATAGTGCTGACAGTAGAGGGAAGATTGGAGCATAGAGCAATACATACTGAATACTTTTTGATGAGCCACATCATCTTCCTATGAAATAAGTAACTCTCATAGCGCAGGTTACTGCCCAATCCTAATTTTCTGATTTATAGTTATCATTAATACCTTGGTATTAACTCTCTGCTTCCTACTCCTCCTTGGTTTCTAATTAATTAACATCAATCCCTGTAGGTGAACAATGCACCCTCCCTCTCACTGGATGCAACTGAGCAGCAGCCCAGTATCAGGAAGCACCAGTTGTGTTGCTGTGATTGTCTTCCACCACGCCAGCCTTTTCCTTTCTGTCTGCGTTCCTGAGTGCGCTGCTTATGTTCCTCCTCAAATGATCTGGTTTCACACGCTTGATGCTTGCAAACAGAACCCATGCAAATACCCCACGCCATGTGGTCATTAGTCAAGCTTCGTTACACTTTTCAACAACTTCTCAGCGTGAACCCTGAAAAGGCCCCGCTCTGTTTTGCAGTTTTTAAAGCTTGCAACTGGTAGAGGTGAAAGACAGGTTTCTGGGATGGGTTTATTTGGCTTTTTAATTCCACTACATTTTTATGGGAAAGAAATCTTTCTGTGAACTCATGGATGCCTACAGAGTGTGGCGCTTAATTCATTTTGGTGTTCAAAATAAAAGAAATTGGGACACCCAAGCTTCATTTTCATATATAAGGTTTTCCTTCTGGCTGTGGCAAAAGCCTTTGAAAAGCAGCCCCGAGGAGATGCAAGAATTCCTCCCAGACAGACACACTTCCCAAAATTTTCAGAGCCTGGAAACTTTAGCAGCATCTGGAAGAGGAGAGGAGCAAGGGTGTGATGCTCACCAGACCAGCTTAGGAAAAACGCTGTTTCCAATAGCTAACTGAAGAAGCTATGCTCAAAACTGAGGTGAAGACAGTGCCAACTTCACCCACCCATAATTTACACTGTGAGAGATTCCGGTCTGCTTACAACACGCTAGAATTTCTTACATGCTTGCAAAGAGAGCAGCAAAGGGACTGGTATAAACTGGTATAAATCAGCCATATAAAACCCAAAGAATATACAGTTCAAGTGCCCCCCATGGAGGAACGTCTCCTCCAGGAGGAGGGCTCTCAGAGTGCTTGGAGTACACATTGGGCCAGCTTACTCCTGGTTTGCACATTAGTAGATGTGATGCAAGGGGGTTTAAGACTGTGCTTGAGTGTGACCAAAGCTGATCTAATGCATAGCACAACATGCGTTGCCTACCAGCAGAAGCTGTGCATAAGAAGCAGCTGCAGGTCCCAGTACTGGGGACACTGGATGCTGCAGCAACATTTGGCTCTAACGTGAGGGATCGCCCCCTTTGTAGCAGAGGCCAACACTGCCCCATCCATGCAGCTGAAATCATCTTCCATCACCCGTCCCACCAGTGGCCCCGGGACTGCCACCAGTGTTATTCCCTACGCAGGGCTCCTTCCCTACTCACTTGGTCAGTCCCTGCCAGTTCTGCCTTTTTCTCCATTCCTTACTCTCAGGAAGGAAAAGGGGAACTTGAGAAGATTTCTTTGTCAGCAGCCATTTTCCTCCATCCAGAGCAGCCGCACCATGAAACAATTTGCCCAGCTATTGCCACCTGGCTGCTGCGTCCTTCTGGTCCAGCCTGCCACAGCCACCTCCTCTGCTCCCACATGGGCTGCTGAGTGCTTACAGCTCTGCTTCTGGAGTCAAATACCCATTACGCCTCTCAGCTTTGCACCCTTTCATTCTTCCAGCCCGGGCTCTGTAGAAATGGGAGAGGGAGGGATGTTGATGTTTCTTTATCTTGAAACGTATTTTCCAGTAAAATACATTGTGTATTAGGAAAAATTTCAACTTTTCTCAATGTCAGCTAAAGTCCTTAAGGTTTCTGTTGATAGCTTATTCTTTCTATTTTTATCCTTTTTTATTTTTTTTTCAATTAACATTGAAAGATTTATGCTACCCTTTGCAAAAGCCCTGCCTCCCTTTCCTAAGGTGAAACATGCACCTGTGAAACTTGTGCTTGCAGAGTTTGCTGGGATTTGTATTCTACTCACAAACATTTTCTTCTCCATGCTCAATGGATTCCAGAAACAAGTGTTAACACAAGGTCAGTTCACCAACTTGCTTTGCAACAAGACATATAACAGCCACAGGAAAGGACAGTATAAAACACATCTATGGTAAGAAAAACTGGCTTCAAGAATAACTTAAAACTCTGACTTCCTTCTCCTGCCTAAACCAACAATAATTATATATTTTTTAAAATCAGCCAAACCCCAAAAGAAGAAAGGAAACCTTTTCCCTCTGTTGCTCTTCTGACCCTTGTTCTCCAAAACATAATAGACCCTTAGACAGGCACGGAATGATTTATCGAGGGTGATGTTACTAGCAGTGCTAAGAAGGGAAGCTGACAGAGCTAGGTGTGTTCAGCCTTAAGAAGAGAAGATGAAGGTGGTCCACAACTACCTACGGGAGGACAGGGAGAAGGCAGAACCAGACTTGTCTCAGCAGTACACAGCATAAGGCTGAGAGGCAACAGACACAAGTTGCAATAAGGCAAATTCCCATTAGATATTAGGAGAATTTGCTCACACGGAGGGTGGTAAAGCAGTGCAAAAGGTTGCCCAATATCCTTTTGAACATACTCAAAACTCAGTTATCTGACTCTAAGTCCCCTGATCCAACTTTGGAATTGGACCTAACCTCAAAGTTGTTCCTGCTTAGAGCAGATGATGTCCAGAAATTTCTTCCAAACTAAACTATTCTATGACCCTATTACAACTGGGAGACAGTACAAAAGTCATAAATGAAGCTCTGTTTCTCTCATGAACATTTCAGTTGCTGTAAAGCTGGACATGGATTGAAACTCTTGGGTGCAAAGTCAGCTCAAAGTTCTCTAGCAGTGCAAATGCCACTGGGTTGTTATTGCCCTGTGGATAGGGGATTGTCCAGGCAAGAATTGGCCGCTTGAGTCAATGAAATGATGTGGGGTGGGTGCGGGAAGCAAAAGGACTAGCCTTAGGACAGAGAAGCAGGAGAAGAGCTCTGGAGAATTAGCTCATGGTACTGCCTGCTGCCAGGGGAAGTGAAGGATGGGGAGTTAGAAAATTTACCTTCTCTTCCAGCAGTATTTACTTCCTCATATATACTCCCAGGCAGCCAGCTTGGCTTTAAAGGGCTGTGGTATAGGCAACAGATGCAGCAGAAGCAAGACTATTTATGACCTTCTGTCATACTCATCCTGGAAGCAACAAGCTATTTCCTGTGCTTGAAACTGGCCCTCACTTATTTGATACTATTCTACACTACCTTTTTTTCCCTAAGGATGAATTATCTATGAAGCGTTATCATCCTGTTAGGTGAAGATTTTACAGATTTTTGAAGCTCTTATTGGCATAGGTCTACTGTTGAGTGCCATTCTCCTCCCATTCTGGTATCAGCTCAGAAACGCAGAAGCAAAGAGGCACTGGTAGCAGACTCCCTGGTGGACCCGATTCTGAAAGCCCTCTGCTTCCCTTTCCCTTGTTCTGAAATAGACTGAATCTGGTGACATTCAAATGTGCCACAAACTCCATCTCTCCTTATCCTAAGCATTCAAGAAGGCAAAAGTACTGCAAAGGATAATATGTGGCAGAAAAAAAGAAATTGCTATTTTTGCTGCCAGGACACCAGAGAAGGTGGAACTTGAGTGGGTCTGGTACAATTGACATAGTTACACTGAGGCAAAAGAGAACATTTAGATACTCCTTTTTCTTGTAGAAGACTCCAGCAAAAGTTTTCAGATTTCACTACAGAATGACACGCTAGTCCAGTAAAAATCAACAGTTTGAAAAATTATTAGATCTTCAATGTAGAAAGGCCCAACTTTCCAGAAAGGTGGAGTATCAAAATGGGCCTCCTCAATCAGGCAAGCTAGCCATAAACTGAAGTCTCTCAACTTAAGCCTCCAATGTCAGTTGATATTTTGTATTATTCAGAATGAGCCTCAGACATTTAACATTGCGGCCATAGCAGTGATTTACTGATTTGACTCCAAGACACTGGTTCACTTGTGTTAAATTTCTCTAAAACAAGAGTAACAGCTTGCCCTAAATGTACTTTGTTTTTAATAAATGGGTATAAAAAGGATGAATTCTGAGCCTAGATCTAAGATATCTTGTTTATATGATAAAAACAATGTCTGTGGATTTGTGTTGGCCTGGAAACAAGCATTGACATGAGAATCTTTTCCCTTACAACAACTTATTTATTTTGAGATTATTTTTAAACAACCACAGCATTCATTCTCTGTCCAAGGATAAGACAAAATCACCCCAAAAAAATTTCTAGATGATGTCCGCCTTAGCAGTTTGTTACAGGGTATTTCTTAGAAAGAAGTGGTATCTATTTCCAGTAAATGTCCCACAGAAGGGAACAGACTGATACTTTGGAAAACTGAGAATATTTAATTCACCTTAACTTGATAAAAGTCTCAACATTTTTACTTTTATTTCATAGCTTTGTTTTATCTCTACACCTATATCATTTTCCAGTATTGACGGCTTTCATGCAAGCCACTTAAAATGCAGGCCCTTCCATAGCTGTGTTTCTTCCTACACACTCCCTTGTAAGATGGACAGGCGTATCTGAAAATATTTTTTTTTTCTGTCTTCTACTTCTGCTTTTACTTCTTGAATGTGGGAAAAGAGGAAATACATTCTAGTCTGCAACTGTTCGCGGGATGTTTCTCCATTTTTTTCAGCAGGATTAATACCCAAACTCTCATTAATCATGTCTTTATGCATCGACTGATGGGAAGAAAGCTTCAATCCATGATCATAAGTGCTGGCACAACAGAAAAAACATTCATTGGTGTAGTGTTAATGGGTGCAGAGGCAGGCCAGAGTGTCTATGAAAAACAGTAAAATGTGGGACTAGACGAAACACAGCCTCTGCCTTAGAAGACAAAGACAAAGGTGAATTTTTTATATCAGTTTGAAATACTTTACCTAGCAGCTCTTTCTTTGAATACATCTCCACTTTAAAGAGTAGGCCTTGGATTCTGGTCTTCAAACTCATATCATGACTGAAGAAAACTGAGGTGGAGTTTGAATGACCTAATTTAGGTAAGAAACTCCCAGCAGGATAATACTACCCTTGTGCTTTAAGCCCCTGTTAAAGTGTCTGGGATACATGCACACAGTTAAAATTATTTTTTCCATCCAGTCTTGATTCAGGGAATAGGTATTCTCTCCAAAGTCTCTCTTATATAGGAGGCTTTTGGGGGAGCCTTCACCCAACTCTCACTGTATTTCCCAGCCAGCCTGTTTGACTTTCAAAGTCTATGGCCATAGCTTTCACCTTTGGGAGAGCCAGGACACCTCAGACAAAACTTGCTTCTTTCTGAGGGAACTTTCTTCTTTCTCTTGATCTGTACAGCTGCCTCTTCTAAGAAAAAATATTTGACCAACATAAAATAACTGGCATGGGTATAAAGTTGCTGACTGGTTTTTGTCTTGCTGCTCATGGGCATTTGAACCTTTTTAATTTTCTCTAAGTCAGACACTACTCTTCACCTAGTACTTTGGAAGGAAGGCAGACTTTTTCTCTAGTAGCACTGCTTTTGGCCATGAGCTTAGATCCCTCCATGATATGAACTGTAATTCCCCTTGACAGTTGCTTCCCCTACCAGTGCTCACATTCTTGGCCATGCAGGAGTCAGAGATGGAGGATAACTCCAGAGCTACAGGATCCTTATGCATGTGTCCTCCTCTCAGCTCAAAAAACAACCTACACTGAAAGTGGAGCACTTTCACCATGTCCTGCAAAGAGGACATAAGAGGTCAAATTTTACATTATTACAGTGGTGAAATGCCACAGACCTCAGTAGAATAACTCTGAATTTAAATGTATACTTGTGCAACAAAGCTGGCCCATGACCTCCTCAAACAAAAAAAAAATTGGCTGGTGACCCCTATCCCATCGCCCAAACAAAACACATCTGGGGATGTAGTTCCTGGTTTTGCTTTGGGAATGAAAAGATAAAACACTTTCCCGTCACCATGGAAATATGGAGTAAAACACAATTAAAAGTTAACAAAATGAACAAAACTCAAATGGCTGAACTGAGGAGCCTTTACAGCATTTTTCGACGTAAGGAGACATTTTTTCCTTCATTGACAGAGCTGTGTAAATCTGATAAATAATGACCTAACTAATGTACACAGAAGTCACCATTAATTTTTCCAAATTGCCACTGGAATTGGTTCAGACTGTCAGCATTTGCAATACTTGAGCAAAGACTGTGGTCCACAGACTGTTGTACAACCACTCACATCTGCTGTTTTGCTATACAGAATTAGGAAATCTTCTCATGAAGCCCACAAACACGACTCCAGAAAGGGAGTCTGGGAAACGCTGAATGGAGTTTGAGGAGGCCAAACGCTGCACTGGCCTGGGAGCCAGGCTGCTCCCCTGCCCTGCTTTCAGGCTGCACAGAACTCAGGACCAGGAGTACCATCAGCCCAACAAAACCATCTCATCCTTTGAGGCACCTTCCTTCATTCATACTATACCTTTTCCTAGATGAATTGCAGAGGGATGCGTGTGTTTAAATGGAAGATGAATCATTCCTACACTCAGCCAATTTAATAAAGTAGAAAATATGAATGAAACAGCCCTTTTAATAGCTTTGGCTGGTTCTGCAGGGGGATTTAAAAATCAGGAGTGAAGCATCAGGCTTGGCATTCAACTGAGAACCAGCAACATATGGAACAGGGCACCTGGATGATGTGCTCCTGGCAACCTGAAATGGGCCATTT
Organism: Himantopus leucocephalus; assembly: GCA_003993805.1. NCBI lineage: Eukaryota > Metazoa > Chordata > Aves > Charadriiformes > Recurvirostridae > Himantopus > Himantopus leucocephalus. The sequence continues at coordinate 86,998,770 of RSEF01000003.1, read as the reverse complement.
GCTTTCTGAGCCATCTGGAGCCTCTCTCTAAGGTCAGTGATTTCATTACTTAGCAATCTCAGTGATTCATCTGCAGTTCATAGCTATGTGGCTCGCTACAGGTAGGTCAAAGCCGATGGGCTGGAACAATACTGCCAATACTGTTTGTTTCTGAATCTAGCAGCAGGCAAGCGGGAAGGGCACCAAGACTATGGGACCTTTGAGAGCTGACCCTTTGATGCACTGGGACACCATGGTTAGAGACACCTATATTCCTAACTCCCATTTGACTTCTGTGGGAGCTAAGAAGCCTAAATAACTGCCTGGATCTGGGCCAAATGTCTCTGAAGCGTTTCCTCTGCTTGTGGCACTTACCGCTTGTTAGCCTAACAATAATCTTGGAGGATGGATATCTGATATATGTACCATGCTAGTGTTAATTGAAAAGATCACATGCCAGGGAAGATTCACAAGGAGGTATTAGACTGCGGGCTAGGGTGAAACCAGCCAACAGTGTTTCCTGCAATCTCCCAGAGCACAGCACACCTCGTAGTAACATCAAATTACGTCTGAGAATAGAACAGCAGGAAGGAATTGGTAAGGCTCAAGGCTGACTTTCCACAGCTGGCTCTGCAATTTAAGCCTGGACCACAAGCATAAACTTCCTTAGAAAGCACCTCACTTCAAGATGGATAGCTGAAAAGAACAAAGGAAGATGCTGGGCAACAAAGCAGAGCCTTTTGCTCAAGTATTTTCATGCACAAGGCAGAGATAGATATTGCTATCTCTTTTTAGCCTTTTCATAGCATGATGTAAGTCTTGAAGCAATATTCCTGGATAAAAATCATTAGATTGTAGCACATACTGTGCATCATACAGCCACATGTTCTTATGTTCCTTCCTTGAATGTGAATTGAAGAACTTAATTTAAATTATCAGTCAAAGGCCTGGGCCCATGTTCTGTGATCTCAGATGGGGCATTTTTAAGGAAGGAATTTCCAAATGAGTAAGAGGACCCTCCTCAGTAGAGGAAGATCAGATTAATGAACAAATTGGATATACACCATGGCACCCAACGGGATACACACAATGAGTGCTGAGAGAGCTGGCCAATGTCATTGTGAGGCCACTCTTGATCATTGTTGAAAGATTACAGCAAATGGGAGAGGTTTCCAAGGAATGGAATAAGTATATGTCACTCCTATCTTCAAGAAAGGCAAAAAAGAGGATCTGGGGAGTGAGAATCTGTACCCCAGGGAAAGGAGCAAATAATCCTGGAAACATTACCAAAGATATTAAGAACAAAAAGGTTATTGGGAACAGTCAACATAGATATACAAAGGACAAATCATGCTTGACCAATCTGACAACCTTCTATGATAATTTGACTAGTTTGATGGACAAAGAGAGAGCAGTGAGTGTTATTTATCTTCATCATAAAAAGGCTTTTGACACTGTCTTTCATAATATTCTCACTGACATGGAGAATGAAGTACAGCCTGTTTAAGTGGACAGTAAGGTGGATTGAAAACTGAATTGACCAGCTCAAGGGGCTGGTGAACAGCAGCACAGAGTGTAGTTGGAGGCCACTCACTAGTGGTGCACACTAAGGGTTGGTACTGGGACCATCTGACATATGGGGAGAGTCTGAGAGAGCTGGCACCGTTCAGCACAAACATTAACACCATGTTATACTATACAAAATTATTGGCCCTATGTTAATGCCCTTTTGTCAACCCTCTGTTTTATTTTTGAAATACTTAACATCACAGCATGTGAAATATATAGGGGTTATGTAGACTGAATAGGCTACAATGAAGACAATTACTGTTAAAAAAGAATGAGATTTTAGGATTTGGGGAAAGGGAGGAGGTGTTGGTTGGTCCTGGGGGATACAGGACTTCCCATTTTCTGCTTTAATCTAATCCCATCTGTTTCATGACCAATTACTTATGGGCATTATTTTTCCCATGAACACGTAATGTTGTCTGCATGACTTCAGCTTCGGATAGGAGGGCCATAAGGGTGGGGAGGATTGTTTTGCTTTCTAGTTTTGGGTGGAGGAGGCCACTAACTACAGCTGAAGGTAACCCTCATTGGTTTAAGTGTCTAAGAATTGGCTGTTCTGAACAACACATACCTCTGAGTGCAGTCATAGTTGGGTTAAACCACGTCACTTCTCACTTAAGCACAGACACTGAAGTACTGGGAGAATTGGTATGAGGCTTTCCATGGTAGGTATTTTGGAAGGTATTTTTCTACTAGTCACTTATTAAAACCCAAGTAGTGCTTCAAGCTGATTTACATGCCAGAGATTTTGAGAAGGGTTGACCAACCTTTTATTTAACTTTTAAGCCTGTCAGAAACTGGGATCTTATAACCATAATTTATTCACTGGACAAGAGTTTGCATGCCTGATTTCTTTCCCTCAAGCATCCCTAAAAAAAATCCCGACATACTGAATTGGTTTTAGAATCAGCAAATGGCTAATTATACTTTAAGATAATGTCTTTAGTGGCCCACATATTGTGATAAATCTCTGAGTTTTTAAAAATATTTTCTGTTCTAGCAGAAGAATCCCAGCACACTTTCCACAATCTCCATTACTCATTTTGTATTACATGTGATAAAACCAAAAACAACTCTTGCACAAGAAAATCAGTGGCATTAAAAGCAGAAGCAGAAGTCACTCATGAAATCTGCTTGAAATAATCCCAATGTCAGTACGGAAAATTACTCCTTTTTCTGAATGCTAGCTATGAAAACTTAAAAAGAGGAAAATTATGCATCGTTATATTTATTGCCATCCCATGTGAAATATGCTGTCATTACCTGACAGATAAGTATTTGGTGTGAACAACATGGAGCCTGTATGAAATCTGACATTGCATTTCACTGGAACAAGGATCTGACGCTTCTGCTTTATAAGAAGAAACAGAAATCATGCAGCTTTCCCTGCTCCTTGTAAAACAGGATGGTCATACCACTGTGTGAACTGGTATTTGCTAAGTATGACTATACCTTCATTCATACCTCTCCCGCTCACCAAGAGAAAAACCCAGCAGCAACTAACAACACACTTTTCCCAAATATCTAGCTTCTCGTATCTACCCGAGACTGAACAATCTCCAGGAAAACTCAAGATTTTAAGCTATTTAACTTAATGGATGTAATTTGCTGCCAAGTACAAAGTTTCAGTGATTTTGCATAGCAAATGTAAACAGCAAGGAGAAGACAAATGTTTGGGTGAGAAAGATCACCTAGCTGAAATATGGCCTTCACGGGCTTCACAAAAAATAATGGAGAGAAAGTAGCATATATCACAGGGAACAATTATTGCTGTCCATCTACATAATACCATCGTCTTGCTGGATTTCTTTTTTACCCTCTTGGTACTGGCAAGGCGAGTGACTAATATATTTAGTGTTATGAGAACTCTGCAAGGCAATGACATCACATTACTCAATTTGTCTCCTGTGTCCTCCAAGGAGTCAAAGGTCTCATGTACACTCAAAAGAAAATCAAGTGACCTAGTCTGAAATGAAAGCACTTTCCAACATAAACAAAACCAAAGATCCAGTATTTTTGCAGTTATGACAAACTAATTTGAAACTTAACGGTTTGGCCCTCGTTTTGAATTAGTCATTTTTTATTTTATTTTTTGCTAACTGAAAGGAAAATGCCAAACGCTGTCCGAGTAAGAAACTTATTGGTATGAGAGTTCTCTGTTAGATGATGTTTCCTACACTGATTTTATGCTGCCAACAGCTAAAATACCTTTTAATGTGTTCTGGCTTTTAATGTATAGCACTGCCTGCGTTCCATATGTTTACCATTATCCATAGGCTCATCAGTCCCCTTTATTTTCAATAGAGGCAGTTGTGGAAGGAGGCCAGATTGTGCAGCAACACAGTTCCGGTAGTGAAATTAGCAACTGCACAATATTCCCAGAGAAGTAGTCCTGTTCGCTTCTGGCCATAAGCCTATTTCTGACACAAAAAATGTCCATAGGAAAGGAATTGTATGCGCACGTATGTTTGTAAGAGCATGCGTGTGCAATATAGCATATGCTACACACATTCACAGATAACACTTCATGTGCAGCTCAGACCTTCACCACGTTGGGTAACGATCGGTGACTCCATTTTACAATGTAAGAAATCGAGGCACTGAGGTGCAGGGATGCCAAGTAACTTTCCCAGAGTCCTGCCGTGAGTGTGAGCCAAGCTAGAAGCAGAACGTAAGGCTGCAGCTCTGCAACGTCCTGTCCCTGGTGGCGATAATGGCCGGAGATATTTCTGCGTCTCACTCCATCCCCCTGCTCTTCTCCTGGTCTCTGAGCCTCAGTATAATGCCCCTGTGGCTCTGCCATGACAGCTGTTTGTGGGGAAAGGCTGTGAAACAGGTCAGGAAAACAGCCTTAAGAAAAAACTTTGGTTTTTTTAGGTGAGAGAAGGCATTTTGCACATCCAGACCCCTCGCCTGACCAGGGTCACTGCATTGCTGCAAGAGCCTTTTTGTCAGTGTGGTCTGAAAGCAGGGAGAGGTGATACAGAAGAGAGGACAAACAGACGGGGATGCCATAAGCCATCATTAGCGCATCCATGGCCTAAGTTATCC
>RSEF01000003.1:86971192-86994071 GCA_003993805.1 Himantopus leucocephalus | reverse complement strand
TGTCCTTTCAGTCCTCTGCTCCCTCCCACGTGCCCCAGTCATTCCCCTTTCTCTGACTCCTCTCTGTTGACCTCATAATGCTGCATATGACATGCAGTTGTTGCTTTAGCTTGTTTCCCCAGCCCCTCCAAAACTCAGAACATTTTGGGTCCATGCCCTCGCCTCCCCATCACTCACACATATCACCAGCACCTACAGCCGACACTCTGCTGTGCAGCACAGCCAACATCCATCTGCCTCTCCTCACAGATAACATCTCAAAACCCAGACTCTGGTCAAACCATCTTTTCACTAAATAATAGTCCCCCGAACTCCAAGGACAGAGAAAGAGGCCATGTTCAAAAAAACCCTCAGTCCTAAAAAAACACGGGACATATGGTAGCCCCAACCTTTGATTGAAACATGTATCCTTCAGTTCTTAATCATGCCTTAGCCATAGCTTTTGTAAGGCAGAAGAAACCACGCAATGACTCACTTTGTTCTCATGGGTGCTCCAGGCCATTCAGATGACTGCAGATGTCTTGCTCAAGGACTGATGGACTTTAGGCTCTAGGAGATTACTGCAGGCAGAGAACAAAATCAGCCAGGAAGTCCCTGACTGTGGGAACATGACTAGACAGGGTCCAAATTATTCCAGTAGGCAAACCAGTACCACAAAGAATAGAAAAAGACAAAATATCTCTACACCCCCTACCAATCCGATGGAAAGGAAAATCCCTTCCTCACCCAAGTGCACAGAGGAGCCTGACCCTGAGAGCTGATCAACTAAGGTTTTCCGAAAGGTTTACTACGTCATCTTAGCGTGCTGATCTGTTCTGTCCCAGCATGTCCCTTGCTAGCTCTGAACTCAGCGTGTGCTAATCAGGTATTTACCCAGTTTCCCCAAAACTTTCCTAGGCTCTGTATTGTTGCAGCCCTGGAGCTGTCTAGTTGAGGTCAACACAAGACAAGGTCACTACAGTGAGAGGCCAAACCCTTCATTTCTTCAGAGGAATGCAAAAACAGAATTGCAGCATTCCCAGGTTTCATCCAGATCATGACCTATCTTTTGCTGTCTGCTGCTCAGAAACATAAGATTCATTCAAATTGTTGTCTTAATGAAAAAGGGCAAGTGTTGTGAGACGACTACTCCTCCACACAGTGACCATGCGAGAATGGCATGACCAGACGAACCCATCAGCTCCCAGAGTCCCATACCAGCAAAAGACCATCAGGATCATGCAGGGCAGCCTCCTCCTACCCTTTGCAAACTTAGGCCCAAGCCATTTTGTTGCCAGATGGTCATGCTTTTCAGAAACATACCTAAACTTACTGAAGTCTGTAGTCTTCTGTAGTAAAGTGCTCCTATGTTTAATTACCAACACAGCTAGGAAATTACTCCTTACTCAGATTAGGTTGACTTTGTCCAACTCTGTCTCCTTGCTACTGGATATTGTTAAACTTTTGTCCAAAGTCCGTTGTCCCAGAGGAGTGCAGATCTCACAGTCATTTACAGATCAAAATCCAGTCTTTGATGTAGCTGAGATCCGAGCCATTAATTTTTTTCAGAAATTAAGATTGTGTCCTCAGGCTGGAACGGGGAGTCACCACAGGGATTTGAATACAGAATTGTATGCATATGGTGGCCTGAGCCATAGACATGGCAGATGCCTCCTTTCTGTACCAACTGGAGTCTGTGTATCACCTATGAATTTAGCTCAAGACACATAAACCACAGTAATCCACCTTGGGGGGGAGGGGGGATGGGGGGATGGGATGGGACCTGGACCCTGAAGGGAATGGGAGCTTTGCTCCCACCTGTGAAGAAGGGATTATTTCCCTAGCAAGCAGGAAGGGGCAGGGTGTGACTGTAACAGCACATGGTCCATCCAGAACCAGAGCATCCAAAGCATTCAAAACAGTTTGGATTCATCTTCAGCCTGTGGTTTCTCCTCCAAGAGGATGTCTGCATATGTCTACTCCTGTAAGAGTGGCCACCATTGGGGAGGTGGACCCTCTGGCTTGCCCACAGGAAGATCAGAGTGGAGTGCAGAGTCAAACCTTGACTCCCCAAACCCCACCTAGTTCCTTCAGGAGGAACTTTCTGCCTCAGTGTCAGCCCAGCTGAGCTGAACCAGAGCATGGTCATCCAGAGAAGTGAGCAGAAATGAGGGCAGAAACTGAGATGCAAAGGGCAGTAGGGCAGAGAGAGGGTTGATGCAATTTCAGGACAGAGACAGTAAAAAAAAGGCATGTGATCATTTTACAATATTAAGGAATAACGAGTAAAAGAAAATGTGGCCATAGAGGGAACCCCCAGAGACATCAACAGAGTGAGAGAGGAGGGAAGAAACCATGAAATAGCCTGAAGGCTGGGGGTGACTGCTGGCTGCTGAGCTCTCTCAACAGTCTCTGAGTTAGGTTCCTGTGTAAGGATTGCAGTTTTTAACTCCAAGGTCCTCCTCACTTCTAGATCCTGAACTGCCAACGTTGCCCAATGGATCCAAATAATGAAAAAAGGACTTGGTCACTCTCTGACTGCAGGTGTATTGATTGCTGTGCTGAAAAATCCATTCGTTAATTCAAAACCCACCTTATTCTGGAAAGTGTGTGAGCAGAGGAACAGAGAACAATGACTGTAAATTGGCTGGAATACCAAGAGCTTTCTGAGAAAAAGATTAACAAAACACTTCAGTAAAATAGATTAAAAAAAAAAACAAACAACCTAGTAAACTAGATAATATAGAGAAAATATTTACTCTAGAAACTTATATTAGTAAGCAGGAGATGCTTAGAATATGTGATCACACAAGGAACTTGTTATCTGCTAGATATGAGTGTTGAGGGATATGAGGGGATTAGCAAGGAAGCTTGCTGCAGCACATGTAATCTATTTTTGATTTCCAGAAAAATTGGGAGGTATGGGAAATTTTGAGAAAAAAAAGAGCAAATACGGTACTACTCATCCAAAAAGGAAGAATGACTGTGGCTTTTATTGTCCCATGGGAAAACATTCTAAATGGCTATAGATAATGGACTTCTGAGCAATACCAGAGCTCATTGTACTCAACGACTTTCACTAGATATGTTTGACCATTAGAGGAAGGAAAAGCAGTAGCAATCATACTTGGAAATATGTGTTTGGCCCCATGTTTTGCGAAGTAATAAAGCTGTCTCGGGCATGTCTAGTTCTCATGGAGACTAAGGGTTTGACAAAGGGCAGCAGATAAAGAAATGCAGTAAAATGGCAGAACATAGAGCATAAGGAAAGTGCCTAAGGATTCAAATAAAAAAAACCTAAGTACTCTAGATTAGCTTACTTGTACAGTGTATGTGCACACTCACAGTATGCAGAAAAAAAAGAAACAACCCAAGTTATACAGTTTAGCATCAATTGCAATGAATGTGAAGGTTCTACCATGAATGATGATAGGTCCAGACCTGTTAAATATTTTCCTTCGTGATTTAGGGGAGTGAGATACAAATATTTTATAAGAAAGGACTGAAAAGGTTATGACTGCGTGAGGCTCTCTGCAATACGGATGTAAAGAGAACAGGAGAAGAGAGCAGATGTTTGGAGGTCAAGGAAATTTCTGGGAATCAGATATCTGTAGAGGTAGCCACCAGGCAAGGAAAATTGAGCTCCTGTTAATGACCTCCAAACATCTGCTCTGCTCACTCCCCTGTTTAGTTTCTACTATGATTTGAGGGATGTCTTTTGCAACCATGATTTGTCGTCGGCAGTTTAGGGGGTTTGGCTGACTTCCAGTCTCTGTTTCAAGTGGATGTTTCTGCTATGAAAGTTTTGCTGTATCCTTTGCAAGTGATTATCAATATCCAGTCTCATCTTTCTTGAAGTAATATTGAATTGTGCTCCTGCCTCTGTTTCCTTTTCCTTGTATGACAACTTTTTTTCTAAAAAGGTTTTCCTAATGTGTTAATCTGGTGAAGCAGTGTAGTTCTGAGATAGTAGGTTTTGCTGTTACAAGATAGACGATCCATCTAACCCAAAATTTGTTTCACTACATTGACCACCAACCCAAATCAGAAGTTACCTCAGAGTGCTCTCTTGTACTGGTCAGTCACCTGAATGGAATGAAGCTTTACATTATGATGCTGTACAAGACTCAGCATCCACAGCCAATTATGTGCCTTCTGTATCTTCGTTGCAGGAAAAAGAAAAAAACCCTCAATTTTCTCAATGTGTAAAATTTAATTTTATACTGGTAGAGATGAGTAAACCGGTGGAAGGGAGGTGGTTTTTCTTTAGTGGTTTAGTAAAACCTCATCAGTCAAGGAATTGGCTTTGTGAAATATTGGAAGGGCTTATTTGAATAAAATGTCCCCAGGCTGGCTGGGAATGGGTGGGCAGCTTTGGTAAACCGGTCTGGTTCTGTTGCAAGCTGGGATTTTCCCCCCTCTCTTTTATATAAAAAAGGAAACAAAACTTCAGCCATGTCTGGTTTTAGCATAGATGGCTTTGTATGACTAAATAAGCGGGAAACGAAATAGCAGTCAGATGGAGAAGATGAGATGTGAGGTGAATATCATATAAAACTAAGGAGACAGTCAAGGAAGCACAAAGCAGCAAGTAACAGCTCTTCAGAAGACATAGTAAATAGTTTGTTCCATGAGAGTAGAGCTAAACAAACTTGATTTCCCACAAAGCTGTTTTTTTAGTTGGGTTTTTTTCCCCCTATGTCCCTTAATATGTTTTCCAGCATTCTCAACTCCCTGTTGTCCTCTACCAGTCAATAGACCTCCCATATCTATGTATTTTCCTAGTGAAGTGGCAGCATGTACTGTGGCAGGTCCAGTGCTGACGGATCAGGCAACATGTGGGCACCATAGGCTGCTTTCTGTTTACATGTGTCTTGGTGGAGGTACTAAATAAGATCATCCTCCTCTGTTTAGGTACCTACATTTACAATGGTTTAAAGAACTTTGTATCTCTCAGGCACCCAACCATCTCTTCAATTTCTTTGAAATTGGTCTGCACTTTTAGGGGACTGACAGTTGTGGAGCCTCTGTCAATTGACAGGCACAGGTAGATGTTGAGAATGACTTATAGGTAGGTGTAACATGCCATCATATGAACATCTTAGGCAGTTCAGCTAAATATGTACGTATGTTCAATAAGACAATATATGCAGACAGAATTAGAGGAGACAAAAGACACTGAGATCCAAATCTTGGGGAAACAAACTGTCATTTGCATCGTTGCGGTGATCAGGTAACAGCAAGCAGAAAATGATGAACTACTTCTAATGAAAAAACTAAATGAAATTTAAGTTTTATCTAATTTAATGAATGATACACTATTTAAAACAAGAAGCTGTGGGATAAGGTTCCACATCAAAATAAAAGATACTATATAAATAGCTGACAACAAAGCTGATGGTTCAATCTATGCTGCAAAGTGCCATAAAGCAGAAGACTGATATTTGGGAGGACCTGTAAGGTAAAAGGTAAAGGACTTAGACTGAGCAGATGGAGGATAAGAGATAAGACAACAACATGGAAAAAAGCATGGGAATGTTTTGCTGAAGAATGAAGGCTTTGGCTGCCATGCTTACAGCAGCCATGTCCACAGGTGCTCAGGGAGGAAGCACTGCAGTTCTGCAGGACTTCATGGGTGCCAAGGTTTTGACATCCGATGTAAAACACTTCAGGATATCATTAGAAAGTTAGCATACAGCTCATAGTTATNAGGAAGCACTGCAGTTCTGCAGGACTTCATGGGTGCCAAGGTTTAGACATCCGATGTAAAACACTTCAGGATATCATTAGAAAGTTGGCATACAGCTCATAGTTACCAAAACAGGTGAGAAGATGTGTGTGAACTGAATGTGATTGAAAAGTATCTGTCTGTCCCCTTACAACTGGACTTGTCCAAGCACTGTCTTCATTCCACCTTTGCTCACAGAAAGTTGAAGGCCACTTAAATTAGCCTCTTGAACTTTGCTGAGCAGGAAGTTCCTCTGCAATCAGAAACTGGGGGAAGTTCACAACGGTGTAGCGCTCCATAGACTTTTGGTTTTCCTCCTGTAAGTCCTTGAAAAGGAAAATTTGCTGTCTGAATTTTTATAGTTTAAGAGATTTTGTTGATTTGAATTTATGTCTTTGAAAACCATGTTCTCCCATCAGTATCTTCTTTGACGTCATAAAATTTTGAAATTTTTGTTTTCAAACTGGACTTTTCTTTTTTCATATGCCAGTTGAAGGAATTTCAGTGCCTGCCTTCTACAGGAGTCAGCATAATGTTGTCTCTGTGTGGAATTAACAGTCATTAGGGATTGAAGTGGAGAAAGAGAGTTACAGCAAGATAAGTTAGAGAAGTTACGCCTTTTAGGCTCTGGACAGTCCAGCTGAAATCAAATTATTGACTTATCAATTCATGGAAGAACTGCATTTTATGATAGACTTAGATGGTGATAAAAGGTGATTAATCTGAACCATGAGGACATCTTTTCCTTTCCAGCATTTTAGGTTATAACCCTCATAATCTCTCGGTGAAGAGACAACCTTGAAGAGAGACTTTTTGCAGGAACTTGGTATGGGAGTCACTCACTCAAGTTGGACCGTTCCATTTGCTGTAGGAGGAGCTTGCTTAAACTAGACACATAATTTTGACACAGATAGACTTAGGCAAAATGAATCCCTGTGCAACAGTTTTGCTGAGGAAGGGACCCTGTTGTATAAAATGCTGCCATTTGCTACAAGGTGTTTAGAGAATATGGCACTGAAGGCACTAAGCAGCATTGGGTTAAATAAAACCTATGAAACATAATGAAAGGCAGAGAATTGTTTCTCTGAGAGAGATTCGGATCTCCTTGGCACTGGGTCAGTCACCTTCCAGTATAATCTCTTAGGTGAAATATCATGCTATAGGTTTGTTAAGAGAAGTGCCAAATTTTATATGCTTTGAAGGCTAGATAGTATGACCAATCTCCTCTTCTTCATTAACAATTTCAGGTCTTGCCAGAAATAACTGCTGTGCAAAGGGAGAACACTCTTCAATATGTTAAAATTAGCTAGAATAGGGTGTCTCCTAATCAAATTTTGTCCTGAATTGCCAAATGATGTATAGTTGTTTGTGTTGTAGATAACGCTCCAGTGGGGACTACACTAAAATCCCTGAAAACTCATATTATGCAAGACCTCTGGCTGAACTTTAACTCTGTGTTTAGAAGTGAGAGACTGGTGCTGTAAGCCACCCAGATCTAGATCAAATACTGCAATTTTAATTGTACACTTAGCTAAAAAAGATCGACTTAGATTAAATGAGCAATACATTCCCACCTCTACAAAATTAACAAAACAACATCTCAGAACAGAGTAATCTGCATTCGAGGCCACCCTCAAAGATAATGATGGCAGAAGAGGGACAAAGTGGCCATCTAAACATTGGTAAAATCCTAGTACTTTTTGTCTTTGCACGCAACAGATGTTTCTGTGAGTTGGTCAGTTGTATCATATAAGCTATAAAATAAAGACAGAGGGCTTAGCAAATAATTGGCACAGACCCAATACTTAAATCAGCTTCAAGTAGTATGAGAAATGATGCTGCTTTGAGGGCAACTACAAGGAAAATATATTCTGATGGAGTGTACCTATTCAGTTTTGGCTGATTGCTATTTGAACTCCCCCTGCTTACAAGTACATTAGGGAGTATATATTTCAAAAAAACTTTGCATAGCATTGTTAAGCATTCTGCATATATTTATCCTGTTGAAATGTTTGAAGTTACAAGCCACATATGAGTTTCTAATTTCTTTCCATTTTTAATATGACCCGTTGGAAAATGTCAGTGCATCCACACGTTGCACGTGTAGTGCCATTCCAAACTTCAGCAACATTTGTATTAAGTAACAGAGTCAGAGGCTGCAGCAAACATCTCCAAAGCTGAATGCTTGTGCAAAGCACCCTTTATATTCTCTGTTCTTTTCTGAGATCTACAAATCCTCTTTCACCATGCTGCTGCTCAGTCCTGGCTCATTTCTTTTCGCAGATTGGCCAAAGCGGACTCTCCAGACCTGAAGTTTCAGAGGATTCCTGCAATGGAGACCTATGTGAAGGGTTTCACAGCTGGATCTAAGCTGACTTGTACTGATTCCCTCCAGCTGTCTGGTCATCCGGAGAAGGAGAAATACCAAAGGTCTCCCCATGCATTTAAAAATGTATCTTTTCCTTCTGCTGAGGAGAGGCCTTAGTACCCAGTAGTGCTTCCATTCTTGGGACTATTTCAGAGCAAGCCTCTTCCTCAAGCCCCCTGATCCCACTCAGCCTGGGTTGCCTTCTGTCTTTAAGGGAGGAGAGAACATCTGTAGTGCTGTCTGATGGAGTTATACCTCCAAAGATCTCTGCCGATCTCATCGCTTTAAATTATAAAGGTGATCTGGAGCTTAATGCCATGCACAAGTTCAATCCCCACCTCACACCCCACACTCAAACTGCTGTTTTTATGGCATGTTATGCAGTACAGCATGCAGCCCCTCAGGCCACTCTCCATGCTCTCACCCAACAAAAAGCTTTAGACAGGCAAAAAAAGAATGAGTATTAGAATACATCATCACAGAAGCCCTATTAGATGTCATGTATGTCTGTATCATGATTTTTTTGGGGTTGAGAGCCATCAGCCTTCATATCTGGGGTTCAACACAACAGTGGAGGGCTTCTAGGTTCTGAAGACTACAGCATCTCTCCCCTGTAATAATATAAGCCATCGTAAGGGCTTCCTTCCTGTGACCTGATCCTTTCATTCACTGTTGGTTTTGCTAATACCTATATTATTTGCTAGATTTGGCTGTTGCTATTTTGCTTTTATTTTAAATTGTCCAAGAACCATTGAGACAACTGCACTATTCCAGGTCAATACAGCTACCAAAATGCAAAATAGTGGAAGAAATAGCCTTTGTGGTCAAGTGATCGTGCTGTGGAAGTAGTTACTGCAGGAGGTTAAGCTTAAGTGGAGACTGGCCACCTTTAGAATACGTTGCAAGACGACTTCTCTTTCAAAATTTGGACATATGAAAATTCAAGTGCATAGAACATGAAAACAGAGGTGGGTGACAGACAACTGTCTGTTGATGTTTCATCCAAGACCTCTTCCTGCAACAAGGGAAGAAAAAGAGCAAAAGACACCATGAAGCGTATTAGGCACTGTCCTTTCTTCCTGGAAGACACTGAGAGGCTACAGAGATGGATGAAGAAAGCTCTAGATCAGATAAATGGAGTACTGTCTTAGCTTGAATTGGCTTTAATGAGTGAGTTAGGTATTTCTTTCCTTATGAGCAAAAATACAAAAAAGCCTTCACTTGTTCTTGATATACAAATATATTTCCTTTTTAAACCCCAAAAGAGGAAATGCAAGCCTTTCCTGGTGGATGCCTACAATCTCACAAAACACCACAGATTATGAATATCTCTTTCTGAACCACTCTGATAATCATTTCTTCACCTAAAAAAGGCATCAAAGTCACCCTGTTTCAGCGGAGAGCCTCCTGCGTAAGAAGGGTTGCCACATACTCCTGACCGTGTGAGGCACATCTTGCAATTCCTTCCAGCACATCAGCCATGGGTGCACTGCAATGTTGATGTATGCATGACACACTGGATGATTGTCTGTACAGAGCATATGCAGTAGCTCTGGTTCTTCCAGAAACATTGGATTTATTACATATCTACCATGCAACTGGTCAACACTTACACATTAAAAATGTCTGGTAATTCCTGATAATCAACAGCTTGGTCTGAGCTACTGCTACTGCTCTGACTTGCTAGAAACACTTCCAAAAATCCTAGATATATATGCAGGCTGGTCTCATTACACTTGGATGCCACAGTGGGGAGAGAAGGAAATATGCCAGGAAACGTGGATTTCTCTACCTGCTCAATTTGAGCTAAAAGCCTGATTCCACAGGAAAAAGTGACAGAGCTCCCAACACCTTTGGTAAGGTCAGGATTTAACCTTTGGCATTTACTTGCTAGTTCTCATCTCTTAGCCTTAGAATATGCTTAAAGTACTTGAAGCTGGAGGAAGCAAAACTGAAAGGGACGAGGCTGGAGAGACAGTACGAGTGAGAATTTCCTGGTAGGTCATCCATACACACAAGACCAAAGCAGCCCTGGTTGGAAGATCATGTGCCACTGCAGCATGCTACAAAAGCTCATGCAAATGTCACAAATGTAGGGTGATAGTGAGTGCACCAGATGCTAACAGCTCCATGTAATTCTATTGCTGTAATTCAACAGGGCCATGGACAGTAAGGCCAGAAAAAGCTGTTTTATCCGCACGACCCGTGTTCTTCTGCATAACATCAGACACAGAGCTTCAAATTCAGCCCTGACATAAGTGACTGAGGTAACTGGGTGGGTTAGCACTGTGGCTTCTACAAATTCATTGGTGATTTCTTTTTACCACAGCAAAAGCATGGTAAGATGAAACCAGGGGTGTGGTGGCAGTGTGGGTTAAGAAACCTCACTGTGTATCCAAAGGCACGTGGCAAGCCTGACTACGGATTGGTAACCAAGGCCACCACCAGTCATCCCTGCTCTAAATCAGTTCCTGCTCATCTGGACTGGGAAATCAAAGATAGTGGCATGTGATGCTGGCCGTGCTAGTGCCCTGCTGGCCACAGAAAGCAAGGTTCCTTGGCCTGCCCTGCCAAGACGACTGGTCTCAGATGGGTCCTGGATACTTGATAGGTGAAACTGATTTTCAGCATTTCCTACTAGGTACATGATATGCTACAACTGCGTCATAATTAGAAGAGCATCAATGCAAAACGCTCTTACTGCTGTGTCATCAAAGGGTTTCAGCTGTTCTCAAAGTATTTGTATTTATGTCCTGAAATAAACAAGAGAATATTTTTAAAAGAAAGGGTATGTGTATTTTATTACTTGAATATAAGCTTTATCATCTCCTTATGATTCTTGCACTGATTCATTCTTTCTTTGCTCCACGAGTATATAATATTGAGTATATTACTTTCCTGCAAATGCCTGGAAAAGGAGGAGTTAATGCATCATGGAAAATAACTTTGTGTGGAAGACATTTATTTTTATGCATCTGGCTCTAAGACTCTCTCTCTAGTTTTAAAATTACTATCACAGCCAGATTGTGCATCAAAAAGATCCCACTTAGCAGAATATATGATCTCAAAAATGAATATCTGTTAGATTGTTCATACAGAGTGCTTTGAGAAATAACTTCTCACAGATGGAAGGCTATAAAAATGGTGTTCTGCTATCTTGTAGTTTGAACCACAATCTCAGAACATATGAAATATTGATATTGAATCAAGCTGTACCTGGTTCCCCTTGAATGAATTCTTCCAAGTTCTTGACCTCTGTTCTAGTGCTGTTTCATTTTAGGCTGGAGTCCAATGNAACATATGAAATATTGATATTGAATCAAGCTGTACCTGGTTCCCTTTGAATGAATTCTTCCAAGTTCTTGACCTCTGTTCTAGCGCTGTTTCATTTTAGGCTGGAGTCCAATGGGAAAAAAAAAAGCATAACAAAAAACAAAAAACCCTCAACCTTTTGTCCATGAGCAGAGGCAAATCAGGAATGACATAGTGTTTTCTAACCAGCCTATTTGATATTATATGCTACCTTTGAAGAGAATCGTTATAATAAAGTATAATGACATGAATGGTCACACACATGAACATTTACTTGGTGTGAAGTGTTTTCACTGCTCTCCCTACAGAATAGGTATGCCTTGACAAAGAGAGATGGCATAGAAAGTGCTGCTGACATTTTTAGGTGATGGAATAATGAAAATAAATGTTCGTTACTGCTGGCTTTTTCTGGAGAAGATTCTCTACTGACAGTACCATTCTCAGTGAAAAATGCCGACATCATCCGTAGAGAAGTCTATCTGTGAACAGGGAATTTTGCTCTTGGAATCTCTCACTTCGAGCACCAGTTCAGTCCTGGCATAGTGTTCAGAGTGCACTGCAAGGATGCTTTCAAGCACATTGCCTTTAAATCACTACTGAGGCCACACCAAAAGTACAAGTATAACCATTTCCTGGAAAGTTTTTGGTGCTCTCTCCAGGTGTTCCTAACTTTCTTAATAACAGTAATTCACAGTGTCAAGGTCCCATTAGTTACCAGATGGATCATTTAATTACTCACAGAAAGCATCCAGCATTGACCTCAGTGATCTGTGTTTCCCGATCAGAGTCTGCTGCCTTGTGCCTTTTGATCTTGAGCTGCAGTTTGATTGTGACTTGTTGTGAACAGCAGCACACATGCCGACATCTAACACCTCAAAGCGTACTCTTAAGCTAACAGAGACCCTGGAGAAACAGCTGGAGAAGCAGAGCATCAGTGGTCAGAAACTGCTGCTCTCTACCACAGACCTTACATGGGATCATTCTACCCTGCTCCTTTTTTTTTTCTCTCTTTTTGAATAAATAACTCGTATGGAGCAACTTGTCCCAGGCAAGCTGTTGTTTAGTTCAGCTCAGTATAGCAGACCATTTACAGGTATATTACTTTTATTTTCCATACCTTTCTTTTCTACATATTTATTATCCCTCACCTAATAAATCTTTTATCAAGTTATACATAAAGCTTGGATTGATTTAGAAAAGGGCCTGTGGCAGGTTTTACAGCCGAACATCTCAAAAGTGCTATTTTATCACTACTGGATTTTCCATATAACTGCTAATACCTGTTGGTCCCTTTCTGCAGCCCAGCGGCTAGCTGAAGCATGCTCTTTGAGAGCACCCTGACTGCTTGTCCCAGTACAGCAACTCCTTGCCCAGTTCAGGACTCAGCAGCTTGAACGATGCTCACAAAACTTGATGCTAAAACTGGTGTTCAAGGTTGTTCTTCATTCAGGAAGCATTTGTTTGACAGGTGATGCTCCTGCAGCTCCCCACAACAGCAGCAGCAGAGGTGGGAGTTGCACATCCACGTAGATCAGGTTGGGCTGAGGGCCATTAGGTGCAAAAGCTGGCCACCTTCCCCTACGGGAGGTAGTCATGAGAGCTGGCAGGAGGCACCAGACCTCCTCCCGATGGAGCAACCTACCCCTCTGCTGTAAGCGAGCCCAGGGCACTCCTCTTAGGCAAAGATCAGTGTCTAAAATCAGACAGGTTAGTATTTACAAGGCGAAGAGCTGAGGTGCCATTCGAATGTGTGATGGGTCTCAGCCCGCAGATCGGCTGGAAGTTGTACACTACTCTGAAAGGGCCTGGAAATTGTAACAACTGAGACAGGGACAGGCAACCTCCTGCTGCCAGAAGGCTTACGTTTGTGGTGAAGGGCACATTCCCTGAAAAATTAGAAAGGGGGCTGTGGGCTGAAAAGGGTTGACTACTGCTGGATGAGAGGTAAACCTGAGCCATCAAGCAAGGTGCAAAGTCAAGCTTCCCTGGTGCTCAGAGGTGCGTTGCCCTCAAACACTGTTCTATAAACTGCTCTCGGACAGCCTTGCCCTGCAGATGAGAGGTAACATTTTTTTTAAATCTCACTGAAAAAGAATTAGCCTTTCACAGGAGGTCAGCAGGATTGGGCTCCTTTAGATCTACATTAACATCTATCCTCTGCGTCCAGCCAGATATCACTGATGTCTCACAGCTTTCAACTTTAGGGAAAGCTGAATGCCGTCTGCTACAGCTTGCCCAGGGACCACAAGAAACCCCAGTCCCCAGTCCTTGTGCTCTGCCACACAGCCACGGGCTCACACTGGAGAACCATGCACGGTACGTGGGTACTTACGCTGGTCAGAATCCCCTTGCTGCCTTTTATGACTATGCAAAAGGGGGAAAACAGAGGCAAAGCAAAACAAAAAAGGAAGTCAAGTGCAATGATTCCCTGCTCTTTCTTTTTTTTTTGCTCCTGTGGAAATACAAGGGAAAAGGTAGGAACAACAAGCAGGGAACAGTCAGTCTTGGATTCTCATTCACTTCATTCATTTTTTTATATTACTGTTTTCTTCAACAAAACAGCTCTTGCTGTGATAGTCCCTCTTCACATCATAGGTTTGTTGCTTTGTCTGAGAAAGCAAATGAGCAGCCTTCAGGACTGATGGTCCAGGTTTGCCCCACTGAACCTTGGGAACCATGAGTTGCACCTGGGCTAGAAACTTCCCTGTAGGCAGCTGAGGGTGGAAGAAGTCTCCAGAGGTGATTCAAATCTCAGATGGGATGATTTGCCCCCTGGAGACACCTCACTGAATTTCCTGAGGCTACACAGAGAACATCAGAATAATGTCCTTCAGCCAAATGCCCAAAGTTGGCATTTGTTCTCCCAGTGGTTTTCATCGGACACTACTCTAAAATGAATCTGTCTTTCAAAATGCTAAAGAAAACCTGTGATGCATCTTTTCTCAACAGGGGAGACGTTGAGCTGGAAATAGGGAGAAAACTCCCAACCAGGAAGGCAGTGCCAACTACCTACCAAGATCATGTCAGGACCACTGAGCAGGGAGAAAGGAGGAAGAGAAAGGAGAGGAGGAGAGGGAAATCCAGGGTAGCTCTTCTGTGGCCAATCAATGCTCAGGGGTCTGGAGGGCCTGGAAAATTAGGAAATGCATCTCCTCATTCTCCCCAGATACCTGCAGCTGTCAAGGCTGTTACCTGCTCTGGCACTGCCGAGGGAGCCGAGGACATGCCCCAGGAGCCCAGAGCGGCTTTCAGCTCCCCCAGGCCACAAGCTCACATCCACTTGGCCAGAAGAGGATGTGAAATCCAGCCTCACCGAGCTGTCTGGAAACAGAGCTGTCTGGAAAAGCGTTAAGGAAGGGCCTTAAAACCTGTCCACTGCAGCAGGTTTAGATTAAAACAGGTATGTTGCAGGCAAACCCAAACCCACTCAAATGGCTGGAGCCCCCGGCTCCCACTCAGCTTGCATGGATTATGTGCCTCGCACGGACCCACCTCGTGCTAAAAACCAACCCCGGTGCTGCTGGACTCCCATCTCTGTTATAGATCCCACCAGGGCTCCTTTAGCAGGTGGTAGCCATTTGCTCTGCAAAGCAAGCTCTGTGTCGAGCCTGCTAATTGATGGACGATATAGACCCATGTATAGTCCTTTTTTTGATTGCCTTCAGGTACACAGCGAGTCCCTCCCTGCGGCATGGTGGCAGGAGCATTGGTGTGCGCTGCTGACCTAGTGGTAGCAATTACAGAGAACTCCTTCCCACCCACGCGTTAAAAGTTCCCCAAATGTAGACGCTTCCACACACTCTTGTGAACACTTTGCTTTTGTTCTTTCTTGTTTTGTTTCCCTCAATCTAAAAGAAGTTACTCAAACTGAGAACATATTGTTGCTCTTTGTGTGTGGAAAAACATAACATAGCAACTTGTCTTAGCTTTCTAATAGTTTCACGATGTGCTTTTAAACAATGTCAAACTTGTTCAAGACTCGTGACATTTGAAGTTGGCAAGTAAATCGATGTTTATTTTTTTTTCAAAAGCGAAACTTTTTAGAAATAAAATGGTTGCATTTATTTCAAAGGAAAATATTCATCCCTGTTTTTTCTGTTTTCTTTTTTTTTAGACATAAAGTGCTGTGTATGCAGGATTATTTTTATTTTGTATGTATGTTGCAGCGCTCAACATTTTAATTGCCACTTCCTCAATAAAACTATTGGAAATCTTCCATCTTGCCATTAGCACTTACAAAATAACTGTTAACAATATGTTATCCAGACACAGAAACTTTATAATTAACATTGGACTAGTCTTCAAAGCCTGGTGACTAAAATATATCCTATAAAATTACTGGACTTCATTCAATGCTATTCTGCTGTTTTAATGTTCAATAAATGTGTTGAGGGGAGATATTTGGCAACATGCGTTAGTGTCTCTGGCAGAGAGAGTGACTACAATGGGGTTTGCTCGCTGCTCTATGGCAAGAGCACCAAGGCTCGCCCGGGCTGCCGCGCGAACACTGAAAGGTTGCTGCTGGTGTGAAATAACGTAGCTCCCAGACACACTGCTGTGCAATCCTTCAATGCGACGCTCCTCCCTTGTCAACTGACAAGGAATTGGACCGTTTTCACATAAGCAATAAAACACAACAGGCAGTGGATTTCTGGACCATTATAGCACAACTGGGGTAGTGTCAGAAGTCAGAAGGCTGAAGGCCAAGCGTCTCAACTACAGGAGAAACACAAGATTGGCTCTGAAGCGGCTTAATGCTATCCCAAAATGGAATTTCTACAGTACATTAAATGAGGAGGAACACTTAGACCTGTGCCTTTAACACAGACATGGACATGACATCATTGGCAGCTAATTAAAACTTAGTCCAGCCAGAACTGTGCTTGCAGCCATAGCAGGCCATTCCACTGGTAAAGAGTTTGGAGGACTGGATGAAAACTATTGGAATGCACTTTCTTTTGGATTAAAATATGAGAAAAGTATCATAATGGATTAAAAAAAAAGAAAAAAAAGTTTTGCAGGATCAAGGTCATTTAAAGCAGTGTCTCCAAATAATCTGGCCACGTGAAGCTCTTTCCCCATGGGAAATATCTGAAAAAACCCTCTGCCTAGTTTTTGAGACGAACAAGACTAACAGACCTGTGGATACAGTCCTGGAAGTTATTTTTACCAGGGTATAGCTATTGAGGTGAGCCAACAGTGTCATTGTGTTCAACACACTAGATGCTTATAGGGAGAAGCAGTGACTGTCCCAGTATACTTTCAGTCCTTTATAAATATACACGTGCCAGGTGGTTTCTGTGCCAAGAACTGCCGTAGACAAGAGTCAGGCTGCCCAGGACTGCCACCAGCAAGAAAAGCTGAGGAGTCAGAAGCAAAATCCCTGGCCTTAGAGTCACAGGACTTGGTGGGGCACTGAGAACAGGGGCACTGGCGGGGCACGAGGGAGCCGCATGCAGCTCTCCCAGCCCTGCAGTTTCTGGCCGGGGTGGATCTGAATATATAAAGGAAAAAATGCGTAAATATGCAGTTTAAATATTAATACGGAGCTTTGCTGTATCCAAAAAGCAAAATTCCCTGATTTTCCAGACCACTTTAGTAACTCTACAGGTAGATAGCAGGCAATATGAAAGATACAACTGTAGCATCTGTGACAGACTTTCCTTCAGAAAAGAAGCCTTAGTAGAAACTATTTTCTTATACTCTCCCAGTTCTCTGCTCACAGGTCATCTGGTGAGGCCACAGGTCAGGGTAAGGGCTTCAGTGGAAGAAGAGCACCAGGGAAGGGCTTTCATCTCTTGTGCTCGTTGCACACATAAACGTTTCCTTCCTGTCAACAATTTGGACACCCGGTCAGACCAGTTATTTTCAAATTGTTTGTCATTGTCTGAACAGGTTTTGTCTCTTTGCAAAATGTAATTTTTCAGATCTGTCACAAGCAGGAACAGACATTTGAACAAGTGGTTGGGTTGCTGAGGGAAGATGTTTGGGCTCAAAAATGTCTACTAGGACACAGTGCAAGCTTGCATCATCTGGACATTTCTCTACACCAAGTCAGTGCGCTTGTTCTGTTCAGCAATCTGCTAATATTATAATCTAATAATACACTTGTGAAATTAAGTTACAGAGCATTGTGAGAGTGGCTGAGTTGTGCTAGTATAACACTGCTATATGATGACAGTCAGGTCTTAGATGAAGAACGTTGAACATTTTTTAGGGAAAAAATGCTTTGTTGGTTCACTGTCAAGCATTCAGGATGAAGAGAGCCAAAGGATTTTGGAGGACATCTTTCCTGTGCATTTTTTTGCTATCATCACATAGTTATCAATCGTAAGATCAGAGAAGAGAGATCTATAAGGGACACTAAGAAGTTATCTAGTTGATTCCTCTCTGCTGTGGTAGGGCATATAACTGTATGTACACCAGTTCTACCATTCGCTTTTCTAACCTGTTCTTGGATACCTTTGATAATGGGCTTCACAGCTTCCCTAGACAATCTATTTCAGTGCTTGTTTATTTATTACAATAGAGACAATATTCTTACTGTTCTGGTACCTACGATAATTTTTCCTTGTTTAAATTACGTCCATTTTTATGGACAAAGGGCAGAAGAATTTTTTTTTCATGTATCTGAAGGATATTATCATGATTTCTTTTTATTCTTCTGCAGACTAAACAATCTCAATTCCTTCAGCCATTACCTGTAAAACGTAGTTTTAGACCTTTGACCACAGTCAGTGATCTCCTCTGGTCTCCATCCACCATGTATTTTTGGTGCGTAACACCCATAGTTTACCCACACTGAAAAGAAGGAACATGTCTTAAGTCTTACAGGTGATATCCCTGTACAATTGCCTTCTTCCGAGCTCTGGGATTGGGACGCAGAGAAAAGAAATGTGAATCTTTCACACTGTGACCAGGGTAGACTCTTTTTTAAGACAAAACATTTCTGTGACAGTTATTCAATAAAGCGATTTTCATCTTAAAGTTCATTTATTTTCATGAATATTTGTTTGAATACTCACGGAAGGTGAATGCAACTGAGGACACAAAGGCAGCTGTAACAAATTCAGACAAATATTCTTCAAGTAAGTGTAAGTGTAGTCTCATTCTGAGTTAATAGAGACAACCTTCTTTAGGACAACCCAAGATGATAAATTATTCTGCAACTTTGATAAGAATAATGGTAGATACTCATTAAACTTGTAATAGATGTATGTCATGTTGTAGTTTTAATGATTTAAGAAAAAATGAGACAACACATAAAGAAAACACAATGTCTCTTATGCTCTAACTGGGGGAAAACAAACAAACAAACAAAACCAACAACAAATGAGCTCTCATCCACACAAGCTGCCCTTAAGACATGCTTCTATCTTGGACCTGAAAAAGGGGGTTTGACCCAAATGCTTGTCTCTATTTTCCAACTATATTATTCAGCCTAGTAAAAGAGACTGTCCATAAATCTTGTGTCTCTGGTGGTTATCATTATAATATTTGCTGCCATATGCCCCTAGGAATTCACGGATCACTCACTCTGTCTCTCTCTCAAAGAGACAAAAAGGAAAAGGTCAGACAAAACCCTGTCCCGCTGCAGGGCCGTATTCCTGTGCAAAATAGCAGTGTCAGGGATTGCCACGATAGAGAATAGCCGACAGGTCGGTGCAGCAGACTGCAGTGCCATGAAGAAAGGTCACCTTGCGCCCCAACGCCACGGGGCCACCAGGGTCAGTGCTGCAGTGGTGTGGCTACACCAGTGCCGGTTTTGGAGGGCTGTCCCAGCACTTCCCCCTGTTCTGTTGCAAGCTACAGACATGTCCCAAACTGCTGGTGAGACTCCAGTTCCTTGGGTGCGTGGTGGCTTTGGAAAAACACAATCTCTATTCACAAGCAGGGGAAAATCACCAAGTGATTTGTTACAAATTATTCACCATGCTCTAAGAATAACCAACTTATTTCATTTAAAAAGAGGGCAGAGAGGTTCTCTGCAAGCACGTGAGCGTTTTTCCCCAAGGAAAATTTCATAATGGTTAATATAAGCAGAACTACAGTAGTGCATATGGTTAACAGCTGCTTTAACATGATATGGCATAACAACTGTCTGGAAATCATTAGCCTAACTTTTCTTTAGTATTTGGATAATTAACCAACAGACAGAGCTATTTCAGCTTATCAGATAATACAGAGACATATATTTTTTCATTATTATTTACAGTACATATAGTCCTGTTTCTCAAAATAATACATGAAACGATTGCTGAGTGGATGAAAAAAAAATATCATAGGTCTCAATAGATATTTGACAGATATTTAGATCTTTCCAAAACACTGAAGCATTCATGAGTTCCAAAGAAGACTTTCCTTTAAGGAAATTAAAACATAAAACTCTATTACTGTTAAGGTTGCATAGAGACTAACAAAAGCCTGGAATATAAATATTTATATATATATATAAATTTTGTTAAATATATTAAACCATAAAGCAGAGTTCTCAGGGACTTTGATAATGTAGATCACCTTTTGGAACAAAGATTTTGTAGCAGGCCTTTATTGCTCTTCACAACTGCCACCTTCCCCCTCTTTTATCTGCCCATAATAATTTTGTTGGAAGTACAACTATTCTTTAGCTTAAACAGTGATATCAGGAAAAGTTTTAGCTCTGGTAATATTAAGCAGAGCCAAAATTGAAGAGGAAGAGAGATCAGCACCACATATGGAGGGCAAAATAATCTTCCTGGCTTTGTGTTGATCTACAGAAAGCTAGAAGACATTATCATCTTGGATGAAAACATATATAAACGTGTAGGGAGTCAAGCAATTATAGGAAGGTAGCTTGAAAAACAGAATAGTTTAACCAGCCAACAACTCTATAATTTTTTAACATTCCTGGTCCAGAAGTTTTGTTGCATATTCAAACTTTATTCATTCTGCAACAGAATTAAACCATAACAATAATATCACTTCCAAAATCTTCTTTAGGAAGTAAATATGGTCAAAGGGACAACCAAAAATTTAGACTGTGCATAAGTAGCAGAAATAAATACTAAAAATTGTAAGAGCTGAATTCTTGTCAACTTCCCATGAGTCCAGGTAGTAGGGAGGTATGATGTAAAGTTTTCCTTTCTGCTTCCCAGGGTGTTCGCATGTGTGTATTTGTGCACCTGTCCTTCCTTGAGGACAGCTTAGAATTCATGTTTAACACCCATAGAAAGCTAAACCTGTACCCTCGTGCAGGTGCATCCATGTTCTTTAGAGTGGGGCAGTGAAACACTCTTAATAGTTTGGTTATAATGAAGATTTGGGAGTGGGGAGGGAGAAGGGACATGACTAAAATACAAGTGGTTACTCAGCTTCTTGAGAATAAGCCAGAGAGTAGTTTGATCCAACTGTCTTTTCTTTTGGATGCCTCTAAATGCAGCCTTCACTCTAGCTGCTCCACAGAACGCAGCTTATTTTCCCCTTTTGGACCTCATACCTACCAAAGCATACATTTCCTTACAGCATGCATCGGAAAATGCGGTGGTAAATGCTAATCCTGCAATGGACTTTGAGGCACAGGTGTGTTCTTGCTTGATATAGACAGATTCCTTTTCAAGAGTAGCCATTTAGTAAGAAATATGTGTAATGCACTGCTGCCTGAATCTGGTATATCGCGCTTCTGCTAATACACGACATCATAGAAGCCAGAGACAAAAGACTTATTAAACATCAGTAGCTTTTCCACAGACTTGCCACCGCTATTAATTAACTGCCTGTTAATGAGTGCAGCATGCTTTCTAAAGTCCAAATCTGGATTTGGATGGAGTTCAACAGTAATCCCACCCTACTGATTGGCTTTGACAAACAACCAAAATGTCTATTTGTGGTTTTCATGGGACAGTATAGTTAGTGAAGATATCTGGTGGTGTTTCCACACGTACATGACTTCTATATGATTCATGGTCCAACGTGTGTAATGACTGCAATTCCTGTAAGGTCGTGGAGTAGACATATCTGATCGCTCTGTGTCAATGGAAGTTGTCGCAACACAGATTAAGAGCTCATTTAACTCAGAGAGCTGAATTTTGGGAATAGATAGTGTTGAATCTGCTCCTAGTTTTGGTTCTGTGGGAGACAAAGAACTGAAAAAATCACATTTCCTCAGAAATGTCATGAGTTGAGCTATCTCTCCTAGAACTCCGTATAGCAGAGAATGCTTGTGGGCTGACAGTCTTGCACAATATTTAGTACTTGGCGCTTAAATCTCAGGAGAACAGTTAACTGCATCTTGTCCTCTTCACGTTTGACCCAGAATCCTGCTAAAAGCAGAAGAAAGACACTCCATGGCTGAGAGGGACCTTTAGAGGTGCAGGAGTGGAAGTCCCACCATCTTCCACCTGAGCATTCTCCTCCTTGCAGAGAGCACCAGGATACTTTTGGCATACCTGCCACAAACTGCCATACACAAGCACATTTCAATGACAGCATCTGAGCCAGATTCCCAGCCTCCCCAAGGAGTTTACAGGAGCACGCCGTGAACTCTCAGATGTGTTACTATTGCTACCATCTTTGTGCAAATGTAGGTGTACAGCCGTTCACGTCACTGGAGCAAACAAACATATAGGGGTTTTGTAAGCATGGGTAAAAAGTCATTCTTATAAAGGGAAAAGGGTTTTTACCTCACGTGCCCTTTTTTGCTCTTGTAGGACAATAGCTAGAGTAAATCTGCACAACAATAGAGTCGGATTTCTAATCACAAACTAATGTCTCCATTCTCAGCACATCAGATGAAGAAAAAAAATTCTGTTCCCTTTCCCATTGTTGGCCGCCGACCAAGTTCCATGTGGGTCTAATACTGCAATCTTCATTCAAATAAGAAGAGATTTATCAAAGTGAGGATCAGGACTTTTGTCTATAAAATCAGATGGTTCCTGTTAGAAGATTCATTCAATCATGATGACATTTGTGATATCTCCACCAAAATCAGCAGAACTCATTCCTTTTGCTTTGCAAGATTCGTCTCATTGTATCTTATCAAAGACTTTTTGTTACTCAGTCCAGTGACTGTAAAGAATTATCAGAAAAAAAATTCTGGAACTGCTTAAGACTCCTGATTTCATGAGGGGGATGGGACGAGTGCACAGAAATCCCCTTCCAAATTAATAGCATTTGAATCCTGAAACAAATGTAACACAATAAAATTGTCTTCAATATTACAATAAATTTAATGAGCCTTAGAGCAATTCAGTCACAATAATAAAACACAAAATCATGCAAATAACACTAATAGTAACAGACAAATTCTAAGAAAAAGTATTGCATCTATCTGACAATAGTAATGGTAAGAAGATGAGAAATTAAAACAAATCAGAAAACAAACTTTCAATGGGAAGCTTACTATCCAGGCTTTTTATGATTTAAAATATGTCTAAAATAAAAACATCAAGAAAATGTTAAATATCCTACCATACTATTCATTTTTTTTTCCAGTTTTGTACCTTACATCTTTGTTT
>RSEF01000003.1:86960788-86971092 GCA_003993805.1 Himantopus leucocephalus | reverse complement strand
TTATAGTTCCTAGATGCTGTTAAAGCCTGAATTTACCAGTCGACATTCAAAAAGTGCCAGCAACATTTTTGAAAGGACTGCTGCCAAAGACAAACAGTATCTGCACTTCAAAAAATAGTATTTGTGTCCTAAAATTTACTCCAAGAATTGGGAGAACACTACTCCCCATCTTTATGGGTTTCTGAAGACACATTTAATCCATGAGCTAGTTGATTTATTTTGGCAGGAGAGCTGTCTTTTTCTCTTTCTCTTTCTCTTTTTTCTTCTTTTTTTATTTTTTCTGTGAACCAAGCAGGCTATCAGGACATCTTTTTAAAATGTGAAGATCTGCTTAATAAACTCCTTCGATAGTAGCTGGGACACAGATGTTTCTTATAATTATTAGTTATAGCTTAAGATAAAATGCCGATGGCAAATAAGAAGTCTGAGTTTTATACTGTGTACCTATCTATTAAATCTCTTTCCTATTGGTGATCTTATCCGGTNAACTCCTTCGATAGTAGCTGGGACACAGATGTTTCTTATAATTATTAGTTATAGCTTAAGATAAAATGACAATGGCAAATAAGAAGTCTGAGTTTTATACTGTGTACCTACCTATTAAATCTCTTTCCTATTGGTGATCTTATCCGGCAGTATGCAACAAATGTGCTGCTGCAAAGCATGCATTAAATATACCACACGTATGTAGCCAGATAGTTACATGACATATAATTAATGCAAACATTTGCATTCTTCTTCCCCAGGGGAAGCATATACTTCTGTAACGTAGAGCATTTGACCAGTTAATATCCCAAAGTTCATCTAATACGAGTAAGGATGTTTCTTTTTTTTTTTCACAGCAAATATGTAAAACTTTCCCTGTGGATGTTTTCCTATAATGCATAGCACCAAAGCTTATGTCGTTCAGCCTTCTTGTTGCAGAAATACGAAAACACTCGCTTGCTGTCCACCAGCACAACTGGCCATGTTAGACCTTCACCTTTGGAAACAGGTCTTGCTGGTGCTTAGGGATCTCTACTAGTAATCAGGACCTGGCTCTTCCAAGCACTTCACACACATGTAAGAACAAATTTTTTGCTGCCCTGAAGAATTTGCAGGCTCAAAAAAGTCATTTTCTCCTCAGCCAGCCAGTGGTGGCCAGTGCAAGCTCCTCGCCAAAGGCAGGCAGGCATGTCCCAGCTGTGAGCAAGGGCACGCAGCCTTTGGTTCCCGTCCAGGCTGTGTTCTTAACTGCTGCCCACAAATAAGCCACATTTTCTCCATTTTTGCCATGTCAAAGCTCTGTAGTTGTTTCTCCCTGTTTTTTCTTGTTTTGTTTTGAGTTTTTTCCTCATTCCCTTTCAAACCCTTCTCTTTTTCCCCACAGAACTTCTTTTTAAGCCATCAGGATTTTAAATTTAGCTCTGGCAGAAGTCAGAGGGTCGGTTTCCGCGCCCACCTCCTGTGATGTAAGGCTAACCTCGGGCTCTGCGCTTCCAACCGAGCCCGGTGCTCAGCAGAAGAAAGCTAAGCACGCCGATTTTCCCATGCCCTCAGACTTTGCCTGCCGAGCTGCCTGCAAAGCCTCTCTGGGCTGCCTGGCGGTGACCGCTGCAGTAAACAAAACCCAAATTCAGCGCAGTGGGTTCTTGTTTTATCCTTAACGCAGCAGGAGCCCAGGCTCCAGCCAGCGTGAGCCAGGGCGACCCAGTCGATCTAGGCAAGGCTGCGCCAGGTTATGTCACCTGAAGACCTGGCTCCTGGTCTCCGGAGCCTTTCTTGAAGTTCACCAAGAGATTTTCAGCCAAAGTGCTTTGCTCTCCCTTTCCAATAGTGGCTGCTTTTTCCAGTGCCGAGAGCAGAGTTCTCATAAAACATGTGATCTTGTTATTATTATGGGACAGTAATGCTAATATTATAGTAGTACCCAGAGGCCTGGAACAAGGTCCCATCACATCGTACGCTGAACAAACATAGCTGTGGGTTTTGGCCAAGGCGTCAGCCCTCCTGCGGCAGGAATCACTGCCACGTGCCCACAGAAGAGCTGGAGGTACCAAGCAGGAGGACACCCCCGTGGCTGCCAGGTAGGTGCACACCAGCCATGTCTGTCTTCAAATACCCACCCTTTCATGCTCTGAGGGTAGGTTTTCATCCTTCTTTTCACTACCTAAAGAAACCTGCTGGAAAGAAAACTTATAGGATGCAACATAAGACAGAGGGTAAGATAGGAAGGTCATCATGACCCTCAGAGAAGAAATAAAAAAATGCCTGATCTGTGTACCACCAGGAGCTTAACTGATTTGCCTTTCAAAAGAAATGTTCCAGTCATGAGATGGCCCTTCCAGAGAGACTTTTAATGGCTCATAGTAACCAATAACTGGCTTATGCTCTCTCCTGGGGTGCTGAGATCACGCTTTCACATCCAAAAGGGAGAAGGTCCATGCTCTCAGCTTCTGGCTCTTGGACATGCCTTTAAAAACTGTACAGTGCCCTGCAAGCAAGAGGATGACAGGGGAGATGACACCAAACAGAGCGTGTCTGAAGGAAGCTTTCCATGGTTCAGATACACAATCTGCCAGAGAGATATTTAACTATGTTAGCATGAGAAAACTCTAGTTACTGTGCCAGTTGGTTTACTGGAGAAGCAACTATTGATTGATCCATGCTGTTTATCAGTACTCTCTAAACACTATCTGTTAACTGATGTAGCATCCCTCAAGCACAATTTCAGTCCTAGTACTGCCATTTGCTGTCTGTCCTGGGGTACCTGGAGGCTGTCCCCATGCTTCGCCATTCTGCGAGGTACTCTACAGGCGCATAATGTTTCGCAGACCCTATTTCAAAGACTTTTAAAATTACGTTCATGGTTTCTGGACTGGATTCTCTGTTAGTTTAGATTGGCAACCCTGCATTGACTTCAGTGGAAGTCTGGTAATTTACACCAACTGCAAATTTGGATCTTTATTTCTTCTTCTTTTTATTTCTGAGGACAGATTGGTTTATTTTAAAAGCTGGCTGCTGACTAGAAATGTGTGAAATAACTTTTTTTGCTGCATAAATATTTTTAAACAGTATTTTCAAGGATTTTGCAATGACTTACATGAAGCTGGCAAAGCTCTGGTACCCCCTTCATCTTGTGCAAACAGAATTATGTAAAGAACAGACCTTTGGGACGTTAGCATGTTCAAGCAAAAAGAGCATTAAAAAGCAACTTTTTTCCCAGAGACCCTTAACCTTTCCCCATCCTGGCCCCTGGAGTGACATTCTACCATCCAGAGATTTTACCTGATTTATCCTGACCAACCCCACTAGATTTTTTTTATACCTCAGATACGACCAACTGGCCAATTCATTGCTTGGATTTGCCATCACTGCAATGAATAATTAATCTCATGCTGTGAGTCCCTTGGTCTATAAAGTCTACTCCAAATTCAATTAAATTTCTAAGCGTAGGCACAAGGCCATCTAATAGTTGGTTTTCCCTTGAATTTAATAGGTTTTGGCCTAGAAAGCTGGTCCTTTGGCCTGGTAGTTTTTCCCACATAAGGGAGGCCTTTCTCTTTCTTCATTATTCAGAATTACCTTGAGATCTTCTTAGCAGTAAGCACTCACTTAGCCATCCACCTCCCCAAAATATTTTAATGTGGTGAAGCCACTGAGCATTTCTAAACAGGGACACAAATATTTATGACTGTAAATGATTTCTGCATCCCTTTGAGCATTGTCTAGGGCCAAAACTCATAGCCAAGGAATCAAGTTTAAAACCTTGACATAAAAATCAGGGCTTGGCATCCGATCCTCGAAGGAGGGCTGCACCCCTGCTGAGGCTGCAGGGATGCATTTCCTTCTCCAGAGCTGCCTCTCACTCAGCTCTCTGCATATGCCTCGGCATCCTCTCTCCCATCCAAGGTTTTCGTTCCCTTCTCACCAGTCTTTTGGGGAAGCCGGTCCTACTCTGTGCAATATCCAGTCTCTCTCCTGCTGATGAAGCAATTTGCCTCCTTGGCTCTAACCACTCTTATTCCAGGCTCCCAGTTAGTTGCACACTTGTATTGCCAAAGTAAAAAGATCACAATTTGGACAACAGCAAGAACAGACACCGCCAGACACCTCCATGTGTCTGAAATGTCTTTGATCCCGCCTTTGAGCTTGAACTCCTTTCCCTTCCTCATCTCCAAAGGCTGTGGTAGGTATGGTGGTGCAAGGCTGCGTGTGGGTGGGTGAGAGCTGCCCAGACTGCTCCAGTGCCAGCCTTGACACCAAGAGCCGTCACAGCTCTTTGGGCATTGGAGTGTTGTTGGCTCCTCCCAACCTTCGATTCATCCAAGGAGCTGCGTGCATTGCAGGGGTGCACCCCTCCGTCTGACAGCAGCAGATGCTGCCGCCTGACCCTTTCCACCCCCCCCAGGTCTGCCCCCCGCCTGCCCCTGCTGCTCAGCCCCATCTCGCTTTGCAATCCCGGTCCCAAGGGGCTGCTTTCCTGGCTGGACACTGGTTTCTCAGTCTTACACTCCCATCACACACATGCACACACGCAAATACATCGGCTTCTGCAGGGGTTTCCACAGCTCTCTGCCCGCTCTCCTGCTCCCAGTTTCCCCATTCCCAGCCTGGCAGCAGGGACTGGCCGGGAAGAGGGGTGCGGAGAGCCCAGGGATGCGCATCCACCCGAGCTGCTCCCTTCTCCTGGAGGTGGAGGGCAAGGCGCAAGGGGCCAGGCAAGGAGGGCTTCCTCCCGAAGGCAGAGCTGAAATTTATAAGAGGGCTGGAGTTCTGCCTTCAGATCTTTCCTGGCTCCGCTCCTGAGAAAATCATGTCAGTGAGAAGAGCTGGCAGCATCGCTGGCTCCCCCCCGGCTCCTCAGCCCTGGAAGACCTGCTCAGCGCTCGGCCCTCCGGCTTCTGAATCGCGGCTGAGCCGCACGTGGAGCTGGCCGTCACTCCCAGCCTTTGCTCTACCCCTCCATGCGCCGCTTCTATGAATCACAGGTGTTGTGCATTTGCCTCGAAGGACTGAAAGGAGTTTTCAAGAGCTCCAAAATCACTCAAAGTTAATGGGAGCCGGGAGCCCAAAGCGCCCCTGAGGAGCTGCGCTGCCCCAGCGCCGCTCAAGCCCTGATGTTCACTGGAACTGGGATTCCTAAGTCACAGGATGCTTTTAAAAACGTGTTTCGCTCTCTCACACAAGTAGAAGCCAAGAGCTTGCGAGTTCTGGTCTCGCTTCTGCAATTAAACTATTCTGAGGCTTTTAGGCAAGTCACAATCCTACTGAGCCTCTTTCACCATCTGTAAAACGGAGATAACAATATTTAACATCCTTCCAAAGTAAATGTTAATAAGACTTCAGCAGCTTATGTCTGCATAGGGTCTTGAAGATACAAGGCGCTGGGAGAGCATTATGTGTTGTTGTTACTAATTGTGAATATCCTTCGCTTTAGTTTGTTGTCAATTATTATTAAAAGTGAGAATTTGTGATCCAATGTAATGTTACTCTGAAAAGATTTAGTATCTTTCACAGCCTGTAAATAACTTGGTTGTATTTGTCTGATGCAGAGATGGTAATAGGAAACAGATTTCAAAAGTGGTGCAAAAAGGAATGTGTGGTTATTCTGACAATATAGTTTTCTTAAATTTAAACCTGATAAATCAGCTTTGGGCTCATATTTTCTCTGAGGAGAATATTTTTAAGTGAGGCAACATAAATGAATTCCTTAATTGGAACATAAACATTAGCGCTATGTTTCTACCCTTCCGTTCATTCTAATGAATAAACAGACACGTCGGGGCTTTAAACGATATTTGGCAAGGCAGTATAGGGAATTTGTTTGCAAACTGCAGAAGGAATCTGATGAAGGTCTTCCCACTACCAACTCTTTTAACCCCAACAAGTGAAAAGTGACCCATGCGTTCCAAGGCTAGACACATCGGTGTCACAGAGGGCACGGTGACATAGCAACCGTTTACCAAAACCGTTTGTCTTCATCATCATGAAATACTATCTGAAGCCATCTAAAATTTGGCAAATGAAAGTTAATTGGACTGCAGTAAAGATATTAGATCAACTGACCCCCTCGTATGGGAAGTCACTGAGCCACAGGAAAGCTCTGCTCAGTTCCCTCTATCTCGTTCCTTCTTTTTTTTCTCAAGAACCTCAGGACACCAGATACATCCACTCAGGCTCTGCATCTCCACTATGAATGTTGTTTTTCCTCTTTTGTCCTGCTCATTGCTATGGATTCACACTACCATGGGCTTTCCTCTGGTGGGGGCTAGCCCTAAAAATCAACCCTAATGTAAAGGGTGGAGTTGCTCTTGGCTGTTGTGCCATGAAGAATTCAGTTTAAGAAATGCAGAAATTTTCTCAGGGATATGGGCTTGCTGGTTTGGATTTTCCTCTTAGAGATTTCCACCCTCAGTTGACCAAATCTCCATCCCCTAACACCAAAGGGTTCCCAACCCTCCTGGGTCATGGTGCAGCAGCTGAAGGATTGTTGATGTTGCTATTCTTCTCCTTTTCATAGGAGCAAGTAAGCACACGAGTATGGGTCACTGATGCGAAGCAGCCAATTTGTCTGTGGAAAATGAAGTCTGGACTCTTTCTTCCGTGGCTGAGGTTTCTCTTATGCTCTCAGGCCTCGTAAAGCCACTGTGTAGCTCCAGGTGTGTGTATGGTTTTGTGTGTTTTCAGTGTAGCTTCTTAGATCCTTTAGATTAAAATCCATAATATTTTTCTAATATAATAACAATTTTGGAAGGGTCAGCTCTAATGAGTTTTATTATAGTTGGTAGCGGCTCTCGGCGTATATGGATCTTTAATGGAATCTCATCTTCCATGGAGCTGAAGCAGATAGGAATTTCTCAAAAGAACAGAAAGGAGTGAGAATGCTAGTCTTTTCCATATTTCTAAGCAGCCAGTTATTTTGGAATCTATTGCAGATGTATCCCATTAACTGTCAAGTTACTTAGTAAACCCACCAAATTACTGCACACTCACTCAATAAAAGTGCTAGATATATAAAAGAGCGAGGAAGTTCTCAAGGTTTTTCTTAAACCTCACCAGGAAAAAAAAAAGAATTGTTTGTTCTTTCTTTTTTTTTTTTTTTTCTTTTTTTTGAAACGAGGAGTACAGCCAGGGAAAATGAATGTTAAAAAACAAGCAGCACAAAATGAGGGCTTACATTTCCAAACCTCGCCATACCACATGTGCCTATAAAATACAGGAAATGGGTACAAATGTGAAGCTGCACACAGGATTAGAGGCACATGAACACATTTAAAGCAGGTGGAAATAATGTCAGCTGGAGCTGTAATGTGAGGTTTGTACCAGGGGGCAAAGAGTAGATGGGGCTATACTGCTATTAAAGTAATCTTGATACAATTTTGTGAAAGGGAATCATAAACACAAACAATTTCTGGCATCCTTAAACAAATGTACAGATGTTAGTTGCATCTCTTCCCATTGCTTTTAAAACAGGAAAGCCTCCAGGCCTTCAGCTCAACTGCAAAGCCTTCCAAATCCAGAGAGCTACTTTGTCAACAAAAGGAGCCTTGGGGAACATCACTAAAGTGACTTTTTTGTCAACTGGCATTACAATATCATGCAAGGCCAACACATGACATCAAGCTGTTGGGAAATCTGGGGCCTGGTGCTAAGTTGTCCTCGAATAAGCGTGTCATGCAATGATGGGATACGCACAGGACAAGTAATATGACGGCCTCTACTGCCCCCGCAGACTCATCCCTGCAAGATCAGCATGGGTAGGCGTAATCCTCCGCAAAAAAAAGGTCTCCGTTTTCCCTACCAATTCACAAATAGGATGCTTTTTGGTACACTACATCAGAAAGAGCCCAGCAGGATCAGTGTAAGGTCTACAGAGAAACAACCTTTTCATCTCTTTTTGGATAATCCTGCCAGCAGGGAGGGTAAAAGTAACTTGTCATTAGCTATGCCCAAAGCTATAATCTCCTCTCCGAAGATCCCGGGGGCAGCAGGAGCTGGCAGAGCCCGGCAGCCAGGGGGCAAGGACTCAGAGTTGGCACAGAGGCACAACACAGGATGGTCCCGACCCTGTCTGCATCCTCTGGGATATGAGTCGCTCTGTGTGCACAGTTGGTAAAGTTTACTGCATCCTGTGCCTCTCCTGCCAAACTCTCGCTCACAGTGAGGATCCAAATCAAAGGCTCTCCTGCCTCTACAGCCCTGCCTCCCCATAGCAGCTTAGATTACACGTTTTCCACGGACTGGAGGAGCACCCATATCCTATGGCTTAAAAGCGAAAACTGAAGAAATGCCTGGGTCCAAAGAAATTTTTGTTTCCAAAAAAGACAAAATGTGAATGATTTCAGAGTCTGGAATACCTTCAGCTGATGCCTTCCAAAAGCAACCTTAGCCTTGCATCCAAAATCTACTGAGGGAGAGAAAACAAGCAAATCTCTCCCACTTCTGAAATATGGCATACTTGCTTCAGTGCCCATTAAATGAGATAGTAAGTTTTCCTCCGCTTTGCCAGGTTAAACTATAGATATTCCTTCCCACTCTCTTGTACTGTCTTCCAGAGCACAAATAAAGCACCATCTGGCCCTTCATTAACTCTATTTGATTTCCTTTGATCTCATGTAAACGATGAGAAAAAGATCTAAGACTCCCTTCTCCTCTTTAGACATGTGCATAACTCACATCAGTGTCAATGGGAGTTAAACATGCCTATGGAGAGGAAGAAACAGAAACCACTGTGTGTTTCACTGTAGCATCTTTGCATTTGCAAAATGGAAACAAAATGGTCCAAAGCCTAATTCCCAGATCACATTCCTCCAAGTCTGAAAGTGGACCTTAGAGAGGATGTAGAAATACCAGGATACTGTGACAGGACACAATAGGGTGGTTGATGTTCTTATGCATAAAGCAAACCATCTCAGTTGTCATGAATTTAAGTATCTGCAGCTCAAAGGAAGAGAAAAGGAACAAAATTTAAAATGCATTTTCAAGTTTTCCACAATTTATCTTTTTTTTTATATACAAGAAAAAAAAACCTGCTGTAAATTAAAGCCTGAGGTCCCAGAGCCTTCCAAAGCCCCTCTTTTATTTGCCCTCCTCCCTTTCCCATCATACCCCAGCTGAAGGGAACAAGTTCAGCATTATCTTCTCTCACTGCTGGTCAAGTTTGTAAGGGCAAAAGATGCCCTGTCTGTTTTGCATTCACCAAAGAAGCCATGGATCTGGAAAGCTGGCGGATGCCAGTTAACACCCACCCCACGCTTCCTAAGGCATGCGGGGAAGCTTGTGCCAACAGAACATAGCTGGTGGTGAAGGCCAGGGGTACATGCACCCCCAGGAGAACCGCTGCCACCCAGTCAGTCATCGTCAGACAGGGGGGCAGGGAGGCTGCGTACCCCCTTACATCCCCTGGAGTGGGGTGCTTGGGGCGGATGCTAACTGAGGTCTTCACCCTGTCCTGCGCTACGTGCTGGCACTGAGGTTCCTGTTTTGCCCTGCTGCCAGGGGGTTTCGCAGCCCCCGTCCCACCCCTCAGCATCCCCTCCTGCCCCTTTAGGGAGATTTTTCATGGATCAAGTGGTGGATTTCGGGGTGTGTGAGCACGGTGAGAACTGACAATCCCACCCAAGAGCTCAAGCCGTCTAAATACATGGCCCCTTCTGCCCAGCTGAAGTCATATATATGCGTATGCGTATATTTGTATAAATGCACTTACACATATACATATAGGGTCTGTTTCTGCAGTCCGTCCCCCTTCCCAGCTTGAGCACTGGCTGCACAGCCCGGGCACCGCTGCAGGACGCGCCGGGCGCTCTGCTGCCGACCCAGGACGAAAGGAGACCGTGGGAGAGGGNGGCACGGCGGCCTCCGCCATACCCGCCCCCCCCCCCCCCCCCCCCCCCGCCCCCACCCCGCGCACCGGGTGGCGGCCACTGCGCGGGGCTCCGCGGGCGCGCAATGCGGGGCACGGCCCCCCCGCCCCACGGGCTCTCAGCCGCTTCGCCGCAGGGCTGCGGGCGGCTTCTCCCGCCGTCCGCGGGTGCGCAGGACTGCGCCGGGGAGCGGGGAGCCGCGGAGAGCCGCGGGGAGCCGCGGGAGGGAGCCGGGCCCTCCCAGACGGTCCGTTTCGTTTCCCTGGCGTTTAATGCGGGCTCTGATCTAGCGCAATAATCAATAACCATCCTTCAGTCTTTGAACACCAGGGGGCTGAGAGGACTTTTCAAGACAAATTCCTCGGGCGATGATGTATACTTCACACTTACTGTGCACTTTCCACTGAGAAAAGAGAGAGAAAGAGAAACAAAGAAAAAAAAAAGAAAGAAAGGAAA
>RSEF01000003.1:86922014-86959583 GCA_003993805.1 Himantopus leucocephalus | reverse complement strand
AAAAGGCAGAAAGTGAGTGCCTGCGCCCCCGGGTGCGTGGGTTTGCGCTCCCACGCGAGAGAGGGACGCGCGGGGCTGACCCGAAAATCCGGGCGTGAGGCTGCGTGGCGAAGCCTTCGGGGTCCCAGTCCCGCGTTCAGCTGCTGGGGTAAAAACCAGTCGGCCAAGGTGCGTTTCAGTCAGCGAGACGTTCCAGTTCCCCTCGCATATAAACACAGGAACGGCCTTTCAAGAAATTCAGACAACTTTGTAAAACACCATCTACTCACACGTTCACACCGAGAAGAGCAGTAAAAGGGTACGAGTGTAGGGTCTGGATTTTATATTTTCCTGTCCTCTGGGGTCTGGTTTTAGACGGAGGGAATTGTTTTTTTATTTTAGGGATTTTTTTTTTCTTTTTCTGTATGGGGAAAGATTAACCTTTCGAGCCGAGAAATACAGGTGCTCCCANCCCCCCCCCCCCCCCCCCCCCCCCCCCCCCAATCTAGGCGAGAACCGCAGAGCCGCGTTCTGCGGGACAGCGAAATGGAGATTACAACGTTGAAAGCTAAAACAAAGGGCTCTCGTATTTCCCACTGAGCAGTACCGGGCTAGTTATGGCAGGGAAAAAGCCAAGTCCTTAGCAAGTGAGAGAAGCAGGAAGAAAGCCAGTTCAAGGCGGAGAAACAGGGACTTTCGTTCAGAAATTGATCTGCGCTTGGAACAGGAAAAATTGACTCTTCCCTTCACATCTGTCCGATTATTTCGGTTTATTTATAGCTGATGGGGAACTATCATCTTTTCCTTCCCCTCCCTGGAAACGGGAAAAAGCACTAGTAGCTCTCGCCCTTACGGGATAAGCTTTTCCGCCGCTGGGAACGAGCGGCGTTTGCGAGAACCGGCGGCGGCGGCGGCGGGTCGGGGCTGGGGCGGCTCGGTGCATCCCCTGCCCCGGGCCGGCCCCGCCGCCGGCCCGGCAGCACCGCGGGTCCGCCGCCCCCCCACCCCCCGTCGCCGCTGGCCCTTCCAGCAAAGCCTCCTAGAGCTTTTTCAGAGCAGGGTGGTGTTTCGGGGGAGCTCTGGCAGGAGAGGAAAAGGAGGCCCGATCCTGCAGTCGGACCCGCGTAAGGTTCGGGGGAAGTCTTAAGTAAGCAGAGAGTGTAAGGTCAGCTTCTAAAGCAGCCTACTGGCTTGTTTTGTGGCCATAAAGTCCTTAAGTAACCTTGCATTTAAAAAAAAAAAATAAAATTAAAAGAAAAAAAGAAAGAAAGAAAGAAAAAGAAGCCCTCTTTGACACGGTTCAGTAATAAAACAATCGAAAAAGCTAAACCTCTCCCACTCGGGCGCTCCAAGAAGGGAGTTTGCAATTAGCTGCAAAATCCCCCTGTGAGTTAATGACCTAATTTGTGAGGTATAAATTCACTAACTGTCTTTGCTTTCTTCTTTTATTTTTTTTCTCTTTGTATTTTTTTTTTCCCCCGGACCTCCATGGAAATGTCTTTATTCATTTGTTTGTAGTATACCAAAACTATGACTGCGACACTTTGCTGCGCAGTATTCAAAGAACGGAAAATACTCGCTTGGGTACCCTTGGCTTTGTAAATAACTGCTTTGCCAATAGATGGCATAGTGTCCTTTCCACTGTGAGGAAGCTCCGCTTCCCCGTTTATTTACCTTGCTTGTTTGTTTTGCTCGCAGCGTNTTTTTTTTTTTTTTTTTACGCATAAACGTCTCTTTGCATTTCCTTCCCTGGAGTACAGAAAACATAGGTATCTTTAAAAAGGTATATTGCAAAAATTAAAATTACAGATGTAATACATACTGTGAAACCTATAAAAATGCGTTTACAATGGTTACTTAAAAAAGAAATTTATAACTTTCATATGTACCTTACTCGTGCAATATGCAACTGCCATATGTTTCCTAGTTCCATAATTCAGTTTTTCCTGGACAGCTGGAGCAGGTAGTACTTCTTAAAGTACATTTCATGTAATATGAGAACTAGCCCTGACTAAAGACCGAGGGTTACCATAAAAAGACACAAGCCTTGCTTAAAAAATGTTGTTTAACTACAGATCATTTCTTACAATGGTATGATATAAATGTTCCCGTAGACCCGTGTTATGATAAAACGGGGATATACCGTATCTTTTTATTGCCGAAATCCCAGCCTCGCAAACATAAATATTTCCAATTAGTGACTCTACCTTAAACTATAGTGATTTAAGGCTACCTTACTGAATTTAAATCCATACACGTTTTCCTATTTTTCCTGGGACAATAGTGAAAATATGAGTTAATTTTATAGGAAAGCAATAAAAAAGTAAAGCCGGAGGTTTCTTCAACCCTCATTTAGCGTTTGCAAACGTTTATTTTGTGACCGAAGTAATGAAAAGTCTATTTTTAAAAATCGTTTGTCTGAAACGAACAATAAATGTAAGTGGGAGCGTCGTATTAAAGACTGGAGATTTCCTTAAAA
Organism: Himantopus leucocephalus; assembly: GCA_003993805.1. Classification (NCBI taxonomy): domain Eukaryota; kingdom Metazoa; phylum Chordata; class Aves; order Charadriiformes; family Recurvirostridae; genus Himantopus; species Himantopus leucocephalus. Next base: position 86,957,125 of record RSEF01000003.1, on the reverse strand, counting down.
ATGATTCATACTCGTTGCTGCGTAATTCCAAATTAAGGTACTAATTTAAGCGCTATAAAACGCAATCACCGGAATATTTATAATTTTAACACGGGTGCCTTTAAACTGTGTTTTCAATTCTTTAATGCAATTCCTCAGCATTTTCACCCGCCTGGAAAGCCGGTCGGTTGGCTGCGCCTTTATTTCCGTACGCTGATCTTATTTATACTCCGCAGCAGGGGAGCGAATATTTTTTTCCGCACTTTTAAAACGAGACCCGAGGCTGTGAGGGCACCGGCCGGTAAAGACGGCCGAGCCGAGGGGCTCGGTGGAGTGCGCGGCGAAAGGCCGGTGGCCGCCGCGTCGGAGGACGACGGGTGCCTGCCGCCGGACCTGGCGCCCCGTCGGCGGGCACGGCGGGCCGGCACCGACCCGTTCGCCTCCTCGGTGCGCCGCGGGCCTGGCGCAGGGCACCGCGATGCTGAAGCGGGGACAAAACGTTCCACGCCGCACCGATAAGCTCTAACTCCGCTCACGGCGGCTGCTTGAGGGCCGCCGTCGCGCCGCCGTGGCCGCGCTCTTGACAGGTTGGGCTTGGCTTAGGGGCGACGGGCGACGCCCGCGGCGAGGCTCCCCGCGGTCCGGGTTAACTCTGGGTCACCGCAGGCGACAAACGGCTCTGTGAGCGGTGAGGGCGCGGGGGTTCCCCTCGCTTCCCCGACCCGGTTCCCATTTCGCGGCTCCTGAGCTAGGACCGCCGAGGGGGATGCTGCGTGCAACCTGGTCCCGGATACCGGGGCTGGGTCGGCTTCGCCGTCCCCTTGTTTTGGGAGCCGCCAGTCGAAGTCGAGCCCGGGGAGTCTCAGGTGTCGGGGAAGCCGGCCCCGCTCCCTCCCGCCCCGGCCCGGCCGCGATGCTAAGCCCGTCGGGCGGGCGCACGGGGCAGCGTGTCCGGGACAGGCCCCGGGACGAGTACCGGACGCTGAGCCCAGCGTCGCCGGGGCTGCGCGGGCCTGGGCCCGGCGCAGGGTTGAACCGGAGCCGCCCGAGCCCCTCGCTGTCGGCCGCCCCCGTTACGCGCCCGCGGAAGGCGACGCAGACAAGGCGGGTCAGGGTCCGGACCGCTCTCCTCGGAAACCGAAGGAGAGCCCCGCCGCCGCTCCGGACGGCCGTTCCTGCCGGCTCCTTGGTGCCACCTCCTCCGCCGGGCTGGAGCCCGCTTGGAAGCGGCGGGAGCAGCCCGGCCGGAGGGTCCCCGGCAGGGCGGGACGGGCAGGCTGTAATACCCCGCCGCGGCCAGGGGGGCTGAGGGGGGCTTTCCTGCCTCTCTTAAATTTAAGCCACGCTTAACCTTCTCTCGAGCCTGCTTTGAAGGTGTATCTCAGGGAGAGTCGCTCCAAGCTTGCCGTGCACACTGTTATAGGAAAATTGGAAGTGCTCATTCGCCCCCAACTTCCCCCAGTCCTCCCGCTCAGCCGCAGCGGCGGAGAGCGGGGAAGAGAGACGGGGAAGAAGGTGCACTTGGGATGTACAGAAACAGAGTTTACATGCGATGTTCTCACCGGCGTCTGTAATTTTTCTCTAATTGGTAATGTTTGACCGAGTAGCCCCCGTCAGCTACCTGCTGTCAGTTTTATACGCCACGTCTCCTTGGGGTGAAGCGACTGGGGGAAAAAGCGGATAACGGATATAATTATGTTTTCTTTAGTGACCGCTCTTGCGATCCCCTGCTGGGAAGTTACAGAAAATCGTGCCTTTAAAGAGAAAAGGACGCTTTGGATATCTTACTCTCTGATGGCACCCGGCTTTAACGTTCGAAAAGATTTGCGGAAATCACACTGTGAATGGCAAAACACGGCCATAACCACCCCCTAAATGTCACTCGAGATTTTCGAAGGCAGCGCAGGAAAATATCTTTCTGGTGGAAAACAGTTTAAACATTTTTTTATTTTATTTTTTTTTTCAGGAAGTCTAAATATGCGATTCTCCTACATCAAATAAGTAGCGTCTCACCCAACTGCCTAAAAACCCGGACCGCATTTTAAAGTCCGGAAATAAAAGTAACCCCAGAAAGGTGTTTTGAATATATATATTATTCCATTAGCAGATCACTATATATAGAGATTCTTCTCTCTTTCATCATCCCATAAAAAAATTAATCGGACAGACATATGGATCACAGGTTGTTCGATAAATTTAAATCCACCCAGTTATTTTAAAAAGTCAAGAAATGAAAACAACATGCCACATATNAAAAAATCAACAACATCAACAAGCGCTCACCCTCCCGGGAAAAAAAAAAAAAAATAATACTCCGGGCGATTTGTCCATCGGCCGTAGGACGGGCAGGCTCAGGCTGCGCCCACCCCGCGGAGCGGCGCGGAGCAAGGGGTCAGGGTCTCCTCCGCGGGAAAGCGCGGCGGTTGGCTCTAGGGGGAGGGAAAGGAACAAAACCCGTGGCAGGACCAGCGACCCCCTGCCCAGAGGCTTCTCCGGGACCCCCGCGGCACTCTCGCCGCTCCGGTTCCCTCCCCGCCTCTTGCGCCCAAGCCGCGGCGGCGGGGAGACCCCGGCGGCGGCGGGGGGCAGCTCGCCCCCCGCCAGGTCCCGGCGGCCGCCCGGGGCTGACCCCGCTCTCCCCGCCCGCCAGAAGCGCAGCCCCGGCCTAAAGCCCCCGCGCCCCCCGCCGCTCGCACGCCGGGCCCCGCCACGGCGGAGGGCAGCCCTCCTCCTCCCGCGCTCCTCCGCGCTCCCCCCACCCTCCTCCCCGCCTTCCCCGGGGCCGCCGCGGCCGGGCCGGGGGTCGGTACCTGCTCCCCGCGGGCCCCGCCGGGGCCGTCGCACCGGTGGCGGTGGCGGTGGGGCGGGTGGCCCGGCGGCGGCGGCGGCGGGAGCGCGGAGCGGGGCGGCGGAAGGTGCCGTCGGAGCCGGGCGGGAGGGCGGGAGGGGAGGCTGCCGGAGCGCCCTCGGACAGATAACATCCATTTCCTTCCTTCCTCTCCCTATCGATCTCATCCCCACCGCGATGGCGTTTAAACTCTTGCAAGATCCTCCAGCTTAGCACGTTCCGACCACTCTCGCACATCTGATTTCCTTCAGATTCAATCAGGGCTGGAACAGGCAGAGCAGACAGGCTTTAGACCACGGAACAGTTAATATGTCCCAGATTTAACGTAAAGATAAACTAACTCCACAGCACTGTCGGTCGGTGACAGGCATTAGGCATTTTCTGCTCTCCTATCGATTCAGAGCGACAGCCACTGCAGGGGAATTTTTTTCGTAGTGCTGATTTTTTCTCAGACAAATTGCCATCTTTTCCAACGTGGAGAGAGTTGGTGCTCCTGCAGCGGTTTCGATTTTTTTTTTTTGTTTGGGTTTTTTTTTTTCTTTAATCAATTATCTCTCTGTCACATACCTATATTTTCACGTCTGGAAAGCACTTCTACAATTTTAACGCTGATAACCTTATTTGAAGGGATAATTTATCTCTGGGGTATATTTATTAGGCAGCCCTTCCTCAGACTCTCTGACGAAGCAGCTATTGAAATTAGGGATAAATTTGCATTTTAGGGATAGATAAAACGCGATAGTGGAAACGGTTACTTCTCCCAAATGGCAGCTATTTCCTTTTTAGATTACGATCAGAAATCTCAGCTGTGCCACTCGACGGCCCGAACAGGACCTCCGAGGCTGTAACACGGACGAACCACACTACGAATTTCTCTCTCTCTCTCGCCCGAAACAGCGAAGTGAAGCCGAGATCCTGTTCCCCCACACCGTGAGATTCGCTCCCCGATTTTTTACAGAAGGAGGATTTCTGTGCTGGTTCCTTCAAGGCAGCACGTCGCCCCATTTAGTTCGGGGGGGGGGGGGGNTCGGGGGGGGGGGGGGGAAAGGAAAAAGAAATATCTCCCAACAAGAGGGAAAATAAGAAAGGAAACACAACAAAAATAGCTTTTTCATGTCCCTGGGCATGCAAAGGAAAGAATATCTGCCTTCTAATCTGTAACTTTTAATTATTTTGCTCAATTGAAAGATAGGAAAGGCTTTTGCCCGTAACTATTCTATGCACGAATAATAATAATAATAATCTGAATACGATTATTATCATTAAAGTTGCTGCGGCTGGATGCATCCATGTTCCTACGAGGTTCGGTTTAATTCTCTTTTTATTGCGGCTTCAGCGCCTAATGGGTTGGGTTTAGAGGGGGCTACGGCTGCTGCGCTGGAACCCCTCTGAGCCAGTGCCCGGGTAACAACGCGATGGAGCTCCGAGCGCAGCACCTGAATAATAATAATAATTATTATTATAATTATAATTACTAATCCCTATCAGCGGGAANTTTTTTTTTTTTTTTTTTTTTTTTTTTAAGTCCGAACGGTTTTCCCGAGCGAAACGCGGCTCCCCGGGAGGGCCCCCCCCGCCCCTTCCCTCTGCGTTTCGGGGGGAGCCGGGGCTCCCGGCCAGCCCCGTCCCTGCGCGGGGGTGGTGGTGATGGTGGTGGTGGGGTCTCATTAACGTTTATGGCGGGGTGCATCTGCCGCCGGCCCGGGGGGCGCGGGGCTGTTTGGGCCCGGGCGCGGGGCGGCGGGGCCGGGGGCGGGATGGCGGCGCGGGACGGGGGTTCGGTCCCCGTCCTCCCCCCCCCCCCNCCCCCCCCCCCCCCCCCCCCGTTCCCCCCCGCCTCGCCCGGCCGCCGCGGCGGGGGCCCCCTGGTAGGGCGGCGGGGCCGGGGCCGGGGCGGTGGGGCCGGGCGAGGCGCTGATTGGTCGTCGGGGCCGGGGCGGTGGGGCGGAGGCGGCGCTGATTGGTCGTCGGGCGGCCGGGCCGTCGGAGTCCCCGCCCCGCGGCTCCGCCCTGCCCCCGCCGCCGCAGTGACACTAATGAGCGAGTTCTTCCCACCGGTCTCCTGCCTGGAAGTGCTGACAGATCAAGGCAACAAATTTCAATTACAAGCCCTAATTTGTGTCCGCAGAGCGTTTGTTACCCATGTCAGTCCTGCCTGGCCCATCAGACGGGGCAGAACGAGGAGGAGGAGGAGGAGGAGGAGGAGGAGGAGGGGGAGAGAAGGAGCGCATCTGCAAAAAGGAATAGATTTTTTTTTTTTTCTCCTCTTTAAAAANTAAAAAGAAAGGCGAGGAAAAGCCCCAGCCCCTTGCCTGCGCGGTCGGGAGGACGGGAGGGCGGCCGGCGCGGCGGGCCGGGCCGGGCGCGGGTGCCGGCGGCCTCGGCGCGCCTGGATGCGCGGGTTGTAAGCGGCAGCAGTGTGTGTGGGGGGGGCTAGGGGGGGGTGGGAGGCGGGCATGGCCGAGAAGCGGCGATCCTCGCCCGGCACCACCATGAGCCTGAAGGCTCACGCCTTCTCCGTGGAGGCTCTCATCGGGGCCGAGAAGCAGCAGCAACAGCAGCCGCCGGCGCGGCAGCCCAAGCGGCGGAAGCTGGGAGGCGAGGAAGAGGCGGCGGAGGACGAAGGGGGCAGCGGCTGCTGCTCCAAGAGCTCCCCCCCGGCCAACGCCACCGTCGCCACCGCCGGTAGGACCTGCGGCGACATGGAGCTGGGCTGCGCCGCCGCCCGCGCCCCCGCCGGTGAGTGCCTTCCCCGCGACCCCGCCGCCTCTTTGCCCGCGGGAAACCCGCTCCTCCGGCTGGGCTCCGGCTTCCCCTTTTCCCCCTTATTCCTTCTGTCTTTCCACCTTTGCGGGGGCATCCGCCGGCAGCCGCCCCGCTCCGCGCCGCGCCGCCGTCCGGCGGCGCGGCGCGGAGCGGGGCGGCCGCCGGTGGCGGCCGTCGGGGCGGCAGCGCCGTGGAGCAACATCTGGGGAGAGGGGGGGTTTGGATGGGGAGGGGGAAAGCGCCCCTCGGTTCACCTCCCCACGGGTCGGTGGGGTCCGGTTTGGGCTGAGGGATCCCCCCCAACACACACACACACACTCCGGTCGGGAAGATCCGCGCTCCCCCTCCGGTTCCTCTGTCTTCCTCTCCCGTTCTCCCCCGCAGGCGGCTGCGAGGAGGATGGTTTCCCGGCGTCTTCCCCACCGGCTTCCCCGGGAGTTTCCCCTAAAGGTTCGAGGCCCGGCTCGCCGCTGCCCACGCCGCGGGTGGACCTGCAAGGAGCCGAGCTGTGGAAACGCTTCCACGAGATCGGCACCGAGATGATCATCACCAAGGCGGGGAGGTAACGGGCACCGGCGGGACCGCCACCCGGGCTCTGTGTCCCGGGGCGGGCGGGCACATCAAAAACCGGGGGGTGTGTGGTGGTGGTGGTGGTGTGTGTGTGTGGGGGGGTGTGGGGGAAACCCAAACCCCCAGATTTACGAGGCAGGTAGATGGCGATAATTTTAGCTGGGCACGGGAGCGTGTGGGTTTCCTGTTCATTAGGGTGAGGGGTCTGGGAGCGCCGCGTCCTTCTGGGGGGGGGGGGGGAAACTTTTCCCCCCTTTTTTTCCCCGTGGATACACATGGTAAAAACCTGGGTAGTATAAAAGTATCCCAACTTATTAGAAATTACAAAAACATATTTTATTGAATCCATATGCTGCCTTCTACATTTTCAGAGAGGCTTTATTAATGATTGAAACGCAGTCTTGAGCAGCACAAAGCAACATTTGTCTTAAGAGAGTCCAGTCGGGGAATTTCTGTTTTATCTTACAGGTGCACTGAAATAAAAGCGAAAACTAGTTAACCGCAGTCAGGTTTACCCTCCTGCTTATTCAGAAATAACGGAGATAGGATTTTTCTTTCCAGTAACGACTTTTAATTGATTTATATATATATATATTTTAGAACAGCAGCAAACACTGAATAAACTGGAATAGTTTTCAGGTTCATAACATACAGAAAAGTACCCTTCGTTAGCTTGCAGTCAGCTCGTCACTAGGGCGTTTCTTTTTTTTTTTTTTTGGCTTCAAGAATGAACTCTCTTGATAAAAAGCATGCCAAACGTGAGCTAAGAAATACATTTTTATGTTAAAACCACCGCATCAGTTAATTACTCCGTTTCCTCTGCTGAAGGAGCTAAATCGTGAACTTTTTTTTTTTTTTTTAAATTACCCCGTAGATTCGTTTCTGCTTTTAATAAAGAAGTTTTACTATACCTTTCAAAGACAGAGTAGCTCTTGCACTTCACCTTTAGTAAGTTGCAGACAGGAAGTCCCGTCTCAATAAAGACCATATTGTTGGGTTACAGCATGGCACGTTGGCTTTTATAACTGCATCCTTGCAGTGTTATAATTGTATCGCCGTGGATTTAGCTTTCTAATTTGCTGCTACAGAAATGAGACACCATTTGCTGCTGACAGTCGAAACTTCAGTGGCAATTTGCATTTCTGTAAGTATTGGTCTTCCTGGGCACGGAGGTGGTCTTTGCACATCCCCAGAAATACATTTCTAGCTCGTATCTCAAACGGGCTTTAAAATGCGTGTCCTGCTAAAGCGAAGTCTCAAACCCAAATGATTTACTGTCTAACAATAAAGTCGAAATGATGTGGTAATAGCTGTACTCCCAAAGCGTATCCCAAAACATACGAAGCATTGTTCGAGTAAATGCACTTTAGAAATCTGTTTTGACATATCGAATGGGCCATTTCATGGCTATGTAACTATAATCGTCCAAAAGGACTTTGTAGGCTAAAAGGAAGAACGAGAAAAATCCCACGAACCGGTTACTTTTCCTAAACAACCATTCCCGAGTCTGTTTCATATTAAAAATGACCTCTCTCTTTCCATGTTCAGGCGGATGTTTCCCGCGATGAGGGTGAAGATCTCAGGTTTAGACCCACATCAGCAGTATTATATTGCTATGGATATTGTGCCAGTGGATAACAAAAGATACAGGTACGGTGACTTTAAGGCAAAAAACATTCGATGCGAGCCATAGGGAGCTTGGCTATTGGAAGAAAACATTAACACTATATAAATTAGCCGAAGGTCGTGTTTAACTCTCCTTCAAATTCCTGTTTTCATCCCAGTGCATTTACAAAAAACATAAGTTGTGCCAAGTATGCAAAACCAACTAAAGTTTCTGTTGAAGCTCTTTATACATTTGCCTTATGTTGTGTATGTAGTGTGGGCAGATGCTCAGGTTTTGGCTTTCGGAGAGTGGAGTTCTAGTGAGGTCAGGAAATCTTACCATGCTTTATTCCTCATCATGTCGGTGGGAATTGCTTCCTATTAGCAAATAAATATGAAAANCATCATGTCGGTGGGAATTGCTTCCTATTAGCAAACAAATATGAAAATGCACACTTTTCTATTGCTAACTGGTATTAACATTAATTAATAACAATAGCATTGATGTCTGATTTAGTGGCATATAAGCTTTCTTGGTCACACCTCAAATTGATCATATCATTTAATTTAAATNATGCACACTTTTCTATTGCTAACTGGTATTAACATTAATTAATAGCAATAGCATTGATGTCTGATTTAGTGGCATATAAGCTTCCTTGGTCACACCTCAAATTGATCATATCATTTAATTTAAACGCTGTTTATCGCTCAGATATTTGATTGCTGAGATTCACAAAGGGTAATATTTCTAATTCCTGTTTGTGAAAGAATTTATGGCATTATTGTCTGAAGAATAATGTGAGGAACAAAAGTAGCTGTTCTTCGAACATGTAAGAGTAGGAATTACGTGCTGAAACTCTCACTGTTTCGAGGGCAGTTGTGTTTCGAGGGAGCCAATTAGACTCTGCTGCAACCACTGGTCCTCGAGAAACGTTTTGCAGGATCGGGCCCGCAGCAGTTATTGTCGTGAGTCGTAGACGTTTTGTAGGTCTTGCTTTACAGATGCGATCCCATGCTCCGTAGTAGCCGGGAGGAGCCTGGCCAAGTAGTTCAGTGGAGGCAGGATCAGGTCCTTACCAATTGCTAGGTTGATTGTTTCAACCCTATACTTAGTATAATGTAGGCAAAACCGCTGCAGATTTAATTGTAGAACTAGGAATGTTTCAGACTGAGAGTAAAAGGTTGGTTCTGCAGGAATGCTGCCTCGTTTCCTAAGCAAACACTGCCCCATGGTTTTCATGCGTCCTTACCTCATTGACTGTAGTTTTGTCCTTTTCTCGTGCAGTGTGTAAGACATTTCTTAGGACCATTTTCAATCTTGTGTTTTTCAACAAGGTGCAGATACTGGTGCTGAGGATGCCCCGTACATCCAGTTAGGGGAGGCTTTTATCGTAGAGAAAAAATGCTTTTTTCTTTGGACCAGTGCAGTGCAGCTCAAATGAGAGCCCTTTTCTTGCTTTGGGTTGCCCGTGTGCATTTACTTAGCAATCTAAGCGTATCATTCCTAGAAGGTCTGAGCAATTCCTTAATTCATAGAAAAAGCAAGGTAATTATTCCAAATGGAATGAAAACGTTAATATTAAAAATTAAAAACAGTTGTATTGAATGTGAGTTGCTTAAACCTCATTTCATTTAAAATAAATGCAGTCACAATGAGCTGCGCTGTCTGCCCAGTGTGATACGTGGTGCCCAGATAACTGAAGGAACTTAACAAAAGTGGTATGAAGGGCAGTATTTTCTTAGTTGGCAAACTCAGTTTTCTGTAATCTTGTACTAGTACCACGCCTTTAACCTTCCCGCTAAATATTAATGTTTCACGTGTTTTACTTGACTCCACTTTTCATTCTTTGCTGTGCAATCTCTGATTTTTATTATTTTTTTATTGCTGACTGTTATTTTATTTTAAAGCTCATGTGGCTTTACAAACCGTCTTGCTGATCTTTAGATTTGAAAGATACAACAGCAGTCGCATATGGACCCTTGTCTTTAGCTGTCATAGCAGATAGCAAAACTAAATGGAAATGAAGAAAATTCCAGCTAGGTCTAGATTTGTAGCAAAATTGGACCTTGCTGTAAATACTTGGAAGCTGAAGCTGTTGCTCAAGCTATTTTATGTGTGTTTATGACTTTCTTTACTTTTGTAGGGAAAGCACGTATTTAGTATAAACCAACAAATATAAAATAAATGAAAAATCTTACAACAGTTGACTGTGTGATCTGGGGTTAAGAATTTGTCTCCAGGAGAGAGTTTTACCACCATTCTAGATCTTACTTTTGCAGCTTGATAGGAATTGTATGGAGCGATGCATGTATTGGATCATTTTGTTTTCATTTCCAATTATATTGCTTGTCTTTTTCTAGTAAGGAACTGAATTGTACAAACAAATGATTTTATAAAGTCTTTCTTGTTTTTATTAAAAAATATAGCTGAATTACTGGAATTTTACTGTACTTGAAAAAAACACCTTGAAGTTTTTAATTGGTGCTTTTTAAATTGCTCTGTGAAGTGTCTGCCTTCAAAATAAGTTTTCTACCAAAGCAGGCACTACTTTTATTAGAAAATGACTTTGTCAGCATTGGCCTATCAAATGAAATATGGGCTGTGTTTTTTTCATTTTTAAGCCTTTCTGCAATACTATTCAAGAAAATTAATATGGTCTTGCAGAAATAGCAAGAGCATAGTTTGACATAGTTTCATTATTTTCCCCAATCATAATGTTCTTTCCCTTCAATAGCTTTATTTATAGACTCTTATATTAGACTCAACATGTTAAACCTTCCAAATATGGAATTACTACTCGATTTGATAAATGAGGGACTAAATTCTTCCCTGTTTGCTGTTGCCTATTCAGAGCGGAGCTGCAGCAATCAATGCACTGACACCAGCTTAAAGCTCAGTGTGGAGCCTGGTGTTAAGGCTGATACTAATTTTAAGACGACTAAGGTCAGATCAGAGCCTTACTTTTGCAGATACCAGAACTATGTTTTGAACCTTAAAAAAAATCCCTTTTATTTATTGTCCTTTCATATTGTGTTAACTGGTGGGTTCTTGCTGCGTGTATGGGCCCTAATTTATTAATACTGAATGGGTCTGATAAATTATTTCGGGTTTTGTGGCTATAGGTGTTTGTTTTCTTTTTGTAGGTATGTTTATCATAGCTCCAAGTGGATGGTGGCTGGTAATGCTGACTCCCCGGTGCCGCCTCGTGTTTATATTCACCCCGATTCACCCGCCTCCGGGGAGACGTGGATGAGACAAGTGATCAGCTTCGACAAACTGAAGCTTACCAATAATGAGCTGGATGATCAAGGGCATGTGAGTACTCGCTCTTCTGCAGTATTATATGTAGGCACATTGCTCAGCCCTGAAAGACTCTGACGTACAGCTTCAGGGTGCCAGAAATAGGCTTGACTTTTCAAAGCTGTTTTGGAACTTTACCGTCCAGATCTGAAATCTGCTTACTTTCTGCTCCGATAATTAACTGCTTATTAGAGCCTGCTGTTTTACTCCCCCCTCAAAAACAGAACTCCTTCTGCAAAGTAAGACTTTACAAGGCTAAATTGCCTAGTACGAAGGGGCAGAATTGCTCTCATGTTTTCCCACCGAGCGTGTTACTCGCAACTTCTGCGCCGATCAAAAAGGACGCTTAAATTCACAAGTGGCTAGAAGAAACCTTAATAGTGTGTAATAACTTCATGTGAATAAAAATTCACTTAACTATTTTCTTAACCTAAACATTTGTGTGAAATCCCATGAGGTGTTAATAATTGCAGTCAAAAACGAACAACATGGGAGCTGGGTTTGCTCCGATAATGATTTATTACATACCTTATGAAGCAAGACCCTTTCACAGCTGAGGCTCATTACTTCTGAAAAAACTGGCGAAGACGTATGCAGTATGAGTGTTCTGTTTGCAAGTTCTAAATTGTTTAGTTATGACATTATCTAATGTGACAAAATGTGTTATGTTAATATTTCCTTTTCTCTTCAAAACTGTTGAAACATGACAGATGTAAGCCAGTATCTTTCCAGCAATCCCTAAAATAGCTTTACTTGACACCTTAGGAAATAATTAAAAAATGAGAATTGTTTTTAGTCAGGGTGAAGTCTTTAATTTTGCAAAATCCTGTAATAAATGGCAAATGTTGGCTTCCTCTCAGAAGGAGCATCGAGTTCCAAGTGGTAGAGCTTTAAGATGTTGGAGGCAAGTTTTGAGACAGGATGTGGATTCCATTGTCCTTAGCGTAGCCCGATTTATTAACCAGGATACTTTCTCCTTCATGGAAGGGAGTGAAAGAAAAGGTACCTGGCACAGAGTACAAAGATACCACATCCATCTTTCAGTATAGTTGTAACTCTGTGACATTAAGCCAGGTATTTTGTCAATACATACTCCAAGTTTAAGTACGAGATATTTTTTTTCCTCCATTTGTGTTTGCAAAGGAGATTAATGTGAGACTCTGGTCAAATTGTGCAGGAGCTACAACTTTTATGTTACAGAGGCAAAAAAGCGCCTCCCTTTCGTGTAATACTGTTCGTAATTTTATTGCACTTTTCCTTAAAAAGAATGTGGGGGTATTCACATCTAATCAAAGTTAGCAGTGCTTTGCTTTAGGCTTGTAAGAAAGACATTTTACATCGCGTCTTGCCAGAATTACAGTTATGGGGTCCCATCTGGCAGTGTCCAACTGAGTTAAGGTCAGGCACACTTAGTTCCATTAATTTCTCCAGGGTTCGTGCATTTGCGACTCTTCTTGAGTGGGAGTTGCTTTCTCCGAGTCCTGACTCTATTGTAAGGCCTTTAAAAAGGGAAGCGGATGCGAATGGATAAAATGTCGCTTTTCCAGCGGTGAGCAGGCAGCGTGGCTGGTTTTTGTACTCGCTTGTTTCAGAGGGGCGATACGTGGATGCCGTGGTCCACTTGTGCACTTGCAGTGGCAAACTGCGGTAAAATCTCGGCTATGTAGAGAATTGTGTTACTGTATTTTTCCATCCCAGATCTTAGCTTTGCTCTTAGTCTGAACTGAAATCTGTGTAGTGTACACAGCACACCATTATTCGTAATGTGGGGGGATATAAATTTTCTGGTCTTTAGTTAAGTGTTTCGATTTGGAAACTAGTGAAGCAAAGCCCTAGTACAGTGATTTGAGACACATTGAACTGATTCAGAGCTACGGCAGTGCCCCTCCTCCCCAAAATGGAAATTTAAGTATTAAAATAAAAGGACAAAAGAAGGATGACTGTAAAATAATTTCATATTTCTCAAATCTGGGAAATTGCAAACATGTCATTCATAATTACCAGAAAAGGCAAAAGCAGAAAGCAGAAAAGTGTCTCTTCCAATGGGTACATTTTTTCTTTTAAAGCTATGGTAGTGTGGAATGCTGTATTGAAAAAGCTATGTAGCCTCTGAATGCCTCCAGCAATAATGGAAAACGAATAATCATATTTTGTGATGAATATAAAAACCAATTGTTTCTCATAAGCAGGAAGGAACCATTTTTCTCAAGAGGGTACCAGGGGAGGGATGGGGGATTAGAAGAGCTAGGGGTCAAGACTGTACTGTCCCTCAAATATTTGTTTTACATCAAGTGTTCTGACTCTCCTAACCCTGTACAGGAGATGGGGTATATTTCAGATTATTAGAAAGTTGGGGTTTTTTTTCCCCTACTTCTTAGGCAGAATGGCTCAGAGAAATCTCGGTGGGGTCTCTACACTCTGCCATCATTCCTCCAGTAGTTCAAGCGGTGTTGAGCTTTAGCTGTTGTTCTTTGGGTGTGCTTTCCACGCTGTCTGGTTCTGGGGCTTTAGTCCTTGTCAAAATTGTGCCTTTATTCTAACCGTGCTCCTCAGAGGCTTTTGCAGAGTTTTTCTGTTAAAATCCCAGGGCTGGGTTTTGATCTTGCAGGCGCTGAGGTAGGGAGCTCACGTGAGATCAATCCAGAGCCCTTTTACCTGTTCCAGAGTATTACCTCTCAGAATCAGTGAGAAAAGTGACCCACGTCCATGGGAATGGGGACAGTATTTGCAAAGAGAGGCCAAGGTAGTAATACTGTGCAGTATCTATATTGTGGTAGTAGTTCATGGCGGCCAGTTCCCCTCACATGGCGTTGGCCTGGGATTAGCTCCTTGTGGAAGGAGATCAGCCATCTCTAAGATGACTTGCTTTGCTGCTCGAACACTTTCTGGGCTCCTTGCTGCCTGCTGCTCTTTTCATCAGTATTTCGAGTGGGAATTTGTGACGACGTAATTTTATAGCGCTGTTCCGTGGAGAGATTTTGAAGTACATCTGCACGTAGGACGCTCCTCTCTGATACACGGGTTCCACTTGCAGGATGAGGAGATCATGCAAAATTTGTAAGGATACCTTTGCCCTGTGTATTTTTGACCTCAAAAGGGGGCCCCAGGGTGGATTCCCTGCGTCGGAAAGACTGCGCGCTTCTAGAGGCGTTAAGGCCTGCTGGCATCATTAAGGCACATACTGTGGCATTTGTATCTTTCATCTGAGTTGCGATGGTAAGGAAAAGTAAATCTGCGCTTTGCAGTTGACACTGAGAAGTGCGTGGTCTGGGCGCTTTTTGTCAATGCCTCTCATCCCTCTCTCATCTGTGGAGTAAGTGCTGCATTGTCAAAGCTGTCTCTCCCTCCGGCTGGTTAGAGCTGGCTGATTTTGCTATGTTGATGCAGTTTTTAATCCGAATTTCAGTAGAGGGGGAAAAGTCAATATTTTTTGATGCTATTTTCCATGCTTTTCAACTGAGCATTTTTTGATGCAGAGAAACATCTTTTAACTTTTAGTGAAAATGAGGCTGTTAGCGTGTTAATTGTTCCTTGGTGGTTGTCTTTTTTTTTTTTTCCTCCATTTGAAAGTGGGGTGAGGCTGGAAGCAGAGGCGGACTGTTACTCTGGCCAGACTTGGCTCCAAGTAGCAAGTTCTGCTTACAGTCAATGGGTAGTTATATGTTCTTGTCACAATGAAAAGCTGGGAAACATCAGCATTTGCACTTGCAGTTTTTGTCTTTGTGGAGAGGGAATCTGTGCTCCTCGGCCCCACACGCTTCCCTGACCGCAGAAAGCCTGAATACATGGGCTTTGTAGGGAGGACAGAGGAGGATTTTGGGTGAAAACAGCACCAAGGTGAACACCCATCGAGATGGGGAGGTGGCTGTGTAAAATCTGTGCACCACTGAGCCGCAGGGGGATTGGCATCTCCCTCACGAAAAGAGTATCAGGCTCTCGTGTGTGCTGGATGTGATAGTTGTGCCTCGCTGGAGCCCGAGCCCAGAGGCCTCATCACAGCAGCATCTCTCAAAAGCCATATTGTGAAGGTAATCCTGACGGTAATCCCAGTTTTGTGGGTCTGCGGGTGCCTTGGCCACCTTTGCTCTGCCAGGCTGTTGCCTTGTCCCGCTGCCTACCTGCGGGCTCCCTGCTGCCTCTTCTCTCTGATAATGATGTCTTCACAGCTGCAGTGGCCAAAGTGTAATTTTACATTTGGCGGGAGAGGTTTATTCCCCCCACAAAGTGTTTTTCTGGTCGGGCCCTGTGAGGGATTTGTAGAGAGAGGCAGGCTTTTCCACTGTGGGTTGAAAGCAATGCCAGTTCGTGCTTGGCATTTGGTGGGGTTTGTTCTGGTTGGGGCTTTTTATGTGTTGGCTTTTAAGGCTATGAAGGGAAAGTTGCTCGTTCTGCAGATAAACTGTTGGATCCCATTTGTGCTGTTGAATGTGCAAGCCATGCAAAATGAAAAGCAGGAAGCTCCTTTTCCTTAGCTTTTTCATCACAGTAACTTTAGGTGATGCTTAGAATAATAGAAATACATGGCTTTCAGAGTTGCCATTGCATTTCCCTCTTCTTTTATGTCCTATCTACACAGTGTTGTTCTTTAATTCACCAGGGCTCTGCAGTTATGTATTATTTGTTCAGAATTCAGAGTCCTGATCATTAATAAAGATCCTGTATTACAAGGCATGGTACAAAACCGGGAAAAAAACCCTGCTGCTACAGATTTGTTAATTGTAAAACAGTGTGTCAGAGCCAGAAATCTCAGTATAGCACAGAGACAAGCCAGGTTGCTCGTAAGACACACGATGTATCATGTCCTGATACATGAGCAGAGCTTTTTGTAGCTGCCTGGGTTATCCTTGCATACAGTCGAGTCCGCCATGTAGGCAAGTGGTACTGTGCACCACAGAGCTGAGGGGGTGAAGTAATCGGGGTGGGAGCAGAACGCGGCACGCTCAGTGGCACCCAGGCAAACGGCAAGGCATCGAACAGCGATGGGTTTGAACAGTAGAATAGAGCTTTCCTTGATCATTTTTTTTCTGTTGCACCAGCATTTCCCCTGGTATCACTGGGTGTTCACAGGAAAACAGGGTCAGGAATGTGCTGTCCTCTCTGCATTTTCATTTTGTAGATCTTTGCCAGTGGAGAACCAAAAGGAGTGTTGTAAAAGAGAATACACATCTGTATGATAAAAATCTCACTCTGTACAAGATTTCAGAAACTGGGAAAAGGCTTCATATGAGGACATCCATTGGGCACTCCCTGAGCAAATTAATTGGAGCCTGTGATATCATTGTCAAAACCTTACTTACAGGCTAATAAAACCCCTGATTATCCAGAAACTTGGCTTATCCAAGGGTTGTGTTATCTGGCCAGGACTAAGTGTATTAAACTAGCCAAACTCTCGTTTATCCAAATGAATGTAATGTCCTCTATGTCATTTGGATGAACGAACTTCCACCGTGTCTGGCGTAGGGGCTCTGTCGAGTGCCTCAGCACATGCACGTTCCGAGGCTACTCAAGGAGCAGGAAATTAAAAAGCTTCCCCTGAATGTTGATTAGGGGTTCCACAGGCCAATAGCCATAGGACTATTTATTTATTGAGTTACTAATTTCTTAGGCCTTCCAACAATAATAGTTGAGCTTCCAATTATTTTTTTTTTCCTGAAATCTTCTATTTTAGTAGCGGTTAGCTGAAGTGGAATAAACTGGAGGAATAATTCTATATTTTAAATCTCCTCTAAAATTTGGGAACTATACAAAGAGGTATTTTTGTGTTTAATTTTACGCATTATCAGTTCATATACTTCTCATTTATCCTTTATTCTTAACTGAGCTTTTGTATGCTGGGAGGGGTTTGTGTATTGCTTGTATTGTGTGTATGTGTATCCTAAATCTAGGGTTATTAAAACTTTAGAGTTTTGGATTTTGGTATTACTTTACTCTAAGTTTCTGCCCGTTCAGAGTGTGAGAGTCTCAGCTTGCGTTCAAAACAAGATATGTTTCCAGCCTTTGGGATATCGGGAAGAAAATTGCTCCAAGCATATTCTGAAGGCAAATGCTGCTGCTGTGAATCCTGTTAGATCAAATCCAGGCTCCAGTGGAAAAAAAGTGACAAAACTTTCCCAATTCCAGGGGGACCAGGACTTCTCTCCTGNTTTTTTTTTTTTTTTTTTTGAGACAGTCTCAATTGAGCCAGTCTCTGAATTTGGAGCTCCTGAGTCGTAATTTTTAAATGCTTAGGGTTGGCAATAACATAAACGCACAGGGATTAGCCTACTGTAATAAGAACCTTCAGAGGTTAAAGAAAACATTTGATTTCCAGTAAGTGGCACGGTAAACACATACCGTAATCTGTTCCAAAAAGCTATTAGTCCTGAAACAGCAGGGTGTCCTTTCTAATAAATGTTATCTTTTTCCTTTCATGACTGCATAGATTATCCTCCACTCCATGCATAAATATCAGCCTCGTGTCCACGTCATCCGAAAAGACTGTGGAGATGATCTGTCCCCTGTCAAGCCTATCCCTTCAGGAGAAGGGGTGAAAGCCTTCTCTTTCCCAGAGACAGTTTTCACTACTGTCACAGCGTACCAAAATCAACAGGTAACGTTGGCTTTCTGCTTAGCACTTTACAGGCTTTTCAGACTAGACAGGATAGTAAGAGATAGGAGAAAAGTGGATATTTTTATTATACCACTTATTAAAAAGCATTGTCTAAACCCTTTTCGTATGACAAGTAGCTTTCACTAGTAGTATTGCAGCACTATCTCTATAGCTGAGACTTCAGGCCATGTGGGCCAGATGCTGCATGTAGAAAGTCATTCCTGTTATGGAGATCACGCAGTCTAATTATCATAATTAACAGTGTCTTAATTATAAATACAACATTGAAGCACAAGGCAAAGAGCAGTCTAATTTTTAAAGGTGTATTTGTACCTTTAAGTGCAGATACATGTCTGGATAGAATTTTTGAAGCACTTTTGGTCCTGACTCCAGTGATTTCAAGACTCCCAGGACCTTAACAGAAAAGCTGAGATCTGAAGAAAGTTGCAGTCATTTTCATTAACTGCATTCAACATATATCATTAACTGCAATTTATCTGGGTCCACACAGATTCAGAGTCAAAAGTAAACTACAGGTTGCGTGGCTCCAGTATTTGGCTCTTGCTACCACTTGCTTAAGTATTAAACATAGTGACATCGTAGTTAATGTTGTGACATTTTATTAATTCCACGTTAAGTTATTGCAGCTGTATGTTGGGAAATTATATATGCCTTGCTATCTTTGCAAAGAGAAGAGCAGGAGAGACATGTAAATACTAAATAGAATTATTCGTTGTCTACCCCATTTATTTAAATAATTTACAAGTATTTTTTGGGGGGGTTGCTGGTTTTATATGGATGATAATAGCCTTGGGACAATCTCTTTTTTCACATTTCCTTCTTGACCCGTACAGAAATAAAATTTAATTTAAATTTTATTGCAGTTAGGCAGTATACTCTCTTAGGTGAAGAATGACATTTGCCAGAAGATTTTTCTCAAGAGTTCCAACCTGACATTTGGTAGCATTAAATACCTATTAGCTTCTCTGGGGATTTGCAGAAATAATGATCAGAAGGCTGGCCCTTATATTTTGCTGCATTTCAGGACAGCCATCTTAAACCATGCAACTATGAAGATGTTTCTGTTGGCTTAATTCCGTCAGGATAGTATTTTGGGTGTTACTTAGCTGAATTTGCAGGTAATAATTGCTTTAATCCTCTTCACAGATAACTCGTCTGAAGATTGATAGGAATCCATTCGCCAAAGGGTTTAGAGATTCGGGACGTAACAGGTAAGTGTTGGGAAAGGCGGTGGGCTTGTTACTGCCAACTGACTTGGTTTGTGAAGGCTGGTAGAGGGAAATACCTGTATCTACAGACAAATTAGTCTGGGGACTCAGACTCCCTGAGGGAGTACTTAGGTTTCCCAGTAAGGTTCTCTGTGGTGGGCTCCCATTCCTACACTTCTGACCATCTAAGTCAAGAACAGGTTGGCACACGACTTAACTCATGTACTCAAGTTTCTTTTTGGTGGAAACGGCGGCATACCCTGAAGGCTGCAAATGGCATTAATGCATACTCAGGCCTGTGATTTCAGGCTGCTCCTGAAATCTCCTCTTTCTCCTGACTGGAGGCACAAGTTGCAGGTACCAGTGTCAAACTGCAAGCCCAGGCTTTCTTGCACCTAAGTGGCATTTAGTATGGATGAATGGCTCGTTGTTTTCACTTAAAGGGGGAGAAAGTAAGTCGCCTCTTGTGGTAACCTTATGCTTAGTACACTTGCCTAGGAGGTGGGAGACGTGTGTTCAAGTGTCTCTTTAGCATAAGGAGTTTTAAATCCACTTCCTAGGTGAATGCCTTTCCTACTAGGCTATAGATGACCTTGAAACAAGCCTGGTTTCCACCTCCTCTGTTGTGGTTGGACTGATTAATTGCTTGTTCTGTTTTGATCCATTAATCTTTCAAAATAGCAATGGGGAATCTGAGTAGTGCAAAGTGGAGACTTGGGTCTAGTCCCTGCTGCCAGTACTGATGAGGTATTTTATCCAAAGACTGTTTAATGCAAAATACTTAAGCCTGTTATGAATTGTATGTTAAACCATTTCAGCTAAAAAAAGCAGCATTTAATTGTGGTGCATAGTATACATCAGTTCCAGTGACCACATTGTGTTTGGTGTCTACAGCTGCTATATTTATGACCTAGCCTTGCAGAGAAGGGAGCAGACTGTGCTTGTAGGAATGTTCAGAGAGTATCTTCTGGTAGCTGCTTTATTGAGCTTCTCTTTTAGCTGAGGCTGCAGCATGAAAGCCTGTTTTGTGCTCCCACCTGAGTTACATAAATGCTGAGACCGGACAGCAAACGAGAGTAGTTTTTGGAAGATGAACCGTTATGGCAGGGGTGGGATAGTTGTACAGATTTACAGGAATTCATTGTATGTATCTTTTCAGTTCTCACTCTGCATTTGCTGCTCTCTAAGATTTTCATCTTCTAGCAAGAAATAATTGGCCACGCTGTGTCCTGGGGCCTGGAAAGGATGCCCCAGGCACCGGCATAAATAGAGTTTTGTCCTCCCTTGTAGCCTTACGGTTTGAAGTTTAAGTGAACAGTAACTTCCAGATAAATGCAGTGACTGAAGAAGCAAAACATGCTGTGTGTACTTGGGGCAGGAAAAAGTTGCCATATATGCCCTATTTGACAGCTCCCCATAGGCAGTGTCTCTGCCACGCATGCTTTTGGCAGAGCTATAAAATAAGTACTAAGGAGGGAAGTGTGAAACCCTGACTCCTCTGAAATTTCTGACTTTAAGTGGGGTTTGAATTTCTTCCACAATGTTCTCTGAAGCAAGGGAAGATGTCATTGAAAACAGAGAGGAAAGGATCGTTCAGAAAGCCGTTTTGAACTGGATTTGATGTGGCAGGACAGCCCTGCTATTACCCAAGGAGGATGTAGGTGAAGCAAGAGAACTGTATCTGCAACCGTGCAAATTCAGTTGGAGGACTGGGGCTATGCGGAGTGTTTTTTTGGTTTGGCTGCTAGGAATTAGTTTGGTTCTGACATTAGAAAAAAAGCAGAATATTTGAATTGAAAGACAGTTGTAGTTTACAGAAGTGGATTAGGAGGCCTGTCCTGTAGGAAGGGCCAGTCTCTGTATAAATGTTTCGGAACTGGCTTTAGATGAGGTCTGACTGCTTTTACTGTAGTGTTACTCGTTACAGAATTGACTCCGCAAACTCTTGTCCATTGCAAATTGATGGTGGTTTACTAAAGTCGGTACTGCTGTTTTCTTTGATAGGCTCTGTGGTACTGAGTAAATGTGTTTGGGAATGCAGCTCAGATTTTTAATTTCGAGGAAAATTTCCTTTTTTAATTTGAATTGCTGGTCTACCCAGTTGATTATTCTTTTACTGTGTTGCTGAACATTGAAATTAAATGTTAAGATTTGGTTATCTTTATTGTTCTAGCTAGTGTACTTCTCAGCTAGGCATTTTAGTCTGCAACAAAAGTGTAAAAAAGAAATAGAATAGTGTGGTGCCGTTCATTCAACTTTTCACTGGCTTTAATTATTGCAGCTACCTTACTCTGCACTGCTGCATACAATAACTCTGTTTAATTAAAAATATTCCCTTTCAGGTCATTCCCGTTCAGTCCCACAGGCTATTTTACAGAAATCAGTAGCTTCACCTTTTAAAAGCATTCCCTGTGCATTTGCAAAGTGCAACAGAATTTATGTGCTGAGAATAGTTTCATTCTTCAGTTAGGCCTTAAGTTTGACCCTATAAAACCTTTTACTCAGGAAAGGACCAGAATTTCTCCCTTTAAATACTTCAGGAAAAACATAACTGTTTTGTTAAACAAACTTGGCCATTTGATAGCGTAAATTAGGGTGGTGATAAAATGTGGAAATTGTTCGAAGGCATCTTGTATAAATTATCGCCTTGGCTACACTCCTCCAGGAGGTGGCTTTTATCTCCACTTTAACTAGAAATGAAAATTCACCATTACTGCAGAAAATGAAGGCTATCTTTTTAGCCCAGGTTCAGCTAATAAATACTTTATAACTGTTTCCTGAAATACATTTGTGACCCTGCTAGAAATGCAATGGGGAAGAAGCCGTATCAGAAGAACACGTTGGTAGCTTCAAATTGGGCTATTTGCATAATTTGAGTTTACAAAGTGCTGCTGCTCAAAGGCAAGCACTTGTATTTGGTGCGTGCCTGATGCTGACACTTAACATGCCTTTGGGGCCCAGCAGCCAAAAATAACAGCAAAATTATACCTCTGAGGTATATTATTCATAAAATTCTGTCAGACAACAGATGAGCCTTTACCTTCAGGAAATAGAGATTCTTCTAAATACTTTCTGCCATGATTGTCTACCTGGTTATTTCTGTTTTGTCATGGCATCGTTGAAAGAAAATGACAGCAGATTTTTAGTTTCTAAAGGCATTTTGCTCAGCACATAATACCAAGACACAACATTGCTTTATACATTTTAGTAGCAAAAAAACCATACACCCATGCCTTGCTTATGTTGTAAGCATGATTTTCCAACTTATCGATAATGACTGAGAATCCTGTTTTAATCGAAGTTGTCAGTGGATCACCTTTGTTCCAAGCAGAAATAGATCATCCCTCTGGCAGTTAGAGCAGTTGCTGTTAAGGAAATGTTGTACTAGGAAAACATTTAATGTCATTTTAGTCAAGTCCACCCCTGACCCCCGGACCCCAAAAAAGCCAAAACTGAAATAGAGTGCCAGACTTGTGGAACTGGGAAACTCTTTGCATGCTGCCAGCCCAGTGACTGCAGATTGCAGCGATCTCATGGACGAAAGTGCAAGGCTCTTTCCTAAAAAGCAAAATCAACTTCAAAATAGTCCTGAAATATTACTAATTTCTATATTTTTCTGAGGTAAAGTATCCAGAGAAATGTGACATAATACAGCTTTCTTTCACGATGGCATGTTGGTTTTGTTCTAAATAGAATGGGACTGGAAGCTCTGGTAGAGTCTTATGCCTTCTGGAGACCTTCACTGAGGACGCTTACATTTGAAGATATACCTGGGATACCCAAACAAGGTACCAGTCTTCTTTGTGTTCTTTCAAAAAAAAACCCCAATACATGAAGATAAATCTTTGCCCACCATTCTTTACAAAAATCTAGGTGAGTGTGTCACTTGCAGAGGAAAAGCAACCAACCGACCCCAGTGCAGGCCATCACCTCTCATCAGAGTTATTCTAAGTTAGAAAACTAATGCTGACTTAACCACTGTGGCAGTAAAAATGTTAGATCATAAAGATAGATCAGATCTCATGTGGAAGAAGATACCAGTTATTTAAGAATGGAATAACCTATTTATTAGTGTTATGCTCTGGTGAGATATATAAGTCAGAGATCATTTATAGATGACTTCTGTTGTACACATTTGAACTCCAATGTAGAAATTACTTGTGAGTTTAAGGGAAGAAAAAGGAATGAGAGAAGAAATGTCCTCTAAGTAATGAATCAATAGTGGCAAGTTTAATTGGGTTTCCAACTTGGAAAGCCTCCTTGGTTCTTCAGGACCTAAAAATTGTTCATTAAAAGTCCCAACAAACTTTAACTGCATCCTAGAGCTTGAAAAAATGGACCTCCTCTCCATTTTGCTTTTTCCTGCTCCCCGGTCCACAACCTTTTGGCTTCCACTTTCCTCATCACAGAGATAGTGCTGTTGGGGAGAGAGGGGTATTTAAATGCCCTGTTTTAACAGAGAGGGGAGTCTCGGTACTATTGTCTGAGTTCCTTTATTTACAAAGCACCCCTCGGCATATAGAAAACCTCTCATCCATTTCCCAGCTAAATCAGACATCTTGCTCCTGATTCTTCACATTTCCAGCTTTCTTGATAATATATTCCAAAGTCATTAAACATCTTCAGACCAAAACCCCAGAAAATACAGAGAAATAACTTTTATCAACTTCTCCTTAGCCCAGTCCTTTGAAAAATCTTGAGCATCGATGCCTGATGTGGGCAAGTAAAGAGGAGTTTTTGTGCCAAGTCACAGATATGTTGGATGAGGGCTGGTAAAGTTTTGGGTGGCAGATGGGAGGGGGAGATGGTCCTTATAGAAAAGGCCTGTAATAAGAAGCCAGGATCAGACCTGAAACAGTTTGTCAGACTGCGTAAGACTGAACGGCGACACACTGCTATATTGCCCTGTTTGTTTATATTGCACTGGTTGAGAGCAGGGGAACTGCAGCCATGAACTTCCCGCTTCCTTTTCTGCTGTTGCTCGAGGTTAAGGAGCCTGTTGATGTTCAGAGGGTGGGATCTGGCACCCTTGCATTCCTTCATCCTTCAGTCATCTACACCTTGGACAGTAGGGTAGTTTAGAGACTTGTTGAAAGACCCCATCAGAAATTTGCCCTGATTGTTAATGCTGGAAGTGCCCATCTTCAGATAGCAGAGGTGTTGATGCAGACTGGAACAAAAATAAGTGTGCCTTGCACCAGGATTTCTGGAATGTGGCAGTATCTCATGGTGCTTTGTGCCTGTTTTGGCCTGTCAACAGAGCAAGAAGAAGCAGGCAGAGTTCATCGATAACGTGTTTTTCTTTTTACTACCTCACCTTTCATGGAAACCTGTTAACTTATTGACAGTGTGTATCTCTTTGCAGCATCAAGCTGTGTGGTAGTTAATGTGATTCACAAACAGGAGAGTCTTCCGTGTTAACTGCCTTCTGCCTGGGAGACTGTGAAAGGCCCAAATAAATTTTTCTACGCACATACATCTCATTATAGAGATATAATCTCTAAGAAGAGGAAGTGTTTCTTACAGCTGGGAAATTTTCAGTCCTGAGAAAAGGCTTCACCTGTAGCCAGCAGCACGTTTTCAGGAGTATTCAGCACTGGTATCTGTCATGTAAAAAGTTGTGATACCAGTAAATGAACAGTTTGTGAACAGTTTGCTGCAAACCTAAACCTCCACCTACCTGTTCAAGAAATGAAGCAGCCGTAGACAGTACTCAGCCTACACTTTTCCTGAAGTTGTTCTGAAGTTTTATTCTCAACTTTTTGGTTTGAAGTTGGAAATTTTTTGTTCTGAAGTTGTGAACTTTCCTGAAGCTGTTGAACTGTTTGAACCTCTATCATTTGAGCTAAGGACCCGGTTCTTTACCTGGTGCTCTGACAGTGGATGAGGCACAGTGCTTCAAACACTCTCTGAGGTGTAGCAGCAGCACAGACAATACAAAATTTATAACTTTGAAGGAGGCTTCCTGTGATGTGCTACCAGCCTGGCTACATCTTAGCTGCCACGCAGCTTGCTTCTTGTGTCAAATAAAGAGCAGTTAACCTTTCGGGCAGGAGCTCTAAGTATTAAATGATGAGTACAAAAACATAACTTATGTTCTCTTTCTTGGACAGGTTGTTTCTTGAAAAATATGCATGTGCTACACATGCACACACACCCCTGCACATGTATGTACATGTCATTTTTTGAATGAATTTGCATCGTGTTTCATGCCAAGGGATATTATAAAAGACAAAGGTCTTGATCTGTCACCTCAGAAGCGAACCTTTCCCAACGTGCTTCTTACACTGTAATATTCTCTTGCAGGAAATGCAGGTTCCTCTACTTTACTCCAGGGATCTGGCAGTGGAGTGCCATCTACCCACCCTCACCTTTTACCGGGTTCCCCTTGCTCATCTCCAGCCTTCCACCTCAGTCCCAACACTAGCCAGCTCTGTAGCCTTGCTCCAGCTGACTACACAGCTTGTGCCCGCTCAGGCTTGACCCTGAACAGATACAGCACTTCTTTGGCTGAAACCTACAACAGGCTCACAAACCAAACCAGTGAGACGTTTGCACCCCCGAGGACTCCCTCCTATGTTGGCGTGTCGAGTAGCACAACTGTGAATATGTCTATGAGTGGCAATGATGGGGATGCCTTCAGCTGCCCGCAGACTGGCTTATCTATGCAGATTTCAGGGATGTCTCCACAGCTCCAGTACATCATGCCATCCCCATCCAGCAATGCCTTTACCACTAATCAAACCCACCAAGGCTCCTACAACACGTTTAGACTGCACAGTCCCTGTGCGCTCTATGGATATAACTTTTCCACATCCCCTAAACTGGCTGCCAGTCCTGAGAAAATCGTTTCTTCCCAAGGAAGTTTCTTGGGGTCCTCGCCAAGTGGAACCATGACGGATCGGCAGATGTTGCCCCCCGTGGAAGGAGTGCACTTACTTAGCAGCGGGGGGCAGCAGAATTTCTTTGACTCTAGGACCCTAGGAAGCTTAACACTCTCGTCTTCTCAAGTGTCTGCACATATGGTTTGATGAAGCCTTTAAGTAAAAGTACAGTATGTTTGGTGTCTACAATGTATTTCTTTTGGAATATGAAAGGACACTCGATGTAGCTTGTAAAGTGTGTGTATATATAATATCAGAGGAAGTTTCACTGAATTTTTGACTTGCTTGTGGCCAGATTATTCTCCTATTTTGAGTTACACAGAGTTTGTTGCGGCACAGACTGCTTTAGTTTTCTGGTATAATACACTTAGTTGTATAACACGTTGGGACATATGCAACAAATTAAGTAAGACTTCCTCCCCTTTCCCCCTCCTCTGCTCTAACTCCTTTAAAGAATGAAATGACACTTGGAGTATTAAACAACGCAAACAAGCCCACTTACATTTCCTATAGTACTAGTGAGTTTCTTTAAAACATTCATACAATGATAAGCGGATGCACCAAAGGCATTTTACAAGTTTCTTCTCTGTTATAAGGGATATGAAGGGTATTTGGACTTTTAAGTGTTAAGCATCAAGCATCCAGCCTAAAATAGAAGTTTAGCTAATGGATTATTTGCAAAGTAAACGGAAAGATTAGTTTGCCTTCTCAGGATATGCTGTTTTTAGCTTATCAACGGCACATCATTCTTACTCGGATTTATTTTTTTCAGCATTAGTCTAGATTTACGTTTAGGTATTTGAAGACAAATAATGCGTATTCAAATTGTGGTGATAGGAGTAATTTAAACCAACAGCAGAAGAAGCGGCATTCCTTGGTATAGAATGAACTTTGGGGTGCTTCATTTTTGTCAAAGGAAGGGCTTGATGCATTTTTCCTCCATAAATATCTATAAGACATTTACTGGACAGTAGGATATTCTAATGTATCTTTGTTTTTGTATTTTTACTTTTTTAAAGGAAAAAAAAAGTGAGCAGGATGAGAAATTCCATTATTGGTTTTACCCTTTTGTGTGTGTGTTGTGTTTTGGGTTTGGTTTTTGCTTTTTTTTATTTAATAAGGGCAAAAAGTCCTCTATCCTCAGTATCTCATAAATGCGTCGCCTGTAGCAATTAGGCAGATGACCCAGTTTGCCCACAAGTGCTGGAAGCAGAACTTTGTCGCAGCTGCCTCCCTGTAACATGGCCAAAATGGGACCAGGATTACAATAGGCAAAATTCCTTTAATAGTTTACTTTGAATGCTCCAGCATGACACCTACAGCCTATGTCCCTCCCTCCAGGGAGCCATCTGTCTTCCTCTTACTCCTTTCTGTCATGAGGTTACTGCTGCTCTGTTTCTCAGTCAGTTTTTGCCCTGGAACTGGAGAGTTTCCCTTCCTTCCCAGCTCTGATTTTAACTGGCGCTTGTAAGAACACAGATCACAACCTGCTGCTGACCAGGCTTCTCCAGAGTGACAAGGACATGGAGAGACAGTTGTTGTGGTGAAATTTCTGCCCTCATCTGCACCTGCACAGCCCCGGTGCGCATCATTCCTGCTGTGAAAGCTGCGTCTCAGCTGCCCGCCTGTCAGAGCTGAACCATGGGGGCTGTAGAACAGATTTTAATGCTTAAGAGAATGGGTCGTCTTCAACAGTACTCTAAGCCTCCTTTATATTGTGCAGGTGATGTAAAGGCATTTTGAAGTGGGTACAAATGTCGTTGAAAATGCTTCCCTGGTCAGCATTGAAGAAGAATAAGGCCTTTCAGATTTTACATTTTTCTGTGTTAGATTTTTCAGAGAAGGTGGATTGTTTTGTTCCTCAAGAGTTTCTACGTCTTTTTTGGTAAACAGTGGGCTTAACTACTCCCACTTCAAGAAATACTCTTTGCATCTGGTATTTCTTCAGTGGGTTGGATATAATGAATGCAGAAACAGCCCTCTCACTATCTCTTCTTATTATCTGGGAATAGAAGAGAAACCACAGCAGCCTTTAGGCCTGTGCCTGGAGAAGGCTTTATTTCTATTAGTTACATATTTGTTTATGTTAAAGAACACATGTAGAAAGTTCTCATTCAAAGCTGGAAAGACAAGATGATGAGCCTGCAGTTGAGGAGATGTGGGTTTTGCTTCTTTGTTGTCACAAACTTCCCAAGTGACCTTGGGCAATTCATTCAGCCTTTCTATATCTATTTTGTTTTTCTTCTGTAAAATGTGATAATAGCACTTCTCTGCCTCACAGTAAATGGTGACAGTACATTAAAGATGAAAGCAATCTTTACATCTGCTGTACCGTGGACAGTACATTACAGATGAATGGCTAGGTAGCGTTCATATATGAGGATAACAAAGAGCATTCGTGTACTTAAGGTCTGTCAGTAGTTTTGGCATTGCAGTGTCCTTTTGCAGCAAAGACCTGCGATGCAGAAAAAACTGTTCAAAAACCTCACACTAAGAATTTGTGAAATGGTTCTAAGATGTGTAGAAGGTGGGCAAATTTTCAGTTATGTAAATTGTCATAGCTCTGTTGGTTTAAATTAACAAGAAACTTGTGTATAGTAATTCCTGCTGTAGCCAAAACTTTGAAATGTTGCAGTTGGACAAATCTTTAAATGGGAAGAAAGATACAATTACTCTGTATTTGAAAAAGGTTAAGGATAATTATCCATGTCATCTTAAGGGCTGTGACTAGGTAGAAATGTGGAAGAGCTAAATCATGCATGTTCCTACAAGGGGAAAAAAAAAAAGGTTGTGCATGGACATTCATGGAGGTGCTCCTGGCAAGAGTATGTACTTTATCGTCTGGGAATTTTTAGAACTGGTCTCTTATTTTTCCTCAAATTATTCTTATCATATAACCACACAATATTGTTTGAAACATTTCTTCCTTAAAATTTGAATCATATTGTAAATAATTACTGGTGTGTCATTGTGAAAAGACTAGCTTTTTATCAATATAGTAAATGCTATATATGCATTATATCAATAATTATATATCTGTATTTTACAAAAATGCCACAGAAAATATATTAAAGTGTGTATTCAAACACTTTTTACTACATTTGGAAAATTGAGGGGCTTGGGCCTTTTTTTTTCTCTACAACTTCAGCAAGACCAAAGGGAGTGACTATAAGGTAAGCTCGGAAATTCAAAGACTTAATACAACACGCTGCAATGATCCAATTAGTCCACAGTTCCTACATGGGTCAGTTTAATCATCTGCTGTTGAACCTCTCTGGTACTTGTATGCAACAGGTCGCGACAGGAGTTGGGTACAAGGAGATGCTGAGGCTGTGAGCAGAGCTGTGAGGTTTTCTGTGAGAAGAAGGGACTGAGCAGCTTGCCGGGCTCATTAGCCAGCAATGAAGCCTTGCTGGTTCCTCACAGCCCAGGTCATCCCAGCTGCCAAGACCAGTTCAGCTGCCCCATATCAGCCAGACCTGGGAAGTTAGTACTTCCATGTGACCAGGTGTCTGAACGGGAGCTGGGTATGCTGCATATTTTCTCTCTGTGCTCTTGCTTTGGTCATTCCCTCTCTGTTCTGCTTACTCTAAATGCAAAAAACCATCGATTCCTAAGGCACAGTTTACAACCTATAATCAGCTGGGTATACTGTTACTCAGCAATGAGCAACATTTCTCCCTCCAGAAATAGTTATGCATAGTGGCCTTATTTCCTATTGTATTGCAATAAATGATTCCATGTGACGTAGGGCACAGAGCCTGAAAATCTGATTACTTTAGAGACTAGGGTTTCATAGTCACTTAACACCAGCATTGTTGCAAATGACCAGAATTAGGGCAAGAGAAGTAGGCATGAAATGCTTGATCATAAATATCAGGCCTCGAGAGAGAATGAAAGCTTCTGGTTTTAATAAGAGAAGAGCCCTTTTTTGGAATAGCACAATCGGACTCTGAGAGGGCTCATTGGTGCTTCAACAGAGGACAAGAGGAGAAACTTGAAAATAATGAACAGTGTTTGCATTAATGCTAGCAAGTCTATACCATGAGCAGTTCAACAGAAGGAACTTAAACCATTGTCAGAATTAGCTCACAGGTTCTGTGGGTATATTTTTCCTGTAAAGATAATATATCTAATTGGTCTGTATAGAATTGTATTCAAAAAGGCTGAAGTATAGCTACTTTTAAAGGCTTATGTACCAACTTCACATATGAAATTACTATTTTGTTGCACTCTTCTGAATACACTGTCAAACTGTCATGACATTAATGTTTAAGTTTACTTCAAAGTTCAAGTTTTAATACCAGTAACTGCAATTTATCATAATGAGGTAATGGTTAGTCTTTGTGGGCTGACTACTTCAGCTGACAAAATATATTGACTTGTCATTTGAGCTCTTCATTAATGTGATCCTCAGATTCAATATTTCACCTTGTGTTTAACACAAAGTTGTTGATATGTCAATTTAATATATGCAAAACTACAGGAAAATTCATGTTCTGCCTTAAGTTCCACCATAGCCCTCATTTACTCAGTTAATTCAAAACACTAACACAACAAGATGACACATACTTTTAATAGGTGTTGACTTGCTTCATTACAAAATAATATTTCTAGAGAATTCAACTTGCTTTAAATGCTTTTTGTCGGTGCTGCTGTGTTCATGCTCTGAAAAGGTGTTTGTTACCCAAAACAGCAGAAGTCCTATGCAGTCACTATGTATTCTTGCAAAACAATGTTGAACTGGCCATAAAACTATCTTGGTTTGGTGCCCAGAGCCCAGGCAGAGCAGTTCCAGCAAATGAGAATCTGAATCTTCTGGACATCCTTGGAGAAAGGTATGGGCCTGAATTAGTGATAGCTTTATCTATTGTTTATATTAAATTGGAATCCTCTTCATCTGAAAAGGCTTTGTACAGGAATTTTCTAGGTCTTTCCTTGCCATACATAACCTGCTGCAGGCTGGCTGAAAGCTTGTCCCTTCTTGAAATACCGTCACTGCTCCAGTTGTTCCCCTCATTTAAGCTCTGCTTCCAACAGCAGCGGACAGGTTTGCAGGGGAAGAGGTCAGTAATTGCTCCACTGTTAGTTACTACCCTGAAGTATGCTTATACAGCAAAGCCTCATTACCCAGAGTGAAGTAAGTAATCCTACTAAGTGTCAGCCATGATCTTTGCCTCAATTTTAGAATGTGAAGTCTGTAAAGTAAATGTTTTCAAGAAGCACCAGTAAATCAGAAGATCAGTACTGCTATCAGGAAAATACAAATACTGTGGGCAAATATAAATGCTCTTCTGAAATTTATTTGCCTGTCACCTCCTGTTTAGAGGTTTATGACCCTTAAATAGTTAGGATCTCACATTGTCCTCTCCACCAGAATGAATATTGCACCTCCAGGGATGGATAAGTTTCCAAATTTCTCCTTTGTAGCCTTTCTAAATGGTGGAGGTAATGCCCAGGTTTCAAGACAAGCGCTTGGGCTCCAATTCTGCAACGTGGAATGGCAGGAGAAGTGGAGATAGCACAAATCAGTCCCACCATATGCTTTTGAAATGTCACAGGTACTGTGATGGGACGCGCAATGTATAGTTCTATCCAAATATATCTCAGCGCACCTCTCACAGGAGTCTGTAGCCTAAAATGAGAACTGACATAAAAGCTAGTCAAGAAGGATAAAGCATGGTGTGAAAATACTTGTGCTACCCAAAAGCTGGACTATTTCTGTGAATGTTAAGTGTAGCCCCGGCATAGACTTAACCTATGTCAGCACTGCAGCCATTTTGTCTATGCCTTGCCTTTATATTCCTTTGCACACTACTGGGTTTTATTTGGATGCTATAACATAGAGCCAAGGGTAAATTTAGAGCATATTGGAGGAAATACGGCCTCCACTGTGGCCAGTGGTAATGTTGCCACTGACTTGAGCTTTAAGGATACCACCTTTTCAGACCCTAACCCATCCTTCTTTCTGTTGCTGAGTGCTTTACCCACGCAGCAGCTGTAGTCATACTGTTTTCAGGGATGTTCTTCTGGCCCTTTGTGGTGTTTTTCAGGTGGATAATTGGCTTTTTGTGTTCCACATGCTCTTTTCTTTTTTTTTTTTTAAATTTGTACTTCTGCAGTTTTTGAGCCATAGTCTGTCTCACATTGAAAGATAAGACAAGGCTGGATCTTGGTATTCCCTCCCCCAGAAGCCTTGCCAATGGATGGTGTATTCCCTTCCACTGCAGATAATTGACTATATATTTCCCACAATGTTTTTATTGTATTTTACAGAGAAAAGCAATAAAAATAGAGGCTGTATCACAATCAAAGCAGTGTTTCCATTCCTCAGGCAATATTTTTCACTAACCCAAAGGAAAACACCTCCCCACCCTTTCCTGGTTACTATACTCAGTATATGGTTCTCAGTAAGAAGAAAACCAGATGCCATATTTAAATGTAAGATGGCAGAAACCAGAAAACCAGAAAAATGGGTCCAAATTCAGGGAAATGTTCCCAGATAGTCTTGGTATTCTTTGAAGTGCAATATGGACACTAATGTTTCCAGAGACATCCGCAAAGACCCTTTGATATATCACCAAGTAGATCGCTGTTTGCGTATGATAAATGCCTTGTTGACACAGCGTGCACGACACATTACCTGCCCCATACTCAGGCAGGGCGTTGTCAGTGCCACACAAAGGCGTGTGAGCAAATGCCATTTATGTGGTTCTAGTAATCCTACGCAGAAGTGTAGCTTCACAAGTGTTAAACAGACCCCAAAGCTATGTTACGAGACCAGTTCTCAGGGAGAACTAGTTACGTGCCAAGCCCATGCAATCCAGTCATCCTCATGGTGGTAATTAAATAGCATCTTACAATGAATGTAAAAGCAATTAATCTAAGCAGGCATTTATTTCACTTTTCTATAACTGAAAAGGATATATTAATTTCCCAAACATTTTGGGAGGGCAAAGGGAGCAAATGTCTGGGGGCTGCAGTATTGAATGTTTCAGCCCCATAGGAATTTTTTTTTGTGGAAAGAGGGGAGCCTTGGAAAACAAAATTTAAATCAAAAGAAGGCAAATGAAGGCTGGTCTGTGAGCAAGGAATCTTTAGACATTAAAATATACCATCACAAATGTCTAAAAATGGTTTGTCTGGTGTCACGTCTTTGCATTCAGCAGAGGACAGAACTGTTACATTAAGGAGTGAAGTGATCCATGATACCTTTAACTTATGAAGTGTTGGGTAGAATTTGTTTGGTAAGTTAAAGGCTGAACTACTTAAAATAATCTTAGGTTGAATGTCTGCCATTTTAAGTCTTTAACATTCTGTTCTTTTTTTTTGCTTCTTTTTTCTTTTTTGTTTTTTGAAAGATACTATTAGCAAAGATGAGATGATGTTTAAAAATTTCCAGCCAGATGTGTCTCCAAATATTCCCAGAGATGAAGGATATTCAAATGTAGTTTGGATTCAACCCGTTATATAGATAAGTTTGTTTTATAGCTGGCCGCAGCTGTGAAGTTTGGATTCAGATCTGTAACTCCCCTGAACTTTGAAGACTGTAGTCAAATCTGTGGTTTTGGATTTGAATCTCCAGTTGCTTGTTGCATCAGACTGTCATTCACATCTGTTACACCGACAGCTCAGTGCAAAACTCTGATACCAGTTTCAGACTCTGCAGTTGAACCTCAGAAAGGCCACTTCTCAAGCACGCTGTTACATATGAGCAGCGACAGCAGCATATTGCAGGTCTGTAGGTTAACAACTCTCTACATGCCATCTAATGGCCATTGGTGACCCACCACAGAGCACTGGCTGGTGGGTCACAGGTTGTTGGCTCCCGCCCTGCAAAGTATGCTTTACATACTTCCTTCATATTATGTTTCTGCGTAAGCGAATGCTGTAGCTTCCCACAGGGGTATTACATGATCCTGTGTGGAAGGAGAGCGGGTTGGCGTAATTGCAAATGGGATGAAAGCTGGTCCTTGAGGCACTCTCCGAGGGCTTATCTATATAGAGTGGTTGCTGAGAAATAAACCAGAATGTGAATTTACAACACCTCAGCTCCACAGGTGGGCACTCTTAACATGCAGTAAGCAAGGAGAAGGTACTCCATGTGGAAAATAAGAGAGAAAATCATCCACACAAGCAGTGTTCCCAGGAGGATACACTGCTGTGAGGCTGAGGTCCGGCAGTTTCCCTCTCTTGTTTGCTCTACAGGCAGACCTTAAGACTTCAGCCACACTGTAAAAAATAACAACCCACAAATGTCTATCTGGGAGGGTGTGACTGGTTGTCACCATGGCATAGACGGCCTCACCAACTGCAGTGACGGAGCCACCCATGGTAAATGCTGGACAACTCTTCTGACCTGCTAATAGTTGGCAGACTATTTGATGACAGTTGCAAGAATCTGATGCACAGCAGTATCCTTTACAGCAGTTTAATCTTTGTCATCAAATCCCCCAGCAGCCATGATTAATAGCAGCACTTGAGCTTGTTTTGAAAGTTGTATATTTGGCAGCTATGAACTTTGATCTATGGTTTCGCTTTAAAGAATCATTATGACACAAACTTTTCCTGTAATCCTTCCATCTAATTAAACCACACACAAATACTATGTGGGGAAATATGATGCTATTGATATAAGCTGTGTGTTTATTACAATATTTTAGTCACTTTATTAAAGTGGATAGTTGTTCCCAGCAAGATAGTAGATAAGCTCCCCAAAAACAATAACATCACCCAGAAAGAATATATAAGAGAATTTCCCAAGGCCAAATTCGATTAGAAACTTTCTTTGTTGATTAATACTGTGCCCTTGAACCCGTTAAGGGCTCAGATGTTTTAACCTGAGCTAAAATTACTAGCGTTTAATGAATCCAGCCTACTACTGTGTACTTTTCCACAAAAAGTTTGCCTTTGTTCCAAATAATCAAAGGACTTCAATGTCTAACGTGATAGTATCTGTCTTCCTGTAGTAGGTTGTTCAGTATTTGAGTACAATTTAATGGGGAAGTTTTCAAAGATGCAAGAAAATTTATTTTCATATAAATATTTTAAACCATGAAACATCCATCTTTTTGTAGTTGAATCAACTGTAAACCCAACAACTCTTGCTGGTCTCTATCCTGCTCTACACTGTGTAGTGAAATTCCCGTCATAGAATCGTCTAGGTTGGAAGGGAACTTTAAGATCATTGAGTCCAACCATCAACCTAACAATGCCAAAACCACCACTGAACCATGGCCCTAAGCACTTCATCTGCCCATCTTTTAAATACCTTCAGGGAAAGCGACCCCACCTCTTCCCTGGGCAGCCTGTTCCAATGTTTGATAACACTTTCAGT
>RSEF01000003.1:86890287-86921914 GCA_003993805.1 Himantopus leucocephalus | reverse complement strand
TCCTGCTCACCACACTATTCCTGATAGAGGCCAGGATGCTCTTGGCCAGGTAGACAAAGGTCATGTTTTCAAGCCTAGAGTATGAACTGTGGATCAGAGTCTGAGCAGTGTTTTTCCTTGAGCTGAGGGGTAGGGTTGCATAGTCTAGACTGAGTTGACTTGCTTGTGTATTGCATCTTCATGACCCTGGCATTCATGCAGAAGAGGGTTCCTTCCTCTAGAGCAGACTACCCAGATTGTGAACAACAGTATTACGGAGCTACCTGGATTCTCTGGAGTTTCTCCTAATTGGCATAAAGTGTGATCTGAGTGCCACAAAACTGAGACATAATACAGGTGTAAATCACCATCTTGAGGTTCCTGCTGCTGCCAGGTACACCAGTGTTTATATTTGCCATCTTTTCCATATTTTCTGAGTGGACTTTCAGCCAGCTGGCTTTTGCCTAAAACATGACTCCTGTCAGTACTGGTTAAACCCAGTGACCATGGATTCTGAGTCAGTTGGAAAGCAGACAAAGCACCAAGTATAATAATTTTCCCAAATTGTCTCACAAATTTCCAGAGACTTCATACAAATGTAGAACAGCTGAAGCAACATGAGTGATCCCTTAGGGAATTCACAGCTGAGCGCCCTCAAGCAGAGGGAATAACTGCCCATCACCACTCTCTGGACTTGATCAGAAAGGAGTGAAACAGAACTGCTCTAATGCAATTCCATCTCCTCATGCCAGGTTCTCCAGTCTTGGTATTAATCCCCTGTGATGAGCTGTGTCCAAGGCTACCACAAGACTGAGCAGAATTAGCAGGGACATTTGTCATGTGTCCCATGTCATGAGGGAGGCTGGATCAGTGGCCAGAAATGGCCTTGACCTAACCTGCTCCTGAATAGCTGGACGCAAGTTACTTGAGCTGTCATCCTCTCTTTAGTGGCTCTTCTCTGCAAAGCAAAACTTGCTCAAGTATCCTGGAATTCCTCCTACATCTGCACAACCAGGGCTTTGAGTGACAGTCACTGGCTGGTCAGAGTGGAGGTGTCACATTATTCTCAACCAGCCACAAAGTCTTGTGGGTGGATATAGGGTCAAAATGTATTTCATATACAACTGGAATAAAGTTTTGTATAAAGAGCTTATAAAACCTCATAAGGACTTTTTACGAGATCAAGGGCCGCCTCTTGTTCTTATTGAACTCAATGGGAATTTTGCTACTGACTTCAAAGGAAGTTGAAAGGATCCATGAGGGCTTGATTTCCACTACTACATGTGTGCTTCTGCACACCAAATTTGCATCTGGAAGGACTGTGTTTTAGTTTTTTGTTGCTGTAGCTGTTGGGTTTTTTGCTACTTGAGAGTTTGTATAAGCACAAGATCTGCTACAGGCAGTTTGTCTACATGCATGAGCAAATAGCTTATTTTTGTTGTGCAAAACTATCTGTACACTACATATTGCATATGTGCCTTCAGTAAAAAGGGTGCACTCAGGTACCTTACCTGAGTGGCATCATTCTTCCGGGAGATCAAAATCTCTTCTAAGCAGGTAATGAGTGGTGAAGCAGGTTCTGCACTTATCAGGCAGCCGCATAAAACTGAATCAAACATAAATTAATCCTTTGCAGGTTTTTTCCAAGGCTGCAAAACAAAAACCTTCAGCTTCTATTCTATAAGCAGGCATAGAGCGGCCGTAAGACCAGATTCAAGAATCCAAACTGTTGTCAAAATGGTTTGGAATTTGCTTTAGCTTAAACCACTTCCGAGTGCATACTTTTCCATTCCTTCTCTGCAGCAATTTGCAGAGGATGAGATTTATCGACTA
Organism: Himantopus leucocephalus; assembly: GCA_003993805.1. Taxonomy (NCBI): domain Eukaryota; kingdom Metazoa; phylum Chordata; class Aves; order Charadriiformes; family Recurvirostridae; genus Himantopus; species Himantopus leucocephalus. The sequence goes on along the minus strand of RSEF01000003.1, from coordinate 86,920,102 downwards.
CACCCAAATACACTATGTTAGGCAAGAGGGCTTCTTACACAGGAGTATGAGTTAAAACTTCGGTGGTTCAGAAACAGGTGTGAAGTTGTTAGAATGGGGGCACAATTTAAAAAGTAGTGATTTAGTGTGAATAGGGGAGTGACCTTGAAAATACCTGGAAGTTCTGTACAAAACTTGTGTGCACTAGAGGCTCCTGGGGGCCTGAGCAAAATCAGATAACTCATTTCTATGTCAGTAATAACACACACTCTTTGCTTTCCAGTTAATTGAGACCTTGCTGCTGATAACTTTCTTTTAAGGATGATTTCATAAGCTGTAGATATTTATATTAGGAAACACTCCTGCATTGCGTGCTGCCACAATTACTATCCCATTCTTGATAGTTATATATTGTCTATGAGACTAAATAATTCCACCATTTCATAGATTTTTATATACTTCAGATATTAGAAAGCATTATCATAGCCTCCCTCAGTGACCCTGTAGCCGAGCCATATGTATTTAATTCTTTCAATCTTCCCTTGTGAGAAGATGCCAGGGAGACCAGAAGAAAAGTTGAGACAGCATCTGCATCTCCCAGTAAGGATCTAACATAAAGCAGAGTGGTTGGGCCCTCTTAGCATCTCAAAAGAAAACTGGTCTGCTTGCTCCTCCCCTCCTGCATGACTTTTTCTGGATTACTCAAGACAGGGGCATGGAGTAGAAGATTGCTGAAGCTTCATAGGTGATGACTCCTGCTAAACTGGAGAGAGTTCAGGGACCAATATAATAATGCATGTAGGAGGAGACTGTGTGGCGATGGAGAGTAGCAAGTAGGGCGGCTTGGTGAAAGCCTACACAACCTTGTGGTAAAGAGTTTGGGTAGTCCCATAAAGCATCAGCACCTGGTTGCTGATGAGAACAAATCCAGTTTTCTGAGCTGACTGATGTTTCTTTCCTCTTCATGAAAAATATATACTTAAGATCTCACACTCTGAAGCTAACACAGTCAACTTTTCAGAATAGGTTTAATATATTTCGTTGTATTTGAGGTCAAAGGGCTTTGCTGCAGCTGCAGCTCAGCCAAATAATCTGGACCTGTTGCAGGAGTTTCTAGTCAGAGCTCTGATTTGTGTCAGGTGTAGGTTCAAACCAGATGTGACAGGGATACTTTCTGGTGTTGAAAGCTAGGGAAGGTGTCCCACACTTCCTGGGAGCTTAGCCTTGGGCAATATATACTGAAGAAAATAGATTTAAAAGGCAGACAATAAAAAAGTGACATTGGAAACTGAGTTATAATTCATCTAATAAACAGAAACATCTTACACCATGGTTGTGGTTGTGCCTAGTGTTGATTTTTTTATGCTTTCTGTAAGGCTTGCTTTATGTCCAGGATTAGCTTTTCAAAATCCAGGAGTGATAAGGGCTTTTGAAAGGATGTAGGTAGCTAGCTGTAAGATAAAGGCACGGAGCAGCTACTAGATTTCTTTTCATTAAAGCAAACATAGCTACCAAACCTGAGAAAGACAGTGTCCTGGAGACAGGCACTGACACAGAAGCCCGATTTAGACATCCGTGTTTTTTAAAAGGTGGCTTTTGTACTAAGAAGCCTTCATGGTTGAGAGGGAATGAGTAGACTGAAGGGATATCTGCACATATAAATAATCGATACACGCAAATTGGAGATCATGGTATCACAACTGGGCTAGGCTTGCCTGTCAACTGTGTCAGCCCTCAGTGCAGAGTGAACAGGTAAGGACATAGCACAGACCTTCATCGCCCATTTTGACCTGATAGGCAGATGTTTCAACCAGAGTGTTTCACACCATTTTGCCATAGGGATTTATGCCTGTAGGTCCTGGTGTGACCTCGTAGACCCTCACTTTGCATTGACAAGAGTGCTTCAGCGTAAAATAATCAGTGACTGAGAATACTCTGATGGACAGTTTCATAGTGACAATTAACAGGAATTTTCTCACATTGATATGTTAGACTTTTTTTTAAAGCTGTTCAGGCCTCTTGCTGTTTGCTAAGAGCCCAGTACTGCACCCTGTTTCCCTAAATGTCAACAAAAAGGAGGAAGTGTGTGAAATACCTATATGTTACTGCTTGCTCCTTAGAAACCCAGAATACACTCTGCATATGTAAAAACACAGCACAGCTCTCTTCAATAAGCAAAACGACAACACATGTATTTAAATATCAGAGCCTGAATGGAGTCTGCTTCTTTTCCCACACCTCTGTAAAATCAAAGTTTGAAACCCTGTAGGAGCTCTTTTAAAATATCCTGGCTTCCTTGCTGCAGACCATATGTTGTTTCAAAAACCAGGACTGCAAACTCGAATAATTGCATGACTTGCATTCTATCACTGTAGACTGTGCTCCACTGGCTTCAACTGGCACGGTTTGGTAGCTGTTACAGATGCCACAATTCATCGCTTTGAAGTCTGCACATTAAAAAAAAAAAAAAAGGAGAGGGGGAAGGCAAAAAAAAAAAAAAGCTTTAAAAAAATTTGCCTNTTTGCCTGACTTTCTGTTATGAATAAGTTGACATTTCGCAACATCTGTCATAGTCCCTGCCACTTCAGCTTCCTTCCTCCACTCAAGCTTATGTGTTTTATGTTAATACTGGAGCAGCTGTGGATTCATGCTCCGAGAGAGGTGCAGCAGAGTGGGTAAGGGCAGGTAACTGCTTTCTCTGAGGATCAGGCCATGAGGTGTTGCCTTGCTCCTGCCGACATGGGATTGGGAGCAGGGAGAGCATGGATATTGCAGTAATATCTGTCTGGGAGAAAATTGCTGTTACGACGGTTGGCAATAGCCTGTCCTAGTGGAAGAGGCTCGGATCATCCCTGAGGAGCCTACTGGTACCCCAAAACACCTCCCAGCACTGCTCAGGCATTTACCCCTTCTTCTCTACTGCTCTGAACAGGGTGTTATGGACAGCTGTGGCTTGGGTCACTGGGGTGCAGCTAACCTTCTCCTTTTCTTGCTGTTCGGAGGCTCAGGGCAGTGAATCCATGCTCTGCTCAGCCCTTCATTGGGACTAGTTCAAGTATTATCATCAGAGGAAATAAGCCTTCCCTGCTCTGTTCTTTGGTTATTGATTTTCATATTCCTCGATGCAATCTGTATAACCTCATTCAGCTGTTAAATGATAGGACTCAGAGAGAAAAGCGTGTCTCAGGTGGACTTGCTACCAGCTTGTTCTAATTAGTTTTTGAAAATAAATATTGCCAGCAACAGAAAGCAGTGCTATCAGTGATAGATTGAGCTTTGACTATTAAAGTACTCGAACACGAAGAAAAAGCACCTTCACTTGGGCAACTTCAGCTGGCTCCCTGGAGAATTTGCAGTGTGATATCATTTTGCATGCAGTACTATTTCCCCATTAAAAAAGTGACGCCAACCCCTCCTTGGCATGTTACTAGCAGGGTTCCTCACATAGTGCTCATGCCCGGGGAGGTGCCCTGGCCATCTGCAGGGCCCTGGCTACGCCGAACATTGGCTCTTTCATTCAGGCTCCACGTGGAATAATTCCACCCGGGTTGTTTTCAGGTTTGAATTTGGGGGCTGGAATTCATCACCTCGGAGGCTGCTTCCCCGGATTCAGTGGTGTGTTCGATCACAAGCATCTGTAATCCCTGTAATCCATTTCACCCCACTCGCCTTTTGCATGGAGGATGGGAAGAGAAACGGTCTGACTCCATAAAAGCACGTAACACTGCCTGTGACCCTGCTTAAAAGCCAGAGGAAGGTGTCCTTGAAGCTATTAAGAGGAACTATGTGACAGCTCTTTACACTATTATTTTAAGTATCGGCTTCAGCTTCCTTATTCATTTCCAGTATATTTTTGTTTTGTTTTGGTTTTATTTGGTAATAATATCCTGAGCACGGCACTCATCTGGTTTAGCTGAGGTGGTGCTACTGAGGTGGGGTTCCCCCCACCCCTTCTATACTGTTGGTCTGTTTTATAGAACATGGGAAAAGGGTCAGGGCAAACATAATTAAAATGCCAGCACATGAGCAGATTTTGTCCACATGTTCTTAAGATCTTGTTGTTCTCGGGTTTGCTGTTTCTATGCACCAGGTGTTAAGACCAAGTTATGTTAAAGGGGTTTCATATTAAAAAAGTATATTTGATGTGGTATATTATTAGCTGGCAGCGGTGCTGTCTTCTCCTAGCGAGGTAAAATGGAAAATTTTTGCATAGCACTACACTTTGCAATCTTTTGCAATGTAAAGCACCTAGGTCTTGGGAAAGTGAACGCATTTCAGCAGACACTGCTTTGTCTCTCCCCTGTCAGCCATGATTTGGGAGCGTTTCTAAATCTCTGCCACTTGAAATCCCATTGAGCTGAATCTTGCCCAAAAAACTGTCAGCCTTGTTGCTTTTTTTTAACATGCTGTTCATTACTTCCATATACCTTCTGCCACAAATAAAAAGTGGCAAAAAAAAGGGAAACAAAGGACTTTTAAAATAAGCTATTAAAAGGCAGATTTCTAACTGGTGGTGATTTACAATCTTTGCAAACAATTAGGCTTCAGTGAATACAGATATTTTTTTATTTTGATGATTAACATTGCTAAAGAAAAATATTTTGAAGCTTTGAGATATTGATGCTTGAAAAAGTTAATTAGAACCATGCTGTGTTTTTCAAAAGGATGTGATTGTCTATCATGGTGCTTGCAAAAGTTCGGATTTAAAATTCAAAAACATTTATCCACGATCCCATGTTTAACTAAGAATCAATATAAGAGGCAAGCATGAATGGAAAAGTAGTTAGAGGTAGAAAGGAACATTTTTCTTAAGTAAAATTCTGGAGCAGAAACCACCTTTGCTCCTGCTCCTGCCCTTTTTAGTTAAAAAGATGCCTAAACTGGAGATCAAAGTGACACACAAAAGTGGTTCTCTGAACAACCAAGGCTAAGGCTCAGCTGCACCACTGTTGTTATCTTTCCTGCACCTTCCAGGATACCTCCAGGGGCAGAATTTGGGCCGGGGCATGTGTGTGTGCGTAGGGCAGGAATGAGGATGGAACAATGTAGAACTAGAGTGAAATGTGCATATATCATGCATGCACAAATATACCATGCCTGGGTCATGTCATTTTGTACGGTGGAAGCTCTACCAAGAAGGCAGCCTGGGAACCATGAACTGAGGAGCCACCATTTATCAAAAACTGGAGTCTGTGCACATACACAGGCTTTATACATGTTCTTCATAGGTATCTACAACACACAGATATCTACATCACTGCCCATGGCAGAAAATTGGAACTTCTAGGTTTCCATTCCTCTTTTTTCCCCCAAAGAAAACATGTAAATCAGATCAGATAAATTACTTTCTACAAGCACTGCTGACTCCCCCAGAATTACAAAGGGCACCTAGGAAGCCCAGCTCAGCTGCAGCAAGATGACTGCTATTAGGTGGGATTAATCTTATCTAAAGTCACTGTGCTAATGATTCTGACTTCCCCTGGATCTCCTTGCATATGCACAGGCATCATGTTCGACACATGGCAGCCCTTGCGGGCTGTAACTGCTTGTCATTTGTCCAAGATTTGCTCCTTCCAGCCCTGTGGTTTCTTTGGAAAAGGCAGTGCTTTTCTATCAATGCTTTGCAAGGTGCTATCCGTTAGACAGAGTGACATTTATACCTGTGCCTGGAGCAACACCCTCTAAACTTGGCTGGACTGAACACGAGCCCTTTCTGTTTCTCTTCCTGAAGTGGCACTCGGGAACGTTTTGCTTTTGGTGCTGGAGGTGCACAACTGTCTGTTCAGAAATCTAAAACCTTAGTGTTTTGAACATCAGCTGAGGGCTAATTCTTCCGGCACTGTAAAATAATATTGGCAACACAACTTAGCTGTCTCTGTTCTTAAAATAGGCCTTGACTCTTGCTGGTCCTCCATGCCTTTTTGCAGACCTGAGAGCAGAGGAGATCCGTAATTTCAGCAAAGTTATAATTCCTTTCCTTTGTCAAAGACTTCAAAGAACCTCAGTATAGCTAAGAATAGCTGTGGGCCAGTCTCTCCCTCTCTTTCTTGCCTTTTTTTTTTTTTATAACAAAAAATTGAGCTATGCCCCCCTCCATACTGACACAAAGTTGGGTTGTTATCAATATCATGGGAGTTAACACAAAATGAATAGTTATTATTTCATTTGGTGTAACTCACTAGCAGTGAAACAGGCCTGTATATTTACTTATCTATGCTGAAATAAACACATTGCCGCAGTTGTGACTGCTATAGTTAAGACTGGAGTGAAACTTCCCTTTACAGCTCCCACTTTTATATCTAATTATAATGTTCTTAATCTCATACCAACTTTGCTTGGCTGAAAGATTGTATTTGCACTCATTTGAGAAAAGCATTCATGGTTTTATCAGTCATGAGTAATGTAGTCATTTCTATTTTGTACCAATATCCACACAATCTTGCCTTCATATTATATATAATATGTTTACATATATAACTTGTTATTATTTTATATGAGTACATATACATATTTACACATACATACCCAAACACATGAACTGATAAGGAAAAATATTTCAGCATTAGGCTTTCAAAGAATTATGAAGTTAGAACAGAGTGAAAGGCTCACAATGAAACTTAAAACTTTACTGGCTATAAGATTTCATTACTAACACAAAACTCAGTCCAATACTTTTCTCAGGCCAGGGTCAACTTATTTTTAGCAGGAGGGACGGTCTTATAGTTAAAATACAAGTGAGAGTAAGGTTTGATTTTCAACACAAAAACTTTACATTGCTGAGTAGCTCCTCAAAAAAAAAAAAGGGAATAAGGCCTGTTTATTGGCAAGAATGCAACGTTGCTAAATTCAGTGGAACAACTTTGGATTTGCCTTGATTTGCTGTGTATATGGGAGGGATCTATATGTTTACTTTTTCACGTTGTTTCTTCTGCTGCACAATATCACTGCTTTATTCTTCTACTAACATTGCAGGGGAGAGGTGGGTGTGAAATAGCTCATCCATGTACCAGCCAGGAGTATTTCTTTAGATACAGATGTTGGCGTGGTTAGACTCTGCCTCCTCCCTCCTTTCCTGTGTGAGCGTGTTTGTGCCAATGAGGAGGTTTTCAGAGAAGGAGGGGCGTTAATGCACACATGGTTGCACAAAGTTCCTGAATAATCAGCTTGGAAACAAGTCTGCAGTTTCAGGAGTCATCTCCTCAGGCAGGAGGCAGGAATGTTTCCTATTTTAGTCAGCTGCAGAGCCCGAGGTGGAACGAAGAGAAAAAAGTTCTTGCAATAGTAGTCACAGCACGCAGCTAACATGAGCAAATCTCACAACCAGTGTACATTTACATGATCAATTGCTGAAAGGATCAACTCCGAATAGCAAATTACTTTCTAAACTTTATTTGTAAGTGGGATGTACTTTCTAGATATCTAGAAACATAAAGTGAGTATAAACAAGGTAGGTCTTAGAAAGACAAAAAACAGAAAGAGGAAAAGCATGTGGGTTTTCCCCTGTTAATTGCTTAACACTTTTCACTAAATAATTTACTGTTGTAAAAAAAGATATCTCAAGCTAATAAAACTACGTAAAAGTTGATGACTTTGCTGATAGATCTTATATGTGAGAAAAGTTGAGAAGGGAGAATGAGTCAGTATCTCTGTCATGCAATAAAGTTTCAAAACATTCATCATCGGGAATTAGGTTCTTGCATCTCTGAAGCTATTACACGTCTGTGACATTTTCCTCATAAGGATTTTGGAAAAATATATACACACATTGAAATTTTACACCTGCCATCAGTTCCCTTCCCTGCATGCTGGGGAAAACAATACTTCGAGAACAGAGACATTCTAAAGCCCTTTTATGGAAAGCCCATTGTGCCCAATATTGTGCTAATATTTTTTTAATCTAAGCAGATGTTTAAACAAAGTTGTAAGACTGCAGCATCCATGGCTGCTGGGAATTGCCCTGTTCCAAGGCAGAATCATGGAAAGTTGCCATAAGGAATTATTCCTCCGCGAAAATGAAGCATAGGTTTGGAGGTGACAGACTACCCCTGAGGAGAAACAAGGAACCCCTGGAGAAGTTCTTTTCTTTGGCACTTGGCTTTATACGAGTTAGAAGCCCCCCTGGGTCTTCTGCAATTTTTCCAATGGGTGGGAAACGCAGTTAACATTTAGGAAAAGCAATTTTTGACTGCCAAAACTGCAGTGTCTGACAGTTTTGCATCCAAGCAGAACTGATGAAAATCCAAATATTTGTGGATTTTGCTTCAGATGCAAATATTTTGTATAACTTCAATCCCAAATTGAAGTCCCAATGGAATTTTGATTAAAACTCCTGATATTCATACTTCAGTGTTTCCCTCATTTCAAATAATATCAAACTGAATATTTCTTAATAACTTTCTGAGTGGATATACATGTCAAAAATATTTTAACCTAGTACATGTTTATAACGTGGTATGTGTATTTTCAAAGCCGACTTCAGTGAGGATTTTTATGCAGGCTGTGTTTTATGGCCAAAATAACAAGCACAAAAGATGATTATTTGCCAGGAGGTATCATTCAAACAACCAAACAGCACAATTCTTGGCCTTGGGTCAATTGTGCTATCAATTGCCTTATACAAAAGCAAACTCTGAAGCAAAAAAGAGGCACAGCTTAAAACAACAGTCAAGCTTGTGATATCGTTTGGATTAGCAGAAGGGATATTGGGGAGGCTGAATAATTATCAGTCCTCTGTCAGCTAAGTAGACACAGCAGACATGGCAGAGCCGATCGCTGGAAGGAGAATTACGTGTGAAGTGATCTCAATTTTTAAAAAATATTTCTGTATTTTGTTTAGTATGTTCAGTGATTACAGATATAAGCCTTCATATTAGTTCTTTGAAGGAAGGATCTGGAAGGTTCAGCTGCTTTGTCCTTCTTGAAAATCCAGAAAGCTTTCAGCAAGGTTTCCTCACCAATGCCTGCTAGAGAAAAAAAGCTGCCATGGGATGAGAACCAAAACTCTGACATGACTAAATAACTGATTAAAAGATAGGAAAGAAAAGGTTAGGAATGAAAGGTGGAGTGAAGTCATGAGTGAAATCCTGCAGGATCTGTGTTCTGGCCTGTGCTATTCAACATGTTCATAAGTGATATGGAAAAAGGAATGAATAATGAGGTGACAGGTACACTGAAGATAGTAAGTTATTTAGGGTGGTAAGGACAAGGGCCTCTTCATGGTTGAACAAGGACCTGACAAGTTTAAGTAACTGAGTAAACAAAAGATATTTGATGTAGGTAAATGTAAAATAATGCATAAAAGAAAAAACAATTCTAGTTTTACCCATTCGGTGGTGGATCTCAAGGTCTGTTGCCACTGTCTTTCATGAATGAGATGAGATCTTTGCGTCACAATACACACTTCCATGGAGACATCATCTCAATATGCAGAAGCAGTGAAGAAAATAAATCAGATGTTACGCACTGATAGGGAAGAGAGGACAAAAAGTACATATGATTATACCACCATACAGCCTGTGGTGGCGGTGTCTGGAACAGTGCACGCAGTTCTGGCCTCTCTGCCTCCACAAGGTTGTAACAGAGCTGGAAAAAGGTCTGGGGAAGAAGAGCTGTCAAAGAGCTGGAGCACCTCTCCTATGAAGACAGGCTGAGAGAGTTGGGGTTTTTCAGCCTGGAGAAGAGAAGGAGGAGACCTTATAGCCGCCTTCCAGTACTTAAAGGAGGCCCCCACAAAATGCAGAGAGAGGGTCTTTATCACAGAGTGTAGCAATAGGAGGAGGGTTCATGGTTTTAAACTGGAGGAAGGTAGATTCAGATTAGCTATTAGGAAGAAATTCTTTACTCTGAGGGTGGTGAGATGCTGGAACAAGTTGCCCAGAGGAGCTGTGGAGGCTGGAAGTGTTCAAGGCCAGGTTGGATGGGGCTTTGAGCAACCTGGTCTAGCAGAATGTGTCCCTGCCCATGGCAGGGTGGTTGGAACTAGATGATCTTCAAGGTCCTTTCCAACTCTAACTATTCTATGATTCTAAGATTCTAAGTAGGGCACAGCTTCTGTGAAGAGTGACTGAGGAGAGCAGGAGACATCTGACAAAAGATACGGTACTGCTTTCTAAAGAAATGAAATAAAACCCTATTGAAGATATGTGAACACAAAAAAAAACCAGTTCTAGACTAGAATACTTCATAAACTACAAATAACTGGGAACTGAGGTTGTATTTTGGGGAAATACTACTCCAGACTTGCCCTGTTCTTGCTGCCTTCCCTAGATATCTGCTACTGACATTCTTGGAGACAGGACACTCAGCTGGATGGACCTCTGGTGTGGCCCAGTCAAACGACACTTATATTTTTATATTTGCTACTCGTGATCTATGTTAGCTTAGTTACACCTCAGTGGACAAGTGAACCTTTAACTAGAAAAAGTAAAATTGTTCCCCCACCCACCCCAAACCAACAAAAACCCAACAAGGGTTTCTGATATAATTCTTGTGTAAGTTTAGATGAATAATGATTTACAATCAGAAAATAGTGTAATGGTCATAAATATTTCCTTGAGCATTTGAATTCCACATGGAAAAACATAGACAACTAGAGTGACTCCTTCCCTCCGTGCTCAATAAACTCACCTTTGTATTTCTCTTCTGCGTCAAGTCACTCCAATGTTTTTAAACCTGCTCTTGGAAAAACAACAGGAATACTTCCATGGGTCACTGTAAAAACTTTTGTTTCTTTCCATGTGCTGTTTTTTACTAAAATAAAATCATCTTATATGTCAAACTGGTTTGAGATACACTGTTTAGTCACATCATAGAAAGCTGCATTAAGGCATTAATTGGGCAATATTCCTTATCCAATCTTTCTACAAGCCTCTCCCCTGTATGAAAAGAACTTGACCTGGCAATCACAGAGCACATAGGAATGACTCAGTCCTGGAGAGTGTACAACAAGCAGGAATAGCAGCACTGCCATCAATCCTGACAAAAATAAGAAATTCAGAGTCGTTGAAATGACAGATATGAACACTGTTCTTGCAGAAGAGATAACAACGCTACCAACCAGAAAGAAGAGCAGCAAGAGCAACTGTTGCTAAACACAAGGGGATTTTTGACAGGCCACAATGATAAGGAGTTCTCAGCTGGCAGGCAGACAGAACGCATCCCTGCAGAACATCTTTAAGTCAGGAGATGCCTGTTAGCCAAAGTGCATGCAAAGAAATAGTGTGATGCGAAACAGGAGTGAAAGATAGAACTCATGTGGCAAAACCCATCATCAGGGATGGAAATTTTAAAAAACAATACAGCCTTGTGCCACTGTGAAGTCTATACTTGAACTTTTCCTAGCCAAAGTTGTCTCCTGCAGCAGAATCTGTTCCAAACATTTCTGATGTTCTGTGTTTATGCTAACCGTGCCATCAATCACAAAAAAACTCAAAAATTGTTAGGAAATTCTGGGTTATGAAGCTCCACTCCACTGGTTCTAATTTCATTGTCATCAATGGGAGACATTGTCACTTACTATTTTTTCAGCTGCAAATGCCTTTTATTGAAGCTAAACATAAACCAATACCATTTTCTTTGGGTTGTTGCTTAGACAAAAAATAATTTTTCTTTTTCCTTCTTTCTTAAAATGAGAAAGTAATCTGAAGACCTTAATATCTTTCAATATAAGAAAGAGAGATAGAGAGATAAGGAAAAGAAAGACTCTACCACCAGTAACTGCTTCCTTCTCAATTCTAACAATAATTATTTAAGATCTAGAAAATATGTTAACTGTAATATTCCCTTAGAGCTCTGTCTCTCTAGCTTATCGGAAAGAAATTACAGGGTCACTTAATTGCAGTTTATGGGAAACATAACTCTGGTAAGAGAAATACAACTATACAGCATCCTTCAATGATTGGAAGCTCAAGAAATAACAATCTGAAAGAGAGAAACCAAATTGATCATTGAAATAACCGATGTGATAAAGGTTTTCTTCCAGGAAATTTTAAACGAAGGCTGGTATTTAGCTAGAACACACATTTGGTTCAATGCAAGCTCTTGAGCTTCAAGCAAGAATTCAGTCAGGAAAGTCTTGTATTACTGAGGGCCTGAAAAGCAATGTCTTCCTTTTCTAGGTAGAGAAAGGTAGGATGCCTAAAGTGAGTCACACTTATCATTGAGAATTGGCACCCAGCCTGGCAGAATCAGCTGTTAAATGGGCTTTTGGGGAAGAGACCACTTTCAACCAGTGCTCAGGGGTCTCAGGCAGTGCAAATAACAATCTGAAGCCCACAGTTTCAAAAGCTCTTGGTGGTTGCTTGAGTGCTCCTCAGGCCAGAGGTCTGGTTCCAAATAAGGAAGTCCCGCTTGGTGCTAATCCTTTTCCATTACAGAGAGCAGCTCACCCTGACAGTACCTGATCTCCTCTTTTTCAGACACCACAAGGGGAACCTTCTGTGCACACCCAGACATCGGCTTGATCAAACTGAAATGAAGAACTTCCTGAAGTCATAGGAAGTTGGAGCTCTGATCCTCCTTCTTGCAGAAGACAGGGTCTCCATAAGACAATCAGGGAGATGAGATGGGATTTGTAACAAGTTGGAGCCTGTTCTCCTTGAGGGCTTCTCCTTATTCTACCAATAGCATGTCCTGAAGTGCATTCTTACATTCCAGCTGTTGATGCTTTTAGTCAGTTCCTCACCTAGCAGAGAAAAGACAATGTCTTGTCTGAAAGGATGGATCTGGCCAGATACCAGTGTCTTTTTTCTTTTTCTTTTTTTCCCTGACAGCCACTGGTTTACTATTTCCAAGAACCTACTTTGGCTTCTGGAAAAGCTCTGTTTTGCCACATAGCAACATCAGGGAATAATATGTAATAGGTTTACAATGATATTAATTCCAAATTTTCCATTGCAAGACCAAATGGGGGACAACAGTGACTTATATATAGTCCTAAATTGTGTCTCTTTGGTTTGGTGATCTATGCAAGGTGATTTTACTGAGGTATGGTCTGTTTTGTACCAAAAGAATACCTCATTGGAATAAACTGCCACAACTGGTTTTAGATAGCTCTTCTCCTTGCCTCTCTGTAAAGAAGTCTTGAAGACACGGAAATTGAGAATATGTTGCAAAATTCTTGCCTTGAAAAACAAAACATTTAAAGCAATTTATCTGAGGAGGGCACTGGGAGATGCTACAGAGCTATTCTGATGCGAGCTCCTTGGATTCCCAGACTTTAGCTATTTTTACTTCAGCATTTATCAGTAATTGAATCCTCCATAACTCTTAGGAGCCTGCTCTTCCTCTTCCCATCCAAAAAAAAAAAAAAAAAANAAAAAAAAGAAACCGTTCAGAAGAAGATTATGACACAGGCTTCCTGCCATCACAGCTATGTGCTAGCTTCAGCAGGGCTGCTGGCTGTTGCACTTAAAGCACGCTGACATTTGCTGACGCCTTTGCGAACAACTGGCATGATTTGTGATCTGCTCTTTGGGTAGGTGAGTGGCGGGCCAATGCAGGCAGTGCGCTTAGCTAGTGGGCGCCCGTCCTAGCAATCCGAATGCCTGGCGGATATAAGAGAGCCAGTGTATGGCCATTTCTGCTCTGTTGGCTGCTGATACCACCACCTTCTTAGTTATTTATTTTTAGCTGGGACTGAGAGGAAAGTGGCAAAGCAAGCTACCCAGTAGATTCACATATAGTTTGCTAGCAGACTGTTTCTTGGAGTTTGTCATGCTAAATATCATGTATGGATTGCTATCTTGCAACGTAAGAAAGGAAGGGAGGAATGAAGAAAAGACAGAAGATATTAGAAACACCACCACCTCATATGAGTTTTCAGATTCAGGTTCTGATTCTCTGCAGTTACACCACTGTATAAACAAAGTGCATTTACATTTCATTCACATTCAGTATACATGACTGGAGAATGTAGTCATTCGTTTTCAGCAAAATTATTTTGCCTGTAATTGCCATCCTTGGCCAGAACCTTTAATGCATGGAAATCAAAAACCAAACCCAAAGAAAGGCAGGAGAAACAGAAAAAGATATGAACATGTGCCCTGCCCAGCTTCGTCGCTTGTGTTTTCTTTAGCACTTATCAAGATGAAGAGGAAACTTTGAGTCATGTTCCTGCAAATCTACAAAATGCTGTTGAATTCACTGAATCTAGGTCAAATTTGGGGATTCTATGTGTCCTGGGATGAGCAAAGCTCACAAACTTTGTCTCAGTTTCGGAGTCTCAGAACATGAAATATAGAAGTGTGCCTAGTCATATTAGGAACAAGCTTCTAAGGACAAACTGAAAGTACACAACAAGCCAAACTCTTGCCTGGAAGGGAGTCACTATTTCCTCCTTAATGTTCTGGTGTGAGCCCTGAAATGGCTGAAGTCTCTAGGAGTAGGAAGCTTGCTATTGACATCTATTGATGAAGAGGGAGAAAAGCAGCTCAGACTGGCCTGAGAGCACCATGTATCAGAGGACGGATAGGGCCGGGAGCCCTCTGTGAGCATCTGCTGGTGAACAAAGGGAAATTATTAAAATAGCCCAAATGTATTTTCATCTTTTTTTTTTTTGTGGCCTCATTTGCTAAAAGTGCTTCTGAGTTAGAGATCCATTTTAAGAATCAGTTTTACTTCATAAGAATTAAACTCAAAGGTCAGACCATAAAATTCTACTCTTTACAGCTGTATGTCATACAGTTTTTATCCGTGTCAGGTCATCAGCTCTTATCCTAAAACGTTATACAATACAGTAGCACTACTCTGTCTTTTTCTACCAGAAATTCAAATCATTTAATAACCAACATCGTGATTCCACAGCACTTACAGTGTTGTCATACAATGGCTACTTATATACATAAATCCCAGCTTTCATTGTGTGTACACACTGCATGACCGGGGGATCATTTTCACATGTAGTTATTTGCTATAGTTCCCTCATTACTCTCTAAGCGCGGTTTTAGTTCATTTGCCAATTTTTTAGCTTTTCAAGAAGAAATACAGGCAGGAATTGCCATCAGGTTCCCATTTCTAGTGATTCAGTTTGCCCTATGTCATAAAACCCTTTGATACACATAAATATGCTTTCACATGCATGCAACGAATTGTTTTCAAAGTACAGCATGGTCCCACAGACAAGGAAAACCGCCTGAACATGCTTCCAAACACGGACTGAACACAATCCTGCTGGGTTGGACTGCAGCTCTTCACAAGTAAATAAAGTTGTATCCACTTACTCCAGGTCTGAATTTAGCCCTATGCTTTCTTGAAAAGAACAAACAAATCCCAACAACAACAGCAAAAACAAGCCTGAATGTATTAAACAGCTATTTAAACCGTTAAACAATATGGGCTTTCTTGTGCATCAGCAGGGAGCTAAGCTTTCCCCAACAACACTCTGTGATGGATGGCAGTGCATTGGTGTCAGCTCAGCTGGCAGGTCCAGCACCTTTAACGAGGGTCATGCATCTTTCCCAGTATGTACTGGTTTGTACTAGGCTTGGAAAATTTGGGAGGGAGGAAGCAAGCTTTTTGGATAATATGAAGGAAGACTTCAGTTACTGCCCTTTAATCGGGCAGATCCTGAGGTAGCACTGCAGTGCGCTGTCACGTAAACTCAGGAAAAAACAATAAAAGACAAGGTTAGAGATACAGAGGGATATGTGCAATTAGCAAGTCCACAGAGCTGCCAGGAGCCCAGGGTGTTCTCTGACTCCTACTTCTAGGGGTTTTTTTCTTTTCTGCATCTAATGAAGTTTCACTAGCTTTCCAAAGTTAAATAAAAAGGAGTAAGTACCAACAGCACAACAGAAGCCCTCTCTTGAAACTCTTACAGCAGATTTTGGGAAGACTTTTAAATCTACACAAATCCTAACATGAAGAGAATGGTAAGTCCCACTCAACATATTCATCCCAGGTTTTTTCCACATGTCAGTCTTCCACCTCACACAGGGCCGTGTGGTTGCTTTAGTCAGCAAAGCAAACTGCATGGACAAATTCGGATGCTAAAAGCACAAAATAATTGAATCATATCACCTCTTCTGTGAATCACAGTTGGCAAAGCAGGGACATTCAAATACAAAATCGTTTGGTTTTGTATGAATCAAAATACGAATTTGACAGACATAAGCATTGAGTTACATTTTGCCTTACTGTGGAACCTTCAGATCTCCTTGAAGTTGTGAGGAACCATCCTCTCTGAGAGGTAGACGTATTCCTTTAGAGGTACTCTGAAGAGGTGCTGCATTGCAATGTAGACAGAAGTCGACAAACTCCTTATGTCCTCCTGATCCCCTCGGTGAACACCAGCTGTTTTATGTATAGAGAGAAACATACGTCTCTCTATATATGATGTTATAACTAGACGTTGAAATAGGACAAAAGTACTTGGGCCACCTATGTTCTTGGATGCAGCACTGAAATTCAAATGGTCTGTGTTTAATCCATTAGCAGAAGAAGATAACTGCCTTTTTATTAAAACTTGGCAATCTGTTTCATATTAATATAAACACTGAGAAGAAGAGTATAAATTCTTAGTGAGCAGTGCTCCAAATGTACATTTGATTAAAATGATGCCTCTTCAGAGAAGTAGACTGTATTTATATATTTTGGATGGAACGCTTATATTTTTTGGCAGGCCCATACGTAGAATTTGCATGTTAATATGCTAGTATGGATACGCTTTTTTTAAGTAGCACACATCAGAACTCATATTGTTTTCCTTTGAGTCCCTACCACAACATCATTGACTGTAGGAGGTAGATGAGGCTTTTAAGAGAACCTAAGAATACAACACTGTTGAGCTTCACAACTTCTAGAACTCATTAACCACCAGCCTGTGTAAAATTTCATAACATATGAAACATTTAACACCCAGGCCCATGAGAATGGAAACCTAGGAAAGGGTAAGAAAAAATGACTCAGGCATGTTTATCAACTAAATCTTTGGATCATAAATTCACAATACATTTCATTGTCATTCACGCTACTGGCCAAGCAAAAGAAAAAACATACTCGGAGACTGACAGGACTCATCTGATGGTGTGTTTATGAGNAATCATAAATTCACAATACATTTCATTGTCATTCACACTACTGGCCAAGCAAAAGAAAAAAAATACTCGGAGACTGACAGGACTCATCTGATGGTGTGTTTATGAGCCATCACTTTTTAGTTTTATTAATCCTTCTCCTTAAAACCCTGAAGTTTTATACTTGGAGTTCATTTGCTGTTTCTGAAGAAAAAAGGATTCCACAAATTTGAAAACTGAGGGTATAGATGTATATTATAGCTTTCTCAAGAATCCACCGCAAGATACTAAGCACAGCCCTGTTTTAATTTTATTTTTTATTTGCTCAGATTTTTGGTAATAATAATAGTAACAACAAACCCACTCCTAGCTACCCTCAGATAATTTCCATGTAGTCTTGGCCAAAAGAGATTTTTTGATTGTGCTCCTCAACAAAATAACACTTAAAAACCTCAAAATGTTCCCTATGTGCTTCAGACCGAAAAGCTGGAAATGGCTAGCCTTAAAAGTAGTAGAACAAGATTTACTGTGTAGAGTAAGATTTGCCCATCAAGACAGACTTGAAGAAAAGTTAGATATATTCAGAATTACGGTATGAAACTGGATACTTCCTGCAGGTACCTCAGAACTTTTCTGCTTCTCAACAATGTCCCCCATGCCTAGGAAGCTCGTGATCATATGGCTGATACATTGGTATCAGCAGGAGCGTTGGTTGGCAGGAGCGTGTGCTTCGTTTTTGCAGTTCCAGGTTGCCAACCTGAGTGAGTGTTACACAGTAAGAGTCAGCGCTGGGCACTTCTTAAAGGCACAGTAGTGTCTTCCACTCCAAGACATTGTTAGGAACAATGTCTGAGAGAGTCATAGTCTAGAAGGTATAGTTTGTTAAAGGAAAACAGTAAAACTTTCTGAAAGTAGGATGGGAGAAAGAAAGGAAGTCGTCAATATATTTGAGGAATAAATAGAATGAAAATTTTTCTTACAACATGTGCATGCAATCTCCAGGTGCTTCAGTCAGACCTGAAAGGCTTCTATTTAAGAACTAGATATGATAAAATGTTTAGGTGCTTATAAATTAAATGCCAGAATTTCAAGAGGAATCCAGTCCCCATAGTCAAGTACAGAAGTTTCCAGCATTGTCCAGTGGGAGAGAGAGGTGCGCAATGCTCAGTGGTTGCAATTCCCTCCTTTCGGAAAGTAGGTGCCTGGCTGGGGGCTGCAAGGAGTCACCTGTGCCCACCTGCATACCTCTCATCCTCTCATGCAGGCAGTTCCCCAAAACCAGTACCTGAAAACACAGGAAGCATCTGCCGCCCCTTCCTGTCTTTTGGTAGTATTCAAGTATTAGAGCCCTTGTCCACGAAGGAGAAAATTGAATAGGAGGTTCAGTGCCCGGCTCAGTCTTCATGAGCTCAAATTTCCATCTCCCAGGAAAGCATCCTAATCACAAACAGGGAGGTGCCGTATAAATGTGAACAGCTTCTGAGTGAGAGGAATGGAGATTTTGGACCTTAATCTGCTTGACTCTGGCCGCGATTCATATATCATTGAGGGAGAGGGGGAGAAATCAACCCAAAGCCCCTATCCAGCAAGGGCCTACGCACATTGCTGGCCATATGTGGGTGATCTGGTTGAGTATCTGGGGTCAGACTGGAGCAGGAAGGAAAGATGATGCGGCTCTTCAGGGTCCTCCCACAAAATTACTTCTGTCCCTGTGAGATGTCAGAATGAATTGCCGCTTGCAGTAGATTGTGCAGCTGTTCAAACTATGATTGCATTGCCCTCTGGGTGCTCGGAGCTTGGCGCTCTCTCACGCTGAACATGCCTCTGAGCAAGAAATTCCCAGATAATAGTGGTTAGATAACACACCAAAGTAGCTGATACTATTTTTTAAAAGGTTTTATCCCTCTTCCCCTCCCTTAATCTAGTGGTTGACATCTTAGATATTGAGCCGCTTGAGGCAGGTCCCACGTGGCCCTATTTTTAGAATGTACCCAGCACATTACAGGCCTGATGCAAGCCAAATATGTTATTATAAGTCAGTATTGGAAAAAGGTTGTTGTCAAGAGCCATGCACTTCTGAGGTTGTCAAGCAGGCCGTGAGGCCTGCTGGACAGTACACAGAGGATTTACCTCCTCCTGCCCAAATGCCTCCTTCCACGTTTCAGAAGCTAGGAGAGTGGCCGCTCTGCTCAAGATACTTGCTGCATGACTTCATGCCTGTGGAACTTCGTCACAGTGTTTACCTACTCCCATCTTCTTAAGACTGGAACAAAAGGGATTCCTGGCTGCTTCTTAGTATTTCTTCCTTCTTCTCGACATCCTGGCAATTACAGATTAATTTTCCGTGTGCCCGTTATACAGCCCCAGTCTCTGGCTAATTACACATGTTGAGGGAAGTTGCTTCAAAAATGGCTTCATGAATTCAATTCCTTCTGAATTTCCTTAACTATGACCCAAAAGCTTTCCTTTCTTCAACAAACTTGTTTTAGACTAATGCAAACCCTCTGTCAACTAGGTAAATATATTTATTTATTTAAACAAGCACTTTTCACTAAAATTCTATCAATTCTATCAATATAAGTATTGAGAGATGTATCGATATTCTATGTATCGAAAAGTTTCTGAGATGCAGCTCTGAGTGTTCATGATACAGAAGACTATTAAAGATAGTTTCCAGGTCTCTCTTGTGACCTTGTCACACAAACAATGTTTTCTATTCTGTGCTTAGATAAATTGCAGAAAGTATACCTGTGACACTTTGGAAAGGAAGCAAGAGCTTTTAACAAGAACACTTTTAATTTTTGATCTATGCGTTTGTGCCAGAAGAGATTTACAGAGCTGGAGGCTTTCCAGTCAGCAGGGACTATCTATCTAGAAGAGGACAGAAAAATAGAATTGCCATTTATGCCTTTCAAGGACATTACTCTCTGAAGTCTGTAAGATAGAATAATGTATCTCCAGTTTTCCTTCCTATTCCAAGTTCCATTTAGAAACCAAAGGGAAAAAAATCTAACAAATAATATTAATTTATATCTATAAACTTCTGACATAGGCACACATTTTCTGAAGTTTCATTTGTGATGTCTGTCCCGCATTTGTGTGTCTTTATTTGCTGTGTTTCTCTTCACACTTCATAAGAAGATACGCAAAACTTTATTTGGATGAGTAATTAGTTTTTGTGATTCAAATGCACTGGTTTCAGGACTACATTCATTAGTATTTCTATTTCATTTAATATCCCTTACACCAGCATTCTAAAACATGTAAGTCTGGATGTATATATCACATTCTATTCTGCTTGGTTTTGTCCTATTACGTTTTCTCTGTAGCAATTGCAGGTGTCTGATCTAGTTTTACCATACAGATCTTCAATACATTACATATCAAAGATTACTGTGTGAATAGGAAAGCCAGCAATGTTTGTGTAGTTCATCAGGAATTAGCCACTCCTCATGTAAGAGACTAGGAACAGCTAGCTGCATGGGGATATTTCTATAAAGTGATGAAATAGTATCTTAAACTCATGCAAGAAAAAATGGAAAATAAGATTTTTAAAACATTTACTTCCAAGACATACAGAGTAGTCCACGGAATTATCTCTGTATTTATCATGCCTGCTCCACACTTCTGTTGGATACAATGGCCACAGCTACTAGAATATGTAAGAGCTTCTCAAGGAATGGTGTATCAGCCTAGTGTATTTCTGTGGTAAGAGCTTTTTAACTTTCTTTCTTTGAAACCTTTTAAATTTAAAAAAATGTAGATGATATCCCAAGGCAAAGTCAGCACTGCACTGTGTATACTGGAATAGATCACAGTGTAAATAGAGGAAAAATGAAAATAAAATTCCATGTGAAATACTTGTCCAGGAATAGTCTACCCAGATTTAAAGGTTACAAAAAGCCCAAACCAAAGAAGCCTTTTCAACACTAATCTCATTTTCAAATTATTAATGTCTGTCCAATAATAACATTGGTTTAAAAATAATAATAATATTTACCATCCCCTAAGTGCCAGGAATCAAACTCTTTGGGATATTCATTTTTAGTTCCTAAGTGACACATGGCAAGATAATATTACCTTCCAAGATTTTCCGTGGCTGGGCTGGGGACTCAAATGGGTCTGCATTCTCCAGACCTTTGAGAGCTATCTCTGGGATGTGCCAAAAGCTTGTTACTCACTGTTGTTTCTGTTAGATACTGCTACTTATTGCCACTGTTTAAACAAGTCATTAGCATATAATAGAAGTAAAGTAGGAGGAAAAGGCAGGCTAGATGTGGGATCAGGAATAAATACACACCTTGGAGAACATCCGACATGTCTTTTTTCCTTGTAAACGTAACTACAAGTTATATAGTTCTGTGTGAAAAGAGGTCTGGCCTTTGCTGCCCAGATTCAATGTGAAACAACAGGAGACTCTGAGAGTTGGTATTTTTGGCAATGTGGATGGCATTGCTAGGAACCAGAAGTGAATATGGGGACATGCGGTGCCGCAGAGCCACACGTGACCTCCATATGTACGGACATGACCTTACAAAAAATCCTTGAAACTTGCCCTGCTTGTGCATACTTTTCTGGGCAGCACAAGCAGGGAATAAATGCATTACCCTTGTCAAAGATGAGAAATCTTAACAAGGAAATCCTCTTGGAGTGAAGACTTGGAAAAATCCTTCCTGTGGATTTTGCAACATAACTTTTAGTTACTTAGTGACTGATTCCAAAGCTACTGAAGCAGCTTTTCCCAGCTGCAATCAAAGCAACCCAAATTTCACCAGGAATTAATTGGGCTTATGGTATTTTCAAGAATGGCAGTTATGTGTAGAGGAAATTCACATACATCCTTGTGAAACAATACCCAAGGTGGAAATCATGAAGAAATGAAGGTAAAAAAAATCTACTGAAAATGCTGATTCTTTCTACAGTAAGCACTATTACTTGCAGGGGTTTTGTTTTTAAATATCACGGTCATACTCATGATTTCAGAGTGAATGGTGACTCCTAATGTCAAGATCAGAAAATAAATAAATAATCAAGTATCTTCAGAGAAAGTATTAGTAATTTTAGCAACAAAACCCTGATTTTTGAAGGACTGTTGATTTTCTGTTCTTTAGCTCTTTGTGTTCAGCTCTAAAGCTTTTAAGTGCTGCTGAGCTGAACCCCAGTTTGGTGTACTTTCTTGCATTTTGTCTTTACCTAAAAATCTTAAACGACCTTGTTTTCCCTGGGTGCTGGTACTCCCAGAAGGTATAGAGATAAACTCCTCTTTGCCACCCAGGCAGACAGTTGTGCTGGCCTGCCAGTCAAACTGAACAGGCTGCCCTGAAAGCTGAGGAAATCCATTACAGTTTGGACACTTGTGCAGTGTCAAGTGATCTCAGTTTCTGAGGCTGGAGATGATGTGAGGAGTGATTAGCACGGCACTTGTCCAAGACACAGCAAGGGTTATGGCCGTCCTTATGGTCAGCAACTGCACAAATACGAAATGGGCTGAGTTTGTGGAAGTAGGTTTCCACAAATTATTTGAAGTGTGGGGCTACCTCCTATCTCTATTTATTATTCCAGTTCTTGGTGTAGCACTGATGAAAAACTCTGTTTACTTTAAGCTGTTCCCATTATCGGGACAGCGTTATAGGCATTTTTCCCCAGCGCTGCTTCCGCAGCAAAGCACTGGCAAACGTGACATTATGACACCCCTGTTTAAAAATATTCAGCTTAAGATGAGGAGCTGTATTTGTTCTTTACGCCTCTTGGTGTTTTAAAAAACAAACTTGCACGTCTGTCACCTTCTGGGCCTAAACACTCCCACCATTGGATCTAAGGCAAATAAATATTTGTCCATTTTTTGTCAGGGGCCGGGCGAGGTGGGGAGCAGAGCGGAGCTGCGGAGGTTAGGGCCAGACACCCCGGCCTCTCTGGACACGGCTGCGGCATTTGGGAGAGCAGTTCCCCAGAGCCTCAGATGAGAGCTCCTGTCTGGCATCCCCTTTGTCAGAGGTCACGGACAGGCCTGGCGTGCTCAAGCCCCGGCTTCCATTTCAAGCAATACCGTCGCCAGATGAAGATGTACAAAGAAACCCATTTAGACAGGCTTTATTACTCTGGTCGTCTGGCATACCCTCCTCCCCCCGATCGCGATAGGCTTGGCAGCCAGAAAAAAAAAAGAGGTTCAGAGAGATTTTACTGGTTTGTTGTCACTGTCAATAAGTAATAGCTCTGTTTTTAATAGCCAGCCTCTGGGTAGCGCAGCCTCCGCCCGCCGCCCAGCAGACATCTGAGTAAGCACTTTTCGCGGAGGCGGCAGATGGATGACTATATATTGCATAACCCGCCGCTGCCAAGTCCTGCGCAGTTCCATGTGTGACGCTCTAAGCGAAGTTTCAAATAAGCCCATGAAATGTGCATGCTTGCAGATTTGGGTCTGGCTGTAAATTTTGCCAGATGGTTGCTGTGCCCTACCCGCAGCAATGCCCCTGTGCGCGGCGCCGAGCGGCACCCGGCATGGCTGCAGAGGCACCCTGGGCCTCACTGGGGAGATGGCTGCACGTGGGCCCCTCTGGGGAGACAGCTGTGTCTGGGCCTCGCTGGGGAGACAGGCACATCTGGGCCTCTCTAGGGATATGGTTGCACGTGAGCCTCTCTGAGGACATGGCTGTGTATGGGGGTGTCTCTGAGGAGATGGCCGCACACCAACCCCACTGAGGAGACAGCAGCGTGTGGGTGTCTCTGAGGAGATGGCCATGTTTAGGCCTCTCCCCGGGGCTGGCTGGTTCATGGAGAAGCTGAGGAGAAGCCATGCACGGCCAAGGGACCGCTTGGTGAAGGAATGACCCCCCCAGAGCAACTGGAGGGAAGAGACGGTGGCAGTGCAGGAATGGGGATTTTCTCAACAGACACTCCTCATCTGCCCAGAAAGGGACATGCAGCTGCCCAGGGAAAGACAGAAAACGAGTATTGTTCCAGGCATTGCCCGAACCCTTGTTCACCTGGAAAGCCCGTTGCAGGAGCTATCTATCTGCC
Organism: Himantopus leucocephalus; assembly: GCA_003993805.1. Taxonomy (NCBI): domain Eukaryota; kingdom Metazoa; phylum Chordata; class Aves; order Charadriiformes; family Recurvirostridae; genus Himantopus; species Himantopus leucocephalus. Next base: position 86,896,094 of record RSEF01000003.1, on the reverse strand, counting down.
AGGGAGTACCAGCTCTGTGGCTAGCAAGAGTGGTGTGAGGGCTTCAGGAAATATGGGAGCCTAGGTATAAGCACTACAGGTGCAGCAGCGTTGAATATCTCTTGATTAAAGTAATTAATACATCAGATTGCAGAAAGGAACATTTTCATTTAGAGAATTGTGTAGGTGTACGTTAGCGCTGCAGACATGCTTGATGCTAATACCTAGGTCTTACAGAGTCTTTAGATATCAAAATCGTTTATGAAGGAGGGCAGAGGGAAGCTGTCAGGAGGGGACCCTTCAGAGAAGCCCTGGCAGCCCTGTTACTACAGTTGGATGACTACTCCTCAAATGATGAGTAGTAACAACCGTGGTCTCGGAAGTGACTACAGACACTCTTGGTTTGATGGCAGCCCTACCTACTGAATGGGAAGGAAACTCTGAGAGGGAAAGTGGTCTTGTGCTGTTCACTGCATTCCAGGCAGGTGTTATAACTTGACTTGGATACCGTGCTGAGGACGGTGATAAGAGGAACATGAACAAACAAACAAACAAATCCAGCTAAAGCACAGGGCAGGGGCTTGGCCAACAAGTCATGTTGCATCGTGACTACCACAACATACTATAGAGAGTTCTGCATGTGTGTGTTTTAATGGGGATAGAAATGAATTACTCACCCAGTGCTCTGTGTTGTAAGTCACTAGATCATGAAAATGGCATAGCTCAGTTTCCAGCTAAGAAACACTTCATTCAGCAGTTAAGTGAATTGTTATCTGGCAGTCATTATATCTGTGATTTACAAGGAACATACAGATCTGCATTACCAGTGTCAAAGACCACCAATATAAAATACAGCAAATGGGATTTTTATCTTTCAGCACACAGCAAGAGTGGATGCATGAGCCACACTTTTCAGGCTGTATGTAATCAATCTAACGTAAGACATTATCTTCAAAACAGAAGATTAAACTTAGGACTGCTTTACATGTCTTCTTACCTTTGAATATATTTGACAATCTGCTCCCCTGGTGTCTTACAAGTTCTCTGTGGCCACTACAAGATGTTCATCACCAGCATGAAATGGTTACTGATGCAAAGTGAAGCTATTATGTCAGAGGAGTCTGCTGACAGGCTAAGGAGCAAACACTTAACGAAAATCAAAGTCCATTTCTATTTTGTGTTTTAAATCAGCTTCAACAATCTCTCAAGATGAGAAAAATGTGCACGGACTAGAAAAGCAGGCAAGGAATGAGTGAATACCTCACAACAGAGACAAGGAAACCATAAAAAATTGAAAGTTAAAAAACAAATTGAGGATTTAGCAGTGAATGTATAGCTTTCATATTTTGCAGAGATATTTTGTAACAAGAATCTGAGAGTAGGAAAAGAAAACAGAATGTCTCAAACTTTGCATCTGGAGCAGATATGGGTATCCTTAAAGCAAATAATTTCTAGGGTTGTTTTTCAGAAAGTACAAAGCTTCTTAATTGTGTTCAGGAAACCATCATTAGTGTAAAATTTGGACCAACACTACTCTCCCTCAGTCTCAGAACATATGAACAATCAAGAGACTCTCAGACCTGCTGGGCACCCTCAGCGGGAAGTGAGAACTCCAGACCTAATGACACTTAGATCATTTCATTCACTTAGGTGGGCTCCAATCTGGCAAGCACTTAGGATGTAATGATTAGGGCTGTGTAAACAAATGGAAAATTATAGCTTTGCTATTGTTTCATAATTTTTCCTCAAAAGGAAGCTGAAAAAACCCATGCTGAATAAAATGTTGTTTAACCCAAACAAAATCTCAGGTGCATGCAAGTAAACTGTAGGAAACAAATTGGGCAAAAGTCAGAATAATTAGTATCTCTTCTTTTCTACAAAAAACAACCCAGGGAAAATATTTTCACAGACAAAGCTATTCAACACTCCCCACCCAAACTTGCAAATAGACTTGGGATGACCAAAACCACATGTTCTGGGGTTCCCTGAAGTTTTTTTTCCCAGTTCTTGTGCCTAACTTTGCATATACAGACAGTTTATTTGAATGCAGTGGGGCTATTCCTGCCTAAAAAAATGCCAAGTATTTGCAGTATGCAGCCTTTACATGTGTGTTACAACCTATATCAAGAATTTAAAGTCCATTGTATTGTGATTAAGTGATATAAAGAGGAGAATTTTACATGAACATTGCCTTCTGGTTTTACTGTGTTAATTGATAATAAATGTTCTGTGTTTGCCAACATGGTAGGACAAATTCAGAAGCAAGTGGATTTAAATTGGGGATGAATTTGGTCTATATGTTTATGTTTCACCCAGATTTTTAAAAATGTGGAGTGTCAGAGCAGGAAATTAATGTGTCCTATGATCTCAGTGTTGTGTATTTATAACTTGGGTTAAAGGTGACATCATAAACCTTCAGAAAGTCCTTGTATACAGAAAAAACAATGAGGGGGAGAAGACTGCTGACCTCTCATTCACATCAAGAACACTCAACCATAAAATCAAAGGTTGGTATCAGCAATTTTTGTAAGTGAAAAGTTTCCCTATGTGGTGAATCTATGATGAGAAATCATTGCTTCTGCCTTAGAGATAAGGGGTTTGACTGTTAAAATCCCTTTCAAATGTGAGGATTTGGGGTTTGATGCTATTATAAATAGTCCTTTCTGCAAAAAACTAAGGAAGGAGAAAAGGAAGAAGAAAATAGAGTTTCTTTGTCTCACATAGGTAAGAAAAAGGGCAATTTTTTTTCTGTCTTCCAAGGCGACTGATCACGGTACTCGCTGTAGCCCAGGAACAGTGAGAAGTCAAGGTCCTTCATTCCTTACAAATTTACTCCATGGTTTCAGTAGCAGCAGCAAAAAAAGTATGTTATCTTTCTCCAGGAAATTCAGCAAGGTTATGTGTATGTGTGGGCCCCTTCTACTACTCCCCAGGAATGACCTGCCCCACTCCTTCCCCACACACTCTTCTCTTTCTCCCATTTTTCCCAAAGTTAACAAGTCTGGAAATAATTAAGAAATCCAGTCAGCTCTCCAGCACTATATAATTCAATTTACTGCTCAGTGTGTGAAAATTTGAGCTCAAGGCAGTGTTTATCTGTTATAAAAATGCTTTCTTGTAGGGGACAAAACATTCCTCCTGGTTGCTTGTGGCTCATGGCTAGTTACTTAAATCATTAAAACCACAGGTCTAATGATTACAAGTAACATATTTTTTTGCTGTTACTCTTTTAGAGTACACAACGTTTTACTTCTTGGAGCACAGAACGCACTTTTGCAGTGTCTTCACCATCATCCAGTCCTGATTTAAGAACAGCAACATGATAATAGCCTCACTGTGTCAACATGAATCAGAATAGCAGATTCTTGAGTGGATTTGAAGAATAATATGAATAAGGTGGAGGGTTAAGAAGCAACGTTACCTTATGGCCTTCTCAGTCCCATACAGCCAACCATATAAACGCTTGAAATTGTATAAGAAGTAATGGAACTCTTTGCTTTTTAAAGAAATATGCTGTGTTAGGATATTCCCATTTTCAAAGAATTTTGCATACTTGCTGTTTGTCCAGGATTAGAACTGGAAGCACAGGAGTGGTAGAGCTTGCTAATACACAGCAGCACGTAGGGAAGTAAGGGGCTTATTTAGATGGAGTTATGCATAGACATCTTCTTGGTTTTCTTGGTTAGAAAAATACATGGATTTTAGAGTAATACTTTCTGCCCCACCCATCTCCAGTCGCAGTGGGCCTTGTGTTATACTGTCCTCACCGGCTGTATCTGCACTAGCAACTTAAATATGCCTGGGACCATTCCCTGGCTGTGTGGCCAGCTGGCACAGAGCACCCGCAGCCATATTATACACATATTGCTGGGAATGATCTCTGGCTTATGCTAACTCCAGTGTTACAGAGCACAGGCTGAAACCATGCCTAGCACCTTTCTAACAATGTAAAATATAGACTATTGAATCTATTGCATTTATTTTATATAGTTAATAAACTGATATTTAATTTATGAGTATAGATGTAGAGATTGCATTGTGCTCACAGAAGAGATCTCTTTTAAATGCATCTCCTTAACCTTCTTGAGGTGCAGCACAGGTAAGGCAAGTAAGCAGTACGTGGTGAGTAACAGGAACAGCCAGAGCTGAAAGTGGGTGGAACAGTGTTTCCTTGCTCAGGATCCCCGGAGTTTACAGGGCTGTGTAGAGTTTGACCTTCCATTGCAGGCCACTTGGCTTTTGTAGGTAACATGAAGTAATTCAAAGTAAAAAAATTTACTGCAGATGGCTTTCTTAAAGCCGTAGGTACCGAATTTCAAAAAAAACCATGTCTAACTAAAGAAAGAACATCCTTCCACTCTTTCTGCTTGGCTAGTCACCCTATTTTTATGACCTGTAAAGGTGTTACGACATATCTGAGATGACAAAGGAATATTTTTGTATGCAACTCTTAGCCATAAAAATTTTCTGTTTGACTTCAGCTATTTTGGTCTGTCTCCAGAGGTGACACAATATTTGACAATACAGTTTCAGGTAGTTCAGCTACAGACTAGAGCAGTGGTTTCTGAAGAACCTGTGCTTTTCACAGTGTCTCGCTCAGTAACACTGTGACCTCATGAGGGTTGTTACAATATGAACAATAACATACCTGCCTGACCACAGACTTTCTTTGTAACAGTTGGACAAGATAAACATCTTTGCTGTGAAGCTTTAGCATGGAGAAGATGATAATCTCACCTACTTGGATTATTCAGTGCCTAATTCGTTATTACTTAGCCAAGAATTTTAAGGGAGCCTTAAGCCTTGAAAAAAATTATTTGGGAATATTAAAGTCCTGGTAGGAATCATAAGCAGTCCAGGTTCTTATCCCTGTCTGTGCAGGGACAGACAGGCTGTCTTCTAAGAGAACCTTCTGTATGCCTTACTGCTCTTTACTATGTTCTCAAATATAAAGCTTTCAGAGCATTGTGCAAGCATGACACCAACACCTCCAGACATCAAACCCACTCTTCTATCACCACTGCAGTTCTTCGGGGGTGCTGAGTAATAGCCAGCATTCTAGGAAGGGTCATTAATGGTGAGACAGTCTGTGTTTCAATCACCTGCCTATCAATCAAATTCCTCAAGGCCAGAGTTCAATTAATTGATGACACCCTTGAGGCAACCTAAGCAGTTAACAAGTCAGTGAGACTTGGTAGAAAAACAAGCAGTACGTTTTAAAAAAGCCCCACCAACAAAACCTCCCATAACTCTCATTTGCCATTTTACCTCCCTCTGATTTGTCTTTCCATCGCCACCCCAAACTTACAGTGACAATGCATACTTTGCATGCAAAAAGCATGGACTAGACACAGAAAAACAGGGCATATTTCAAACCCAAACATCCTCCATGCCATAGATAGATTCACGATCTTAAAAAAGCCAAAGGAAATGGCCACAGTCATCCTCATCCTAATAGTGAATTTCACTGTTTTCTCTTTCCTTAGCTCCTTTAAACTATTTTGCCATACTTGCAAAGTTTCAGTGAGGTATACTTCAAGTCTCCCTTGTGTAAAATTTTCTTTTGTATCACTTTGTTTTAATCATTTTTTTTTTTTACTTTTGACAAACTCTGAAGTAGAAGTTTACACCACTCTTGTTATATGACACTTCCAAAAACCACCAAACTATGTAAGGACCTGTCCCAAATACAGAATCACCTTTTGTAGTAATAAGTCACACAAATGTGATTTAAATGACAAACAAACCTGAAATCAACTTGGTTTAATCAAGACACGTTTATGTTGTCATTACCAAAGTGAACACGCATGCTGATACAGTCTAGATAC
>RSEF01000003.1:86853344-86880803 GCA_003993805.1 Himantopus leucocephalus | reverse complement strand
TATTTAATTTCAGTAAGAGGAGGCAGTGATAACATGATTCTATTTATCTTAATTTCATTTTTAATATGTTGTCTTAAACTTCCATTAAATCCAGAGGAGATAAACTTACTTAGTTCCTAAAGCTATAAATTACCATAGCAAGAGCCCTTTATCGTTTGAAGTTATAGTTTACATCTTAACTAATTTAAAAGAATTTCAGATGTAAATAGGGATTTATAATCCAAGCACAGAGTGTGAGATGCCATTCCCAGCCAAAACTTGCAGCATTTGTTCGTAATGGCAGAGCCGAGTGGACGGAGTGGTGTAAAATATCTTCGCTCTGTTTTACTAATTACTACATGGCTGCCAAAGATACAAGCAGAGAGATAGGACTTCAAGGGATGTGCTGGTGTTAGACTGCAGAGTCTCTTTCTGAAATTAGTGAACATGAAAGGAATGTGTTGTGAGCCCCTATCTACTGTTTATCTATGAGGGCCCGGCAGATAGTGAGCTTGACAGTGAAATTCTAGCCCTGAAACTGATGAAATGCCAAAGTTTCCTTAGTCCCTGGGACCGCTCGGTGTATCTTTTCTTGCTTCATAAGGGAGTGACTGGTATTTGAACACTGATAACAGCAATCTTTCTGCTGGTGCTGAGTTAGAGAAGACATTCCACAAAAACAAACAGCAGAACAACTACAGTTTCTCCCCCCCCCCCCCCCCCCCCCCCGCGGCCCCGCCTCCCCGGCCCGGTGCCACACTCACCCTTGGAGTAGAGGGACTTGGGGGACTCGAGGTCGAGGTCGGCGCTGAGCAGAGAGATGAAGTCCGAGGGCATCGCAGCTCCGCGNAATAAAATAAGTTCTTTTATATGTAATTTTGCACAGTTGTGGTTATGGAAAGTTTATGACAATCATACTTAAACCTTTGTCATAGTTAAAAGCAGACTCCAAGTAGCAAAGTAAATTATATTCTTTGCTATGTGTAGGTACTGCAATTTAGGTATCTTTACTGCTCTTTCTCTCTCACACATGCTGAATATAAAGAAGAGGATTTTCTTGCTGGGANGCATACTGAATATAAAGAAGATGATTTTCTTGCTGGGAACTGAAGTTTCTCTTCAGTGATTACTAGCTGCTTGTTCCCCCCAACCCAGGATTATTTTAGGAGAAACATACAAGTACCAGTAGTTACTTTAAATGATAAAAAAAAAAACAACCCAGAGAACAAATAAATATTAAAAATTATTCATATCTTCTGTCCGATCATGTGCCAATAGGTAATTAAGTAATGTTTAGCTTTTGAGATNACATGCTGAATATAAAGAAGAGGATTTTCTTGCTGGGAACTGAAGTTTCTCTTCAGTGATTACTTGCTGCGTGTTCCCCCCAACCCAGGATTATTTTAGGAGAAATATACAAGTACCAGTAGTTACTTTAAATGATAAAAAAAAAACCAACCCAGAAGAACAAATAAATATTAAAAATTATTCATATCTTCTATCCAATCATGTGCCAATAGGTAATTAAGTAATGTTTAGCTTTTGAGATACATTTTCTCTCAGATATTTACTTTTCCTTGTCTGACAGAATGCAATTTGTTCCACCAGTAAACAAGTTTTTAAATGTTTTACCCTGGGCACATCAACCTATGCCCTTGGCATTGCATGCAGACCATGAACAGCTGGAGAGAAGCTTTAATAAGGATGCTCTGTTACCAGGCCAAGTTTAGGGCTGAAGGATCCCAAGCCCTGAAGGCCTGCTGAGGTTAATGGTCATCAGGCTGATCTGGCTTTCGCTGCAAACCCAACTCCTCACCTCCACAATTAAGCAAAGGGGCTCCGGGAAGTTGCTGTCCTCTCCCTCCTAATCCACTCCCCCGATTTTCCTGGGTACTCAGCTTGCGTCTCTAGCTCTCAGACATATTGAAAACCATTGGATGTATCTCAGAGGATCAGTCTTGATCGCCCATCTTCTAGCTGAGGAGGCACAATCTATGGTCTAGTGCTTACAACACCTTTTTCATGCACACGGGTACAAACAGGCCATCTAGTCTGCTTTCCCAAACTGAATGTTGATAAGTGCACCTCAACCAAATACTTGTTCTAGCCAGGAAAACCGTCATCACTGAGAATGTGAAATATCTGTAGGCATTGTAAAATATGTCTAGATCAAGCATACACATAACACTAGACCCAACAGTTCTGTGTCTTGATATTTTAATGGAAATAAATGTAAAGGATGGTGGTAATGGTAAATGCAGGTACAGATTATCTGAAAATGGTTGGGTCAGGTAGACAAGGAGTTTCATGCTCATTTCTAACACCATTTATTTATTCCAAATTGGTCCTGTAAAGTTCTTCCAGCTTGCTTTTGTAGCAATACGTGTCTAATATTACAACATTTAGTAAGTGTATGTTTACTTGAAATGTTTAACATTGATAGGTATTTCAGCTTTTAACTATCTAATGCTGTCCGTGCCCATACCTTTGCAAATCAAACAAACAAATGCATTTCCATAGTAGAAGTAGAATTACCATAAAAGAAATACTTTCACTTTGTTTAGTTAACTGTAAAATCACATATACAGAGTATTATTTTATTGCAGGACAGGCTAGTACCTGACTTTATTGAGCAGTGACTGGAAGATACTGTACTTAGTCAATCTTTTCAATATCCTTCCCTGGGATGGGATCCATTCTAACTCTTCCAATTTGTGTCTCAATTCTAAGCGTTTCAACACTATTCCTACAGCAAGTGATCAATGGAATTAGGTAGGTGCCTTTGAAAGCCTACAGAAGGTCTTTCCATTCTCCTAGATTTAAGATTGGTACTTGTAGCTTTTTTAGGGGAATGTGACTCTAATCAAAGCAACATTAATTTTAAAATCAAAATGATAAAGTGAAGCACTTTAGCCTTAGGAAAGCAAAGGATGTAATTCCTCACTAACTACTTTCACTTAATGGTCCCTCTAGTAATAAAACAATTGTTTTCTGAACAAAATGAAAATGAAACCTGTTTAAACCAATCTTTTTTACCAGATACTATTCTGGGCAATGACAGTGTGCACCATCATGAAGGAAAAATATTTCTTTTGGCTGAATATATCCAGAATCAAGCCAATTTTATCTAATGTGAAAATCTTTTTCCATACTAACTTAAGTGGAATTACATGAGTGTAAAAATGATTTGGAGAAAGAAGAAAGAAGCATTATTACGGTATGCAAACATACATACATACATCTAGGTGGAATTATACATATACTAATGTATGTGTACATAATATATATACATATACCCATGCATACATCTATGCAGATACTTATTTTTTGTTGTTACAGCTGGAAAGGTTCAGAGCCAGACAAAAGTATGACCAATGGAATTTTTAGCAGTCAGTGATAATATTTCTTCAGATTATGAAACTTTCTTCAAATGCCTAAAAAATATGAGTTTATCAAAGTTATAAAAACCTTAATGACAAAAAAGCACCTTCAAAAAATATCTGTGCATTCATTGGAGAGCATTTATCACTTTCTGAGTAATGTAAAACTTATCCGCTGGCAGACTCAACAATGTTTTCCAACAAAAAGCACAACCTTAAAGCACTTACAATTTTGTTATGAGCCTTCGTCCTCCTCTTAACTGACCCATAGGTGAAAATAACAGCAATCTATGACAATATGGGCTGTGATAAATTTAATGCACTGAGGTCTCTTTTTCTATTTGAAGCTGCGTTTCTAAAGTAAGTTGACAGAGGTTATATTTCTAAAAGAACCATTGATATGTTTATATTCATGAGCAAATTTACTAACACATTAACTTTGCAATTTGGATCTATGGCAACCACTTCATTACTAAAATACAAACAGAGCTACAGGTAATAAAAATGTTGACCTGACAGAAAGATCTGTATTAAAATTACTATTTTTGAGAAAACAATATTTATAGAGAAAACAAAATACAAATATTTGAATCTCAGAGCCCTTCACCAAAGGGCTTTTCTTCCTGGTTGAATATACCCAGTATTTAATACATCTGAGGACAAACCTGTGAGAGATTGATCTTTTCCCCTTCTAAATGTAGTATTTCCTATCTACACTAGTCAAACAATGATGTTACTTTAAATTTGTAAGTAGAGAGGTGCCTAAATCAGCTCACTGTAGTAAATCCTACTTCTAAACCATAAAGTGCCATGATTCTTCTGAAATGAATCTCCTCTATAGAAAAAGAAATGTTTAATCTGCACTGTTTGATAGTATTTGAATATACCACGCCAATTTTAAACGTTTCCCAGGCAAAAGAGGATTGCAAGGGGATAAAAATGAATCCTTTTTGCACAACAGCCATAACTCAAATTGTTGTTAATTCCCCCTGCTATTTTTTCCCACTTGTCATCTTTGAACAGATAGTACCAAACCTGCCTGTTACTTATACCACAGCTGATTGTGGTCCCTCTTTCCCACAATTTCTCTCTTGCAGCCCAGAAGGCTCATCAAGGTGCAAGTGGTTGTGCATACTGTATTTTTAACTGATGCAATGATAAATTAGACAGCTGAATGGGTTTTGATGTGAGTTGACCTAAGCAGGGACAGCATTTTTCTGCATACCCTTTCCACAGGGGTTCCATAGTCAGCTTTAGCTTTGTGTTAGTCTGTTACCTGGTAAAAGGGTACACGTGGTGTCCAATAACTTCTGTTACTTTGCCGGAATTCCAGAATGTTTTCCTTTCTATTCAGAGACCTGTTTTTTAGTGATAGGGCATTGAGATCTGCTAACTGGGGAGATGCAAATGCCTCTCTGAGTCACTACTTCCACCATCAGTGAAGCCAAAGGCCTTCTGAAGAACGACATTTTTTGAAGTGCTCACAGCTTAGTCCTCTGTTAAGTACAATTGACATATCCTCTCTTCCTTTCAGACCTCTCCAGCAGTAAAAGCAATTCAATACACAAGTCAAGCAGGAGGATTAATTTTCTCCCAGGTTTTTCCTTATAAAAAGGCAACTGTCCAGACTATCATTTAACTGTTGTGTGCAAGAGTCTGATCCCGCAAATGCTTAGAGCAGTAGGGCAATCCCACTGCCTTTGCTGTGACAGCCTTGCAGTCAACAAGTACTTGTACTTTATTCAGAATATTCCTAAGATAAAGCAATTGAGTATTAAACTCTCCAGCTATTGAAATGGTTAGAATGTGTTGAACACAATGGGCAGAAAAGTATTGCTAGAAGGATGGGAGCATTGCTGGAAAGAGGCAGACAAATCTGTCAGGCACCTCTCTTGTGCTCTTATTAGTTTTCACTTCAGATCTGCAAGCAATGACTCAGTGAAAATGAATCTCTGCTTTGGAAGAGCAAACTGTAGCTTGATCCTGTTCTATGCGAGGTGAACCACACTCCCAACTTCAAACGCTGCTTTGCACTTCTCCAGTCAGAGGAATACCAGGCAGCAAAAAGGAGTGTGGGGACACAGGTCTGTCCTCATCCATTCCATAGCTATCTGGCTGTGGTAGCAAGGGAGGACAGAGGTGGACCGACTCACAGCAGGCAAGGCACCAAACATGTAATTAAGCCATAATGTGGCAAAAGAACACTGCCCCTTCAGCAATCCCACGTACTTCTGAGACCTCTTTCTCCTTAAAAAGAATTGAATGCAAAAGCAACACTGTGTGAGGCAGGCTAACATAGTAAAGAGGAGATGCTTATGTAGAAGTCCCTCTACAGAGATATGAGTACTTCTGAGGGTGTTTTGACCCTACCTTAAGATAAGGAGATAAAGTGCCCTCTGGAGATGCATTTCCCTCTTTCTCTCTCCACAGCAAGTCTAGGTGACTGCTCCAGACCATTCGCCTGACTCAAATGACTAAGGGGAGGTGACATGAACTTCACCTTTGCTGTTGAGTCAATCTGGGTGTTTCAGTGTTTGTTCACCGCCTTTATTCTCAGATTGTCATGTAAAAGAATTCCACGGCATATTTTAGTATTATTTATTTCTTATTGATTCATATGCCGTGGGAGAATATGACTGAGGTTTATTGCTCCCAGTAGCAGCAGCAGTAGACATTAAAATGATAATATATCCATTTTTTGAGTCAAGGAAAAGCTGTGGACAGCCAGCTATTTAAAATATTTCAGAAGACAATAATTCTCCTAGGGAACCTTGAAATGGCCATAATTACCAGTCATAGATTAGGATTTAAGAAAACTACTCTGCAGTTCCCAACCCCTGAGACTGGAAAATTGTTTTCCCTTCCAGATTTGTACTAGTTATTAGAGGAAGATAAGAAAATATGAAGCAAAGTAAACACAATTAAATCTCAGGTTGCAAGGAAGAGTAAAAATGAACAGATTCTTTAGAGAAGATGTCAGCTTTTTCTCACAGGAAAAATAGTTTGGGATATAAAATACAACCTGAGCACTAGGGAAACTAGTGTAACATTTCCTGTTCTGGCAGAGACTTTCTGATTGACACTGGAGAAGTTCTTTGCATACAGTTGGTCGCTGTCACAACCTTTGGCATTTTATTAAAACCCAAAGTTTTTCAGTCTAGCTGATTATTGCAGAATTTAATAATTTATTTTAAAACATAAAGAAAGTAGTTAATTAACTTCAAGGTTGCTCTCAACTGTTTTTAGCTTGTTGATTTTCAAGCCACTTTCATTATCATTATTATTATTATTATGAGATAAAATTCAAAAATTTTATCTTTTTGAGTATTATCTTTGGGAGAGGGGAATGATTTTTGCTTTCTGCTTATTTCCTCCATTATCTTAACTAATATATATTAAAGCTATAGGGCAAAGGATACATATGCATGTGCAAGTATGATGGAAATTAATAGAGTCCTTTTGTGCATGAGAAGTTAAACAAGCATGTGTGTTTGCAAAGACCAACGCTTTATCAGCATACGTTTGTCAAGATTCCTTGTAACAGAGTGGAGGTACTGCAGAAGTGCAAGATTCCTGTCGCCAGACCTTCACAACGTGCCTAGCAAATTAAGAAAACATAATATTGCACTTTCAGTGTCAAGCATTTTTTCCTTGAAGCTGCTAGCAAACAGAACCTGTTGCTGTTTGGTTTTGCTCGTTAAAAAAAAAAGTATCTAGTATCATCAGTATTCACTGTTGGCCATTGAACAACACACCACCATGAAAACGGAGCACCTGGCCACCTTCACTCACATGAGATGAGACATGCTTCCCTGAGTCATCCTCTAAGGATCGGTTAGTGTTTGCTTGGACAGCCGTTCCCAAAATGGCAAGATCTTTCTGCTGACCTTTTAACTGACTTGAAATAATTTTTCTTCCAGATGGCTCTTGGCTTAAGTTGTTTGTTTGAGCAGTTCTGTCATGCTTTAACCGTCAGGATTATTTTACCTCACTATGTACATCTCATAAGGCTTTTGGCTGCCAGTAACAGATTTATATTGGAGAGCGGATTTACCAGCTTTGTCCTCTTTTCCCCAAATTCCCTGCCCCTGCTCTGTTTTCTCCAACTGCCTGACCCTACACAGCAGCTTAACACCAGAGAGGGTGGTATGTCAGGTGTATGCTCCTCCTTGTCCACAGTCCTCCTCTTCCTCTGGCCATAGGGCCACCAGTCACATGAGGACTCCATCAGCCCCTTCTAACCCTCTGCAATATTGAATACTAGGGGCAAGAGCAAGGACACTGAAAAACAGTCCGTCCCCTTTGTAATATTTAGCATTTCTTCCTTCATCTACTCCTTACCTGTTTAGATTTCAAACTCCGTGGTTCTGAAGTTTTGTCTACTGTAAATCACCTAACGCATTTGTCATATTGCTAGGGAATAAATAAAACCATTGCATTTGTAATCAAAAGGAGTCATGAATAAAGGAGTCATGGAGATTTTGATAAAGCGCAAATATATGCTTTCCAACACCTTATGGGCTTCACTGAAGTTACGGAATATGCACTTTGGTTTTGTGGCTTTCATATCTAGGGGGAGAATAAGCATGGAAGAGGCACGACATTTCCATTGGCACCTTATGTCAGAGCTAACGAGGCCTCAGAAGCAGTAACTCTCTTAATCTTGGAAGAAAAATATTTAGTTACAATGGCAACTATGTTGTGGGTATTGTCTCATTTAGGCCCAGATATCTTGCATATGCTTGATGACTGGTATGAGTTCAAGTTCATTTCATCAACAAGAGGTCAGAGATCACTATCCAATGGGCTGATATCCATTAGCCTCAATGTGTCACTCTCAACCCCTTGTTGTCACAGCCTTGTCAATAGTGATAGCCTGGACTGGTTATCTGCCTGCTTTTCCAACAGCAGGTCTTCACTCTTCTGCATTGCTTTTGGATTTTCTCCTAAAACAGAATCAGAGGACGCTAGTCCTGTCTTCCTGGGAGTATTCCTTCAGGAAATTCCCAAGGAATTCATCAGCAAAAGATCACCCAGATATCTGTGTAATTACTATTCATTTACAGAGAGGTAAATGAATGGGGAAAATCCTGTTTCGATTGAAATCAGTGAAAAAAGCCCACATTTGCACATCACCCGTTGGAGAGGAGATAGACAGTCAATTCACCGTTACTAACGATGTGCACGCCCCAGCTCCCCGGACAATGGGGACCATGGTGCAGAGACAATGGCAGTGTAGACCCAGGTGCCTCCGCATGGAGTCAGCGCTGCCGAGCCCCGGCAGTCCCTGCCTCCCCATGGCCGTCTCCACTGCTCTGCGAGAAGTGAGCAGCGCAGCAGCTGCAAAATAGGCCTTGAGCATCTCTGTGTCTGCTAGCCCCCCAGCACCTGTTTCCATGTAAGGCGAGATGCTTTGCAGGGTAAGGGACATACCTCCCGTGTAGGCGGCCAGGCAACAGGGACAGGGTCCCTGCAAGTGCCCTTTTGCTGTGTTGCTTCTTCTGTCCCTGTTCAGCATCCTGCAGGGTACTGTGCAGCCCAAGGGCAGGGTCCTGGAGATAGTCTCACAGATACTCTTCCTCCTTGAGCAAACCGTTAGTGTTTATAGCCTCATGCCCTCTTAGTCTTTCCTTAATTGCTGACTTTTCATTGTTGGAGGAATGTGTTCACCTCTTTCTCCCATGGACTTTGACACAGTAAAGATTCCCCGTGCCCCTTGCAAACAGTGAAAACGGACTCCGTCCACTTAACTCCCATGGTTTCTGAGTTTATGTAATACTTCATCACCACACTTAGAGGACTGAAATTAGCCAGCAGTTATTGTTTGCATTATTACAGGCAGCCCACAGCTAGGGAGTCAGTATGTGGTAGCCAAAGTATGCACTTTGCCACCAATCACAGGTGGTGACAATACAGTGTACACTTCACTGCCTGCTGTCATCACTCTCAACAAGACATTTCAGTGGTGTTGAGCTTTGAAATCAGATTTCAAGGCGACAAGAGCCCTCAGGATTGTGGAATTTAAAGTCGGTCTTTATCTTCAAAGCAGCCTGCACAGCTAACGTGCCATATTTTTGTTTATGCTAGTGCTACATCTGTAGTCCTTAAGATTTGCCAAACTGATCGCAAGGTAGCCACAGGGGAAGGGAAAAGGAAAGAGAACAGAGAGATTTAATCAGGGCTATATTCCCAATATGTTGTCTATTAAAGACAAGCTTGCCTTTGCTACGTGAGGACTGCAACACGGCAGAGATCTGTCTTGTGCTCTTGTGGCACTGACATGTTGAAAGCCACATCACAGGCACGTCAGTTCCCCTTCTCCACAGGGGAGTGGGTTCTTCTTCAAATATCCTCTCCTGCTTTTTTCTGTGTTGTTTTTGAAGGCTTTCACCTCTTCTGTTGCTATTTTCAAAGGGTGGGAGGAAAGGTAAGGTTACAAGGCAGCATGGGCATGGTTATGGTCCGGTCCCTGGTGAATGCACAACGGGACATGGAAAACCAAGGAAGGGGAAAGGAAGGGAGAAGCTAGGGCCAGGTGGAGACATGGTTTTGGAATTAATCTTTGCTTGCACTTGTGAGAATACACACCCCTAACTCAATCACACAACAGTTGTGAAATAACTCTTTGGGGAGAATTGTGAGAAAGAAGTAACTGCTTCAAAGGGACATTCGAGTTCCTTATAGGTGCACTTGTGAGGTACATTTACATTTGCTTTTACTCTATGGTGCATTATGTCCTCCATGGGGGGAACTGGCCCAGTGAGGCCNCGTGAGAAAGAAGTAACTGCTTCAAAGGGACATTCGGGTTCCTTATAGGCGCACTTGTGAGGTACATTTACATTTGCTTTTACTCTGTGGTGCATTATGTCCTCCATGGGGGGAACTGGCCCAGTGAGGCCCAGTGATGCTCAGGGGCAGCCCAGGTTTGCAGTGTCAGTATCCTCACTGGCTTGTGCTCTCTCTAGCAGTGACATCTGTTCTGGATGCCTCTGTCAGATATCCGTCCATCTTAGAGAAAACAATAGGCTCAGATACTAAAAGAAGAGTTTGTGGGGGGAGAGGAGAGGAAATCATTGGAACTTTGTTTTAAACATCAACAGGTTATTTTTGCCCAGGTTAGAAAAAGTGATAATAAATTAAATAACTTTCTTGATGACATCTTTGACAACACAATCTGGACTAACTTGGATTATAATAAGGCATTTTATTAAGTCCTGTTCTACTTTTTCTGCAGTCCTTGGCGGGACGGAGCAGCGGAGCTGAACTCAGGGTGCTCGGGTGGGCTCCTGACACACTGTTCTGCCCTCTGTGGTTATAAAGCCTCAGTCAACGAGCATGTCGTCAAGAGATTTCACTGCCAGTGAATATCACCTACACACCAGTGAGGCCACAAGGATTTCTCTATTAGCAGTAGTAGTAAAAATTTAACTTTAAAAACAAATGAATGTCTACATTTCATTGGGAAGTTAGCCAGGGGACACACAGCTGAAGTGAAGAGCCTGGGCTGTTAGTGACGCAGCAAGACAGAAGAAGGTAGTCAGCAGTTGCCAAAAATTTTACTGGGGAAAATGTGTAAAAATCCCCTTTATCTGAAAGTGGCAAAAAGCCTCAGCACTTTGGCAATGATATTGAAGACAGAGCAGCACAGTGTTGTCCTTTACTTATCTCTGCTTCTAATTCAGTCATTTCATTTACTGTGTATTTGTGTACTGTGCATTTTTATGGGGATCCGGAGGATTTAACTGTTACTGGTTTGGCTGCTGCACTTAGTGTCATGTAGCAGCACCTCACACATGGGAATAATTTTAGATAGGCTTTTTTTATACAAGTGGATATGGCTTTTCTGTTTGCTTTGTTATAATCTGGTTTAACTCTGAGATACCAAGATAACTGGTGCTCAAGGAAGAAGTCAATCCCTCTGCTCCCCGCAAGGAGAGGTTGTGCTCTGTGGTGACCACTGTGGCAGCTGGTTTGTCTTCAGGCAGCAGCAGCATAAGGACTGTCTTCAGTCTTCCTCCTTGAGATCCCTTGATGCATCACGAGCTCATTGAATGATTCTCCCTAAAGAAAAGAGGAGAGAAAACCCCATGCCAGCAGTGTTTCCAGTGACTTGGTCATTCAGAGCACATTTAAATGGATTTGGATAACACAAAGCTGACTCGTTGCAGTTTCCAGACTCAGCATTAGGCCATGCCTTCAGAGCATGATCAGCATCCTGTTGTTTAATGTCAGATTGTACTTGCTTTTCGTTTCCCCCTTTGGCAACCTCACACCCTGGCAGCAGCTCACCTACAGTGGCCAGCTCTGTAGCAGTCACAGCCAGCACTTCCTTGTAAGTGACCCTGGAGTGGAGGGCAAATAGTGATATAAAAAAACTGGTGCCAGTTTTAAAAGGTTAAGGAGGCATTTTCACACAGTCTCAGGTTTGGCTAGTGATGTAAATAGCAGCAGAGTTAGGCTAGCGAAAACAAAATTCAGACTTCACCATGCTGATCAGAAAAAAGAGGCCATTTTTCACTTTCCACATGCGATGACACTAATTGTGTGCAACTGCCTTTGGCCACTGACAGCCTCATTAGTGACCTCCAGCCTCTGGTCCCCCCTTCATTGCCTTCCCGTGTGCTCTGGTGTCCCCACTTCTGTGAAGAATCTCTCTGCAAAGTCCCCTGAACAAATCTGGGATGAGTAGGATAAGTCCTGCGCTTGGAGAGCTGATAAAAAATATGGATCTCAGATTTTTTAAGGAATGCAAAGGTAAACCTTAAAGCCCTGTGAATGGATTTGACCTCACTGAAGTCAGTGGGAGTTTGCTATTGACTGTAGTGGGAGGAGAATTTTATGCCATTAATGTTCAGCATCTGCCCATTCCCAAAATCTCCTTGGAAAAGTGTTGCCCCGAGATAGGAAGTAGCATGTGAAACTTCAAGAGAAATAGATTTATTTGGGAAGAAGCAGAGAAGAAGTTAGAAATTGCAATAATTAATGGAAATGCCACATGATCTTTAATGACAATTTTCCTTAGAGAGTTCTGTTTCAAAAAGGCAGGCCTCACCTGTGAGAAGCACACAGGGACTATCTGGTTAAACTGGAAACGGTTAGTAGGAATCCCTCAGCGAAACGCACCAGTACAGATGCTCCCAAAGCTGCTACATCTGCTTCTTTGAAAAACACTGCTTCCACATCCTCTGCTATGGTGCCAATGCGCAATCTTGGGAGATGGATAAAAGCACACTCCAGATTTTCACATGCCAAAGTGGGAATAATGATTCACTAATTAATCCCTCCTTAGCAAAACAACAAAATTACTTGAAGAAAAAAAAACAACAGTAAACACTATTAGACTTTTCTGCAACACTAGAGAAAAATGGGAACCATTCTAAAATTAGGTGCGTGTGTGCAGGGGGAACAATATCCTGCAGCATTCCCTGAGATACTCATGAGATGGGCCTTTCTTTAATTGGGATTTGTCTCACGCATGTGATTTATTAAAGAAAAAAAATGAACTGAACACAAAAATCTGCTTTTTAACAATGTGTTTATGTTTATCCCATTTTTAAAAATTGCTCAAGACTTACATTATCAGCAAGAAAATACGACCTTTATAATTCTTCTAGGGTCAATGATGACGATCAGCAAAATGAGTGTTGGTTGCACAAATTGAGGGCCTGGAGGCACTCTTAACTTACTCAGTCAAGTTTCTCTTCAGACTTCAAAGCATTCTGAAGAGCAGAATACATGCAACAAAACTGTTTGGGTCAGTGCTTCCTTTTTTAGTATTCATTTTCTGTCCTCCTTTTACTGGCTGATTTCCAAAGTGTGGGACAACATCTTGGAGCCTAAACACAGACTGCAGAAAACAAGCCATGCAACCATCACTTGTTTTGGTGCAATAGTAATGAATTTTGTCTGGGGAAAAGAAAAGGAGAGTCTACTCCTAGCGGCGTTGCACTCTATCCTGCACAGAAGGAACAAAACAGTCATCCATCTTATTCTAACATATATAATTTATAATATGTTTATGCTTTTTTGTTTGCTGACAACTTTAATAAGGAGTTGCCCTACAGTCTTCAATAAAAAAAAATACTATGATGCTGGGCTCAGGTTTAACCCCTTCCCTTCAGCTTTTCTGCGACAGTGTGTTTTGGGAGAGGGGGACCGCTTGGGATATTCCCGTCTGTCATGCGGTTGTTGATATTCCTACCTGATGACAAAGAAACCACCCACCATTGCAGGCCTTTCCACATAGAAAAATTACTGGCCTGTCCGTCAGTCCAGCGGAGAGGGCTGACAAGACATACTACACTCAAATGTAAAACACATGGCTGCAAAACACTTAGTTTCCTGGCAATAATTAAGAATGCTACTTGGCAGGTTGGCAGCCACATAAAACAACTGTTAGTCAGCTTTAAATTTATTACTTTCCCAGCTTATTGAAATGAAACCCATATTATAAACGTATGTATGAAACGAGGCCTCAGATGATGAAATGACATGCACATAAAGTCAAGGCAGAAGTAAATTGTCTCAGGAGAGCTTTAAAAAGTCTTTGTGTCCTAAAGCAAGCAGAGCAAAGTACACCTTCTGGGGTGAGCCACCTGAAAGCTCACCTGCCTCTCCTGGCTGACTGCTATCGAGCATCCAAAAGACCAACAGCACAAAAACGCTTGTTAAGTTTGATACGGTGAAAGAAAACAGAGAAAAGCTAATTGCCCTTAAGTGTGCTTTCACCTTTACAATTATCTAGGGAGAGCAGGTTATATGCATGTATGCAACCTTATTAAGCCCTTTGCAATTATGGTAAATGAAATAAACCAGTTGCTGGCTGCCTTTCTGCTGTCTCTGTGCCATTTTGCCTGGCCAGCGTGGCAGCCCAGCCTGGCGTAACTCTCCTCGCCATCACCGTGATCGTAACCCTTTCCCTTTGCTGATCAACAGAAGTCAGCTCTATCCTCCTGTAGCCTCCATTTTTTTACTGGCCCAAACAGCTCAAGCTTTTCCCATACCTCTTCATAAGCAGAGCTATCCATTATCCAGCTTGTCTTAGAAAAGCCTGATCCAGCTTGACTTCGTCTTTGTGAATTCCTGGGGATGAACACAGGCTGCCAGGGGAGGGGACAGGAACTTCTCCTGTGCCACGCGTGAGCCCATGGCTCTCCTGCACCCCAGGACCACAGGGCATCCCTCGGCCTCAAACATGGGAAGAGAAACCAAGCCTCTCTGGGTGTCTGGGCAGTGGATTCAACTGCAGTGCAACGTCATTATGTACATTTTTTCCTGCTGGAAAACAATGGGGATTTACGATTATCTAGCGCCTGCTTTTAAGGGTCCTGAAATGATTTCAAAATTTAAATCCAAATCCCATAAACACTTCGCCATATGACTGACTTGACTTGCTTGAAGCAACACTTGCTGGCTCTTTGAGGTTTCTCATAAAGGAAAGCTGTACATGTGCTAAAGTGTTTGCAGAATCAGCTACTTGGAGCTAAATTCTCATTTTGAATAGTTGCACTGGTCTTCCTGCAGCCACTGGCCTCTCGGGGACATTCAGGTTTCCTCTGGGGTGGAAGAGCATTGGGTGTTTGTGCTGGAGTGAGCCACTGCTGCACCGTTTGCTGCTCTGAGCCCTTCCCTCTGCCCTGCNTCTTCCCTCTGCCCTGCCGAGAGGATCAGAGCAAATCTGCCTGCACTAGACCGGCTTTCCTGGTGAGTAACTGTTTCCAAGGGATTTGTTGAGCTGATATTACCTTAAGAGTACTGAAATCAAAGATAATCTAGTATCCAGAAACTACATTAAGAAACCATCTGATCATCTGTTTGCAAGTTCTTGACAAACTTTTCAATGGAGAATATTGTAGGTGATTTACTTAGACCTTAATGCAAGTTCCTAGGAATGGTAGCCTGAATTTTTCCTGAAGAGCTGGTGCCTATGGCTTGGTACAGCCAAGAAGCCATATAATCAGCATGCATGCTCAGTTAGTTTTGTTACTGGACTGAGATTTTTTTTTGTTGTTTTTTGCAGTGAGTATTTACCAAAAAATCCACACTTATGCTGCAATATAGATGGAACCTTCAAACACTTTTGTGAAAATGTATAGCCAAGCTAGCAATTTTGTCAAAATGCTAGTTTTCAGCTTGAAAAACTCANCTTATGCTGCAACATAGATGGAACCTTCAAACACTTCTGTGAAAATGTATAGCCAAACTAGCAATTTTGTCAAAATGCTAGTTTTCAGCTTGAAAAACTCAGATTTCAAAAATAATTATTTAACTGTCCTTCTCTGGGCATGACCATAAGGTCCATCCTGGATAATGGAAAGTCAACAGCTTTATCAAAACCAGTATGCATCTGTGGAATGTTTTCACATCAGTGAAATGTAGCATTTCAAAGAGAAATAGTTCCGTGAATCTCCTTGTATGATCATTTCCAAACAGTGAAGCCATCAATGCATCAATTGTTAAAGCAGAAAACAATAAGCAAATCAGCATCACAGAAACATACAACAAATTTGTTGTTGTTTGTTCCTAACAATTTGTTACTGTCTTTTGTAGTTAATACTGTTACAGTATCCCAGACAGAACCATTTTCACAGAGGTAGTGAGTGGTTTGAACCTAAGCATTTTGCATCACACAGACCGTGAAATAGCAAAATTGACACCCAAAGCCCAAACCACATGGTTACCGTTCTCCTAAAACATTACAAAAATCCCTGCTGACAACACGAGCACCTAGATATAGGGTAAACATAAAATCTCAAGGAAAGGAGGAAGTAGTGTCTCCACGCGAGGAGGATATACCTCAGCAGTCAGCTGTTAGATGGAAAGGAGTAAGTGCAGGAACAGCAGGGAAGAGATGGATACGTAGGGAACTTAATGTAAGAAGTTTGAGCATTAAAGGGAGCAAAGGAAGAATTATAGGGTGGGGGGAAAGGCAGAGATGAAAGGGGAGAATAGCGAAAGAGAAAGGAGAGGAAGTAATTTTATGGGAAAGGAGGAAAAGAAAACATAAGGTAAGAAGAGAGTGGAAAGGGAAGAAGGAAAAAAACCCGAGGCTCCAAGGTGGGGGGCAAAAGGAACAGCAGAATAAAAGGATCATTTGAGAGAAAAAAATAAAAAAAACAGAGAAAGGGAAAAAATAACATGAGGGAGTTTTAAATTGATGTGCTTTTTTTTTTTTTTTTNGATGTTACAGTAAATAAAAAAATACACAAGCATTTTCTAGGATGCATGTATATACACTTCTGTATAGATAGATACACTTACACCCAAATGGACATCTTGAGCAGCCTATAAAACCATACCACAATCCCCTCGGAAAAACCACAACTGTAAACTGTGCACATGCACACATGGTTGCGGTAAATGGAGAGCAGTTGTGATGGACGTTTCTTGTCTGCTTAAAAGATACTGCCCAGACAGCTTTCATCCCTTCTGCTAGGCCTGCTACAGCAGCGGGGAAAAGCACAAGGAAAAGGCCAAGAAAGTCCAGAGAGGAAAATGTTGCCCAGAGGCCTTCGTATTGGCATAGGGAGGAGAGGACAAAAATACTCCTGGAATAAGTATTACTTAATCTAGCTACCTGGAAAGAAAAATGAAATGAGGCAGAAGGAGGAACAGAGAAACTTTTGGATGTATAACAAAACCATTCTTCTATGCTATATACAAAGAAACACAGGGAGAAATTGCTGATAAATCTTTCAGGAACACATTGCTTTATGCCAGTACATAGATCCATACGTTTAGATGATACTGTAAAAAGAACCATCCCACCACCACCCTTGAATCCACAATGAAAACAAACAGAAGAGGAAAGAAATAAGGGAAATCAAAGCAGTACAAAACCAGAACAGTTTCTCCCCTGCTTTTTCTCAGAAAGCTGAAACACAAGACAGTTTGCTGATATGAGGACTGCATTTCTGTTGCAATTCTCTGCTTTGATTTGTGAAGATTATTTGCAGTTTTGGCACTCTGTTCTGAAATTTCCCAGTATCCTTCCCTCCACCCATGAAGTAAAAAGTTACATCTTTCTGATGAAACAGGTTGAGGCAAAGCTGAAAAAAACCACCTAGGTTCTTTCAAATAAAAACCGTGGGAAATAATACCCAGCAAGGATATTTTCTTGAAAATGTTTATTTAATAGTACGGAAAAAAACCAATTATCACTAAAATAAAAGTTTTCTTATTTTTCCCATTTCTAATTACTAAGTCTTGTAACACAATTACTAAATCTTGTGTGCACTCGAGTCATAGTTTTAGGGTTTTTTTAAAAAAATTGTCTAATCTAGACACTAACTTTGTGGGTTTTTGTGACCTTTTGGGGTGCTTTTTTGCTAAAATACCTTTGTTCTGGGGGAGAGGATTTCCGAATCCTCCCTGCTTCCTGAAAGTTCTGAAATCCCCCCATCTGATACAGACTCAGAGCCTGTTTTCTGGCAATTTTCCAGCTGCCAACTGAAGTTCCAGCCAGTAATGGCATTCTCTTAAAATATGTCAAGGGCAGAAGTTTTATGACGTACTGTACACACGTGCTACTAAAAATTTGCAGCAGGGCAAGTCATTTGTAATGGACTTTTTTCACTTGTGAATTATCTGCAGACAGACTGACATTTTTTTTTTCCTAATCTGATTTATTATTTGCAGTTTGTTTCCAATTTCCGCTGGTAATTTTTGATCTGCACTCGTGTGTGTGTGTGTGTGTCCCCATCTTTTTGTTATGAAATTCTGATAATAAAATTTTGAAATGGGACTTTTCACCTGGATGTTCAGTTTGGTTTTTGTGACCTGATTGGATGAGGGAAGTTCTCTAGTTTTGTATTTCTGGTGGGCATACCCTCAATGTAAGTTAGGCATTACCTTTCTATATTCCATAAAGTTTGCTTTCATCTAAGAAAAAGCAAAAAAAACCCATATAGGCCTAATCAAAACTTGCACTCAGGTTAAAAAAGGAATTTGCCCTTTTTTATAGATGACAGATTTTTCCTAAACTGTCACAAATTGTCCAATGCAAAATTATCTCCTGTTTTCTTATCTCTAATGGCTCATGTGAGCAAAGCACTCCTTTTTCCTTTAGAAGAGTGAGTGGACTTAGGGTCTGCTAGAAACAATAGATGCTGATATTTGCCATGATTAAATTGCAGCTCGTGGGGACAGAAGTCAGCAGAGAAGCTGCAGAAAGGTCCCATTTGCTTTAAGAGAGTTTTAGCATCACCTGTAAAGATGGTCTGTAAACCACTGCGGCTTTGTTGGACGTCTGCGTTTTTTGTCGAACAGCAACAAGCTGCCGGCAGCGAGAGCAGAGAGTGTGGGAACGGCCGATTCCCACTTTGCTGGGAGCAGGAGGCAGCGTTTGCCTTTAGAAGGATCCGTCACAGCATCTGCACCAATGCTGGGGGCACGGGAGGGCTGTGGGGCAGTTGTTGGCCGGGAGTGCAAAGGCAAGGCAGAGACCATGAACAAGGTCCAGTGCTCCCGGACTTCGAGGAAATGTTTAATGTCGAGGCATGTTTTACGTCAATCAAACACATAAGCCACTGTTACTGTTACTGGGACTGCATAAGCCCATAAAGATGCACTTTTAAACCTTTAAAAGTAAGGTACCGTAATTACATCTAATAGAACCCTCTGGGTCCCAGGGGTGCCTTTCCTGCTTTTAAGATACCCAAGGTGGATGAGGTAAAGGAGAAAAAAAACCTTCCTTAAGGCTCTGAGGGCAGAAAAATGCAAACGCTGTCCAATTCTGCGTGCAAGATCTCTCAAGCCTTGATTTATTGGCTTTAATAACTGTGGGATCTCTCTCCGCTTTTTGGCTTGAGAAATTGAAGCCATGAGGTTGTGAGAATATCTTTCTTCCAGAATAATCTGCTCTAGTGCCAGTCATTGGGGAAAGCCAGCAGGCCCACTTTATTTGAGCTGCGTGGTGCTCTTTTTAAACTCGTTTTAAATCTAACTTCATCCTAGAGCAACCTCCTTTCGCAGAAAAAGGCCTTTTCTGGGAAGTAAAAGGCTCAGCTTCGCCTTACAAAAAGGTGTGAGTGACTCTGCTGTGATTAACATCGGGTAATGATTTTATGACGCAGCCACACTTCTTCGTGAGCAAAGACGGCTGAGCTTTGGGCTGCCACGCTCACTTTCCTGGAGGAACTGCGGGTCAGCCACTGAGCTGGTTTTCTGCTGGAAATGGTAGCTTCTATTGGAGGAATGAGTGAAAAAAGGAATTATGCATCTGAAAGTCAGGGAGATGTGCAAGCCATGGATTAAAATCAGATTGCTGAAGCTGTTACTGTCCACTGCCTTTCATCATCCCTCCCACCCCAGCAGACAGTGCTGCCTTTGAGGCACAAGCCCCAGGTTTCAGCCCCAGTGCAGGGCACGGTCCCCTGCCTCCCGGCTGGGCTGGGGACACACACGGTGGGCGCACGCCCCAGCGCTGCACCCAGAGGCGACAGCAGCCCTGTGAGGAGCAGGATGGAGGGCTGTGCCCCGCGGCAGCTCCCACCATCTGATTTCAATCTGCTGCCACATGTCCAGAGTGCAGGAGCGTCTCCAGCCACATGCGAGGCGCGGGGCTGCTGGCACAGCCCGTCGGCCCCAGGGAAGGCAAGGGATGCGATGGCTGTCCAGCCCTCACCCACTGGGGCCATGGGTCTGGAACATCCAGTGCGATTTCTCAGCTGCTGAGGTTTGTTTCCAACTGGACCTGAAAAATCCCACTTCGGAGTTTTTTGCATTGGCAATGAAGGTATTTCAATGTATTTTCAGAAGCGCGGGGAGTAAAAAAGTTGACAGTGCAGCATAGTGCAGTCACTGGAGAAACTGGATCTTTTTTCCAGGTGTATTTTTAAACTGAAACAAGCCTCAGAGGTCAGAGCAGAACTTTTTGAAATTCCCTATCAAGCGTAACTAGCAAGGGCCCGTGGACCAGCTCTACAGCCTGCACGAAGATTTCCACTGTCTTCTCCAGTGTGGCCAATTAGCATTTGTTGGGAATTTTTCAACAAAACACTCCTTCGTTATAAAATGCCAGTTTGTTGGCCCTGGTATTTTTGTGAAAACAAAGGTTTCTGAGGTCTGACATGAAAACTCTGGGCAAACCAAGACAGTACATCCCAAAATAGCTTGCTATTCAGGGCACTCCAACCTGAACTGGATGGAGCCGAGCCTGGAAACTGTATTTTTTATATTACAGGTGAATTTCCAAACACCAGGCTGTTGTAAGACAGATGTTGGCTCCTTTTTTATTGGAAAACATAGCTGGTGGGTCTGAGTGTTGCACTCATTACGATTCAATAAACCTGGGGCTTCACAAATGAGAAAACTTTCCTACCCAGTTCTCTAATGAACAGCTTGAAAAACATTCATTAAAAAAAAAGGTCTAATTTGCATATCATGTGTATGCTACTGTTTATTTATATGTATGAATATCTGTTAATAAAGGAGAGAAGAGAAGGAATGAATCCTGGTCTAACTATACATTGTTTTAGGAGCAGCAAATTAAATGAAAAGAAAAAGCCAGGAAATTCCAAGCCGAGGTTCCCAGTTGACAGTACATCTGTCACTTGCATCTTGATATGCTTTTTATTTCCCATGACGGCAAGAATTTCCATTTATGAGGATTCGCTTTAACTTTGAATTTCCTGATTTTTGTCAGGACGTGGAACAGTTCTGATGTGATACACGTAACAAGCAGTTTTAATCTCTTGGTTGGTTATTGGAGACTAGCCCAACATTATTTTACACACCCCTAAGTTAGTAAGTTCAGGGTTCAAGCACATCTAAACTTTTCTGAGCTAGCAATAACACTTTTGGCGAAGAGATCGAGGCGCACTGTGCATCTTCTTTTCCTCGCGGGAGGGCTCCTCTCTGCCTGCCAGCCGGGTTTCCCTGGCCTCTGGCTGCTCCAGCTTCTCCGGGTTTATTTGCAGTGTGTGGTAATCTAAATTCCTCATGAACACCTTCCATCACTCGCTTGCTGATCCGTGTCCTGTTCTTTTGGCTGAATTACATTTTAAAGTCCCTCCTGGCTTCCCTCGGTTGGGTCTGACGCTGGCTGCTATGAAATGACCCTTGTCCCGACTGACTATCACTCATGTTTGCCCTAAAAAAATACAATGTACCTATAGTGTTAAAGCAAATAAGCCACATGTCATATTAGCAAATAGGTGCAGTTAAAGACCAGTAGACCAGAAAGGGCCCACCTCGTATTGTCTTATGATTCATATTTAAATATTTTTTTGCTCAGAGGTGGGAACTCAGTCGGATACGGTCTGTGTGGCCCTTTCCCACCAGTCCTGAGTGACCAATAATTAATTTATGCTGAATGTAATTACTCCCTTGTTAACAGTAGTTTTTCTGCACTTTCTCTCGGTTGGCTCTGGAGACGTACATGTTGAGTGTGATGTATGACTCCTGGCACAGAATGAAACCCTAGTCCTGTGAAAAGACATAGATAAAGTGAGGTTGCTCCATTACTCGCTAATGAATTTATAGGTTCACCGCTCTTATCTGAAGTACAGCAGAGAAAAATTCTTAGAGGCTATTAGTGTAGTCTTGAAATAAAGATATTGGGACTTGGGTTTAGCCATCCTTCTCCATCCTGTCACTTCAATGGGCACTTCAAAACAACAACAACAAAAAACGGTTTTAATCTGAAGGAAGGAGAGCGAGACAGACAGCTGCTGTGGCCTGGGCTGCGCGTTTGCCAAGAAACGCCAGGGCTGGAAAAGCAAGGAATAATGAAAACACTTCCCACGTGGTGATTCATTAATGGCACATAGGCGTGCGCAAAGCTACACAGTACAGCAGGGGATGCATTACAGATACTGAGCTGCTGCAGCTATTGTGTTTCAAAGCGGTAGTCATGCTAATGTGGTGCTGGCAGGCAGACGTGAGCCTTTTTGGAAGGCGCTATAATAGCTTCCTAGAAATTAAAGACAGAAGGGGCTAGCGGATCATATACCCTGTCCTCCTAAATACTGCAGACTGCTAGGATTCATGCAAATACCTTATACCAAGTCCAAAGCTGTCAGTTAAGGCAAACATTTCAACCTTAAAAAGCTGAGATTGGTGTCAGCGGCAGAAGAAATCCTGCTGCCTCCCAGATGAGCGTCCCTTGTGCTGGTGGGATACAACATAGGTTTAACACGCTCAGGCAATCCCGCCAGGCGAAAGTCATGCCCCAGGCCACAGGGGTAGGTAGAAAACCCCCAAGAGCCAGTAAGTCTTGTCTGGAAGGGAAACCCTTTCCTCATCCCAAAGGTGGACATCCATCCCCGGGCTTGCGGGCAAGGCACACCAACAGCGATGGGGGCTCCACATGCCCATCGGTGAATGGGGATAATTCAGTGGAAGCTGGGTGGGGAGGGAATCGGGAGATCAGGAGCTGAACTGTTGCAGGGAGAAGGAAAAAGAAAAACCCTTCCTGGTTCTACCACATGGAGAAATGCTTGGTTTGGCACATGTGTGGGAAGTTTCTTGAAGGCCAATTAAAAAATTAAGTGTGTCAATAGCCTGCTAGCTGTTGTGCAGAAACCTGTATTTTAAACCGTAGGGGGTAACAAAGGCCCTGTTGCAGTCTGCTGGGTAAAATTTAATTTATACCAGTCAGCAGACCCCGGAGACCTAACGTGATACAGCCACACAGCGAACGGGGTTGGCAAACAGACCCCTAGGAAGGCGGTGGGGAGGGGCAGGTGACAAGGGCTGTTGGCTTCAATATAACAAGCTGAAAAGAGCAAATGAGAGAAAATATTTACAGCTGAAATCATCAAAGCAACTACCAAGTGGCAACACAGGACACTACCAGGAAAGGCGTTGCTCTGAGGGCGGCATTGCCACTTTCCTCTAGGAGATACTTTGTCTAAGAAACTGAGCAAGAGTGAGAGGGCAACAGGTCAAATGGGGACTGTGGCACTGGTCTGCTTACCTCCAAGTTTCTTCTTTTGCTAATATGGGGAAGTAGGGTCAGAAAGAGATGATGAGAGCTGTTTACCTTCCTACAGCTAGAAAAGCCACTACAACTATATTTCGGAGTGACCCTGGAAGAGTCGTTCCGAATCTCAGAGGGTCTGACCACATGGCGTGTCTGCCCTGCACAGCTCAGCTGGAGGGGCATGAGGGAGACCAATGCTGTGCTTCAGATCTGCTGTCCCTCTCTGTCCCTTGCTGCAGATTTCCTCCTGGTTTGCCTTGAAGAAAATAGGATATGACTTCTGCGCGGCCCGGAGAAGGGGCAGGTTTTCTCAGCGGGCTGGTGGGGATGGAGGAGGTGGGTGGCCGGAGGTCTGAGCCGGGGCGTCCCGGCAGGGCTGGGAGCCACGGGGCTGCGAGCCCGCCTGGCAGGACGCGGCAGACTGCGTTTCCCTTCCTTCCTCACGGCCTGGCTTAGTGTGCAGGGCTCCTGACCGCAGCAGCGGCTTTTTTCATGGAGAACAAAGCCCTTTTTATTTCCTTTTTTTTTTTTTCTTTGGATTTGGCTGTTGGAAAGGAGCTAGAAACTATTTGCACCAGGAAATACAGGCTGAAGAATGAGTGTGTCAGCCCTAGTCCACTTGGCAGGGCTGCTTCAAGTGCAGAAGTGAGGCAGCAGCGCGTTAGGAGGCCTGCTAATTGTCAGTGAAGACAAAATGAATAGCTGTGGATTAATTGAGCGCTTCTACTATTGTTTTTCTAAAAGAAAACTTCTTGTTTCTAGGAAAGAACCAGGGATGATGTTTCTGCTCAAGCACACATTTTTAGTGGTCAGACATTCACTAGGTCTTCTGGGGCTATGAAGAAAAGGTACAGAGATTTCCAGAAATGTCCTTTGCTGATGAATCCTCACCAGTACAATGCCAAATCTCAGACTGGTCAGTTTGCTTTCGGGGACTGTTGTTATTAAAGAGCACACACGTAAAAATGTTTCTTTAATGTAAAACATGAACACAGTAATGAGCTGGATTTTTTAGCAGAAACAGAACTGTCTTTATCTTCTGAAGGGAAAAGACTTGCTTCAATGGATTGTCTCTGGTGAGCAAGGAATTACAATGCACTGTCTGGAAGACAGTGGCAGACACAAGTAAAACGGGGTAAAGTCCATCTGCTCCCCAAAGTCAGGTCTAAAGTTTTACACCATCCTAAGCAGAGATCACAATGTATCAGATTTAAAGCAAGGCAAATCCTCCTTCACTGATGATGAAGGCCTCTGCCGGGAGAATTCTGTATGAAAGCAAAAATTCAAATATTTTGCACAGACATCAACCACCGCACTGCCGGCTGCAAAAGGTTTTGGCACCAAGGTCCTGAAGCGAAGGCAGCTATCTACAACATACGTTCCGTCAAAAGAGAGACAGTATATCTTTTTAATTATTTTATGCAGACAGCTTGCATTTCTTAATCTTTATATCATTTTATATTTGTAATACCACAGTTCCTGATGTGCAACTGCTTAGAGGAAAGAAATGGATCATTTGGGTAACACGGGAACTTATTTGGCATTACTCAACATTTACATCTAACCTGAATATGCGAGATTTTTTTCAGCATTAAATCTTACAAGAGGAAGGAAAAGAAAGAAAAAAAGTTTTCCTTTTCACACCACACCAGATCTAGTTGAGACTGGCTACATGGAGTAAATACCAAGACTGAAATTCTAGCCCCATTGAAGTTAATGGCAAAATTCCCGTTGACTTCAGCTGGGCCAGGATTTCACCCTTTGAGTATTTCCAGCTCAACCAGAAGCAGGAAATACTGGAAAGCTCTTGACAGAGCCTGTTCTCATGATATTTCCAGTCCAAATTTTCAGGCCCTGTTATTCTGTATTGTTTAGATCACACAGTAAAATAAGAAGGGTGTTGGGAATATGCTGTGCTAGAAATACTTCGGAAGGTAAATGTAGAAATAGAGATGAGATTTAAATTAAAGGGAAAAAGGATGAATGAGGTGACTTTGCGTAGAAAGTGATATAGTGAGTTTTGGGTTGACTTTATTAGCTCACTATTACATAACAGAATGGTTGTAACATTCTGTGGAAATGACATATGAGCTGGTATACTACATTTATATAATTTTCACTGAACATAACTCCTGCACAATGTGGAAAATGAGTACACTGAAACCTTTACCCCAAGTTGCGTTGTCGTGCTGTAGCTGCACACAATGCTTTCCCAGAGCTCCGCAGTGCCGCTGCTGCAAACTGCCTCAGGAAGGACAAACGCTGCAGAATACGGTAGTCTTTCATATACAGGTAATTAAAAGGAAATACAACCGCTGTGGCCCGAAGGCTTTGGGCAGGAAAGGGGCTCTCTCTGCCACCATCTGTTGGCGAATGGGGGAAGGAAAGTATATTGAACATCCTCATCTGCAGAGACCTGCCCAGACCCCAGCTGCACAGATGCTCCCCAGAGCAAAAAGTTTTCTCCTTCCAGCTGCAGTATCACAAGGGCGACGTGGCAACACACATCCCTGTCCAGAACCCCTCCTGTGCATTTGGGAGATTTGTCATACCCTGGTACCAACAGTGGCCCAGACAGCCAGTGAAAGGAACAGGGAAAGAGCCTTATTTTAATGAAAAGAGTTTAAGGAAGGACTCCCAGAGAGTTGCTGTGCTTCTGCTGTGCCTCCCCAAGGGAGCCTGTGCACCCAGTATGACTCTCCAGTCTGCCATGTGGAGACTCAGTATGAACACCATCTCCTCCTGTTCAGCACAGTATTCCTGTTCAGCATGCTTCCCTGCCTTTCTCATGGTTTTCTTAAAACCAGAGCTCAGGAACTGGCTGTTTTGGCTCAGGTTTTCGACTATGGTCCCATAGCCCATGGCTGCCCTGGAGGTGTGAGCACTGTTCTCACTTCCTTCTTGGAGAGACGCTGGCCGCGGGATTTATGTTCCTCTTTCCCTCTCCCACCCTCTCCCGACTCCCGGAACTTTAATTTCTGTGAGGAACTTGCCTTTTGGATGGGAATGCAATCCCTAGATAGCCACAGGGCTATTCATTGCAGCTAGATAGTCAATTCAATGGTCTTTGGATATTCTAGGTGTCCATACTGCAGCTTGTATTGCCAGTATTTTTCAATAAATATTGTGCTCCCAAAATATCCATCTGTCAGACATCTTTCTCCTAATTAGCCACCAAATACAGGTAAAATCAGTATGCCTGGGTTGGTAGCTGGCAAACCTACGAAGCATTCCCTAGGCACGGGGATTATGTCTGTCAGAGCCAACATCAAGATTTGGGCCTTCACTGACATTGAGAGTAGCCACAGTGGATCTTACTGGGTAAGGAGGGGGCCATGATGGGGAGGGACATTTGGTCATTTATTGAGTTACTTGTCTCCTGAGCCCAGTAACTGGTACAATTTCCAGGAGAACATTCTGTCCTTATTTAAAGATATCAAAAGACAGGCTGTCCCCCACCTTACTCAGTAAGTCTTTTCTGAAGAATAATCGGGCAAAGCAATTGCTTTTTCCAGTTTGCATTTGCCCATCTTTCAAGGTTCCAGCAATTTGTCCTGGCCATGTCAGTCTTTGCTCTGTTAGGAAGTAGAGCCTGAGTAACGCACTGGTTCCTCCTGGTGAAGGTATTACCCAGTGCAATCAAGTGGCTTCTCAGTCTTCTTGATAACTTAAACAGATTGAATTCTTTAAGTGCTTCAGTGTAGGGTGCTTTCTCCAGTCTCTGAATCATTTTTACGGCTCTCTTCTGCACCTTCTCCAGTTTTTCAATATCCTTTTTTATAACGTGAACATCAGAAGCCCATACAGTGCTGCAGTATCTGGTTAATAGGCTGTAGATAAGTTTCTTGGCCTGTTTTCTGGAGTTGATACTGGGTTCCCTTTTACCTTGAGTGAAATCTTTGCCATTCACAGACAAGAGGCTGGTCTGCACGGTCTGTCGCAGGCAGGGGCAAATGTGCCCTGCCTGAAGTGCGATGCAGCCAGCTGGCTCAGACCCAGCCATGGTGCAGACCTGGTGAGCACAGCGTGCTCTGGTTCACCAGCCCCACTCGGAGCTGCTTGGGTTCAGGTCCAGGCTGACCTGGTGGCACAGGTTTGGGGCAGAGCACAGGGAAGGCAAGCTCTCGGCTTCCAGCAAGGCGATGGAGAGGTTTTTCTTTTTTTTTTTTTTTTTCC
>RSEF01000003.1:86817418-86847906 GCA_003993805.1 Himantopus leucocephalus | reverse complement strand
TTTCTTTCTTTCTTTCTTTCTTTCTTTCTTTCTTTCTTTCTTTCTTTCTTTCCCTCTCCCTTCCTTCTTCTCTCTCTTTCTCCCTCTTTCTCTCATTATCTTTCTCTCTCTCTCTTTCTCCCTCTCTTTTTCCCTTTCTCCCTCCCTCCTTTCTTTACTACTTCTTTCCTTCTTTTCCTCTTTCCTTATATCCTTTCTTCTTTCCTTGGCAGGTCCAGCTGCCTTGAACAGATGAAGAGTGCTGTGCTAAAATTTCTTTCGCGCTGGAACGTGGCAGTGGTGCTGTGAAGGCTCCTGGTTATGCACATTGCTTCAGGAAGCTCCAAGGCTGGCTGCTGAAGTTTTGGATTGTTTCCTCTAAAAGGATTTATCAGCTTGAAAATAAGCACAAAAGCAGTGGGATTTGGGGAGTAGGATTAAAGGATTTCATCCATACCTGCCAACAGCCCCAATTTTAGATAGGACCACTAGAAGTTTTACAAACAGGTTCTGAGAAATCCATCATCCCAAGATTATTGGCATCGTTTTTACGGATGCCACAGGCTGCTCACCTCTATACTTTCTGATAACTCTGCAAGATGACTCCTCTTCCCCAGCACAACATCCCTGTGGCCTCTAACCACCACTGCTGCGGTCCTGGTTACCTTTCTGTGGTGCCCGGCATGGGGACAAAAGCAGCTCGTACACAAAATCCCCATCCTGCAAGGGGGCGAAGGCTCTTCCCCACATGATGGAGAGCGGTGGGATGGATGCAGCTGGGTCCTCGTGCCCTGTCCTGCTTCCTTCACGCACCCTCCATACAGTAGCCTGCTCCAGCCACCGAGCTGCCTGGCTCTGCGGAGCACAAATACCAGGGGGAAAGGCAAGCCTGGAGCAGAGGATTTTGTGGGGAGGTGGTGGGGAGCTGCACACAGCAGTTGCCTGTTTTCTTTGCCTGGAGGCCTGAAACAGCTCTCATGGCCTGTACAACCCTTTCTGGTCATGGTACTCGTACGCTGTACTGGTTCGAAGGAAATTTATTTCCTTGGCTTGTGCTTCACATAAATAAAAGAGGGGGTAGTGCTGCTGAGTTTGCTAAGGTCTTTGTTTAACATTTCTTGAGCGGTAAATTGTGGATTTCTGCTGATGGGAAAGCTGGTCCAGAAAAGTCAAAGCTTCTAGAAAAAATTCAAGAAATGTTGTGGAAAATGATGGGAGTTTCAGACGAGTGCAATAGCTGTCTTGCTCTGAAACACTACATGCGTTTCATCACATTTCCGTAGCTCTCTGCCTTTTCTCTTGTTTGGGGCTCCCCCCCCCACTCACACAGCTTTAAGGACACATTTTGCCCTTTCACAAAAAGTCACTTGCTCTGTTAACAAAGATGAAAACAGTGCTGGTACGTCAGTACGAGTTGCAGTGGACAAGCTGTAATCCAGCTCTCGCAGCAAAGCCGTAGGTGGCCCTGGCCCCACTGGCAGATTCCGGGAAGCTCAGGCAGGAGAGGTGCTGCCTGTACCTGCCCCACATGAGCAAAACCTGCCCAGAGAAAATGGCTTTCCCTAAGAAGAAGTGACTGCAGATTGGCACAGGAGGGAGGAGAGAGAGAGAGATAGCCCGTATTAGGCCAGGTTCATTGGTGTTAGAAGGAGTAACAGTCCATTTTTTTCCCTGTATTCAGAAGCATTATTTGGCTGGGATAACCAGTTCATGTATGTGTTACCTCAGGCAAAAATAATGGGAATGAAAGTTTCACAGGCCAGTAAATAAGGAAAGGAATTTAAGACACCACCTAAATCATTCTCCTACCCATATCTAGGTCATCACCGTGTAAATATTTGTTTAAAGACCCTCTATTCCAGTCCTTCACTATCCTTACAGGTAGCAAGTTTTCTTTTTTTTTAATTTAATGTTTAACCTCAACCTTCCCTGCAAGTGGTTAATCCTTTTATTTTATGTCCTATCTATCATGGATGTGAAAATCAGAACTCTTCTTCCTCTTTGCAGCAGTGCTTTACATATTTGAAAATCATTAGCATGTCCTTTCTTCTCAAGACTAAACAACTCCATTCATTCATCTTTCTTTAGGGGTCATGTTTTTTCTAGACCTCTGGTCACTCCCTTTGCTTTCTTCCCAACTCCCATGCCACGCAACTATGCTCTTTCAGCCTGTCAGCAGCGTCAAAGACTGGAGATCCCAACCCACTCAAAAATACTGAGGGTTTGAGCCCACAGATGCCCAGCTAGTATCAAATAATAAGCCAAAAAATGTCCTTTAATGATGATGACAATGAATCCTCTTCAGGATGCTTACAACAGAACTTTTTTTTTTATACGAATCTATTCAGTTTTTGCTGCTCATACTTCCAGCTGAAAGCAAAAATTTGACTCCACTCAGTAACATAATTAATTAGTAAAATCAGTGTTTGATAAAATCTGTCAGATAATTAAAGGTGTGATATAAATACATGCCTGTGTATGTGTGCATGCACATATGCTTCTATACGTAGAGTACAGCTGCAGTGCTTAAAAGTGAACTTTAATCTGCCTGTTTCAGTCACATGGACCAGTTTTTCTCTTTCTGTTAGTTCTGCTGTGGTAATGCGCTTACCACAAATTCTCCCCAATTTATGTGGGATGAAAGTGATGAAATGTTCAAAGCGTGCACAGCAGAAAGAATCAGTTGCATTGACTTTCAGTTTCGTTCCACATAACGAGAGTAACCTAATACCTGCAGACTGGAGGAAAACAAAATAGAGAGGCAGTTAATTTCAAGTGCCTGAATTGGTAGATAATAAAACAGTATTAAAACCTACATGAAAATATAACATACCTTCTTACTAATTGCTTACAAGTATTAATATCCCTGACAGTGTTCCCCTTTGATCCCCAGGTGAGTGATGTGTACCATAGGGGATGTCTCTGCATGTGCATTACTTGCGTTGTACATCAGTTTGGGCATCAGTCCTAAGGTTCCCTTCAACTCATACCAGCCAGTCACAACAAAACTGCCCAAAGCAGAGCAAGGGAAAGCTGCTTCCTCTGCCATTTTTTGAGCACGTTTACCCTGTTTGTAGTAGCTGGCAAAGGGTGAGCCACTACTCCAAAACCTGGCCAGATTTCAGCGCTGTCACAGCGAAGAGTGGGACTCTGCCTGCTTTTATGACTGTGGCCTCTGTCAAAACGATGCCAACTCATAAAATGCCTTTTAATTATAATGACTGATTAGTCCCTTGATGAATCTTGACTCTGGTTTGCAGCCCAGTAACTTGTAGACACTTCATACAACTTGATCTTGACAATGCATGAATAGCCACTTGTTCAGGCATACCAGTCCCCTTCCAAGCCCCTGCCAACCTCCAGTTCTGCAAGGCCGCCCAGTGCTTCAGGAACACTAAAAACCAGCTTCCAAAACCAGCAAAGATCCCTGTGGCGGGCATACCGATGCTACTTCCTCACTTTCCTTCTAGAACTAGATGAACTACTCCACCCACTTCCTCTCTTGTTTGAAATATTGTATCCAAATGTGCCTGTACTACAGAAATATGATCAATTTATTTCATTTAGCATTTGAAAACAAACCTGCTTTTCTTGAATGCAGGCTGGAGGTTTTTATTCTTTCTTCTAATCCAGAAAAAACCTTTTTTTTTTGTATGACTTGTAGCTGATACCTCAGTTCCTATTGTCCTTCATAGCCAGAGCTGGCACCTGTCATTGCCCAAACCTCTCCTTTACAAGACCACATTTCCACTTGCTT
Organism: Himantopus leucocephalus; assembly: GCA_003993805.1. Classification (NCBI taxonomy): domain Eukaryota; kingdom Metazoa; phylum Chordata; class Aves; order Charadriiformes; family Recurvirostridae; genus Himantopus; species Himantopus leucocephalus. The sequence goes on along the minus strand of RSEF01000003.1, from coordinate 86,844,170 downwards.
ATATGTTTCTGAACTTTAACTTTTTGGCCTGAAACTTTCTGTGCTGGATGTTGTTGCCTTGGGCTGATCTTTTTGGGAGAGATTCAGCAAACGTAGTTCCATTCTTTTTATAAACGAGGATAGGAAGAAATGTAGCTCTGTCAAGAAAGACAATTTCTTAACAAGTTGGTTTAGAAAACTTAGCTCTGCCATACATCAAGATGGGATATAGCATTTAACAGGGACCTTGTCTTGTTGCTAAAGTCACATCCTGCAATATTGCTATGAAAGTCCATCCACACACCACAGAAGGGGACATTTCTGAAAACGCCTCTTATTATATCTGCTATGGATACTTTCCAAACACATGGCCTGTACTGGGCATGCTTCACCTTATCTGCACACAGTCAGCTGTGTAACTAACCTGTTCAGAGGTAAGGAGAGGGAGCAAGAATGGATATTTAAAGACACAAAGAACTGAAAAGTCAAGACTCAGAAGCTGGGAAATGCCAGAATCAAGATTGTCCAAGCAACTCCATGATCACTCCCTTTTGCGCAGTACAGTGTTTAGACATATAATGTGTCATCTTTTCTCAAAACATTACGTTGTTTGGTACTAATTAGTAGCACTCACAGGGACACTCAGGGTTTTTCAGAATCATTGTCTTCATCTAGTGCAGAAAATGTGAGCAGGCAAGAAGAGAAAGAGGAGCTTCAGAACAAAGGCACTTCACTGGAGTCCACACCAGTCCTTACTGCAGCGTTCCTCCAGAAAGACTGCAAGGTTCACCTGAGTCACCTTGCTCACTGATAGGAACCAGCTGTGCACTGCCTCTTGTCCTGGATTTGAGGGAACTGAAGCCTGGTTTACAAAAGTGCGAAGTGCTTAAGCATAGATGGAGTCACTTTGAGCAGGCACAAAAAAGCGAAGCACCTTACTTGCTTGGTTAGTGGTCTTGCTTCGCCTTTGATTTTTGTCCCCAGAAGTGAGAGCACATCCATTATGTGTTGGTGTCTAAAACCAGTTGTAATTCATTGGTAGCTGCCAGTCACAGTTGTGCAGTCCTGCTGTGTAGCACTGTTGTTTCTACTCAAGCATGGTCTTTAGTCAAGCCAACACAGCATTTTGGAAAAATCAGGCATCACATGACTTGAACTGGCCACCCCAAGTTAGGCATTTTGCAAATGTGAGTATTACACTCTGTGCCTCAGCTTCTCTGCTGTAAAATGCAGCTAATTATAGCCCATGAGTATTCATTTCAGAGATGCACTGTAAAGACAAACTATTTTGTGTTAATGAGGATGTGAAGGAAAGCAATGCCACAAAATTCCCCATGAAGAAATGAATAATGCTGCATCCTGTGCCAAGCATAGAACATTAATTTTCAGCAAACTGCACATCATATTGTGTAGCTACATGCATAATATAGACTTAATTAATATAATTATTATAATTATTATAACTGTAAGAGTGGAAAGGAACTATGTAGCACCCATGGTAGTGCAGAGAGAGGGGATAAGAGTGAAGCAGAGAGAAAAAGGGGATTTGGGACACAGAGGAACGTGCAGAACTTTTGTCTTTCCTGAGCTTCCATCACGGAGGAGCTGGAGTTAAATGGCACACACCCAACCAGTGAGGCTGGCTCTTTATATAGCACGCCATTACACTATACATCTCATTGTCACAGCACACCAAAGATACCAAAATTTTCCTGGGTTCAGAAAATAAATTAGACCTGTTAATGGTAACAGGATCCTCATGAAACATCAAAGTCACAAAGAGTTGGAAGTTGGGAGGGTATACTGGCATACCAGTATGCACTCACCCTGTTGGTACACCCTATTTTGGGCATCTACCCATGGCCACCACCAGAGACAGCAAGCTGAGACAGAGGGAGCTCTGTCCAAATATTGATACGACGAATCTTAGGTACTGTTTACAGAGTTACAAGTGCATCTCAGTGAATTGTGGATGTTTGGAAAGGGAATAGCATTTTTTTTCTGCATTAGTCACAGAAAAGGCATCTTTATGGCCCCTGTGCACAAGTCATCATGTAGTTCTTGAGGGATATTTTATGAGCAGAGCTCAGCTCCATTTTAGAATAAATTGGCCTTTTTTGCATTATGCCCTACTGACATGATGAAGGGGATGTGAACAGCTAGTCCTTTCAGATGGGATGGAAATAGTTTCATTTGAAGAATAGACAGGACCAAACCACTCGCTGTACAAACTGTGCCCTACTCTTGTTCCAGAAGTGGAGACAGTGCAGATGTAGAGCTCCTGCTCCATAATGTATACTGTAACCAATTGGATTTGTCTTCACTAGCAGGAGCAGATTTCAACAATATCTCTAAACTTAGAACAGGAAAGCACTGTAAATTTAGCTATTGTTGCTGGTAATTGTCCAGAATATATTTTCGCTCATTCTAAAAATGGCAGATTTAGAAACATTCCATATTTATCCAATAAACTGGAAGTGCTTTCAGATATCTACTACCCACTTTGAGCTTCTCTCAGAAGAATTTCCTGCAGTAAAGAGAACAGATGTTACAGGCGCACCCTGCATAATTATGTATCATGAACGTGTATCTCATGGACAGCATCCACCTACTATAGGCTCAGTAGAACCTCTTTTCTTCATCCCTGTTCTATAAAGTAACCAAAGTCATTAATTCCACAAACTTGGGTGTGCATGAGGTCATGTTAAAAAATTCTCCAGTCTCATGGGCTGTAAGACTGAAGATCAATTTGGCTCCCACCACGAGGCAAAACACGTGATGATAGGTTACTTGAGGCCAATATTTGCAGCACTTCAAACAGGACACTTTTACCTGCTGCTGAAAATACCAATACCTTTTCTAATGTTATGCTGCTGTCCAGTCAGAGCGATCTGATGGTTTAACAGACTTCAGCACACTTTTTTTTCCTACAACAAGACTAGAATTGATTTATGAAACAAATTGCCTTTTACTTCTTTTTTTCCCCATTTTTCATATTCATTGTTGCTCACACTTAACCTTTTGACTCTAATTCCTTAATCTGAATGATGCACACACAGGCTTTGTTCTTTCTGACAGGTCTTATCATTTTTTATCTCTGTCATCTATTTTTTCAGCCATTAGTTGATCTCAGGCTCTCTGTATCTATAATCTGTTTACATTCTTCTTCATTATTTAGTATTAGTGTAATTCTTTCAGCAGTCTTTCTCTAGAGCTACTTTTTTGTTTCCTGCCCTTTGCTTTTCCTGAGCCAAATCTCTGTGACAACCACTCTTTAGAGAAGAGCAAAAGCTTCAGTCATAGAAACTGCTTGTAAAAAAATGTTGTGAAAAACCTTAGGCTAAAGACTGGCCTCAAACTTTTGTGCATAGAGTACGGAGACAGACTCTGGTCCAACACAATTAAGAAAAGGAAAACTTTGTCCAGAACATTTGCTGCAGTAATTAATTGCTTGAGAAGACTGTTGGCAGTTGGATGTCAGGTGATTTCATTAACCGGACCACTCCGAAGCTTGCGCTGCTGGCAAAAGTGCACTATTTATATTGCATGAAGTCTGCAAACAAAGTACACTATAACTCATCTATCCTAGTAAACTAACCAGTGCCAGGACTGTCCTGAGGCCAACTGGCATAATTTGGTCATGTCCATACTATTAACCTTTTGCCTTCAAAACAGGGCAGCTGTTTTCAAACTGGTTATTGGGAATAATGTCTGGATCACGCTTATTCCTGAGCAGCCCCAGGGACTGTTTGGGAGAGCGGTGGCTGGTCTGAGTCAAAAACCGTCTGAGGAGCAACGATAGACGTGCAATAGTGACTGTGTGCTAAAGCTTGGGCCCATGCCCTGACGCCGTTTAATTTACTAGTGTGGACATAGCCTGTGTGTGAGTTTCTGAGCCCATGGCTGGATTCTTTGTGCAGTTTACTTCAGGAAAAAATAGGCTAGAAATTAATATTAGCAACCCAGTAAATAAGGGTAACTCTTTTGTAAAGGATGTTGTAATGAATATGTTTAAAGCTGAGTTTGGATTGCTCAGAGATTTTAAAAAATTCTTTATTTTGGACCAAATTTGTTTGGACTTCATTTGTATGTATAGCATCCCTTGGCACAGTGCTCAGTCAAAACCATAAAAAAGCTGCTGGCAAATATTGCATCCTTCAATTATTATCACCTGTAACTTTTGAGGCAAGAATTTGAATATTAAATGTTTGGCCTAAACTTCTGACTGCAATTCCCTCGGCAGTTCACTGCAGGTCTCCTCGAACAGAGTGAGGCAATGTGCATTGAATGACATCCAACAGATGAAGTTAAAAAGACATCAAGATCAGGAGACTTTTATTCCCTCTAAACGCCCACATGACTGTACAGTGCTCACTTCATTAATCAGCATTTTGGTGGTTTTTTTCACTTTTTTCTGTGTGAAGTCTTAGGCCATTTTTTCCTCCTCAGTGTTCAAATTCAAATATTTTTCTAGAAAATTTGAACCCATTACAAATATAATCTGATTTTCACCGTGGGCCCAAAGGACAGCAATAGAAAAAAAAAAATAATCCATTCCACAGATAGGAAATGGAGGCACACAAAGACCGAAAGAAAAAGTATCCACTAATTTGGGACGTCTGTTTTACATTGCTGCAAATCAGGTCCCTGGACACTCAGCAAGCCAACTATATCTCATTATGGCTTGTCTACGAAGGGTTTTTTTTTCCTGAGAAAGAAGGAGGATAAATTTGTGGCAGAATAACTATCCAAAATAGTTTTATGAATAAGTAACCGTCGACGTCCGTGCAAGAGGAGGTGGATTTAAGCAGATTGCTGAGCACCAGGGTGGAGATCCATGTCCCAGGGCTGGGACAGAGCCTGCGTGCAGGAGACAGTGATCCTGTAGAGACTGCCCAGTTCCTTTTTGGGTGCGCAGCCCCCTACGCCGCACAGCATCCATCAGTTGGTCCTGGAGACCCCGACATACTCAGTCACACACCCTTGAGCCCGTTGGGTGCGAGCAGACCATCCCCATGTATGAGGCCACCAGCTCTCAGGCTCTCACGCCTTCTCCAGTCTGACCCAAAGGCTTTTCCAGAGCAGCTGGAAACGATGTTGCAGTTATTGCTTCAGTACAGAAAAGAACTGATATTTACTATAAATATCCACTACAGAAAAGAGTGGATAAACATATTGTCTTGGCCAGATCCCGGAAAAAAGGCTTTTCTTTTTTTTTCTGAAGGAGCAAAGGTTAACAAAAATGAATGAACATAACTGAAAATGATTGTTTCTATAGAGCAAAGAGGAGCCACCAATGCTGATTTAAATCTGGAGCAATGCCTCCACAACTATCCAGACGTCATTGCGCATTTGTTTCAGAGCAACACCAGAAATACTCAGTTAACCCTAAGAAGACAGAGCTCAGTAAAAACTGTGAGGTGTGTGAGGAGCTGGCAGGGCAGGGCAGGAACTTCAACCTGGAAGAAGTTGCTGGTAAGCTTGCATCAGTTTTGGAGCTGTTCTTGCTCAATGTGTTCAATAGCGAACTTGGCACAAAAATGCAGTGTATGCCAAGGAGATGAGCAGAGCACACGGAGTCAGGAGGAACCATTAGTACAGAGAGGAATCAAAATATCACATAAGGCAAATGGGGTGGCCTTTAAAGCAGGGAGAAATGAAATAGTAAAGAAGTCATGTGCAGACTAATAATAATTTCTAACATAAGTAGGGAATTCCTTAGCAGGAAACAACTGAGGAGGAGAGATGCCTGGGTATTAGAAAGACACCAGATGAGTATGACTCACCAACATGAGACGGTTGTGCCAAAAATTTGAACTGCATAAACAGTTCAAACAGCTACTAACATATGAACACTGGGAGTTCAGACAGAAACAAATGTATACGGGAGCTCAGGTCTACCTCTGCGTGTTGCATGTGCTGCTGCTCACAGCCCAGGCTGGGTTAAAAATGTTTACACTGCACTGAACACCCCTTGGCAAAAGAGGCTGAGCAAGATATTACCTTTTTTTGTTAAATGTTGGCCCCAGGACAAGTAGGGCGTACACTGGTGATGGGCAACTTCGGGCTGGAAGCAAGAAGGCTTGGGTTTGTCCCTGAGGTCCACAGATGGATTCTCGCTGGGAGCAGTGGAGCAAAAATTCTGTGCCTGAAGTTACTTTCTCTGTTCTGCAGCTGATTCTCTCATGGCAGTGATGACGGTGGGGTATTTGAGATGGCTGTGGTAGCAACAGGTCTCTGGCCTGGCTTGCCCAACACTTCTGTTCTTGGATCAGGAGTGAATGCAAGTTTTACTCCTGTGAGTAGAGAGAAGTAAACTAAAGAATAAAATAAAGCTGAGCGCAGTGCAGAGCAGCACTTGCACATTGGCAAACTACAAGGAAAGCAATGTATTCATAAGTTTTCCCAACTGTGGGGACAATTCAGTGAAAAATTTCGCATTGCATATGATTCCATTGAAATAAATACAAAATAATTGTGGATGTATTAAAAAAAAAAGCCAGTCGACACATTGCAACAAAGGCTGGCTATACCTTCCAAAACCTTCCCATGTGTATTACCAAATATACACACCTACACAATAATGACAGATGTAAACATCTTATTCCACCCTTTCATAGATGCGCAAAATGTGTTGTTGATCGTTTCTCCAATAAAAAAATGCTGAGGCGCCATCACACAAAAGCCTGTTTTTTTCCTACCAGCAAACGTCTATAAAAATACAGTCCTACATCTCTGTGATAGATAAGAAATACTAAAGGAGCAATAATAATTAATGGCCATACAAGATGAAACTCCAGTTGCTCAGACGGCTGTCTCCACATAATCTGTATTTTATACAAAAGGAGAAAGAACTCAATGGAATTTCAGCTGTGACCGGATAAAAACTGCCAGCAAAAAGTGATAAGGAAAGTCTAATGTGCATATTAATCATGTTTATAGCGCCTCATTTGCTGATATATTAGCCTAAACTCCCTTTCGAAATACATTTTTGATCACTGGTAGAATCATTTAATACAATCAAACTTAAATAGGACCAATTAATGTTTCCATTAATTAAAAATAATTGATTATGATGGCCCCTGTAATAAATCACAGTGCAAAAGAGTTTGAAAATGTTCTGTTGGATGAGTTAGTTTTTTAATAATGTGGAAAGATTTTAGACCCAAAATATATCTTTACGTGTTTATTGCCTTAGTTTGCATTCCATGTTTTTATTATCTAAATAGTTTTTCAGACTACAATTTAGATCCAACAATCGCATATTATGTTAAAAGGCTGCCTGAAGAATTCTGCAGATCTTATGTTGACCGCTTCCTATTTCTTCATATAAGTAAGTAGGAATAGATGACTAAGTAAAGTCCAGAAAAGCGTGTATAAATTACATCCCCTCTTTTTCCTTCTATTTCTTTAATTTAGAATGTCACCATTTGTCTTTACCTTCATTTCTCTACTGCTCCCAGTGAATATCCACTTCACCATGGCACGACTTAAAGGTGGCCCGGCCATTTGTCACGAATAATTTATTAGAAGATTCCCGGCTGTCCCGTATCCTGTCTGATCAGTCTCCGTGCTTTGCACAAACTTATTTGCAATTTGTCATCATCTGAGGCAGCCGCCGTTGATAGCAGCAGACATCTTCTTTTAACTTCAACGGTCACAGAGACAGGCAGCAGGTGAGGGTAGTTTCGCCTGTTAGCTTGAAAAGTGCCCCTCTTGTTTGTTCTTTCTGTGAGTTGATGTAATATCTGCTTCACAACTGTCTGCGGATGCAACGTAGCATTTTTCTGCCTGGAGACAAGCAGTAAAGCCGCACGAAAGGGAATGAGCGTTGCACTGGACAAGTATGCCAGAGAAAGCCTCCGCACTTGAATAGAAAGCTGTCCTAAAGAATATGTGTCCATATGCATGGAGGGTGAGGGAAATACTTAGGGCTGAGGGAAGTTTGTTTGGGGTTTCTCAGCCATATTTGAACAACACCTCTTTCATAACAGCAGCAGGGGGATCGCTTGAGTGTTTCATATGCTTCCTGTGTGATTTGCAAATCTCTCCCATAAGCTCATATGACCTGCTGCATCTTTCCATATCTTCCCTCGCGTCTCCCTTCCAACCATTATTAGGTTTCTCCAATGGCACCAAGACTGGACCATTAATGGCCACATTCTTCACTGCAAATAATTGCCAAATTAGTACTCCCTAACTAAGTGCACGCTAGAAAATTGGTCCTTTAATAGTTTCTTCAGAAGTAAATGCTTCTTATCATGCTAGATAAGACTCCAGCCATTCATTTTCTCCTTGCTTGGAGCCGTTTTTCTGCATCCCATGCTCCAGAGTGTTGGTATGTCCCTGTACGTCGTCCTGTTTACGTCAACGGGCTATCACCACGTTCATGTTACATTTTTGGACAGTTCAAGGTTATGTGATTTACTGGGTAATCCTACGTTTTTTGAGAAATTAAGTGTCTCTGCGCTCCTAGCCTTTCACAGAGAGCTGCCAGATCCTGCTGCAGTGGGCCTCCCTCCCACGCACAGCCAGCATGACTTTAGATGAGCTTGCCTTCCCCTGTATGGGGCTTTTCAGTTGCGTCAAGCTAGCTCAGTCAGACTCACTGCAGTGAAAAATAAATCTTTTGCCTATCAAGCTCACCTGCGTATCTTGCAACCTACCAGATTAGGGCCCAGTCTGGGACAAGGTAAGATGTGACCTAGCGTTGAATGTTACATTCTGTGTCAAACTGTAGGTCCATCTTTTGTTTCCTTCTAAAGAAGAAATTACAATCTCATTAAATAAATTTCTTAGTTCAAATAGTTGTTGGGTAAGCAGTGTGCCAGGATGACTTCACGTTCCCATATTATAAGCTCCATCTACTGGAATTTAAGTTGGAGCTTTGATTTCCTGATGATAGCACAATGATGGGCATGTGACCAGTTAATAAGGTTATGCACATTTACAGATGCCCTAAATTCAGGAGCTAAACTAAACTTCTGTTTGTCCCAATTCTGCTACATAGCATTCCTGAGAATGTCACCATTGTATGGTTCATGTACACTGCAATATGATTTAACAAATGACAAGCTTTTTCCCTAGATGCCATGACTTCATTCGTTCAGTTATGTTACTTTTCAAGTGATAACACTCTAATTAGCTGCTGAACTTTGGTATCCTTTGCATACCCTTCCCAGTACAAACGTTCACTTATCTCTCCAAAAGTGCTACATGACATCCTTGTTGTTTCAGAAGAACACAGTTACCATTCACTGACTGCCCCCACACTATCTAAGATAAGTGTTATATGACACATCTTCTAATTCAGAGCAGTGCACAGACAACAAAAACTGTCCCTCTGCACAAACTTCTTGGCAGCAAGCTCAAAACACCACCATCTTATATTGAATATTGAGTTACTCTGCTATAACATCGCTGAATATTTAAATCTGGCCTGGACAAGCCAGGGATTCTCTTTCTTTCACATATACAGTGTCTGTACGTGTTACACTGCTGTTTCTGAGCAGCAGTAACCTTGCAGTCATATTGCATTATATGCTATAATTTAACCTCTACAGTCCTGAGCCAAAATTGCCACTGTGTTTAGACTGATTCACAGCGGGAATTCACTCTTTCATAGAACCCTAGTTCAGATACCAAAAAATCAATTTCATGTAAACAATTTAGTTTTGATATTAACTGTATGTATACAAAGAAATATTTTGCTCAAAGAAAAGCTCTGGCTCCATTTTGGCTGCTTCTTTCTTTGTCCTGTGTCTTTCCCAGTGATGAAAAGAATTACAGGAATAAATCTGTACTGCACAGAGTAACACAGTGCAGACACAGTCTTAGACCAGAGCCTCTCAAGCCCTTTCATGCTATTCTCCACATCCTGTTTGACTACTCTTAATTAGTCCCCTACCAGACAACTTCGGATTTTCCACAGTGCTTGAAGAAGCCTGATACTTGGATGGAAGCACTTCCAAAAACTGCTGCAAGAATCCTGTTCTCTCGCTGGGACTCTCTCAGTCCATCACAGGAGAATACTTTCAAGTGAGGAAGCAAAACACTGTGTTGGAGGTTTCAGCACAAGGAATGGGAAACACATTAGTGACATTCCCCTCGAAGACAACTGCTGGAGACCTCTTTGCAGTATGCCATCCATAGATTGAGGACTTCTTGCCAGTGACATAGCCTGTGAGAAGGACCTCAAAAGTAAGCTTCACAACACATTTAAGAGCAGAACTAACAAAATGTTGAATGAATTCCAGCTGGTGAAAACATATGGTAGATTCTCAGTTTTATCTTCACTATCTTTGTTTGCAAACAAACGTACATTTGTTCTTCGTTTGTTTTTTACCCAGTGACTTCAAATGAGTATAATTTTAACTATAAGTCCCTGGTGAACATGCAGTCCCATAAAATCACACCAAATTATGTGTCAAGTATAGAAAGGGCTGTTACAAAGAGGAAGGGAACAATCTGTTCTCCATGTCCGTGCTATACAAAACAAGAAGCAACGGACTTGCGTTGCAATCAGAAAGAATCAGGTTAGACATAAAGAAAACCTTTCCGAGAGTAATGCCAAGAAACACTGAAATAGGTTGCCTGGGAAGGTTGTATTCTCCATGCCTGGTAGTCTTTAAGAACCTATTAGACCAAGATCTGTCAGAAGTGGTATCAGTCCATTGAGCATGCCTTTCTATAGTTTTATGATTGTCCTTTAAACTTTATTAATCTTTCAAGTTTTAGAAAGCTTACATGCAGCTGGAAAATAAATCACTGCTCAACAGTATGGTATTTAAGAAGAATTGCACTTCTTGAATAATTAAGAAGTGGGAGAAAAAATTTTGCTTTCCATATTATAGATGATCATTGAACTGAATATATGGATAGCTATTCTATAACCTACTGCTGGGAAAAGGGCAAATGCTGGAAGACACCATTCTTTTGTTGGTGGTAAGCCCTGGGTTCTTACTGTTTCTCCCAAAGAGCAGAGCCTCAATAAATACTGACATTTCTGACTTTTGCAGAGGACAGGAGTTCAAAGAAGCTTGCATTCTGGCTGAAGAAAATGAGTTGTACGAAGACATTTGCATAAAGAGCTCTGAGCTTTCAGGTTTCTAGCGTTAACATTGCTGTATCCGCCAGCAGAAGCGATCCCACATTAGCACCTGTTGGATAGGCAATCCTAGTCATATTTCTATTCTAATTATTGGGTTTTTTTTTTATCCTGCTGACACTTACTTGGTCATTTTTTCCACTTTTGGAAAGAAAGGACTCAGCAGGCTCCAATAATGTGTCCTACCATCTCTACCAGACAGTGAACATCATAATTTTCTGTGCGGCTGCTGGCACAGAGCACCGATTCTGCATGTGGGTGCAGAGCTAGAGTGCACACACAGCACGTGCATACAGCTGTGGCTTACCCAGTCCGCCCAGAGCTATGAAGTGAGGACTCCCAGCAGAAGTTGTCTGTGTGCTCGATCCTGTAACGTAGGAGTGCAGGGAAGAGCCAGCACATGCCTGGCGTCGCTATGAACTGCTGGTTGATGTCTTTTCTTCACCTATGCTGATTGTTTCTTGCAATGCTCTTTGCTATCCTCACAGTCCTGTATTGCCTGGTATTCTGTGTGATAAAGTGTAACTTGGAAAGAGTCCTGAAACAATAAGAAACTGCAATAATCCACAACTAGAGTTTTTAATAGTGTAAGAACAGGATGTGTATACTTGCCAGTTTTATTTGTGGGATTCAGAATACCATTAAAGCAGTAGAAAAGGGGGAGGGGGGTTTGCTTTGCTTTGCTGTTAAGGGTGGATTGGTTTATTACCGCATTCATTTTAATTAGAATTCCATAATATACCCACATAAAGGTACATGCCACAGTTAAGTTGATATTTTTCTTGCTTTATTTATGACCACATAAAATATGGTTTCCTGAGCGTAATCTCCAAAAGCTCAGGGATTTAAGCTCCACCCCATTTATATATCTTAAACACTACATGCAAAAATAATTCCTTTGGCTCCTCTACTCACCCTCCACACTTTTTAAAAATGGTTCAGGCCAAAGGTAACATGTTGTTTCCTATATGCCAAGTACAATTCAGACAGCATTAAACAGTTGATTCTATACCTACTATTAAAAAAAGTAAACATATATTTGATCTGAGCCTCCTAAAGCTCAAAAGCAGACCAAAACCTGTATTTGAGAGTATTTTGCATTTACAAAGCTAGGAACCAAAATATATATGCACGTGAGATCACAATTGCAAAGACTTTACATAGATAATGGCACAGGTAGCTAGCTAGCTTGATTTTCCAAGTAATGGGATCAAGAGATGTTAATTAGGTGTCTGCTTAACTTAAAGGCTTCTTGAAATCAGACTAAATAGCTAATTGGATGTACCAAGTACTTATACACAGTTATAATTTTCACCGTTAATCAAGTGGAGGACTTCTATGGAATGGAGCAGTATTTCATCCTGAGAGAGAGGAATCTGTGATTCCAGGAACACCATGGAAAAGGGATTTCAGGGATCTAAGTTATTCGCATGAAATTTGGAGTTAGTCTGTCACTCTGAAAACTTCTACTCTTTGTTATTCCCAAAAATTTTCTTGACAGTGAGAACAAGATTCTGCTCAGTCATAGATCTGTTCAGGGATCCAACGTAGAACTGTGCTCTCCCTTTGGGTACCTGTGACTTTGCTCAGCGGGGCTGAGGAGAGAACACCTGGAGCAACGGGAAAATCCCCTTCAAGCACTCACACCCAGTAGAGCATTTGGGAAACAACTAGAGGGACCAATGCTAATTTCTCAGAAGTGCCAGCGACTTGTTCCCCTTGCTGTTGCTTAGGATGGGTCACTCACAACACAGAGCATGGCTTTGGATGGTGGCATACTGCAAAGGACTGAAGCTCTTGAGCAGTCCTGCAGGGACGCTGTGTGCTGGAGATCACATTTTAAGACCCAATACATTTTCCCTGAGTTTGCAGCAGATCCCTGAAGCTGAAGGGTTGAAGCCTTTCAGAACAGAGGCAGCAAAGGAGGGAAGAGGAGGGAATGGGAGGAAGAAAATTCCTTCTGGCCACATGATAGCTTGGAAATGCAACCTAAGGAAATTAGTTTTTAACATTCACTGACCATAATATCTGGTTATGCTGCAAGGCTGAATTTCTGAATTTTGCTCATTTCTTCATTGGAGATTATCAATGCTGTTCTCCGCTGCATTCAGGTTCTCAAAGCGACACCCGGGCTGTTAGTTAATCTGCATATGTTACCTCAGATCAAACTTTCCAATTTTATAAGAGGATATTGACAAATTCATAGGGTTCAAAGAAGGGAAGGGAGAGAGTCTAGACTTCCTGGGAGAGTCCAGATAAATTCGTGATCCTTATTTTAAAAAAGAGAAAGCTATGAAGGGGCTTAAATTTTCTTCCTCTGCATGAGAGATTTATTGTGGCAGAGAATTTTTTTAGCTGGGCAAAAGCTTACCACGATGTAATAGCTAGCACCCTTGACAAGACACATTTTGGTCTACGGTAACATCGTGATGTTTCACAGTGGTGTTCATTAACCACTGGAACTGCTTATTTGAGGTCTGCTGTATCCCTGATGTAAACACTGGATAGCTGTCTGAAAGGTCGTGCTTTTGGTCAGCCAGAAGTTACGGACTTGCTGAAGGAAACCTTGCCAAAGGAACTGCCAAATTCAATTCTGTGCTCTCTATTGTGCAAGACAGATGACTGTAATACTGTAGGTACTGGATTATTACATACCAGAAGCTGCAGATAGTCTGGTACTGAAGTTAAGGATACGTTGCACTGCAAATAGAAGTTGCTAGCCTCCTTCCAAGAATATTTCCAGCAATATTTTATTTATTTTTAATACTCGTCCTTTAAACTGAGGACAATGAAGTCTTTCACAGACAGTGACATTTGGCAGTAAATCTGTCAGAGAATCTCCCACTGATGCCATAGGGAGAGAAAAGTGCTTAGAAAGAACAAACAAGATTGCAGCTCAGAGGAAAGAGGCTTTTTGCATTCACCTGGGCTGCACATGAGCCTTCACTTCACTGGCCAATGGTAAACTGAAGACTGTGAATGCACTGGTTTCTTTTCATGTGTTTCTGATTGTAAGACAGCCCCTCCTGAGGGCTAATTTTTGTCCATGTGACACAGAGTTGATGTTATCTCAGTATCCATGGCTGGAAATTATCTTCAAGAAAGCTGCATGATGAAATAAGTCAGAGATAAATGTATCTCTCTGAAAGAACTCTGTTCCCAAGCTCTTCTCTCTTGTCCTTACCGTCGTTTTATTTAAGGTCTTCTGCTAGACATCTGGTCCCTGAAACTTGAGTGTTAAGGTGGGGAAACCCACCAGCCTTGCCCGCATCATGCCTGGGGTCTGGTGCTGGTGCTGTTAATCATTCCCTTAGCACTGATGAAATACTAAAACTCTGTTCCTCTATTACTTTATCTTAATAATTGCTGAAGAAATGCTTGCAGACATGTAAAACCTTGAAACAGTGGTTTGAAAAACCAATCAGTAAACCATTAGCTTTGATGTTAACAGATTATACTTCACGACTAATGGTATATTTTGCTGTTATTTCCTTTCCGAAAAAAGCAGCAAAGATGGATTTTTAGTTTTTAGGGGCAAAATTGCAGAGATTAACTGCGTGCATTTCATTTATCAAGAGCATTAAGTGTTTTGCAGTGGCTGATGAGTGTGTTTTAGATATACTGAAAACAGATAGATATATAGTTTATTTCTTTTATGTTAAAAGTTGTCTAAAAGAGAGCCATTATTTACATCCTTTATATCTAATCAAGATAAACTCTCAGTCTCATAAATAAGAACAGCCTTATTTGTTTTAGTGACTTATTCGAGTCTGGAAAGATTTGCTGAACAGGGGCTGGGCTCGATAATATTTCACAAAGCTAAAAATTTGGTCTTGATACATTCTTGACACGAGACACATAATTTTTCACATATAAGAACAATTACCTCATGTTTACACAGCATTTAAAGCATGGAAAGTGATTAGATTTTACCATCTCTGGCATGCCCGGGACGTAAAAATTGCTACTGGCTCTTTAAATATGGAAAGACATCCATTTAACGCTCTTTAATTTGGTGCCACTTATCTGTCTGTGGAAAGGTTCACTCCTGGTGCTGGTGATGAGTATGAAATACAGGCCTAGAAATAACTGTCAGAGAGGGAGGAGGCTTTAACCGGGAGATAAGTGTTAAGATAGATCTGCCTCCTTGAATCAGTGGGATGAGCCCCATATCCCGGCGATTCCCACTCCTCGCGGGTTGATAACACCTTCCCGTGGTGGGAGAGGTCAGCCGGCTGCTGCGGGGAGCCTGCACGCCGGCGAGGGAGATGGGTCACAACCAGGGAGAGGAAACGACAGGATGAAGAATTCGAGCTCGCCACCGACAGCTAGCTGTTTGGCAGGCGGAGGTGCGCCAGCCGGCGCTCCCAGGAGGGGAGAGGCATCCTCTCGGCACAGCGTGGAGCTTCGCCACAGGCAGGCTGTGAGCACCTTTCGGAAGGGAACCGAAAACATCAGCGAGGGATGCTTCACGGCTGTGTCCCGGTTCCTCTCCAGAGAGGAGCTCTGCTGAGAAGCAGAACAAATCCAGACCTCAGACCCACAGTTTCCTAGATGTTAGTAGCTTTGCTGGTCCTGACTGGTGTCTGAAGACCAAGCGCATTCTCCTTTCTCTGAGCGTCCTTGCCACTGTCAATGCAGCACCTGTGCTGGCATCTCCAGTAGACTAGCGTTAAGCTCACCACTCTTCACTTGTAGCGCCATAACTGCAGGGATGCTACCAAATTTGCAGCATCTGTGTATATCTGCTTTTTAATCCTCACCACTTCAGTAGCAGTGAACATACCGGCCTTGCTTTGCATGAGATTTGCTTAAAAAAGAGCTTACAGATGGTACTTTCTTTAACACACACTGCACGCATTATCTAATGTTGAGATGAACGTGTCCAGGCACAGAGAGCTTGGCTCAGGGTTTGGGATAATAAGTAGTCTGGGCTGATCTCCTGACCCTCCTCCCCAAGTATGGGCCATACTGATGGCTATCCCAGACTAACAGACTTGTTATTTCTCTGATACATGTGTATCTGTGCCTGGCAGAGAGAGCAGGCCATGTATGGTGTTCCTCCCTGGCCTTTGCCAGAGTTGCCAACTTTCTGGCTGCAGTTTTTGTTCGTTGTCTTTCAATGATGTATTTTCACCTTCTGGAAACACTTCTGCGAACCATCCTTTGTTTGCTTTTGCAGCCTCACGCATGTTAGTAAATAAACACAAATCCAATGTCTGGTGCAATCAGTTTCATAGACCAATGTGTCAAATATCGTTTGTAAGGAAAGGATTTCACGTTGGGAGTTGGGTACCCAGCTTATAGTTAGCTACAATCTATGCAAACCCTTGGTGCTTTGGCCACCCTTTGAGATACAAATCCCTTCACAAACTTTCAGATGCACAATGCTGTGTTGCGGTATTGTTATTCGGGGCATCAGGGGATGGAGCAGGAAGGAAGGAACAAGGTGGGTTTTTTTCAACGAAAAGCATGAAAAAAAATAGTTTCAGGAACTTTATTTTTCTTGTGGGGTATCTGTGGCTAATCAAGGGAAATCAGCACTCCCACACCCTGTCCAAGCTTTAAAAATATGGCTTTAATGGAAACAAATGCTAGTATTTTTAAGTCCAGGCAGGCTGGAGGCCCTCAAGGTTTTCAAACAGAGTAAATCAGAGAGGGCAACACCCTCATAATTTATATCAAGTTTACATAGCTTTCCAAGGTACTAATTAAACCATTTGGTCTCAAACAAAATTTATTCTTCAGTAAACCAGAAATAATAATCTACAGGCTTTGTGCCTCCTTTTCAGAGCAACTGTATACATTGTCTTTTAAAGCCAAAGATGTTTGGGGCACAAAGCCCATATAGATCTTTCCCAATCCTATGTTTAGGAAGTGTATAACTTAAATGGTATAAATGAGAGTGGTATAGCGAGCTAAAGAGTATTGCTGTTGAACTCTCCTGAGCTCTGGCATCAAAGGGAAGGGAGGTGTAGCATCGCATCCAGATTGCATCCAAGCTAAGATAGTTTCAAAACAATTCTGACTCTATGGAGATGCACGTGCGTGGCTGAAATGGACCGCTCCAAACCCAAGCGCTGTGACAGATCAATGATGCCTCTAAGGTGAGTCTCATGTTTGGAGCGAGCCTCTTGAAAGCTGATCCTTACCCAGGTTATTTATTCCTTTGGCTGTTTACAGCGCTGTTTACAGCACTGTCCCAGCCTTGCGGGGCTGTGTCCCCAGCTACAATTTGCCATCACATAACCCTCCCTCTGACCCGCTGCCGCGGCGGGAGAAGCACTGTGTCAACAAACAGCACAACATTGGCAATGCTTCAGAGCCTGCCTGAACCTCCGCACCGCCGCCGCCACCGCCATGAGCGAAAGTAATTAGAGACCGTTTGCATAGGTTGTTAAGAAATGTGTAAACAGCAGTATAAACAACAGCAGGTCAGGTCAGGGAAGGAGGCTGGCACTCGGTGAGGCCGCGGCTGGAGCTGGCCCAAGTGTGAAATTCCCAACTGGGAGAGAACATTTGGAAAAACAACGCAATCGAGGTTTATCAACACAAATCATCTCTTAAGTGGCACATTTTATTTAGAGTATGTGTGGCCTCCATCTAGAAGAAGGGAAGTTTTTATCAATCCGAGCTTTATCACTTCCAGATATCTCTTTCTTTGTTTACTGGCGGTGCGCACAATGCCTTCATTTTGAGCGGTCCAGTTTAAACACAAGCGGGGCTGGCTTTTTTTTGTGGGGCCCGCAGTGAACTGCCTGTGCTCCCTTCTCAGAACCATGCTCGTAAATCTTCACTTCAAGCCCTGAAATGCCTCTTTGTGACCGTCACCCTTGAGAAACGCGGCATCCTGGCCCCGATTCATGAATCTGCTTCAGCTTGTGCTGAAAGACCCTCCCTGCTCAGAAAAGCGCTCCGAACCTTGCTCAGCTTTGAGGAAGGGCTTGAATGTCTTTCTGAGGAGGAGGAGGAGGGGTTTTCTGGCATGGGTCAGAAAATTGGAGTCACAGGGCACTCTCGGCAGGGACAGGAGTATATAAATAAACCCTACATAAACCTAAAGTAAGCAGGATGGGAATTGCCTCTTAAAATTCAATCGGGAAAGCTTCCTGGGTGTCCTAAACTCCTAGGTGGCCGCTGCACCCTGTTTGACGCAGTGCTCCTTTTCCCCAGAGCTGGCACTCGCCCTGAGATAAGCCAACAGTCCCTGTGGGCAGCTCCCACCCATGTTTCAGGTCCACAACATGCACAAACGAGGAGACATCTGTAGGTGTGGAACCACAGTCTGATGTTATTCTTTGCTTGTCTCCCCACAGCAGTTGTTATAAGAGGTTTCCAGAGATTCACAAATACCAGATCTTTCCCTGTGAGGCAGCCTGGCATCGTTAGTCTTATTTTACAAGAGGAGAAATGAAGCACAGAGAAATGAAGGAGCTTGTCTAAGGTTGACTAAAAAACCCAGTGGAAGAAGTGAGAAAAACAGCATTATCCCTCTGCCACTGTTCTTCACCAAGAGGAGTTCATCCATCTCCCTGTGTATGGGTAACATGGGTGTTACCAGCTAGATGGTCTTGCCAGCACTACGGAGCCGCTTTTGCTGTAGTTTGCAGAGCCCCTGAGAGAAATGCAGCCTATCCCCACAGTTTTCCTGTCACTGGCCTAGTCACACAGCCATGATGCAAGGCAACGCTGCGTCACAAGTTGGATAGGTCAGTATTTGGGCGCGGTGGCTGGAGCAACCCCTTCTGGGAAACATGCTTCCCACCCCACACCCTGCATGTTGGCAGAAGGCAGTGGTGGCTCTGCTCCTGGCCAGCACTGGCTGTTTACAGGCAAGAGGAGGTGTTCGGCAGTGTGGGCTGAACCCACTGCCCAAACACTTGTTCATTGCTTCAGGGAAAAGGCAGCAGACCAAAGGGGCTCATCCCATTGGCCATAAGTCGGACTTTGCTGTGTTAAGCCAACAAAAGTTATTTTCTGCCCATACCAGGGGAGTACTCCAGCATTACAGTGTCAGCTGGGGGACAGGAATATTTCACTGCTGATCTGGTATAGCAATCTAAATGTACCAGCATCAATCAGATCATACCTTTAAAAGCCTCTTCTGTTAATGTACAGGTTATGTGTGGAAGCTAGTCATAAAGCTGTGTCTTCACCTTCTCAATAAGCCCTAAGCTACTCTCCTAAGCTCTTCCTGAGGCAAAAATATGGCTCACACTGTGACACTAAAACTATGATGTGACATTTATTACCTTAAAATATCTGAAATAAAGGAGTACTAGGGCATGGTCCTGGCCCTGTAAGTGGCTTCACTGTGCAGGCAGCATTGTCTCCTGGTCAGTACAGATCATGTACAGTGCAATAGGCTTTCAGTAGATCTTAAGGTACAGACACGACATCGTCTTTTAGAAAAACAACAGAGAAACAACTTCTGGCTACAGAAGATTGTCCTTCACATTGTGGGAAAAAAAGTGGAAGGGAGTAGGGAAAGGCAAAGTTCATGGGGATCTATGCAAATGTTGGTGATAAAGACCACCAGCCAGTGCACGGTCAAAAGACAGTTGCTGTAGTCATCTGAGAGCTGATCTCTGATGACTTTCTTTGCTCTATAGCCAACAGTTTTCCTATCAGCCAGCAAGACCATTCAGGAGATGATACCCCTGATCCACCTCTGCAGATGTGATGGGCATCCAGGACGTCAAAGGAAGAGTTAGGCTGCTGCTGCTGGTATTCTCTAACTCTTCCCTTTGTTAGAGTTTTTCTCAGTTTGCCTCAGTTTACCTGACATGGGCATAAGGCCTCCAGGTGTGTATTTCTTCAATATCTCACAAAACATTTTTAGAAATTGGCATCACGTGTGCCTCCTTCCGGTCTCCAAGTACCAGTTCAATTTTAAGCAAGAGGTTACACAGCACCCTTAGTGATTCAGCTATTTTTAATTTGATTCCCTTTAAATACTGCCTGGTCTTGATGATTTCTGATGTAACATTTTGTCAGTTAGTTCCATAACCTCTTCTACAGCTGAATCCTCTGGTAAGACCCCACACAGAAAGGTTCAGACTTGGCAATGTGACTAGAAAAAAGAACCAAACAAATAAAAAGTATAAAGCCCAAAGCAGCAAGAAGCCTACCAAACAAAGAGCTTTCCCCCGGTTACGGGCACCGGGTCTATTTCTGGATCATTAATTTCTTCTCTGAGTACCTGAAATTCAAAGGGTTCTTGTTCCTGTTGTTTTCATCTCTCACCAAGAACAGTTGGGTCATCATCTTCCCTTTTCTCCTCTCCCTTGGAAATGGTCTTTGAGGAACAAGGAGGTTCACAGGCTCCCCCAGAGAATGCCCACTTCTCTGAGAAATTATGTCCATCTCCTGATTTAAGACACAATCCAGTTTGTCACACCTCCTATTGCAAAGATGGCCCAAAGCTTTTCTCAGCAGGGTAGCCAGAAGTTAATTGTTCTGGTAATAACAAGGCTGGGGAAAAGTCAGGTCCTGCAAGTCCATAAACTGTGACCGTCAGGTGCTAAAGTAGGGAGCAAGAAGGAACAAAGACCTGTGGGTCAACTGAGAGAGGTCCAGACACAGAGCTGCAGGGATGCAGGACACCTGGATGAGTCAAAGATCTTGAGCCATCAGCTACCTAGACCCCCACACCAGCTACCATGTGATTGCTGTATTTTGGTAAGGTATTAGGCACCCTAAAACCATCTTTATCATCTCATGGAGCTTCAGCCTTGGTCTCATCACACAGGGACAGTTGGAGTCTTATGGCCTCTTTTGAGCCCATTAATACTGGCAGCACCATGCGGAGTTCAGTACCCAGCTCCAGTTTATTTAAGGTTTGCTTTAAAAAAACATTATGCACTGAATTTTATTAAATCAACTTAATAGGAGCTGTGAAGTAAAATAAATAAATATGGAACTCATTTCTGCAGTTAGTGGGAATTATTCTGTTTGTTTACAAAGGCCATTAAAAGCTTACTGGAGGTGTTCATTTCAGCAAGGAGGCCTCATTGATGGATCAGCGCAGCCTTGCCAAAACTGTATCCAAAATTTCACAGCAGTGCTCTCATTAGGCTCTAACAGTTAAAAGAAAACACAACTGAAGAGAACTATTAATGTTTCCCGGTGGCCTCCAACCTCTTCCACATTAGTTTTTCCCAAACCACACCGCATAAAAACTTTTAATGATTTTGGGGGCTGGTAGCTTGCAAAAAGGACAGAAAAAGGAAGAGCTGAGTGTTTTGCGTTCTTAAAAGAAGGCACGTTAAACCAGAAACCTTGATAACTGCAGAGGTGTTTAAGCTGTCTCTGATAAAATGCTCAACAGCAGAGAAAGAATTATAAATCTGTAAAAAAGTAAGAATGGTACTGCAGAGTATTAAAATCCCCATTTTAAAATGTGAACTAAGCATTTCTAAGGTGTGAGAGTTCAGGGCCGTCCCTTAATTGCCAGAAAACACTAATTTTAGCTAAGTTTCAATATGAACACATGGAGCCATTGTATGTTTTCACCCACAGATTTCCATAAGCCTACACACTTTTTCATTTTTATACTTTTCGTATCAAGCAATTAGAATTACAGGTCTGGAATAGTTTCTTGTCTAAACACATTCTATATTTGCTTTTAATCATTTAATGGTTTTCAAATACAGGTGATCATCTCTGCTGCCTCCATCCTTAGCCAAAGTAACTCAAGAAGTGACCTGTTTTTAGAGAGGTACACAGCCCTCTGCTACACTGGTGTCAGGAAGGGGCTTGGGTACTTAGCACCTCTGGATGTAGCACCTCTGGATGTAACACCTTTGCCCTGGCTGCACATCTCCTGAGCAACTGCTGCACACTTGCAGCTTCCTCTGCAAACATTTTCAAACACTGTAAGCCACTTTGCTGAGCATCATCAAAGAGAACTTGTGTTGAGTGCCACAGTGGCACAGATGACTTCTTCCTGTAAGTAGCTGGCACAGGTATCTTGAGACCCTGGTGTGACCCTCCACGGTCGGGTGAGACCTTGAAGAACAGTCTGAACCCCGTTAGTACAGTTTGCCACAGATCTTATGATAAAATCTGCCTTGTATCAGAGGGCTGGAGCACCTCTCCTATGAGGACAGGCTGAGAGAGTTGGAGTTGTTCAGCCTGGAGGAAAGAAGGCTCCAGGGGGAGACCTTAGAGTGGCCTTCCAGTACTTAATGGGGGTCTACAGGAAAGATGGGGAGGGACCATTTATCAGGGACTGTAGTGATAGGATGAGGGGTAAGGCTTTTAAACTGAAAGAGGGTAGATTTAGATTAGATATTAGGAAGAAATTCTTTACTCAGGGTGGTGAGATGCTGGAACAGGTTGCCCATGGAAATGGTGGATGTCCCATCCCTGGAGGTGTTCCAGGCCGGGCTGGATGGGGCTTTGAGCAACCTGGTCTAGTGGGAGGTGTCCCTGGCCATGGCAGAGGGGTTGGAACTGGGTGATATTTAAGGTCCTTTCCAACTCTAACTGTTCTATGACTGTACTTAGGCTTTTAGGAACCAAATACCAGTCACTCCCTTTTCATCTTTGGACCGGTAATTTGCAGGAGAACTAAAGAGGTTAGGCATAATTTGATGGCTTTGCACCTCTTCTTACTTTCTCACCTTCTTACCTTCTTCTTACTTTCCCTCAGTGACAGTAACAACTTTTTGCCATGATGTGCAAAAGCATGTGACTGCAGTTACCAACTGGAAGAGACAGGTTACAAGCCACTAAGGACCAGGTCCTCAGAAGAATGTCACGTGCCCCAGAAATTTGGGGGCCTACTGGCTGCCCTCTGAAGGCCTTTCCCTACATCCTCTCCAATACCACTGTTGTGCCAGCCCAAAACCTCTGCATCTGGATGGGTCTCAGCTCAGGAGTGTGGCCACAAAGGAAGGAGATGCAAGGAGGAGGAGGTGGTGGTCATAGTGGCCATTTTTCCTGTCATCTTCTTCTTTTAGGGTCCCACCAAGAAAGCGGTGATGCAGCAGCCCAGAAGAGCTCAAAACAATGACACATACACGCCAAGCATGCCTGAACAAGCATGTACCCCACTCTGGCTCAGACTGTGCCCCTGTGAAGGAAGGATGGAAATAGTGAGTGAGCATCACAGAAAGGGCAAGGCAGACTGCAATGCCAAGCCTTCATCAAGGCACATCCGCAGTGCCTGTCTCTCCTCTCGGGAGTTTCGTGTGATCAGCATTAAACAGTCACTAGATAAAATACATAGACAAGCCTGAGGACGCGACTAGGATCCAGAGCCTTGAACAGGAATGAGATAAACTAGAGAAATGGGATCCAAACAGCTCAGAGGATATACTAAATTCCTAGTGTGGGAGGAAGAAAAACAGTATTGTACAACTTTCAGCTGTGAAGATACTCAGACATTAAATATCTTATGTCAAGTTCTCCACCTCAATCGGTTTTATTTTATCTTTGTTTCAATAGCCTTTTTTTCTAAATCTAATCCACATATGACTAAGTCATGTGAAAGATCCAGGCTAGCTGTTGATTTTACAGATTACAGGGAAGATATGAGGGATGCTCTGGCTGTCCCCTTTCCATAGCAATAGTGAATAACAACCACTGAGAGCTGTGGCCTTTCAACGAGCAGCTACAACAAAGCAGATTTCCTAGAAGACCGTTAAACAGAGATAGAAATCTCTTTAAAATCTTTATTCTGCTTTGCTAATCAACTGCCTCTGCTGTTTAAAGTTGGAGCTTGTTCTATACATTTTCATTATTTTAGAGCATCCCCTGCCAGACCCATTGTAAAGGTTTCTATTAAAATCCTTCTTACTGTAGTGAGATGACTTTTTTTTCCCAAAGACTGATTTAGTAGAAACTTGGCACCAAAAAAAGTATTTCTGTTTCATTACTATGATATATAAAAGTTCATGGGGCTTTCAGAATATTCTTTCTAAAAAAAAAAAAAATCATTAGCACATGCTGGAATACAGAACTTACTGGCAATTATACAGTAGCAGTCTTTCAAACACATACTTCCCATACTGTTTCTATGACTATTAGTGATCATTCTTAAAATGCAGAGTGAGTATTGGAATAAAATTCATACTCTGTAAATTTTTTTGAAACATTGCTCAAGTAGCTTTCATGATAGTTTGAATGCAAAGAGACAGCTTGAAATTTTTTTAAAGCCTATTTAATTTATACTTCACATTATTTTTTTAAAACATACTTCTAGCATTTTTATTATAGCAAGTCTTTTCAGTGTAGCCCACTAAATTCTTGTTTGGCTCTCAAAAATAATAATAATCTTTAGCACTTACATAGTGCTTTAGGTTTTTAAAGTGTAACACAAATATTAACTAATTAATGTTTGTTCAACCCAGACTGGCTTTATAAAGAGGCTGCAGTGAGTGAAGTGAACGTTTTCCCTGTCACTATTAACAAGATTAAAGGTGTTGATGTTGTACAAACACAGAAATGAGGCACAGTTTGAAATAACCCACCTGCTATTGATTTTGGCCAAAATAGGGGTAATCTCAAACTCGTAGATTACTTCTAAGTACTATCAAAGGAGAAAACCAGAAAGTGCTTGTTTGCCTGCTTTGGTAGCCGACAGCAAGTGCTGACGATGGGAAAAAGCCTTCACTTTCCATCTTTGAGTACATACAACTTTTCAGCAGCATGGGAAGTGATTTTAGCCACATACCGACTGGGTCATGTTGGCATGCCAATGGGCACAGGACCTACAGGGGACAGTGCCCTTGCATGCCGCTACCCTCCCACCTTTCCTTTCTCCCCCTTCTCACAGCCAGGCTTAAGCCTTCTCCCCCACTGAGTCCTCAGGACTTGGACCACAGCTTTACATCAGAGATGTTTTCTAACATACATTTGTTTTTAATATATTAAAAAGTTGATTGAGTAATCTTTACAACAGATGAGGTTTCCTGTAAATCAGGACCAAAAGATTACCTTATTCAGTCATATCTGATGTGGTTGCCCAACAGTCCTCTCTACAACATGCTTCCCGCAAAAGTCCCCAAATTTACTGGGCTTCTGGACCCACAATAATGATGTTGCAATCATTTCAAAGTATGACTCTGGCATGTGTTCTGGAAATAACATGACCATAAA
This sequence comes from Himantopus leucocephalus, assembly GCA_003993805.1. Taxonomy (NCBI): domain Eukaryota; kingdom Metazoa; phylum Chordata; class Aves; order Charadriiformes; family Recurvirostridae; genus Himantopus; species Himantopus leucocephalus. Next base: position 86,818,978 of record RSEF01000003.1, on the reverse strand, counting down.
CATAACTGGAAGTTTCTAACTGTCAGTGATTTCATACTGACTTTAACAATAGCCAGTAAACATATAGTTCAGACTGTAATCCAATTTTCTCAGTAAGATTAATTTCAGTAAGATGCTCCAGATAATACTTTCTTGTGGGATTACTGCACAGCTTGGGTGGTTTATCATTCAATCTTAATCTTTTATTAATGCACTGTATATGTTATATATGACCCCAAACCCTTGCCAGTGCTGTGTTCCTAAACCCATGGTATCAATTAGCTGTTTCCACGTTGAGTTTTGACTGCTTTAACACCACTGGAATTTCACTAATCACATTAGACGTTAGCACCATTCACAGATTTCTATTCTTACACATTCCCAGTGCTCTCAGCCATCCGCAGCTGACATCTACAGTGCAGGCAGAAACACTGTGGAGACTTTTCTGCTCACGACGTCCCTCCGACACTGGGAGAACATGCCACAGCTGCAGGGCTCCATGCTGACATATCTACTAACAGGATTAGGACTTAAACTAGAAAAAACATATGTCATTCGCAATATAGCTGGAGAGCTACCAACAGCTGTAATTAAGGATGCCTATGCATTTCCATGCTAAGCCCCTGTTTTCATTTGCTCATAACTTTCCAAAACTTTCACCTATAAGGCTGAACTTTTACAGTCCTGCTTTCTGCCAAATTGTGGCTTTTTTTGCAGTTGTTGAAAGTTTGAGGAAAAAGCAATGTATCCATTTTTTTTGAATGAGAGAAGAGAGAAATGTAAAAAAACCCTCTCATCTAAACACGTGGATTGGAACTGATTTATGCTGTATTTTCTATTTCATCTAATTTTCATACGGCATTTTTAACTCTTAAATTATATTTCAGCAGCTGGCAAGTATGGGATAATTTTTTAATAAGGCAACACAAATAATGCAACACACTTTTCTGCTACACCTTGAGATGCTCAGTTACAAAATTTTACAGATCCAATTTAAATACCTGCTTAAAAATTATTTTCCTCTCAGCGGTGTGGAGAGATTGCAGAACTCCACTCTGAATATGCGGTCGTAATAATACTCCTCTTCAGTTTCTCGGTATGGAAATCAGGAATGAGCAAACCATACTGACCATGCAGAGTGCCATGACACTTTCTTGGCCTGTTTGAATACACCGTGTGGCACACAAGTGCTCAGTGGTATGAAATATGTGAATATTATTGGCGGTTGCAAATGTCTCGGACTGCTTTGAACATGAAGGACTTTTTCAAGCCTTTCTAAGTCTATGCCTCATGTCCCCCTTTCTACCTGATGGAAAGTGATCAGTACCAAAAATGTTAAGAACTTTTTAAGACAGAAAGAGCTTTTGCCTTACCAACTTATTTCATTCCTATCTTTTCCCATTGTTCATCCTGTCTCATGCTGCTGTCTGGGTGTTGAATTTAGGCTTTTGTAACAGCAATCTCACAAGTACTCACTCTGTGAGAAGACATTGAGATGCTGGAGCATGTCCAAAGAAGAGTAACGAAGCTGGTGAGGGGTCTAGAGAATAAGTCTTGTGAGGAGAGGCTGGGGGAACTGGG
>RSEF01000003.1:86794457-86817318 GCA_003993805.1 Himantopus leucocephalus | reverse complement strand
CATCTAGTCCACCCCCCCTGCAATAAGCAGGGACGTTTTCAACTAGATCAGGTTGCTCAGAGCTCCATCCAACCTGACTGTGCAACCAAACATCCCCAATGCAAATCTCAGGCCTCTTCTCCAAGGCACAGATATGCAGTGCTTGTCGATGAATTATTGGAAGAACTTTTTTAGCCCGCAAAAAGCAACCTATTCTGCTCAAATCTCTTAGAAGCACCAGAACTTCATAGCTGAAACCTGCCCAAAGGCCAATCTATACCAAGGACGTACCCCAGAAAAAAAAAGCCCAACTCATTCCCAAATGGTTGAAATCTGGTGAAACTATTAGCAGCTGAAAGCAGGATCTTACAATGAGAATTGTTAGATAATAGATGCAGTAGTACCATCTTCACCTATATTATTTATGCATCCATGTAGGATGTAAGTAAAAGATTGATACATAGGAAAAAACTGTGTTGCGCCACTTGGAACACATCATGTTAGTTTCATGATTTATGTTTTTAATATAGCCACTCCTCTTACTTTGCCTACTATGGAGCCACAAATACAGCTGAAAACAGACTGTAGCCCAGCATATAAAAAGGAAATGGGAGACAACAGAAAATGTCTGTTCATCTACATCTTATCCTTGTTTAATTCCCACCAATGTGACGTCAGCCTGTTAAAAAAATCATAGATCTGAAAAATCCACGTATTTTCTAGATTAAAAAAGGAGAGCAAAACTCATCAAACAAACTTTTTGCTGCAAATAATTCACTTAGCTGTAGAACTCACCAGCTAAATAGCCCTATTGTTTTACCTTGAATTGGGGAAATACTCATGTAGCGTGTCAAAAATTGTACCCCAAACTTTTTCAGTTTGTTCTTGAATTACATGCAAATAACCTTCAGGAGGTGGGGGCTGTTTGGTTTTGGTGTTTCTCTCCCACTATCAGTTTGGAAAAATAATTATCCTTCCTGTACCTCTCATGATCTTTTCCCAACAAATGAAGTGGGCTTTTTTGCGGCCAGCTTGAATCTCAGCTGACTGCCTGTACTTTAACGGTTCCCTCAGATTTTAAAATCCAAATAGCTGGAGGCAGCACCCTGGTCTAGCAAGAATGGCTCTCCAAAGCCTCAGTGGATCCACTGGAAGCTATGAAGTGCAATGCAGTCATTTCAGCTAAACATTACCGGCTCCTGACCCTGGAAAGGGAAAAGTCAAAGTTCTTTTGGAAATGACACATTGTGACCTGCAGTCTGCTGTAGCACATTAAGTCTGATAAATGATCAGAAATGATGACTTAAACAAGCATCTAAGAGAGAGTATTTTGCTTAATGTACCCAGCAGTTAACCTTATGTAGTCACGTTGCATAGTGGGCTCATTTGGAAGCCGTGTAGGTTTAGCTAAGAATAAACAAAGCGTTGCAGTACCATTAAACGTTTTCTGCGTCTTCCTTCTGTGTTAATGTGGTTCAGTGCTTCTGTCATGAAAATGAGCTAAATGGAGTTTCCCACACTCTTGATCACAAAGAGTGCACTATGTTGCCTTTCCGATAGATGTTTTGTACTTTCCTGAACACATGCCTGTTTCAAGAGTAAACCTTGATTTTCATAGCGCTGAAGAGGTCTGCAGCATAGAAAAGGAGCAAACACAAAAGCAGAAAAAAGTGGAAGTGATGTCAAAAAACATGCAACTTTTCCAGGTGGCAAAAAATACCTATATATGCACAAAAAGAAGTTAACTTTTTTCCCACATCCGCAAAATGCTCTCCAAGTGAAATGCCAAATCTAATCCTCCTGCCTAATAAGTTCTCAAATTTTTAATTTAGGCACTTATTCCAGAGCCCTATAGGTACCAGAATAATGTGAGCTATTTCTCTGTATTAAGTTGCTCAACTATAATGACTTCATCATTTCATTTAAGCACCTGTTCTGGAAAATAGGTCCTGATCCTGCAAACACTCACATCTAGTGAGTATTCCCATTTGAACTCTAAAAATTGTATCCCAGCTCTTCGGGGTGATTTACGGCATACTATTAGAAGCATCTATAAGCACCTGAAATGTGTCAGTGGATGAATATGAGCAATAATAGTAAATATAGTTTATGAGTTAAGCAGCGCACTGATATTGGCGGCCAATGCTTGGCAAAATATTCAATCTCCCAACTCCTGTTTGAACTCCCCACTGGCTTCAGTTGGAATTCAGACTTTAAATGAGGAGTTAGGAGCCCAGATGCTTTGCTGATCATGGGCCTTTGGCTGCAAAATGCTGAGTTTTCCCAAAGGACCCAGTGGAAATGATAGTAGAGAGGTATTTACACATGCATAACTCCTCTTGGACTTTGTCTGCTGGAGGAAAATCTCCCTTGATGTTCAACTGTCTTTCTTATTTCTCTCACAGTCTTTCTAAAAAGCATAAAGTCAGCTTTTTCATAGAGACCTGTATTACCAATAAACTGAAAAGGTGCCCATATCCTGAGGAAGGGGTTAGGATATGCACTCTGGCCATTGAGGCAGACAACCCAGCTCTACAATGTCAAGAAGGAATGGCCAGCTCCCTTACCCACAAAATAATTTTATTTTCTTAGGGAGAGGAAGTCTGCTGTCTTTGCTTCCCCTCCGCCTCTGCTGCTTCTCTGCAGGCATCCCTGACCCCTGTGCAGAGAGGAGGGGTGAGGCAGGATTCCCAGAGCTCCAGAGGGGAGGGCAGGGAGGGTGATTTGAACTTTCCACACTCGAGGTATCACTGTGCTCACAAAGTCAAAGTCCAGCTCCTCTCCTCTGCTAATGCCCAACCTACCTTAGGCTTGGTCAGCCTGGTGAAGATATTCTTCAAATGTGGTGCTTCCTTTCTCACATGGTAAATAGCTCCAAGATTTGCTCCGCTATTAGATGCTTACAATATAATTACACCAGGAGTGAACTTGGCCCAACACACTTAAATATTAGCTTATGTTCCTACTCCTACAGTAGCATGAGTAGAAGATCTGTATCCATGTAAATACCAGAATTTTCTCCACTACTTTCCATCTTATTTTAGCCTCCTACTTGCAAATCCGCTGGAATCTTTTGCATTATGTATTGTTGAGCTGTTTCTGTGCGGGTCGAGCTTGGCTGCAACTGGGATTCCTTTTCTTTTTGTTTTTCAAGTTAGCATCTTAAAGAAAGGAAAATAAACACGAAGTCAGAATTTCCTGCGGGACAGTGGGAAGGGGACAGGTCAGATCAGCTGTAAGATGGTGTTATTTTCCCAGGATAAGCTCTCCTTTCTTTTTAGTACTTTTTTTTTTAATCATGTATTTATTTATTTATTATCCACTTCTAAAATCACCTACAGACCCATGGACAAAACTGAAATATTCCATGTTTTTCAGAAATAACAGAGTTCAAATTGCCAAAGACCACCTCTAGGGTGAATTCCCTGTGCTTGGTGTTGTGCTTACAGCACAGATGCCTTCAAAAGAAAAAAGTATCTGAAAGTAGAAGACCTAAATTGTGCTCTTTCCTTGTTCAACCTGCCTGGAAGTAGCTGTTGCTGTTCTGTCACTAGTATCACCCTTTCCTCACTCATCTCTGACTAGTCCATGAACAGTGCAGGNCATCTCTGACTAGTCCATGAACAGTGCAGGCTCCAGAGGGTAGTGAGAGCCTACTGCTGACCTTGCATAGTGCCAGACCATTAGGACGATGGTTTGTCCTTAAGCATGGGTATAAGGAACATGACCGATGANTTCCAGAGGGTAGGGAGAGCCTACTGCTGACCTTGCATAGTGCCAGACCATTAGGATGATGGTTTGTCCTTAAGCATGGGTATAAGGAACATGACCGATGATAGTAATTTTTCTCCCTAGAAACTTCACTAACTTCATCTGCAACAAATTTCTGTTCTCTGTCCGAGCTAGTTAACCCAACATATTTATGCTTAGGTATTTCTTTGGGGCACTGGCTTGAAACGTCTGTTTGGGAATTCCTCTCTTGGGAAACTATAGCTAACATCTAAGACGAACCTGGCATACAAGCTATCACACACAAGGTCAGAACAAGTAGACATGGCTATCATTACAGCAAAGACAAAATGTTGGGGAGCCTTTGGAAGCAAAGCAGGAGGAATTTCTCAACACAGGTCCATTCTTATCGCTCAAGCAGCTTCTTTGCATGGAGACGTGCCATATGCAGAATTGTGCTCCTCTGAAGCAGCAGTGATGTGCTTCGCTGTACACATCGCCAGAAAAGATATAAATAGTGGATGATGTTAACAATGATTGCAAAGTGAAAAATGAGGATTCCACACCTCATTTATCTGCAAACAGTACATGTTATATACTTCATTACTTATTAGTTTGTCCTCCTAAAGGGAACGTGCAGGGGAACCATCAAAGAGCAAGGGCAAATGGAAACGATGACTGTGCCTATCTGCAGGGAAGAGGACGGTTTCAACACTCACCTCTAAAGCCATAGGCTGGGCTTTTACCTCCTGTTCAGCCCTCACTCTCCCCAGCAGAAGACCAGCCATGAAGCTTTCAGGACTGAGATCTTCACTGCAAAGACTCCTCTAATGATACCAGTGGGCTACCTAGACCCACATTCCCAATGTGTCAAGAAAGTGTAACCACCTCTTTGAAATCAACAGGAGATCTTCCCTAGATGGACCAATCTCTGCACACTGAGGGCCCCATGCACATGGGGCACTGTGACCCTTAGGAATATATGCCTAGCTGAGGTTCGGAGTATTTGGCTGTGATCCTGGAGTAACCTCAGTGAAGTCAATGGATTTTCCTCAGATTTACTTCAGTATAATGAGCTAAGAATTTGGACCTCTGTGCCATATTGTGTGGATTTTGATTAATTTTAAATAAAGTTTCCACCTTAAATGAATTGCAAGTGTTATCTGTTTTTATATATAACTTCATGCTCTTTATTATTTAAAATGTCCAATTTGCTAGATGAAAACATAAATACTGACTGCAGCTGTAGAATTTAATAAAACCTCAGGTTTGAGCTAGCAAGTGAAAAAAAGTATATTATTGGAAACTTGTGGTCAAACTTGAAGCTTGAAGGAAATATTTTAGCACTATCACAATATTAAATTGCAATCATTATTTAATTTATCTTCTCTGAAATGACTTAAGGGAAGTGCACCAAAAGCCCTATTTACCTAAGCCAGGAAATAAGTCAGTGATCAGCTAGGTGGATGAAGTAATTGAAAGCTGACAAGGGACAATATAATGCCACTATTGTAACAGCACTTAGAAGTATTGTTTGACTTTGACCTGCTTAGGAATAAATGTTGCACAGTTTTCATTTCATCCAGAAAAAAAAAAGTGTACAGCAATAAAATGTGTTCCTTTTACTGAATTCTTGATATTTTTCTTTAAATTGAAAAATATCAGCTTTGGCACATCTGGAGGAAAGGAATGTTCCCCACAATTACCAAGATTTTGAAAAAAATATAGATATATTAGAAATTAAGGTATTCACCAGTCAGTGCTTCCAGCAAAAAGCCTGAACCCCTGGGCAACCTGTGCATTTCAATTGTCACTTTGAACTTTGGAACAAAGGGTAGACTGTAAAACCAGTTTATAAAAAGTATTATGAGATACCACAACTGGCATTTTTATGACCTTATTAAACTACATCCAAGTGTCATAAATTATATGTAATGAAAGTGAATAGGATCTCTGACTTGATTTTAATATTAGGAACATGCTTATTAGTTTAAGGGTATTTTTCTGAATAAAGGGGGTATTTTTGTTGTTCTCTTACTTAAGCAGCTGATGTTATGTGGAAGTCATAAATGCCAGATTACATTAAGTTGTTTTTGTTCATATCATAATTTTGTTAGCAAATTACTTGGGAGTAACGAGCAGTTTTTCTCACTAAGTAAAGCTAAAGGTGTTAATTTAGACTCAAAGTACTTCACATTCTTATGACCAACATATCGACTGACCAACTTGAGACATAAAAACCAAATTATGGTTCAGAAAAAAACTTCTGTCTTTCAAGAAAGATTGTTCAGAAAATGCTGTAACTTTTTTTCCCCAATACCCTGTCTCTGCAGTAGGAGAAAAGTTGCAGATGTTGGTTCAAAGAAACCCCATTTTTAGATCTGTTACTGGTTTAGATGGAGAGCTTATGTCCAAAAGTAGCATAAAAATGTGTCGATATATATCAGAAGCAGAGAGTTCACCACAGGGGGATATTATCTGTGCCATTCTCTTGAGAACATCAGTTAGAAGTACCTCATTGGACCAAAGGTCCATCTGAGCCAGCAGTCTGTCTGCAACGCTACCCAAAAGGGAAAGTCTAGGAAAGAAGATAAGAGTCATGAGAGCAGAGCATGTACTTGTGAGACTTTCTATTCTCAGCCCCTTCATCCTCCTCCAGTCATTTGCAGCACTGGGAGGGAGAATTAGGGAGAATGTCCGTGAGTTGCAGAGGCAGCTGTAGCAAATGTTCGGTTCCTGTTACAAGAAAATGAGTGGTATTTGCTATTTGTCCATCTATATCCCATGTAGCCAGCCTGCCTGGCTTTCCTGAGCATGGAGCACAGCAGCTCCGTGTTCCCCAGAAGTCAAACATGGGAGCCCGGGGATGTGAGATAAGAAGGATCCCCCAACACTTATCCTTAAACTGCTCAATACGTGCTCACCATCTCTTCCAAGAGGTCCCAACTACTGCCAGGCCCAGACAACGTCGGCCTGCAGTCCAGCAACTTCACTATCCACGGTGGCCAGGAAAATACCTTCTGCAGACACTAGCATGCCTCCACTGGGATGACCGGCAGGGATGTCAGCGCTTCATTCAGCCAAAACTCCTGAAAAGCAACAAGCATCAGCCAGCTGTCAGGATATAAATAAAATTGTGGCTGATGTTCAGGTGTGCTTAGCAGAAATTTTGCTTCTATAGGGATGACAGAAGGGTCTCACGTTCTTCTTCTCCTGACGGAAATTTGTTTTAAAAAAGACGGGGAAAAAGTCACCACAACATCCAAAAATATGTTGCGGCCATTCCTGAGACCTGTGTGTCAGAAAGCACAACAAAAATTTACACAGTGTATTTTAAGCTTTTGAAACATTAAGAGTTGAACTGGGCTGGGTTGTACACTAAAGGGAATGGCAACACTTTTTGCCCCACAATTATTCATCGTCTTGCAGGGAGAACTCCTGTTCTGCACTGGGAGCTGAGATTTTTGCAGAGCCCCAGGGTGCCATTTTATCTCCCACTTCTTTCTGCAACATCCGGTCTCCTCCATTCTCCTCATCAGCTTATCAAGGGCCCGAAGAGCACGGGGTGCTCCTGCAAAGACAGCCCCACCGTCAGCTCTCCAAGGAAGGAGCTTTCTTCTACCCTTTCATGACAGCCACTGGCTAACTGCCATGATGTAGCACATAACTGGCTGTAGATGGTAAATGTGAATTTTATTACCTTGTAGGTTTCTTAAAAACACCAAAGAGAAAGTCAAAGCTTATTCTAAGCTTTGGGAGGGAAACAAAGTTGCCAACACTGATGTCATCAATGAGATTTTAGAGAAATTCACACACAGAGCTGCTCCTGAGCTGGAGTAGGGGAGGGGAGGGGAGGAGATTGCCCTCACAAAAAAAACAAACACTAAAAAAAAAGAAACAAAAAATAAAGTAAAGCTGAAGAGAAACAAGGAGACATCTGAATGGCAGAAATAATAGAATTCTAAAATCTGGGCGAGTTAAAAAAATAAGAAAGATGTATTTTTAACCGATAAGGGAGACATAAACATATACAATTTGTAGTGAGTGAAGTAGTGTCAGAGAATGCATAACTACTCTTTTTTATTATGGACACACAATTTGTCTCCACTAAAAATTCTGCTTGGCAAAAGATTGTACCTTCATCAGCACATCTTCTAAATGCCCGAGAAAGAAAAGGAATTGGCTCTGTAGGAGCAGAGCAACAGGAGGAGCACCTGTTAAAATAGATAGCAATCTGTTACAGATACCATTAACCTGCAGCTGTGCACAGGACCTCCCCGTACTGAAAGCAAGAAATGTTAAAAAAAATCCTCAGAAGAACAGGATACCTGCTGCACGAATGGCAGAAAAGCAGTAGTCCATTTTTCCTTTTAAAACGGTGTGTGAGGTGTGGCAGCTTTAAGCAAAAGATCATTTGCTGAAGTGGGAATGGAGACAAAATCTCTGCAGAGCCTTTTAAGGAGCCTGCCTACTTGGACCGTGGGGAGAATCTAGTAAAACTAAGAAGATAAGATAAAAAAAGATGGACTCATAACAGTGGGATACATCTCACTAGAAAACAGCCCTCTAAATTTAGGCTGCTAGTGGGAAATACTGTTTTGAGTTTTTGAGCTCTCAGTTTAATTGATAGAAAACTACAGAGGACAATTCTTTCCTTATTTTAATTAATTGTCCCAAGACGGAATAATTCACTCTCTGCCCAGATTATCTTTCCCCACTGACTGAGTGTTTTAAACTGGGTGGGTTTCTGCCTCTCTTGCTGAGTTTCTGCTGAAGCACAGTTTGCTGCAGAAGATGGTCACAGCAATACATTGCCAGTTTTGTAGAACAAAAACCTGGGAAGCAATAAAGATGACTGAGCAGGCATTACAGGAATAAATTTAAATGGAAGTGACTCTCTATTTCACATCAATTTAAAGAGAGAAATGATAAAAAAAAGTGTTAAAGAGTAAACCAAAATATTGTTTATAAAACTGAAAATTTCTGTAGAGATGAAGGTTATTCAGAGAACAATAGGACACATAATTTTGGCAACAGCTGCTAACTATGGAAATAAGTTATCCTGACTATGTGTACCCTGTGCATGTATACCAGGTTTGTGCCTAAATTCACCTGCTAATCAAAGTTTTAACATGTCCCAGGGCTGTAAAATCCCAAGGTGGAAAGGTTCATCCCACAAGCCCTATTTCTTCACTGGCCAATCATAGCTCAGGGACGGGTTAGGAATAGGGCTGTTAACTCTAGCTAGTTCTCAAAAAAATCAATAGTATCATCAAAAGTAAGATGCTTTTAAACCAATTACAAGAACTGCCGTGGTAGCCTCACTCTGAGGGGCACAGAGAGGGCCATAGGGGAACATGCTGTTTCAGGGGTTACTTCATGTTTCAGCTCACTCTTCATCCCAAACGTGCTTCCTGGCTCCCTTCAGGGTGCTTCTGGGTTCCTCAAGACCCACAAAATCACTTCAGTGGTCAGGCAGGATAAGCTCAAGTGGAGAGAGCAGAGGAGAGACCTCCGTGCCTCCATGCCTCCCCAGCTGCGTGCCAGGGCTGCCAATCGCTGCCTCTCCACCAAGAGCATCCCTGCCAGCAGAGAGGTGATTGCGATGTATCACTGCGCAGCAGCAGCTTGGTGGGCTCACTGGCCGAAGGGAAGGCCTCTGGCTCACAGCCAATATTCAACGCAAAAATTGTTGCAGGCAGCTTTTCGACTGTAGCAAATCATATATGGCTGTAGACACTGTGGTATTTTGATCAATGCATAACGAGAATAGGAAAGATGCTGCTAAATAGGGAAGACAACGCATGTAATTGGAAGCATGTATTACTGTATTATTACTTGTTACTCTATTACCTATATTATTATATTATTACTTTCTACTATAGAAAGTGATAATTGTATTAAATAATTTTAGTTTGAAATTAACAGATGTCTTGAAAAAGGTACTATTTCTAATGCCTGGAGCAAACCCAATCGTATTTCTTGAAAATATTTCCCTGTTGGAATAAAGGTGGTGGTCAAATTTGAAAATGAAAAAGAAGTTTTTTTGTACTCTTTCTTAATGCACACATTTTCTACCAATGGTATATTCTTTACATTCAACCACTAGCCTAGAAATACAATTTATGCTTTCTGAGTTAGCAACACAATCAAATTAGGTAATAACACCAAAATTTAATAATGAAAGCATTATTTGTATTTGTTTGAAGGTAAATATATATACATTTGGTCACCCAATTAATGTCGTCCATACAGATTTCACTTGGTGCTTTGCATCCTGGGGCAGAACTACTGACAAACAGCCACGTCTGTAGTGCAGTATATCATCCCCTTCCTTTTGTAAAAGGTATACATGCTCTTTGCTGTCAGGGTAACCCTTGATGTTGAAAGGAGATGCAAAGACTGACTATGGCTCTTTAGTAAACTCAATTCATGTGTCTTTTTTCCCAATGGATCAGTAAAACTGAATTGTTATTCTTCTTTTGAAATGTCTGTGTTGGAGGGTTTCCACCTTTCTTCATAAACGTGTAGACATGTCTGATGGTCAGGGTTACATAGTGCATCCATCTGTAGCTCCAGGTGTCTGAAGTTGGTCTCTGGGCACTGATAACATAAGGTGTGGTCTACAGAGGAGGGATTTTATTAGTTACATCTTTAGCTACTTGAGGAAGGAGAGCATATAATTTAAGACACTTTGATGCCTTAAAAACATGTGAAGTATGTTTAAGGCATCAAAGAGACTGAAATAGAGGAAAACAGCGTGAAACTTGAAGTTTTGAATAAAGCAGGACTTCTAAATGAGCTTAAAAAAAACTGGAGAGAGATTAAAAGAGAAGGAGAGAATGAAGAAAGAACAAGGCCTACCATAAGAAGTGCTAGTGCTTTCTGAACTGCATGATGTAAAACCCACTGAAGAAACTGGACAGAGAGAGAAAGAAGAAATGCACAAAAATCATTGACTGTGAAAACATCTGCCTCTCTTGAAAGTAATCCTTTTCTTCCAGGTTATTCAAGGATGGTGAAGCCCCAGCCTGTCATCAAGGCCCAGTACCACCATGGAAATACACAGCCCAAGAAGCTTTTTTTCACAAGAGATGTGCTGTGATATATTATCTATTCCTTGCTAGCTGACAGTGTGTTCTGCCCTTAGGACCTAATCTTGCAGCCCATGACATGGATGGGAATTTGCCTTCATTTGACTGAGATGGGAGACTTGGGTTTGGGTTGGCATCGAGGCAGGGTGCATCACCCTGACCTGGCCAGAGCCACCTCTGCCCAGCCTCCTGCCTCTGCCAATGTGCTGTGGGAATCCAGTGAGAGTGACAGCTGTTTCCCTATGGCTCTGAACTGCAGTACCGCTCAAAAAACATTGCTCTTCTTGCAAGTCAGGTCAGAAAAAGCTGTTCAGAGTGTCAGGGACATGCAGGTCCAAGGGGGATGCTGACCCTGCCTTTGTGCTTCCTTCAACCTTGGGCTTAGCTGGAGGAGCTGGTGTTTGGGAGATTCAGCACCTGCCCAGCGTAACTTCCAACTAAGTTCAGTGGTCTGGGAATGGCGGGGATCAGAAAGTAAAGCTCTGCAGGTAGGAGCAAGTCTGCTGAGGGCAACTATGGACAGAATAAAAGGTGTGAGAGCAAATACACTCGTGTAGACATTTCAAGCAATAAACTAAACTTCTTATTCCAGCTTAGAAGAGGAACCATCACAGACACTGCTATTTTAAGGTCGCAACATTTGCATTTAAATATTGAAGCATTGTTGGCTTTATACACCACTATATACTTTGGTGCCCAAGCAGGGGCCTTGTCAAAGACGTGGAAGCTCACCTCAGTTCCTTCTGGTCCTGTTTTATTGTGGTGACTTTCCAACCCCACATCCTCAGGGGGAAGAGCCTGACTCTTGTCATCTGCATGCTCCTTTGAAAAGGCACAAAATACAACATGGGCAAGGTATCCATGACTGTTCAGGCTGGGGACAGTTCTGCAAAGCACCAAGCAGCTACAGTTCAGCGCAGAAATTAATATCAAGTGGCAGCTTAACTCTGTGTTCATAGAAAGAGTGGGATGAAGGACATTGACTTTTGACTACACCTGCATAGAAAGGGCTCCCAGAATGGTAGTGGCACACTCCCAACATCTGTTCCTTCCATTGAACTTAGCTGTAAATTGAAATTCCATTGCAATGTTTTTAGACTCAGTTGAAGTAAGGAGACTGTCAGAAATCCTCTTTAAACTCACCCTTATCCAAACAGGAAGCTGACCTCTAACCCCCGGACGTAACAGTACACCAGTGGAAATTTCATTATCCCCGTTTCAGCTGTACTAAGTGAAAATTAATTGTGTAATTATCTGGATGAGCGCATGTGTAAAATTTTACAATGTGCCAGTTAGATTAGGTAACGTGTTAGTGGCATGGTTTAGTGCAGAGTCAAGGCTGTCTTATAAAAACGGTATAAGAAGTCTGACAAGATTTGAAGGAAAAGAACATATGTCTGAGCAAAAGTTAACATGAGAAAGTAATGTAATACTTAATACCATAACCTGAGTAAGATTTTAGCCTCCTCTGATGGAGGTTCATCTGGCATAGGAGAGATCTTTTGTCTGTCACTTTAAAACAACATAATTCAATGGCCAAATTATTTTGAGCATTTTCTTTAAGAACCAAATAGGCAACCGATCACAATATGAAAAAGATTTTTGTCTACTCAGTGCCTTATCTACTTTATACCTCTTTCATTTGTACAGTGAAATGTTCCATTTTTTTTCACTAAGTAAAAAATCTCAACCTAAAATATAGAAGTAAAACCAGATCAGATCATAACACAGTCCTGGAGAAACGCAAGATGCTGAACTCACCTCCCTCATAAGGAAATGAGGGACAGATCTTCCATTTCAAAGGCATAGACTTGTTTGGATAACGAGATTGCTGGGCAAAAGATGCTGCCTGGAAGAAATCTAGTCCTTTGAGAAGTAATATTACCTTTAAACTGTTTGGTAAGTAATATATTAGGTTCTATCAGTCTCACTGCCAAAGATTTTTGTGTAGAGTCCCTTTAGCAATACCAAATAAATACACTGGTAACATTTCTTAAAAACGGAGGAATGAAAATAACATAATGTTATTTCAGTGAAATCAATAGAACAGAATATGTGCAGGCAGGCTTGGTGTTACAGTGAGAAGTCCCACTGCAGCACTCTGCTACTAAATCTGGATGGAGACAGAAGATGATCCAGACTTTTCTGTACACAAATGAGGGGTACACAGAGGAGTCAAATCTGAGTTAGTGCCTGACATGGATTTTAGGTATGATGGGATCATGCTATTATAAGGGCAAAAGTTGGAATTTTCATTTCTTGTGCAACTTAGTCACTGAAAGGCTTGTGAAAGCACAGACAGCGGTTTTAGTACTACAGTTGGGGTTTTATGTGTAATTAATCCACCAGACATTGTAAGAAAAGAGATGATACAAAAAGTGTAAAAAAAAATAAAATCCAAGGAAAAAAAAACCAACCAAAACCCAACAAACTAAGAAAGAATGTGCATGACTCACAGGTACACTTTTCTATTTTCTTCCTACAACCTCAGATCTTGGTCTCACATATCCCTGCAAAAGTGCAGGCATTGACTCAATATATTGCTATATTAACAAGCACGGATGTTTGAAATGGGAGGAAACCTAATGATGTAGAACCAGTACCAAGAGAGACAGGTCTGTGTCCCAGAGATTTTGGTTGCCTCACTGTGCTGTCACAGGAGGGATGTGGGGAAGGTTCTGGCACGTAGTAGGGAACAGAGCGTTTCTCTTCCAAGCTCGCTATTCATCATTTGTTCTGGTCTGGGCTGTGACACAAGGTAAGTGACCACACAGGAGCACAGAGTAGCTGCAGGAGAATGTTTAAGTCAACAAAAAGTGTGTTTTTGTAAAAGAAACCGACCTGCAAGTCTTTTTGGCCGTATTAAGTTGAAAGCCTTTGTCTGGAGCCTGTGAGCAGGGCTGTTAGAAACACTCCTGACTGAGCTAACTCCAGGCCTGATGGGGCCAACAGTAAATTGATTTCACTTGGAAAGGAATTAAAGAGAGCCGTGACTACTTCTGCTAATCTCATCCCAGGTACTTCTGTGCATTTCTCAGTCGATGGGAACAGACACAGAGCAGGCTCCTGCTCCTCAGAGTTCAAGCGCAACTGAGTTGTCATCAAAGGATGTCCAGAGCTGGGTTGACATCAAGGCTGGGAGGAAAGGGCAAAGCTGGGGCCAACAGCCAGGGACTGCTGAAGTTCTTAGTCAAAAAAACACACTACAAAAAAACCCCCAAACCTTAGTCAAAAAAAAACCCACTACAACCCATCACCTCACTCATTCAGCCCCAACAGCAAACAAACTGCCTGTCTCGCTTTGCCGGGTTCTCACACTCCATGCAGGCAGCAGGAGCATGCCCATGCACCTCTCCTTGCAGCCAGCTGGGAGGCATTCACCTCCAAAAATACAGGAAATTTGCCTATGAAGACTTCAATGAAGAACTGACATTTAGGAGAAGGGCACACAGAGATCCAGGATTTTTCTGATTTTGGCTTGACAAGCAAGAATACCATTTGTTAAGCTAAATACAGTTTTTGCCCAGATTAAGCAATTATGGGACAAGTGTGGATTTATACCAGTAGTTGCTGACATGGGATGGTACTTTTAAGACAATATAATCTTTGCGTTAATGCAGTTTAGCAGAAGAAAGGAGATATTTTGCATGGTGGTGACCAGTAAGGTTTATAAAAGTTTTATCCCGGATCACCAAACTTCAAGCATTTTTTTTATTTTTACTTTCAGTATTACTTTTATTCTCCCAAGCTGTCTCCAAAATATATGCCCTGCTTTAATGGTGTTTTTTCTGAAAGAGTTCCTCCAAGACTCCTTTATATCACCTCAGCAACACAATGTCACCTTAAAACATCCTGAGCTGGTGAGTGGTGACCCATCCTGCCTCCATTCCCCTTCCAGTGGAGATGCTCCTGCTGCTTCCCGCACCCACTGCCCTTGCTCCGTGCAGCAGCCAGTATCAGGGTGGAAAGGAGTGTCCTTTTGGAACTGGAGGAGCCGTAAGAGGCATGAGAAATAGCTCCCTGCTGCCTAGTGCTCCTGCAGCAGGTGCCATAAATGCCCCTGTGATGCTGAGGCAAACCAGGCTGCAACTGGGTGAGCTTTGTTCTTTCCATCCTATTTGAACCTGGCGTGACTGAATAGGAGAATAAAACTTTTGGAAAGATTTGCCCTTGAAATTCATGAAGGGTTAAAATCTGGAGCCTAGATTTGCTTTAGTTTTTTTTTTCAAAGATGTGGTTCCTCCTCAAGTGCTCGTTATGTCTCCTCTTGTTAGCTAACAGCTTCCTAAACGTTTTCACCAACACCAAACCTTTCACATGACACCAGCAAATGAATGGTCTCATATTGATTATTTGGCTGTTTATTAATGATAGTCATATTTTCTGCACTTTATGGGTTATTGACTACTTTGTTTTCCACAAAGTCAGGAAACATATACTGAATAAAACCAATGAAGTGTGAAAAGCATTATCTACACTCCACACAGAAAAAGAAGCCTATAAAAAAGGCCAGGAGCAGGAAGCGGCAGAGGGCAAGATATTCCTCTGTGGAAAAAAAAAAGTAAAATAATACTGTCACTAAGTTAAAAATAAACTACAGAATATCAGATCTTAGAAAACATAACATATTTTCCTGAAGAACAGAAATCTAAGACAGCAAAGGGAATTCTTTTCTTTACTGTCCCACTTTTATCCTAGAGATCTGAGGAAGTGAAATGAAAATTTCCTGGCATCCTGGGGCAATAAAATAATCTCAGTCTTCTTGTGAAACCACATTAGTGTGGAGATCGAACAGAAGTTCTTTGAGAACTGTAAGTGCTATGTAAGCATCATTTTTCCCAGGAAAGTAAGGCTTTGTTTATTTACACTGAGCTATGCCACTAATGTAATAAGAAATAAACTGCTAGGACAGACACAGACCTGAGCACCTATCACGTAGGAACATGGTAGCGCTCAGATCCATGATGAGGTCCATTGTTGCTGTAAAAAGCATCAGGCCTACTGAGGACAGTGACTCGGCCCATCACAGAGTCTTCTCTGCATCCAGCATCCATGTGCTGGGGAATTGGAAGGGATTTAAGCAATTGCAGAGCACACTTTTGTGAATCAGGGCCCATTGGCTTTCCACTAGTAGCTTTTTTGCTGCTCAGAAAGAAGCCAAAGTAGGCCAAAATAGGAAAGTGGCCTGGTATAACTCTGACTCATCTCCATTGATAATACAATTAACTTAAGATGATTGTTTGTTTAAGATCCCGGTTTCCTCCCTCCCCACCCCATACGTTAAAAGGCAACAGTACTAAATCTATGGTAAAAATGCTGGGCACCAAACATCTTGCAGTCTCCCTGCTAGTTTTAAGCTGAGGCTTGGTTCAGAATGGAAGAAAACAGGGAGAAGGAAACACTGAAAGACAGGCACAGGTCACTCCAACCGAGAAGACATGTCAAGCTAAATAAACCGCAGATGGAGCAGCGTGACTTGTTTTTTAGGACTTTGGTTCCCCTGCATAGATAACCAGCTCTACCAAGGCAAGGCAGTCTCACCATGGCTGTCTAGGACTACTGTGTTGCTGATCCAGGAGAAAAAGACACCAAATGTTGTCAGGGCAACACCAACAAAAAAGCAACCGCCCATGTGGCTCCTCTCCTTTTCTCTCCTGCAACCACCAGGGAATGTGCTCCTTCAAATCAGTAGTCTGTGTTGGTGGCGAGAGCGTTGAGGCTTCTTGAGTTTCAACTCCTATTCTTTCAAACTGAGTTGTAGCAAGAGCACTTCAAAATTTCTCATATTTTTCAAAAGTGAGACAGTTATTCCTGACTCCTCACACAGCAGCCATCACAAACACCAGAGTTGCAAGTGCAACTCGAGCCTGCAGCTTCAACAGACATTACTAGCTAATGCAGCTGAGGTTCTCCCCTACTCCTCTGTGCCTTTTAAATAAATTGCTATTAATAACTCTAAATTTTCACATGGGAAAATAAAGCCACTAAAATGGCCCTGTAATCAATATACTTGCTGCTACTGAAATATAAGAAAATGTGTGTAAATACATTCTAAAGAAAAACCTGGTTTTGTGTCATTCAGGCATGTTCTAATTTGTCATGGAAACTTATATCCAGGGACTTATAAGTTAAGAATGAATAAACACTATATAACAACCCTCATTCATCTCAGCAATATATGTAACATTAATAGCATGCAAACAGCGTGCAATGCCGGCTGAAGGCACCGCACAAAGGAGTCCTGAATGTAAAGCTACCGTCAGCCTTAAGCACTTTGTATCTCACTACTCCAGCCATCACGTCTCCCAGATTTTTCATTTTTCTTATGCATTTTGTTTTTCTTATATAGCTTCTGCCACAGTAATAACAACCGAGGACACTGACCATTTTGGAAGGCAGCAGGTGGTATATGAGAAGACTTGAAAAGAAATCTGGCTGCATTTATACAATCCTAAGAGAAACAGTGTCAAGGAATCCTTAAGAGACACTCTGCTCATGGGAAAGCAGAATTTAATAAAACAGAGAGAAGCTGGACTCCTCTCTCTGGTGCAATAGCATGCTCCAGAGAGGTTACTATGCTCTTTTGACATCTTCAACATTTATTCCCACAAGTGGATGGCACAAAATGTTTCTATGGTTTGATTACTGATCAAAGGCTCTGCAGCTGTAATATTCAGGCGTGTTTTGTGAAAGTCCTCTGCCCCTACCGATTCCCTCCCTTCTCTGCTATTTCATCACATGCCCATTCAAACTACCTGCTCCCAGGGAAAGCAGAGAGCATTCATGCCAAGTTCAGCAGCACAACTCTGCCTGGCCATTTTTTGTTCAGTTCCTGAAAGATCTAAGCTTTTGCTGCTTCAGCTGCTTCTTATACACCTAACATGTATGCATTGGTCAGGTTGACCCTGACCGGTTGGTGTTTCCTATAGAGAGCCTTCCGCCCTGCACTCGCCCGGCTCTCCTCTGCTAACATCTCTTTCCTCCACCAGCCCAAGCAGAGTACATCTGGTTCACTGAGCGTACCACCCCTTTGCCTGTCTCAGAAATAATCCTGTGTCTTCCCTCAGCTGATCTTGGATGTGAGGGAGGCAAGTAAGTTGGTTATCCTAATTCTTAAATACGGACCTTTCCATTTTATAACATGTTTTTTAAACCCTCTGTTGGCTAGAATTGATGGCGAGTGATGATCTATTCATTTCTATGATAAAATTCCTTGCCATTTACTACAGATGTCAAGACTGGCACAGTAAATTATCAAAGGTAATTGCAAGACTTATTGACCTGTTATGTTTGTTGGAGAAACTTTAATAGTTAATTAAAAATGTCTTTATTTTCTTGCTGAATGACACAAGTTTTCGACTCCTACGTGGTTGTCTTCACCTCAGGGAGTGATTAGTTTACAAATGTTATTACCATCATTTTGCTCCTGTGGACCTGAGATACCAGAGCATCAGACCCAGCAAGGGACTGCAGAGCCCAGCTCTGGGAAGAGACTTCACAGAGCAAAGATGGGGAAAAGGATTTCATAAACATGAAGAGCTGGATACACTCACAACACACGGAGGCCCCCAAAAGAGAGGCTGTGTCTGAAAACTTCTCTGTATCCTGGGTGAACATGCCTAAGATTTAAGGTTCAAAACTTTTGACTGGATTTAGGAATGTAGGTGGCTCCTTTAATGCTTCTTCTGACCCATCCTCCAAATAGCACTGGTCATGCTTTGCATGCCCTCATGGTCAGGGCACTCTTTCAGGAAAGGAAAGACTGGGGTTCAGGTCCTTCCTCTGCCAGAAAAAGCTCAAACTCCACTCTCCTTCTTGCCAGAAACTACACAATTACAGTGGCTCAAGAGGAGCTCATTAGCCCTCAGCCCTCAGCACAGGGCTCGCTGCCCTGAGGTCAAGCACAGCTTGCCCAATGCGTTTTGCTGAAGAGGGATGAGTTTCAGCACTTGTTCAAATGCTTTGCTAAATTGGGTTCATAAAGAAAAGAGACCAACAGCCACTTCATGGCTCTGTAAGAACCATTATATCTGGGGTGTCAGGACTATGTGACTGTAGAGCCAAAATACATTTCTACTGCAAGGAGAAGGAAGATCCAAAGTAATTATGAAATATAATATAGCAATAATATTTGGATAAGTTCAATCTAAAATACTGCTCTGTCCTTATGTTAGGCTGATTGGAGCCTGTGATTCCAGCCATGAAGAGAGGACACATTTCAGTGAATATTTGGCCAAAATCAGAAACCTCCCTGAGAACAAGGGTGCAGGCCAAGAGTCAGGAGGAAGTTGTGGGCTGGCTAAAGCCCTATCATACTAATAATGCAAAACACGTTTTCTTTAGTTTCAGTTTAACTTCAGAGTTACAGCAGTTTACTGTTCTGCGGTACAATATTTTTCCCCTTAGTCTCACAGTCAGATTAATTCCTGAACTGCAGCGCAATGAAACTTTTGATTTAAGAGATTTGCTGAGGAAATCTAGATTGAAACTCAAGGTTTAGCCAGTACATAAATCAAAGGTGGGATCACTTCAAAGATTCCTTCATCTACTTGGCACAGACTTGGTTCATTTAAAACCTCCTTTCTCATAATTGTGCCCTTATTAAGATTTGAACATTTATAAAATGAGGAATGAGGTCTTACAGAGTTTGCTATAATCACTTCCCCTGAAAATAAAAGTCTACAGAGAAACAGTGAACGCGGGAGAGGACAGGTCATCTCCTGGCTATGGATGGCTACTGATTTTATGGGGTCCTGTCTTAGAAGTAAGACTCTGCAGTAAACTTGCTTCCTGGCTCTGCCATAGATTTCCTGTGTGAGGCCAATTCAGTTAATCTCTGAGGGCAAAAGTCATCCCATCACGCTTCAGGAACTTAGCTGCGGTGCTGAGATTAGGAGCCCATTTACCCTACGTTGTCTTTTTCGCTTAAGCAAATGTAGCAAACCCTACTTGTTTTGATTGTCTATAGAGGAATCTTTTAACTGACTAACTTTAAAGAAGTACCCTTAATTTTTAAGATTTATAAGTATGAGGTTTCAGTGTTTACATTCCCCATTTCTAAAACAGGAATGTTCTAGTTTCTTTCTTCCCACCCTCCACCTTCCTTTTAAATTTAGGCTTTAAACCTTCAAAGAAACCTATCAGTACTGGGTTTTATGAATTATCAGTATCCCCTTCACACAATGCTCACCATATCTACACATACTAAATCGTAAGCTCCTTGGAGCAGGACTTCCCAACTGCTGTAAGGACGGGCAATGTAAAAGAAGAGGGTCACATATAACAAGTATCTTGTGGTTATGCCTGAACCATTGCACACAGAGAGTGTCAAAGGCCACAGATTTTAAATAACATTCATGTGTTTTGTTAGGCTGGCAAGAGCCTTTCCAGCCCCATAGCTGGTAACCAGCATTTCTGTGGCCAGCAGCAAGGCTGCGCTGGTACTTGACTTCACATGGCTTCTCCAGCTTGGCTTAGCATCCTCAGTAAGGAACTCAAAGCAGCTGTGGCACCTGATCTGGGTTAAAGAAGGCAACAAGGACAAACAACAGCAGAAGACGGTGCTCAAAAGGGAACGGGAAAAACATGGGAAAAGACATCACTTGACAATTAACGAGAGCAAACATTTGCAATTAATTTCACGTAGAGATCCAAGTTGTGTAATAGACCTATGTGAAGAACCAGAATTAAAGTTCAGGCAGATTGATATATCTGAGGGTAGATTTTAAATAAACCTTAGAAATAACTTCCAGTCACAAAAATAATTTTCTGTGATTTGACCAAGTCTGCAGTGGTAGAATAGTGCAGGATCAGCAGCTAGTAACTTGTTGACTGGTAACAGAAGCAACCTGGGATTTGCTGGCTGGAGGATGGCCCTCACTTGAGCCAGAATTCTGCTTACGGAGTCCAGATAATTTCAGCTCAATATTAATTTCAACAAATATTTGGCAAACTCAAGGCAAATTTATATAGAATGGCCAGAAAAGCCTAAAGAATCTCAAGCCTTACTTCCAAGGGTATTAAAAAAAAAAAAGAAGGAAAAACCCCCACATAAAATGATGACATTCCATATGTAAACAATATGTGCAGAAAAGGGCCTTTAAATAAATGGGTTTTGATAAACATTTGACCGAATGAAGTGCTATACGCTGTAAGAAAGTTGTATAAATAAGTTGAGATGAAAGTCCTTTGAAATGCAATGAATCATGTGAAAAAAAAGGATTTGATATACAGAAGCAATGCGTATGCACATCATTAATTTTTCATACCTATCATTAAAAAAGCACACACATATTGCAAATACAGTGAGATCTATCTAAGGACTTGGTTATATAAAGTTTTGACGTAGTCCCTCTATCTATTCCTAGTTGGGTTCGACATTACAGGGCTGTAGCTGTTTACTGCACTCTTGTTTCTTGTTAAGTCACAGTTTGGGTGACTGCTGTGATTTACTGTCTCCTAAAGATTTTATCCTCCTCATCCTCACTAGCTCACAAGACAGCATCACTCACCCAACAGCAAGCAACCGTCTCACCACAGGGTAGTAGATAAACCCTGTAGATCCTGTTACAGACTCGCTATAGCTGATTCTTATAAACTGGAAGATGAGAACAGCCTTAGCCCCTTCACAGATGACGGATGCAGATTAGCAGATCTAAACAATTAGTTAGGGTGAGGGAATGAGCCCTTAGACAATTAGAGCAGTTAAGCATCCTGCTGACAGCTGTGGTGACAGCAGACAGTAAAACTACACTTGATGAAATGAGAAAACTCTCTGCCTTTTTGATTTACAGGCAAGTTTACTTATAGGCTTTAAGGTGTTTAACTACAGTGGTCACAAACCAGGCACTAATATCCTTCTATCTGCAGCGAACAATGGGGGACCAGCAGGGGCAAGCTGACAGCTCGGTTCTGGCGGTATTTGTCAGCTGCGGTTGTTTGAAAGAAGGAGGCAAACTTGTCGGGCAAAAGGAGGCAAACTGAATGCTCGAGCTGTTACCGGTGCGAGGAAAAGAGAGATTTAATGCTGTGAGGTATGTGAGGATCAGAGATGTTTTGTGCTCCCTCCCGCTCCTATTTTTGCATTAAAACCTGCCACTTGCAAGCTTTTGTTTCAAGTCGCATGGCAGCTGTTTGGTGAATGTGTGTTTTGTATCCCTTAAGAACAAATGATCCCTTGTTTTTAACCCTTTGATTTGGGGAGTTTGTATATCCAGGTGTGCACTATTCCCTTTCCAGTCCCATTGTGCTACCATTACCCAGGAGAGAGATTTCAAATATTTGTGGTCAGTTCCCTGGAATTTGCTTTAAATGCCAACAAAAATTAATTTGTACAAATCTAGTGGGTTTTGTGTATGGGTTTTTTCTCAGAGTTGTTTTCAGGAGCTGGGGGAAGGAGGGGATGTTTTAAACGACCATGCCAAGCTGAGAGACAGATGTGAGTTTTCTTTGATCCAGGAGAGGATGCATTGTCAAATGCTTCAGAGTCTTCAGACAACGCTCGTCCATGAGATCAAGGAGAAAAATGTATGTTTCAGTGGCCAGTCCGTCCCAAACCATGACAGCTATACACTTTTTCTCACTTAGATGTTAGAATTACCAGATACTAAAAACTAAATTTAGAGGTACTGCATTGCTTCACAGCGTATCTGGAAAAGGAATTATAAACCAGGTAATCGCTATCAATTGTTAAGGTGTAATAACCACACAAAGTATAAGAATCAACCTGAGTTCTTACATCAGGTGGGCAAGGAAATGGATGCCACAGCTTTTAATACAATTAAAACTCTAAATATTGTCCTAATGGGTTAGGACCATCCCAGCAAGTTTGCTGATGAGACAAAACTGGGAGGGGTGGCTGACACGCTGGAAGGCTGTGCTGCCATTCAGTGTGACCTGGACAGGCTGGAGAGTTGGGCAGAGAGGAACCTAATGAAATTTAACAAGGGTAAGTGTAGGGTACTGCACCTGGGGAGGAATAAGCCCATGCATTGGTACAGGTTAGGGGCTGACCTGTTGGAGAGCAGCTCTGCAGAGAGGGACCTGGGAGTCCTGGTGGA
>RSEF01000003.1:86758427-86794357 GCA_003993805.1 Himantopus leucocephalus | reverse complement strand
TCCAGAGGTCCCTTCCAACCCTGACCATTCCGTGATTCTGTGACAGTATAGTATCATTGATTTCAGCACAGTGACAGGCATCCACAGGTGGATGGCCAACGACAGTAGGACTTATGCAATATTCCTCTGGTTTCATGTCTTATTGTAAATGTGAACCTCAGCTGTCATTTGACAACGTTCACTGAGATAGACAAAGTAGAGCTCTCTTTTGTGCACACCAGGTCTGATTGATGGTTTCAGAGTGAACCTTGGGTCAGACCCAAGCCTTTAATTGTGTTTCACTTTGGCTTCGTTTACCTGTGACACTACAAAAGAAAGCACAGTGGGTGCAGATCTATGCTAGATGAAAAACAGCTTCACCTAAATCAGGTCCACTTCAATGGATGAAGGTCCACTTCCACTGACATCAATAGGATGTCCTGGGAAGTTCTGCAGGAGAAGATATTGCTCTAGTTGATTGTCAGTAAACCATTTTTTTTTAAACACCTCAGGCTATAATTTCAGCAGAACTTCCCTTATTAGCATGAGTAGCAATAGCCATCATCAGGTTAAACTCTGGATTTAGTGAGAGATTTTATTCTGTAAGATTCTTAGCATTCCATTCAGAACTTGGCTCTATTTTTTTTTTTCTTTGTAATGTTTTTGTCTTAGGCAACCCACCTGTATAATTCATTGATATGTTTGCATGGGGAAAACCATGTTTACACAATGTAGGCATGTTTTGATTTGTGCCTGGAAGTTGTAAATAAGTTTCATTATATGGCTGTATACCAAGCAATGGCGGGCATAGGTGTAGGCGTAGGAAAAATTGTCACTTTTACATGGAAACTACTGAAAATGGTTAAGAACTATAAGGGAGAGACCATCAACAAAGCAATATTGTTATGAAATGCAGAAGGTAATAAGTAATTGGGTTAACTGTTCACTCACCTGATGTTAGTATTACTTTAGTAAGGAGCAAACATTGAAGCAGATTACAGTATTCATCCAAACATACTAGGTCTGAAAATGCTCCAGTTCAGAGTATCCAGTGTCACACAGCAACTTCTGAAACTTGTGATCTTTGTCCAGCTAAAACAATGCAGTGCTTAGCTCACTCTTCTTCACACCTCTGCATCTGCTAGGTGTAAAGTTAGCATCTTAGCACTTATTGGTAGCACTTTGCAGAGGCCACCTCTTTCCACGATGTTCTTGGGGGACAGGTAAGCTCTTCCACTTGGCAGGACAGTCTCACGGTGTGGAAAGGACTATTGCCTGCAAGAAACTCTCCACAGGCAAATCAAGAAATGAGCCAGATCACCTCTTTTGCCCAGCTGACTAATAATCAGATAGGGAGACAACTTACCTCCTTTTCATCTCAAAGGTGAGGATTAATTCCAGATTTGGATTTCAGATGAGGGCTTTCATTTAGCCCAGGAAACAAAGGAGAAAACAGATGTTCCCACGTAAAATCAGTATTTTTATTATAGTATAAAGTGTAAATATGTGCACCCCATGACTACCTAGGGGCATCACAATAATAATTAACCATTAATGGTTTTCATTTGTAGAAGTTCAGAATACTTTACAAAAATAACTTTACCAAGTATTTTAGAGGACAGAACTGAGGGGCCCTGCCTTCCTCATCATTAAGAAAGGCGGGGATAAAATGTAGGTCTCCTGATCTGTGTAACACTCTGTCCTCTACTGCATATGGAAGTTTTGACAGCTTCCAGAGGTCAACAACTGTCCCAGCTATTCTGTCCCGGACAGCAGATGACCATATGTATGACACACGGGGATCTTAAAACACCCAAGTCTCTGTGTTTCAAACAAGAACTCTTCTAATATACTGGCTGTTGGCAGGGGTTGTCACATGCAAAACAAGCAGCTAACATTATCTAATTTACTTTTTGGGTTGGGCTTGGGGGGAGTTGTTTGGGTTTTTTTATTTTAAAAAAGAAGATATGACCTAGAACAAACAGGTTTCATAGTGCCTTTGGCCACACATGCCCAGGTAGGACAGGTTAAAGAGGAACTGATGAGGACCTGGCATGGTTCCCTCAGGGGAATTCTGATCGCATGGCGATCTGCAGAATGAAGCAGAAAGCAGATCATCGCAGGACAGCTTGAGTCCAACCCTGCTCACATTTTTTTGCTGTTGTTTCTCACCCTGCCAGGAAAATGATTCGATTCAGTGCCTTGAAGCCAGCTGGCACAAAGGCTTTTGGATAGCGCAGCAACAGACATAGCGCAAGATGCTAGACATCACCTAAAATACCTTCCATAAAAACCCTTCCATAGGGTGCTGTAGGACTGAGCACTGGGGCCAGGAGGAGACTTCTGTGTTCATAACATTCACTGCTAGAATTGCTTTTCCTCGTGCCTCCTCAGGGACTCCTTTTCTCCTAAATATATCTCTCCTCCTCTCTGAATCCCTCAGCTGATACCAAGTCTTGGGCCCTACTTTCCATCTGATGGCTCCAGAGTGCTGTCTTTCCCTGTCTAATCACCAAGGGCACAGGGGACATCTTCCTCCTGCCTTCCCTTTCTCACTTCTTTCCTTGCCACTCTGTTTTTCTGACCCTCTGCAGGCTGCTGGGGAGAGAACAGGACCAGGCTTTCTTCTGGAGAGGTGCTGCCCAGCCTTAAACCAAGCCCAAATTTAATTGTTTTCTTGTTTCTTGTATGTCATCATTGTAATTCTGGACTCCACTGTTGTGGAAAGCTCTTCGTTTTATTGTCCTTTTTAATTATGAAATCCTTTCCTCAGTAATTCACTGTGACTCGGTAACTGACTCCACATGGTTACGACGTGACTGTCCTGATTGAATTACTGGAAGTACAGAGCCGGCTGAGCCGCACGCATGCGAGGCATGGCGCAGCACGGAGCTCCCTTCGGCGGGTGTCCCGGCGTCACCGAGGTGGGGACCAGGGCTCTTTCCCTTCCCCATCCCCTTTGCCACTGGGAAGTGCTGGTTCTCCCTCTTTAACCACCCCAGTGATGACACCCTCCGTGGCCCTTTCCCTCACTGAGGCTAATGAACCTATGGTGGTGGCAACTGCCACCAGGTCCAGCACACCAAGGAGGGAGTGTGGGCACACACTGAGCCACAGGCAACATTAAGTCTGTGTAGATACTGACACCGATACCGTGCAATTCGGGCACGTGGTGGTACCAGATGCACATGCCCTCCTCACTGGGTTGTGTTAGCTACCCACAAATGAAGGTGCGGGATGAGGCGTGCAATGCCCACCCTGGGACGAAGGACAGGCTGGGAGTCGTGATATTTCCACCACGGATCCACGTCCGGCTTCCCGGCTTCAAAGGAAGAAGGGGGTGATGTGCCTAGCAGGGGTTCCCAAGCTGTGGGTGGTTTCCTTTAATTTAGGAAAGCATCTGATACAGCGTGTCACGAAACGTCACGTTTATTTAATTCTTTTTTCGTTTGGATATGATTACTGTCACGTGGAATGCAAACTGAGTGATGCGCCATGAGCAAAAAAAATATCGGAGGATGGTTTAAATCAGCTCGTACTGAATTAGGGCAGGGAGAAGAAATGTTCAGTGTAGGTCTGAGCAAAGTAGGATTAGTTAAAATTTTTGTTAATGAGTATAAAAGAGGAGGTGAAATTAAGCAGGCCATTAACCGATAGTACATTTATAGTGGTAACTGCCTTTGTTTCTTTGCCCAGTGAGCACTGGGAACAACTCAAGGAATTACAATAGGATTTATTAGGATAACACAGAAATGGAATTCAAAGAATTAGATATGTATACAATTTAGTTAAGGAAAGTTTAACATAGGTCCTAGCCGGCTAAGGATACCACAATGCTAGATGAAGGGAGAAGTTCTCTAGGAGAAGAGCGTGGACACAAGACCAGGACCATTACAGAGAAGCTTCAGAGATGGAAAGATGAACAGGGGCAGTGAGTTTGCCTGATGAAGGCTGAAGAAGGAAAAAGAGAAAACAATATCCAGAGGGAAAGATATTACAGGAGTGACATGCACGGTGCACGGGTGTCCCAAAATGAACACACCACGAGCAGATTCAATTAAAAATAGTTACTCTCTCTCTCTACATGTTTGAGATCTAAAGTAAGATGGAACACATTTTTTTATTATGTTTAAAAATTGAAGAGAGATTGCGTTTTGTTGTTGTTAAATTCCATTAACTGTTTTCATAAGAAACCTAACACAAAGATAAAGGGAGAAGTCACAGATTTATCATGCAGACTGCTTTGCAACTCCACAAGGACAGAAGACACTGCAAAAAGCAGGTCTTCACTCCAAAGCCTGCGAGCCTGCTTGCAGCTTGGGACTGAACTGGAATATTCGGGGGGGGTTGGGGTGGGGGACGACGACGACCAACCCAAACCACATGCAAATAGAAAAATGAAAAAGGCAGGGTGTGGTGGGGAGGGAGAGAGGGAACGGCTCATGCAATTTATACAAAGATTTTGGTCAACGTTCAACCAAACCGCAATGGAAAATGAAGACGCTGTATCAATGGCCTTTCAAAAGGATTTCAGGAGATCCTGTTCAGCTCATGGATGCTGTGACTATGTTGATGTCGCCTCTCTCTTTTTGTCTCACCTTTCTTTAAAAGAGAATCGTCAGTATTTATGGTGACGGGGCATATGGCTCAGCATTTTGACAAGTATACCCCTTGCTGCCTGCGATGGGAAAGCACCAGTAGAGAGACATTTGGAAGAGCAGATTTCTTTCTGGCTGCAGTTACAAAGCTGAAAATGCCTGGTGAACACATGCCTTAGGCTGCCACCACATGGTGAGAGCAGGGAATGAGGGCGAGTAGCTGGTT
The DNA here is from genome assembly GCA_003993805.1 of Himantopus leucocephalus. Classification (NCBI taxonomy): domain Eukaryota; kingdom Metazoa; phylum Chordata; class Aves; order Charadriiformes; family Recurvirostridae; genus Himantopus; species Himantopus leucocephalus. Next base: position 86,789,554 of record RSEF01000003.1, on the reverse strand, counting down.
TATCTTCAATTTCTCTGGCATTGTGCAGTTCCCAGAGATTTTACTGAAAGTAACTTCTTTTCAAATCTAACTTGAGAAAAAAAAAACAAAACTGTGAGCGATTGTAATGGCTTTATTAGCTATAAATTCATCTCTCGCAGAACCTCTTTCTACCACTTCTTTGTTTCAATTTTTGTGTGGTAAGATTTTGTTATGCCGAGCTAGTAAAAAGAACCAAGGCAGAAACTACTGCATAAAACGATTTTGTAGATTAATTTGGTTGCTCTGCCTCAGTCTTAAGACTTTCACCTGTAGGTCTAAGTCTCAGCTGACATTTCTTAACCTGTATGAAGTTACTAGAAGATAAAGGCTAATCTTCAACACTTTCGCTATTTTCCTTTGTAAATGTTGACAACGTGCAAGCAAAAGGGAGACCTCTTCAAGATGCTAACAGTTTTTAGTGTAGATTTTTCTATTTCACATTTGTATGAGAAAAAGCCTGCTATTGGTTCTCTAGAAGTGTCATTTAAAAATAGTAAAAACAACTTTAAATCTATTTAAACATTAAGTGAAGAATTTTTCCCCCCTTGGTTGCAATTGCTGGGAGAATTTTTAGGGACACGGGGTGGCTAAACTCCAGGCTGTAAACAGTACCCCGGTGCCTGGACTAAAACAGGTGAGACATATGAAAAGTTTCATGAATTTCAGTGGCCTTTTAGTGCTTGGTAACAGGAATCAAGGACTCAATTTTACACATAGTCTTAAAACAAGCCCCTGCCATGGTTCAGTTTTCCCCCGCTCGCAGTGCCTCCCTCGGCGGCTCCCAGCTCTCATTTACCTTCTGTGGGTGGAAGTGCAGGAAAATCTCTCTCTGGCTCCAAGAGAGTCACAGACCAACTGTAGCAGGGGAAAACATTTTTTAAAAAATATTATTGCAGGAAGAACTTTATTTAATTGCATGAGTTTGAACTGTGCTTTTTTTTTTTTTCCTTTTTTTTTTTTACAGCAATATAAATGCAAATAACTCCAGGGAAAAAAGTATTTGCCTTAAAGTTACACCTGATCTCTGTTAGTCTAAAAAACTGTTTCTCATCTCGTTTACCCCAGTATAACTGTGGAGTAAATCCTCTTTATGTGGTGGAAATGTTTTCTTTAAAAATGAATGAATGAGATGTACTTCAGGACATATAACACCGTATACTTCTGAGGAAAAGAGAGTAAATTATGCAATATATCCACCATTTAAAATACCTTATGTTATACATTTCATTATTGCAACATAATTGTTTATGAGCAATATTTTTATTGTTAATATTAGTTTCAAAAACATTTAAACATCTGATGGAAATGCCCAAAACTGAAAGAATATTTCCATTCCATTTTGCTCCTTTTTTCTTAAGTATGCTGCAAAATAATGCCGTTACCAACGGAGAGAGATACTTTTCCAAGCTGCCTCTCCAGCCCATATGCCTGTACCTATAAGCAGTCATTTAAATAGAATTCCCAACACATATTCTTATGGACCTTGAAGTCTCATTTGGAGTTTTAACAGAAATGTCATGTGAATAAATATGTATTTGAGGAGTTTTAAAAGCCGAGCTCTGACCTGACGTGCAAGGAGCTGTTGCAGGGCGTACACCCAGGCACTTGCATCTCAGCGCTTTTCAGCTGCTCCCAGCGCCGAGTTTGTCACACGTTAAAATCCACAGGGCAGCTTCGGTGGAAAAAGTACTGGAAAGAGCGTGTTTGACTTGAGATGTTTCTAAACATTAAAAAGCTGTCATTTTTATTTTGTTCTTTTCCCATAATCTGCATTAGGTGCTGGCCTGAACTGTTTGCCATTAAAAAAAAAAACCCAGAGTGTTGAGCAAGAGCTAATAAAAGTTTAAAATAAGTAAATAAGTAGATAGATAGTAATCCCGCTGTACCTCGGCTACAATATTGTATTTTCAAAGCTAAGCAAAATAACAAACAAGTGAACGAAGACTTAAAACTATATCCAAGAACTTTCTTGTCTCATTTCTATCCAGAATAACATTTTAATAAGGCATTAAAATAATGAAAATCCCAATGACTCCTTGCCCCCATATCTCATGGCGTTCAGATCAAGGTGCTCTGCGCCCGCTGACTCCACAAAGAAGCGGAAGGGAAAAATAAAACGCCTCCTTCTAAAGGTAAGCGAAGAGGCATGGCTGCCCAAACACTTGAACTGGTTTTCCCTCATATAAAAATGAAACATTTCTTTTCATCTTCTCATTTTCGGAAAATTGAGCGAGAGCAGAAGTAACTGGAGCTCCAAGGGTAAAAAGAGCCACAGCCACTTCTAACACACGGTGTCTGAACAGAACATTTGAATGATGTTTTAAATTAAAACCACAGAACAAAAACTACAGCATCTTGGATATTAAGGGCCAGAAGTGGGAGAAGTAACAGCTAAGCACACCCCTAGCAGATACCGGGAGGGACAAGGCTCCGTAAATTCTTCACCCCTCACCAGCTCTGTCCCAAAGTACCTGAAGCCTCAAGGTCTCTGCGTACCGGCCCCAGTACAGGGCATGGCAGTGCCCGTCTCCGCAGCTATAAATGCTTAGCGTGCTTTAGGCAGCAGGAAATATGCCTTAACCCCTTCCACAGCTATGATTTCACAGCAACAGCAGGAAAGCCCGGTGGCGAAGTAGCTAATGCTACGGTCACGCTCTTGGGAGAGCAGGGAGGTGTAAGTGGAGAAGGACCCTGGTCTCGGAGGGTCTGTCAATGCCTCAAACGCTTAAAGTCACATCCCAAGTGACGGGCAAGCTCTGTGCACCTGAGGTGGTTTTCTGCAGGCAGATGATCCAGCGCTGTTCAAACCAAAACTGAAAGGGGATCTGTTACTGTCACGGTTCCTTACCGTAACACAACCGATCCTGCACGAATTCATTATCCTGCTTTTAGTGCTCAAAGAATAAAAAAGGAGATTTCCAGAAACTGGAAATAAATGTGAAATATTGGTATGTCACATGATGAATTTCTCTCCTGATGAGGAAGTCTACCTACTGCACTTTACCTTCTGTCTGGGACACATTATCTCTGCGCAGAGGAGCAGCCCAAGACTTAAGCAGTTCTTAAAACTTCCAAAAAAACTGATTAAGAGGGAGTTAAGGAGTTTATAGGTCTTGTGGGGCTTTGCTACACATGGCTGAATTTTAAGTTCATAGTGGCCTCAAGACTGAAAGTTCAGCTGTGTTTTAGATCTTTTTTAATAATTTTGTTTTCCACCCTTTCTTTAACAGCAAGTCTCAGAATAATGAGATGAAAAAGGCCATTCTGCATTAGCATTTGTCATACCCCTCTTTGCATAGTACATGTTACATGCCTAGCACTTGGCATACCAGATTACTATTATGCTCTTTTCCTTCTGAAAAACTATGTGGGTTTTAATTGTTTGTCTCACTGAAAAAAGTAAGGCATAGAAGGTTGGCTTGATTGAGCAAAACTACAATTCTAGTCCCGTTTCAACAGTCCATCATCCTCCCTTCCCTCGCTTCCCTTGAGAAACCTTTTCTTTTAAACCATACCTCATCAGTATCAGACTTCTGCAAGTACCTGGGGTGGAAACTAGGAAAAATTGTGTCCAGCTCCTGTTCACAAATCAGTGTAAGTTTGACTGCTAGTTTGCTTAAAATTGAAATAGATTTTAGAAGAAATTTTTAATGTTGTATTTCGTATGCTTCAATGTACATTTTGTCCGGTCAGTCTCACCTGTACTACATGATACAGATACAGCTGTGATATTATCAGATGGCAGACGTATTGAAATGACATAAAAATAAAATAATTGGGAAGACATCTTTTTGAAAACTCTTTGTATTATATAAATTATGAATTGCAATAATTGTATAAGATATCTGAGCTCAGAAGTTGGGTGCACAGATTTGAAAAAAACCCACCCACCCAAAACAAAACAGAAAAATAAAGAAGCTGTTTAAAATAAAACTGACCAAGATTTTAACACAAAAACAAAAGCTTAACTAAATAGAACTCTTCTGTCCCAAAAGAACTCTGAATTCAGCTTAAGGTTTATTATTGCCAGCTTCCTGTCCAGGGATTTACAAAACCAGCTCTAGTTGTTTATATGGTAAACAGCATTTGAAAGTAACAAAAGTGAGCTGTACTAGTCTTTTTTTTTTTTTTCTTTTTCCCTTAGATGTGAAGTTGCATATCTTACAATTGCAGTGTTGGGTTTGATGAAGTGCGAGCTGCAAACTGCCGTGTGAAATAATTTCATGCTTGTTTCTTGGACTCCTTCATGTTCTACCAGTGTTAATTTATGAAACCACATCTCTCCCGTGATCAAGCGTTAAAAAACACTCTAATTTTAATGGGAAAATAAATTTTGTGTTTAAATGACAATTTTTGCCCCATAATCTTTGTACGGGATTTGAGCCCGGCTCTTTGTGTTTGTAGCCAGTTTAAAATATCAAAGTTACAGCCATTGTCCATGAGGCACTCTGGGTTCGCTTGTCTGAAGCCCCCCCACATACTAGCACCACCACCACTTCTCTTGAAGACTTGTACAGATGCCTCGAGGCATCTTTCAGCAACAGTATCAGATTTGCTTATAGTGCTGAAGCAAATGTTTTCATGGTCTGTCACCTTGATTTTATTAAAGGTGTTGGGCTAGGCTATTATCCAGTGCTGGAAAAGTCCCCTATTGAGGCTTTATATTAGGCTGGGAATTTAGAACGTCCAAGCATTTTCAGCCCATAATAAACTTTTCTTTGTGTGGTACAAGGCAGAGCGTTTTCACAATTAGTCCAAACCAGAAAGATGCTCTGCAGGTACTTCAGGCTCCAGACCTTTACAGTTTGTGCCTCTGTGCCTTAGATTTCACCACCCCTTTTCAGAGACTCGACTTTGCTTTCCCAGGAATTTTTATTTCTCCTGCTAAGAAAGCACCCCGTGCTGGAAAACTCTCCTTCCAAATAGCTGTGTGCCTGGCTTAAATGCGTGGCATCATCAAAGCATTATTTTCATAAACATCCTGATTAATCTTTGCTTTAAAGAGAACAATTTGGGCTTATTCTATACCTTCAATACACAGTTGTTGTTTTGTTTTTGCTTTGTTTTAGCGACAGTAATATAAATAAGGAAAACTTGAGATCAAAGATTTCCTAAAAGAGCTGTAGGAGACATAATGTGTGTGCAGGTGCCTTGCTCTGCTCTGGAATTTGGGGACTTTGTTGAAAGGAGGCTGGGGTGGTGTTTTCCAAAGGGCGCAGACCATCTTCATGAGAAACAGGGATTTTTACCGACGCAAATTCTGAGGTGCTGAGTTGAACGCAATATATCATTAAAACTGTGACGTTCTTGTGTACCAACGTAAAGAGTTCAGTTGTCTGCTGTTTATACAGCAAAGGCAAGGCGAGTGTGTGCAACAGGACCCACATGCAAAGCAGAGGGATTGTGTGTGGTCTGAGTGGACTTTTTTTGTCATCCTGTTTGGGAACCAGTTCAGGATCTGTTTCTGTTGGCAGTTTCCTCCTGTTGTGAATATATTAGTGCATTTCTCAAGGTCTCTCTGCAGCTGAAAGGCGAGTAACTTAAGCCTGGAGTATGACAGACAATCATCTTCCATCAGTTCAGACATGGGTGATGGGATGAAAAAGAAGAGATTACATCTCTGAAAACAAAGGAACTAATGCAGGCCAAGACTAGCCAGTAGGCTGTAATCTCTGTTTTACCATAAATGTACAAAAATGTCTTATCTCTGGTTTTACAAAGTTGTGCGAGAGCAGTCGCAGCTCTTCAGCGCACCAGCCAGCTCTAAGTGGTGGCTCAGAAAAATGACAAGACTAAAAGAAGCGGTTTAGGGAATGAAAAAATGCACCTCGTAAAATTCCAGATAGAAAAAAAAGTCTCTGACCATCGTTGCTTAACAGGTTATTTTAAACATTTCATTTCACATTAAAAAGAGATTTATGCAAGATGTGAGGCTTTAAAACACCCAGCCAGGAGAAACACGCAGCATTGCATTCAAATACCCTGTTTGCCGCCCGTGCTGATGGATTATGAAGGTTTAAGATTTACGTTAATTCTTCAATAAGCAAAAGTCAAGTGCCAGTTCCTTAATGCAAACCGCATTGCAATGTAAATGTGCCACAAACCTCTCCCTCAGTTCACATCTGCAAATATTATTTCGTACTGAGTGGGGGAAAGAAAGCAACTCATACTGAATTTCCACCAAGAAGGAGGGTGCTCTGCGTACCTCTTCTCTTGGCGGTTTGCTCAGCATCCCCGGGTTTGGGGGGAACCATTTCCTGGCAGACACAGGGATGGTGTCTCACCGGTGAAACCTGCCCCTTCCCTGTCTCTTGGTAGATGTCATCCCTCTCTTTCTCCTCCTCCCTATATTTTTTTTTCCCAGATTTCCAGATTCAGGACTGAAAATGAAGCGTAAATCTTACTGCCTAATAACCACGGCAGTTACTTCAATAAAATGTTACTTAAAAGTCAATGGACTGCACATGTTAAAGACATTAGAGCTGTTAACAGACCATTGTAAAGTAAGCAGAATCTTTAATAACCTGCACGTAATGCGTAGCCCCGCGATTTTCGGCAAAGGGCAGGCTGCGAGCCCGGGCTCTCTGCACCAGGGCTCCCAGCAGAAACCACTCCTGCATTCCTCGCTCCAAGGGTGAAACAGGGCTTGAGATGGTGTTAAACGCTGAGGCCCCCGGGCCGGCTTTAAACACAGCCAAAACCCTTATTTCCCTGAGCTCAAGTGGAGGGCCGGGGTGGCCGGAGGGCTCCTCGCGTTCAAGGGGCAGCGGAGGGTCCCTGCCCCTCTTTTAGAGCTCAGCCATGAGCGCAAGCATGGGAAAGATAGCACAGATCACACCCGAAAGTGACATAATCCTGACCCTGAGCTACTTTGTAGGGGCTCTTCGGAGGAAACTTTGCCCGGGAACTGGTCTGGGGCAGGTGGCAGCAAAATGCTGCCGAGCCCAGGGCGGCAGGCAGCTCCTGTTCCTTTCCTCCTGCCCCACTTCCATCTCCTCCACAGCAGCGTTAAAGGCTGGCAGAGGAAACATCCTTCGCGTCAGCACTGTCCTTGCTTCCGAAGCCATCTGCCCGGTAGGGAATATACATGCTCACAGACCAGCTAAGCTTTCAGTGTGCCAGTCTTCACTATTTTATCTGTCTTCCCCCCTTTTCCGTTTTCAGCCAAAGACTCTTCACACTCCCCACCCCTCCAAAAAAAAAGACTGAAGCTGGAAAAGATAGCAAATGATTGTAATTTCAAATTTTTTAAAATATGTGTTTAAGTGGAAACATTTATAAATAAGCCAGAGGAGGATTTATGCATCAGTCTGCGATGATCTGCATGTGTGAGCATGAGGCATGCAGCCAACTTTACACAGGCCAGAACATCCGCCTCCCCCCACCTCCCCACGCGCACACACAAGCATGCCCTTACCGGTATAAAACGGATGTACTGGCCTCATAATTTACACCAGCACCTTCTTTGGCCCTTTCCAGATGCACATCAGCATTATCAAAATGTTGAAACTGAATGTGCCTAAGCTGTCATCTCCAACAGCCTCTGAAGGATAAGACAAGTATTTTGCTTTTCCTTTCATGTGAGCACCTAATTACTGTGGTCGCTGTTCTTAGCACACAGAAATAAGAGATATGAGTATGAGAGATCTGTTGGGACACTCCAGCAGTACAGAGTGTCTCCAACAATTTACTTTGCTCACTGTCCTCTTCTTGTTCAAGTACTCTCCAAGCAGCAGCTCCATGATTATTTTTTGAGATGGCTCATACATTTATAGACTTCATAGCTGGGAACCTGCTTTTATTTTCCACCTCAAGGTTTTCCAGTCAAGTTTTGTCCCCTTGTCCTACCTGCAGCCCTGCGGCATACCCCCAATTCTGTTACCATATTGACACATCTTCCAAACCACCTCGCCCGATCCCGTAATTCAGGTGTAAGCAGAGGTGAGCTACCAACATGTCTCAATCTTACCTCAATCTCTTTCGCCGCTCTCCTCTGATGCCTTTCACTATGCAGCACATTTCATTTGACAGGAGACCTAGAAATGCACACAACAGACTAGCGTGCAGTTCCACGGAGAGTACGAAATCTCTCTGTATATAAAATACGAGGCGGCTTTCGCATGGGCTGATTTTCCCGCCTGACTGTGCTGGAAGTGCCGTTTTAATTAGTTCATTCTCAAGTGTTTTTCAGCTGGCGTGTGTCTATCGTAGGAGCTAAGGCAGCCCTCCCCACCTCCTTTTCAGCTTGTCCTTTGGCACTACCTAGCACAAGCACTCGTGCCAGGGGTCTTGGGACCAGCCATGTTCTTCTGCAACCCCCTTAGCCACACCATGGCTGCCTCCAGCCCTGTGTAGTATTAACACTTTCCAGGTTTCTCCCTTTCCAGATGATGTTGTTTTAAAGCAAAGAACTGTAAATATTTTTGAATTCTTTCATGAATATTTTGAAAGCTGTCTCTCCTATCCCAGGCAATTCTGAACTAATTTTGAGGCAAGGTTTTATAAAACCCTACATCAAATGCTTGAGTATTTATTATTTGTTATTTATTTTGCCAAATGTCTCAAATGCATCTATAGGCGACAGGCCAGTGCTCTGATGTATAAGCCAAATACCATAAAGCTGTCTCCATGCAATTTAGAGAACTCTTTGATTATGCACGCTTTGGCTACATTTTTTACTAAATTATGATCTGGGTAGTTAAATTGCTCTAAAAGGTTCAGTATTTGTTGGTTTTAAGTACCTCAAGAGTCAATCCAGTAATTTTTCATGCTTACTTCTCCAGGCTCTCTGATCTGTAAGTGATGGTTACTAATTTCTTTCTTTCTCCTGTCCTGTGTCTCCTTCAAAGATTCTTCTTTGCCTTGATTTTTGGAAAAACACACTTGTATAAAGCCAAGTGGAAAAGTTGAGAACCTTAGCTATTTTTTATCTTTTAGGAAGAATAGACTTCATGTCTTTCTATATTTGTATTTGTGAATACGATATATGTGTATACGTACATTTATGTATACTTACAAACAGTAGTGCTCTAGTTCTGACCGAGGCCTCTGGGTCTTATAGAAAAACCAGTAAAACAGAAATTCATAATAACTCATCAATAGTATGCCATGGATGTAATCAATATTTCTGACNCTTTCTGTATTTGTATTTGTGAATATGATATATGTGTATACATACATTTATGTATACTTACAAACAGTAGTGCTCTAGTTCTGACCGAGGCCTCTGGGTCTTATAGAAAAAACAGTAAAACAGAAATTCATAACAACTCATCAATAGTATGCCAGGGATGTAATCAATATTTCTGATAAATAATGCCTGATTTCTGTTTCTTCCACATTTTTAATGTATTTTGTTGAACTTTCTCTAGCCCTTTTATGTGAGTTTAGAGTTTACAAGGGAATATGGGAGCAATATTTTAATTAACTAAAAGCCTAAATTTAATGTAGATTAATTAAAATGCATTAATCACTGCATGGAAAACAGATTAATAGTGCTCTAATTTTTTTTGTTGGATTCAGTTTCTGATGCGCAAGGTCACCTTATTTCCCATAATATCAGCACGGGATGTGTTTTCGTGTCACACAAAGGGCAAGCAGCAGCAGGACTGTCCCCACCTCAATAGCAGCTTCTCCATCAGCTGCAACAGCAGTGGGAGAAAGAGGACAACTTTGATTAGCAGCTTCTGAGAAACTTGTCTCTGTGATTAGCTCTGTTTAGTGCAGTGCAGATCCTGTTGGGTGGAGTAAAATTGGAGGGAGGGTTACAGTAAGGCAGTCCAGCAGGAGATTCAGGCGTATCGTACCCACAGTGTCAGGCTGGGCCAGTTGCTGGGGCTGCAGCAGGCAGACCTGACACCCCCTGCAAAAAACATCTTTTGTCCCGGCAAGGTAATTGTCTCAATCTAAAACTGGCACCACACAGGTAGCTCTGAACGACTCTTTCCAGCATTAATGGGGTATAATGGGTTACCTGGCCTCCTATCACTCCTGATAATGGAGACTTAGCTGTACTTAGATGTGTTGTTGCTTGGGATTTTAAACAGACGTGTGGTTCCAAAATTTTCTTTACAGTATATGCAATATTCCTTGGAAATGTTAAAAATATTACATGTGGATTTCAGGGTATATATTATGAAACTTACGTTTCGTATATATCTAAAGCTTGCTCCATCTTACAAAGATTTTTTAAGAAAGGTAACTGCACTCTCCTGTCTGGAAAATTATTTTTATATTGTGTAGTACTTGCATTTCTCATACCGTAATCATCTTGGACCAAAACCAGACTTTCTGGTCAAAAATGTGTAGACAGCCACCAAAAATCCCTTCACTGCATGCAAACATGAAACAATGCAAATATTTGACTCAATAGCAATGAACAGCTGAGAGTCAAAAACAAAGGGTGCAGCAATAGGAGCATTATCAGGCAGTTTCAAGAGCACATCTTTTCTCAAGAGCGTTAGTGCACGAACACTTGCAGGAGGAACAGATAGCTGGAGGCAGCAAAATCTCCCTAATCCTGCTGCTAATCCAGCTGTGTCAGATCCTTGGGAAGCCAGGTCTGCTAGGGCATGGGCTGTACGGTGATGACCACTGCCCACAGGGCCACCATCCCAACTGCCACCCTTTCAGGAGAACCTGTTCTTCCACCTCCACTTGCACTTCTACACCCTGCTGCAAGGAGAGCATGAAACCCCACCATGCCCATACTGCTTTGCATTGGCTCCGCATACTTGCGCTGGCTCTTTCTGACTGGATTTCTGCTTGATCGCTACTGCCATAATGAGTGGACTTTCTCAGCTTCTCTATCAGATTTAGCAGGACCCAGTAAAGATGTGACAGCCATCCTCATTCCAGTTTGTGCTCTGGACTTCAAGAAAAGCAACAAGGGGTTATTGTTCACTTCCCACAGCATCAAGGAAAAAACATTTTCTTTTTGCACTTTGAGATGCCAGGCTTTAAGTTTCCTTCTGGTACCTGGGAGACCTTGGAGGTAACAGCTGGGTTTTTGCTCAGGTTGGACTTGCTGTCCCAGTGTGTGTCGCAGAGTCATTCTTTGGTGGACAGGATTTTTAGACAGCTTTGACGGTGGGTGACTAGCAAGGAGTTTAATGTTGGCAGACGGATAGTGGATCCACACAAAGAGACACAGAAGGTACTTGAGTTTACACAGGCAAACAAAGCCCAGGAAGAGAAGCAGTAATGTTATTCATCGGTATTGCTGGCCATGAAGGGTCAAGGTCTGGAAGGGCATACCCCTCTCTCTTGAAGAAAGCCTAAGTTGCCTCCACCATCTTGTCAGAATTATCATCAAGTATTTTTTATAGTTTGAACTCAATATTATCAATCAGGCTGACATGTAAAGTCTTCTATAAAACAGTTTTGCAACAAGTATTGTTCCACAGGCTCACAAGCAAAATGTTCTTTTTGACTCTTTCTTATTACCTTGGTGTGCTCTCATGATCATATAAATTTTATTATTTAACTCTTCCCAGAAGAGCTTACTGAGAAAGTGAGATCTACCACCTGAAATGCCAAGATAGAGCATTCTCTGCCGCATTTCATTTTATGTCACGATGTCTGTGAAAAAATACTCGTTAATGAAAATCCCACACTCCCAGACAGAGCGTTGATCGCTATGAGGTGAATGCAATTGGAACACTCAAGTTTACTATCAGATACTACTGTGCAAGTGGGCGGTATAAAAAGCAGTGCACAGTTACCATTTTGAGTGCACAAAAAAAGGAGAAGGAGGGGGCTGAAAGGGAGAAATCTGGGGACAGTTTCAGCCATGCCAAGGTAAGACAATCTGGTCAGTCTCAACGTACTGTAGCTTCTCTCCAAAACCAGCAAGGTCTCTCTTTTGAGCCTCTTTCTGCCCAGGACATACTCATAAATGGTGGTAGAGAGGATGAACTCAGTAAAGCTCCTACTTCACATCCATACAAAATTGCTACAACCCACAGAACAGACTGAATGCCAGCTGCTTCCCTGGTTATTTAACATTACTTACTAATAAAAGGATTAAGTTTAATAGATTAGGGGATGATTTAATAGTGGGATAATTACTGGCTTCTCCCAAGAATTGCCAGTCTAGCAGCCTCATGGGCTGTGCTGCTGCACTGGAAGTAGACCCTGGCTTGCAGGAAAGAGTTTTAATGTCTGTGCCCACAGTGACCTCCCATGAACCTATAGCCATGGTCTTGGAGACCAACTGAAGACCACCCACAGCATCTTGGCTCTTGTGCTTATCTGGAGCAATATTTGTGCAAGCGACTGAGCATGCTGGGAGGAGGTTCCAGCCTCTCCTAGGGCAGCACCAAGGCATTTGGATGCCACCCTCCTCCTGGGACCACAAATCCAGCATTGCTCCAGTGTNTCTGGAGCAATATTTGTGCAAGCGACTGAGCATGCTGGGAGGAGATTCCAACCTCTCCTAGGGCAGCACCAAGGCATTTGGATGCCACTCTCCTCCTGGGACCACAAATCCAGCATTGCTCCAGTGCGTTAGCATGTGTCCCTCAGGATGGCACCGTCCAAACCTCCCCTCAAAGCGTGATGCCAGTATCTCTGTGTGCCCAGAGAGCTGCCCCATCCTCTCACCCCACAGACCAGCACACTGTTGGGCACAGACCCCCTGCCTGGCGGCCAAACACCATGGCAGCTCTCACAGAAGAACTAATACACAAATAGCCACAGCCAGGAAATATTTGAACGCAAGAATGCTATCACCTGTGCAAACTTCTTCTGCTTGTCTGATGCCATGTTATTTCATGGAACATATTCCTTCTTTTATCTGTTGACTTACGTAGGTAAATAAGACTACCCATCTGTGGTGAAACAGAAACTTATCAACTTTTAACATTTATTATAAATTTGTTCAAAAGGCTAATGTAACCTTTTCTTGGCCAGATCCATGTTCACTGGTTGGCCATCTGCACAATTTTCTTCCTGTCTACATTGAGTTTGCAGTCTATGTGAGAGGACAACCTGTTCAATTCTGGTGGTTCTCATTTTCTGTTCCAAGCAGTACTTCTCTTTGAGCTGGGTTTTTGGTTTGGGGGTTTGTTTTATTGGGGTTTTTTTTCATTTATCTGCCACTCCGACTTAAATGCAGACCTGTGGGAAGTGTCTTGCACTCTTCAGAATAGCTCCCACCTTCAGTTTGATTTTCCTGGCAAAGCCAAGAAACTGTAATTGTTTTTTTCCCCTGGGATATTGATTCATGACGATATGCCCCTTATGCTGCAGTTTTCAGCCAGAATCCTTCCATTTTCTTTTAAATTTCCAGTAAGCCTCTCCTTATTTATTTTTTTGCCCATCTGTTACAGATGCCATTGTTAGCTCACTGAGCTTTCCTGGTCCTTTTGAATCAATGTTAATTGGTCTTAAATACATTTCCCTTCTGTACTTTCAACAGCATCTTCTTTTTTTTCTGCTACCTGGATTTATCATTCCACTTTTTTTTTTTCCCCCTGTTCTCCTTGTTTCTGAGTGTCCTGTCATTTGCATCCTTTGGCTTTCCTAGTGGTTTTGGTGGCCTTTCAAACCCTGCCAGAGTTTCTTCTAAATGGAAAACACCTTTCATTTCTTGTGCTTAGGGGGCCCTGGTAAGGTTCTTCCTGGGATAGGAGTGTCATATGTGGCTTCTCATTGACATGAGAAGCTGCTTTTTCCAGCAGGGCAGCTGCTCACTTACTGGAAGCATTTGGCCAGGCCACTGAGATACCTTAACAAGGTCACAGCCTATCGCTTCCTGTTCCTCACTCCCTGGGACCTGACCCATCCTCTTTGCTGACACTGCTGCAGCCCCAACAGATGGGGATGGACAGGAACCAGGTTTCTACAATGCAATCATTTGTATGAGCTCATTACTGCCATTTGGAGAAGTCCCGCAGCTGTCCCAAGGTAATCCTTGATTTTCTGAGACCTGACTGATCAGCGCCATGCAATTTCTGCAGCCCATTGGTTCTCCTGAGTCCCTTATGGCCTCTGACTTGGTCTATAATTTTTAAATTTCTCTGTTGCATGTAGTAAAGTTAAAAGACTTAATAAATCTTCTGACAGCTCCTAAAAACACCAACTTAGGCTCTGAACATTGAGGTATTTCATTTACTCATACGTTTTCTGGCTCCTTTTCCATACTTTCTTCTACACCCTTGTTAAACTAAGTTCTTTTAAAATGCCTCTGCCAGAGAAATTCTTGCCTCTCCAGGCTCATACACAGTTTTACATTGGTTGGGATAATTGGCAAGAGTTTTAACACATTCCTTATTTATAACTGCTAACAGTTTGTTAGGACAAATACCTAAAGCCTTTTTAAAAATCATTGATCTTTTAAATGTTTTTTTATAACGAATAATATCCTGCGAACCGGAGAGCATATTTCAGGATTATGAAATACTGCCCCCAGTATCTTCTTGTTTGGGTAATTTTTTTTTACTATACCATGGTGTTGTTTGGAAGAGCAGTATCCACCATAACTACTACAGGGCTGCAGGTATCTCGGCTGGTGGGGCTTCTCCATCTGCCTCTTCGTCACTTCCTGGTGACTTTTTGCATACACCAGCCAGTTTGCATTGGCAAATGGGTAAAAGAAAAGACACAGCTCCTCGGCACCTCTCACATCTCTGGGCAAGGCAGGCACCCTGTTGCCCCATAGCCTAGGGCATGGTACGGGTTGGGGGTGAGGCAGGGGGATTGCGCTGTGGGTGCTGGGGACACAAGGAGGAGCTGCGGTCAGGGACAGGGGGAAGAACTGGAAGCACTGCCAGGGGTAGGGGCATGGGCATATCGGGAGGATTTAGCAGAGTTACAGGGAGATACCTCTGGCTTATAGGTGACTGCTGAAAATATAGCAGTGGACACCAGTGAGAGGAATAGGAAGATGAGGGTAGCTGTGAATGTGCAGAAAGAGTATGTGGGTGCATTAGATACAATATATAGGAAACCAGGCTTCATTATTTCTGCTCTCACAGAACAACTTTTTAATCTAAACCAGAAAGGAACACAATAATGGGGTTAGCAAAAGCGAAATCAATAAAAACATGGGTGACTATGGCCTTGGAATCACCAGCTACATCAGAGCGTCATGACTTTCTCCAGAGTTTTTCCTTTACTTTTTTAAAGCTTTCCAAACCAGTCATGTCTTTTGAAAGCCTAATCAGTTCAATCTTGGAGCTGCCTGGGGGGCAAAGCTCACATCTGAATACAAGGCTCATACTTTTCTCAAATTAGTGAGTATTTGGATTCAGTCAAGACTAAGATTGAGCTCATCTCTAGAAAATACATCAAACAGCCTGTGGAAAACACAGCTCACACACCTCATATTTTTTAAATGCTCTATCATCTGAGACCATTACATTTTTTCCCCAGTACACTCTTACACCATATCACTGAGTAACAGATGGACAGAAATCACCTAGCTATTAATGTTAACTAAAGCATGAACACAGCATTTCAATTATGTTTTACATATTTATTGGAGTTTGAAAGTCATATTCATTATGATTATGTCAAAACAGGAAGCAATTTAGGCTCAGTAGGTGAGATTTATCCTATCTAATATCAAAGAAGACTAATAACTAAGTCTAAGGTTGCTTGGGTAATCAGTACGGGAAGAAACAGGTCTAGGGACAAAATGATGTGAGACGTTTGAGACCAAACACTCCTTGGAGCTACCTCTTCTCTCAGCAGATAACAAAGGGAGCCTAAATGAATACATTAAACTTAAACAACAGACCTTTAGATATCTGAAGTTTGAAGAGATGAAGCCCTTTTGTTTTAATAAGATTTAGGAAATGATGAAAGGAGATGATTGCTCACAATAAAGGTGTAAGTAAAGGAAATGGTTGAGGAGAGTTAGTAGGTATTTTGAATGAGACCGAACAGTTCATGGACCTCAAAGCATACAGATCTCTGGCTAGTACATGCAGCCATTTTGTCATGCCTCTGTGCAGTCAGTTATATGAAAAAATTCACCATGAGCTGAAAGGCAAAAGCAGTAAAGCCGTATGTGCTCTCTAGGAATTATTATTTTCCTCTTCCCCTTGCCTCTTTCTCTTTTCCCTTTCCCTTTTCTTCTTTTTTACTTTTTTCCTTTTCTTTTTCTTCTTTTTTCCTTTTTCTTTTCTCTTTCTTCCTTTTTTCCTTATTCCTTATCTTTTTCTTTTTTCTTCTTTTTTCTTTTTTCTTTTCCTTTTCCTTTTTCTTTTTCTTTTTTCTTTTTCTTTTTTCTCTTTTCTCTTTTCTCTTTTCTCTTTTTTCTTTTTTCTTTTTTCTTTTTTCTTTTTTCTTTTTTTCTTTTTTCTTTTTTCTTTTTCTTCTTCTCTTTTTCCTTTTTTTTTCCTTTTACCAGAACTGAAAGGAGCACCAAATGCACATTCCTCTTAGCATTTCAATGAATTCTGTGGGGGATGAATAGCAAGTATGTACATAACCACACACATATGTATGTATAAATTTACAAGCTACAATACCCAGACATCATGAGGCTCTGCTAATAATTTTCTCAACCTTGCCCAGACTGTAGCTACATTTATGATCTGGAGATTTATTGATTTTAGTTATTTTATCCCTCCCATAATAGGAAACTAGCCTCTGGACCATTGACCTATTCTTGTTATAAATATGCTTTAGCTTGCTCTCATCATAACACTATCCCAGGCATCTAAGGTGTTGTTATGAGGTGGTGGTCTTATAAGGAAAGTAACCATAACAGAGTTTTAAAGTAAATAATTTAACTCTTCCAAATGAGTTTTCTTCTGCACCCATTACCTATTGGCACAGAATTTGTTCTGCCAAGTGCATCAGGGCCCCGATCCCTCACAAGAGCTTCTAGGTGTTTTGGTAGTACAAATAATGCATAACAATAATGAAAGTTGCAATTTATAGGAACAATACAAACAGTACTAGCCTGAACTATGTGCAAATATGTGGTGCCACTCAGCAGCCCACGTCTGTGACGACGTCCAGTTTCCAATGGCTTCTACAAACAAGGAATTTGGAGCTTATCCTTTGCTGTGGCCAAATTGCTCCAGGGTCTGAGCCCCTGGAGGTGGCCAGTGCTCTTACTCTTGGTTTGGTTAATAGCATAGCCATGGAGAGTATATATCCGTTCTTTTCATCTTTGAATGGCAACACCGAAAATACTTGCTGGTTTTTAGGCAGAGATAGTATACAAATGCCACAGGTTATTCTGTACCCTGTACCGCAGTGAGTCAAATGATGCAGCTTAAATACCATCCTGCTCCTAGTCTCGGCAGCGACACCTCGGTGTCTGTGAGGAGCATTGCGACAGTGGATGGTCAAGAATATCAAGAGTCCAGCAGTCACGTAAACAGTTGTCCACATACAATGCTGAAGTTCCGTTTTGGAGCAATAGACAATCATAAATACCAAGTAATTTTCTAACTAGCTTAATGTCAGGGGTGACTGTAAGTCTGCTATTTGCTGGATGTGCTGAGAAGTTGACTGAAGCCCCATGTGATTGAAGGGGGAAATTTAGCCTTTAGGTCAATAGCATTTTAGTAACTGAAGCTAAAGGCCATGGCTAGGAGGGCCAATGCAACCAGGTCAACACCAGACATGCCTTGGAATCCAGCACGGAGTCACTGACAGAGCTGCAGCTACTCAAGCATCAGCGCCAGTGAGCTATAGGCTACCTAAGAGAAAGCAATGCGCTAGGCACCAATATTCTCATTCTATGCTGATATTATGTCCATTATTTGAAGTATTTTCCTCTTCCCATAACCTGCATCCCAGTTTTACACAAGTTTTGAGCAACAGTTTTTCGGCCCCATTATGAGACCACTCCCTGCTGATACATAATTAAGCTGTGAATATACATTCATTGTGCCAATGCCTTGTTGCTTCGTCTTTCTAGATCTGCTTTTATTCCCCATAGTGAGGAATCCAGACCCACTTATACATGATGAATTTGTAGTGTCATGGTAGTGCAACTACTTCAGTGCAACGGTACTGCCTGTCAGCAATGCATTGTGACAGCAAAGCCAACAATCCACACCAAACATGAATTTTGATTAAATTAGCAATCTTCTTGTCTTGGGAGAATAGCAAAGGAGTTTCATTTCCATCTAACACTGTCTCTTCTGAAGGTGCACATGCCACAGCCATAAAGAACATGGTATTCTTCATTCTTCATAGGGCAACAAAACTGGTGAGGGGTCTGGGGGACAAGTCTTATGAGGAGCGGCTGAGGGAACTAGGGCTGTTTAGCCTGGAGAAGAGGAGGCTGAGGGGAGACCTTATCACTCTCTACAATTACCCGAAAGGAGGTTGTAGAGAGATGGGGACTGACCTCTTCTCCCTAGTGACAAGTGATAGGACGAGAGGTAATGGGTTCAAGTTAAGCCAGGCAAGGTTTAGGTTGGATATTAGGAAACATTTTTTCACTGAAAGGGTTATCCGACATTGGAATAGGCTGCCCAGGGAGGTGGTGGATTTGCCATCCCTGGAGGTGTTTTAAAAAAGGATAGACGTGGTACTTGGGGATATGGTTTAGAAATGGTTTTGTCAGGTTAGGTTAATGGTTGGACTAGATGATCTTAAAGGTCCCTTCCAACCTTAACAATTCTATGATTCTATGATTCCTCTTCTTTCCCAATATTTAGTCTATGGGAACAGGCACATGAACTAGCTTGATCAGGCTACACATCAGTGTAACAGATTACCATCCATTGGCTGAGCCTGAGCAGTAATTTGTCACCCATCACAAATTCATTGTGGTCAAGCCTGTGCCCCTGTCCTGTGAGTGTCTGAAGTAACATCTACAGATTAAACTTCTGTGCCACCAGAGTCCAGACAAGAACATCCAGAAGAAAGGTAAATTAGCCTTGGGAAATGGGAGGATGGGGCATTTCTGATTTTTCTTCTTTGGTTTTTTTCCCCCACATCCACCAAAATAAGAAGAAAGAAGGTATTCCTAGCAGTCACAGTTTGAACATGTAAATAGAGAAGAGTATAAGGACTGGAAAGAAAATACCTGGTTGGGTTTGGGCTAGTGTTTTAGAAGTGTATTGACCCAGATTCTAGTCTTGGCTCTGAACGCAAAAGTGCAGTTGAGGGGTCAATTTGATTTCTGCTGTTTGTAGCAGTGTGACAGTTTGGAAGTGTAAAGAATCAAATCCTTTGATTTTACTGTGATTTCTGCTATCTCTTTGTTTTGTTCACTGGTATTTATATATTTTCAGAAGTAAATTTAAATCTACCCAGCATCCTGCTAGCACAAAGAATGGAAAGTCCACTTATCTACCACCGACCAGACTCAAGCTCTGTCGAGGCACTGCACTGCTGCTTCCAAGATGCTTATGAAAAGGCTGGGTAATCATTTAATTTATTTTAGGAGGTGTTAGGATAGCAAAGGTAAAACAAATATTATCCTTGGCAGCTACACAGAATAGGGCATTATCATTGCCCATGGATGGTAATATTCTTGTATTGATTCAATATATTTGTGGTTTAAAAGTCTAATTGAATTACGTAGTGCAGTGATATTTGCAGAAAAGGAAAAAAAAAAAAAGCTTTGTTTCAGCAAAAGAGAACATAAAGGAACTCAGAGGAGCATTAGAGCAGATTTTGTCATGTTCTTAAGTGTGAAAAGCCAGGGTATAAGTACAATTATGTATATGTGGAACTAGTGACTGCACTTCCTCCTTGCAAAGTTAGATATAAGAATATTTTGGAATTATTTTCACTTGAAAATTGGAAGATTTAGTCCAAAATGGAAGTTAAGAGAACAGATCACTTCAGTAGTTCTTGCCTTAAAAATTTGTCTATACTTGGTGGTATTATTGTTACTTTCAAATTGAGACTTCTGGAATTTCTGTAATGTTATTAGAACATATCTGAATCTTGAAAGATTGACATTTCAGAATTATTTCATCATCCTTTGGGTCTTGTTTGTGTTACTTAGAGAAATAACTTTTGATTGAGCCAATTGCAGTATGCTGAATGGTTAAATATATTGAGCAGTAACTGAAATCTGACATTCCATTGTTTGCACTCTTCCAAAAATACATGAGCAATTTTTACTTGAAAAGTGCAAAGAGGGTTTGAGAACATGCTTTAAAAGAATACTGTCCACTTACATCTGGCCTAAAACAAACTTATACCAGACATAATCTGGAAATAAATGTTTCTGTGGGGCTTAAAGTTTACCCCCTTCTTTCTAAGATATGCAAACANAAAAAAAAAAAAAAAAAAAAGAAAAGAGTTTAAAATAACATATTGGTCCCTTGAATAAAACTTGCCACTGAGTATGTGAAAAAATTCCGTAATGCACTAAGCAGGAGAGAAAAAGAATCTATTAATAATTTAAACATGAATAGGGAATGGTTGGTGTCTCCCGATGGGTACACTGAGGGCTGAAGATGCTGAGCTGTGGCCGTTAGGGCTGTGTTAAGTGCAATGCAAGAGCATTAAGAGCTGTGCCTTGGTATGGTGGGAGGAAACCAAGCTCTTGGTGGCCTTAGTGTGGTGACCTGGACATGCTGCATGGAGTCCCCCAAGCGCTGCCTGCTCAGCTTCCCCCACTGCACTCCCCCAGCTGTGTGTAGGTCTATGTTAAATGGAGGACAAACCTTCCTGACCCTTCCCCAACCCTCATTTTAACAATCTTTTGGAAATCCTGCTTGAATCTAACCTTTTGGATGCAATACTGAAATACTTTGTTGCCTTGACAAAGGCAAAACCAACAGTGCCCATGTTTCTGAAGGTCCTCCACAACATGTAGAAGCAATGGAGGACTGTTATTTACCATTCCTCACCAAGTATTCTGGACCCATCAGATCTGTACTCATGGGCTACAGAAATGTCAGCGGTCACTGTGCTACTGTGAGCCTCCAAAGGGTATCTGTGGAGCCCTTCAGTATTCAGATCTCAACTAGCTTTTTAAAAAAGCAAAGTTTCTAGCTCCTGTGACTGCAAGGGAAAGCCTGAAAATACAAATCCCTATTTTGGATCCATATGCAAAAGCTTCTTAGTTATTATCCCTTTCCAGCCCCATAATTTTTCTTAATTGAATGATTTTGGGTATTTGGTTGGAGGTTGGGGTTTTTCTAAACATTGGAGTTGGGAAAATTATTTTATATTTAAGCATACATTCACAGCCTCCCTTATAGATGAGACAAAGCATGTTGTTCACCATAGAATCTCCTGAATTTAGCAATTAATTCAGAGTTCAATGCCAAATCAGGAAAGCACCGAAAGATCATGCAATTACCTTGTGGAAGGTATGAACTTATCAGCTTTTCTTGCAAGATTTCTGAGCNAGCAATTAATTCAGAGTTCAATGCCAAATCAGGAAAGCACCGAATGATCATGCAATTACCTTGTGGAAGGTACGAACTTATCAGCTTTTCTTGCAAGATTTCTGAGCCCATCTGATTGCATCTGAAAATAGTTACTGTTTAGCTAAAGAGCCCCAGGAAAACCAAGGGAAGCTGTACAGCTAGGGCTCGGTTTGGCACACATCTCTGCTCTCACAGAGCATCTATTAAAGTTTGACTCTCACTGTAATAATGGACCACGAGTGGCTTTGGATTCAGATCTGAACTGTAGCTCAATGATACACGGCCCCTACGTTATTTAATAAAAAACCACTGAAAGGTAAAAGACAGAAAATAAATCATTAGCACTTTTCTACCCCATTTTGTGTGCTTTTCAAGCCAGGCTGTAGTTTTACATCTGCTTTTGTTAACCCAGCAGTTTTCATGCTGTTTTCCCTGCTTTGGTCCATCTTTTGCTACCATCCAATGCAGCTAAAACTAGAATAGGTGAATAAACAAGTTGTAATTCAAAACTAGGTCACTAGGTGGTATATAACCAGAGATGCAGGGACATTAGGACAGGCAAATGGTGATTAGCGCAATGTAATCATCTACGCAAGGGCTCCATTTCATTAAAGATGTGTTAGAGCACACATCCATGGCCATCTGTTTCTATTTTGCCAGCCCACTTGATTGGCCATCACAAGCATTCCCATGTGTGCTGAAGCATTGTTGAGCAGAACATCTGGCAACAACCAACACCACCGTTAAAAAAACATGATAACAACAGAGGCATTAAAGCAAATATATGTACAATAATTTCATTGTTGAAACCTCTACCAAGGCAGGCCCATTGTCCAACAAAGTGAACATTGAAATTGCTCCTTTCCTAAATTTTTGCTTCAATGGGCATGCCAACACTTCAGTAGGAAGACACTTCAGTGGAATGGCTTTTATTTTTTTCTTGCTCCTGGCTTTTGACATTGCTCAGAAGGCAATCAAAAAAAATTAAAGCATTTACAAGGGAATGAAAAGCATTAAAGCAAGACTGAACTTTTGACTAATTTTCCTGTATTAAATAGAAAAGAACATATTCATGCCATATGTTGTCAGAACATAGAACAACTGCATTCTAGAAATGGAACTGAAAAATCAAAACATCTGAATCTTTATCTTGGCAAAATAAAGAATAAGTGTTGAAGGAACCTAATGATCTTTTGGGAGTGAGAAAAGTTGCTTTCACTGAAAATCGATGGAATCCCTCCAGATTTACACTGATGTAACTCCAAGCAGAATTTGATCAAAGTTTAGTCAGCAAGTAACTAAATGGATCTATTTACAGATGCTTTTTACCATAGATTTAAACTTAGTGAATAAGCCACTGTTTTTCCCATTTACATTTTTGAGGATAACTTTTAATGAATTATGAGGCACCTCATGCTGAAAAACCCACACAGCTTAGAAAAAGCAGGTTCTCCTCAGACCTCCTGTCTTTCTTGATTCCTGTGTCCCTCTATTTTCTTTTCCTTCACGTAGTTTAAACCCTTCCAGACTAGCCAAGCATCTACAAGAAGACAGAAGAAAATATGGACAAGAGATATGACTGTCCTTAGAACTGAGCTATGCTTAACATCCTTAAGCAAACACAGCTGACACAGTTGCAGTTTGTCTGTTTACACATTTCAGCATTCACTGCAGAAAACAAGCTAATGTAGATTGATCTCATTTCTTACATCGTAGTGTGTTACAAAAAGCAAAAAACCAAGATGTGTGTGCATAGGCCTGACATCTCCAAGCCCACAGCACAGGAGCATAGTAAGTAATGTCAAAAAAGTGAGGCCACAATGGTACCTTTCAACTAGTTACTTAGAAGTGTAAATCCTGAGGCTGCAGGGGAAAGGACCTACCTCTATATGCTGACGAGCTTCATTGGACTATGATGTTTTACCCAAAATTCCTGTTACACAGAACTCAAGGAGAAAGAAATTTTTTGTTTCTACATACTGCTAAAAAAAAGGAAATGCAAGGTTTCCACGCTCTTTCTTCTGGGGAGTACAGGAATAACTTGAGCGCTGTCTTGTCCTGCCCTCAGCGCCCAAGAACAGTCCATTTAGTTTGCTAATAGCGACATAGTTTAGGATGACGCTGCCTGCTGGCAGCCAACCGTGAGGCTTAGGGGAAGAAGAAGGAACAAGCACCGAGGTGCTTTTGCTTATTAACTCTCAGTGCTGGAAGATGGGGAACAGAGTTCCCTTGTATTCGCTGTTGGGGACCATTACATTAATCATACTCGTACACTGTTGCTGCTCCTTTCCTCCCATAGCAAAATCCTTTCACTCCACACCAGGTCAGACTTTGCACAGGTGCCAGATTAAGTTACTCTCTGTTCTCAGATACACTGGTTCATGTGGCTGGCTGGTTTTTAGAGCATACGTCCAAGCTATTTTGGGGATCCCTGCCAGATCTCCACTGGTACAGACTGGCACACGTGCCCATTGCCACTCTGCAGGGAGAGGACCTTGGCACAGCCCATCCTCTCCTCTGTGTTTTGGCTGCTTCTTGCAGGAGATGGTTTGGTTTGTTCCACAGTTGAGCCCCAGAGCAAGTTACCGGTTACGCAGAGGCACTGGAGTTACAACAGAGTAGGAGTAAAGCTGATGGCGCCGTCACACCCGCTTCGGACTACCCCAGCTGCTTGGACCTGGCCCCTGTTACTACTTTACAACCTCTGGCAAACGGATCAGGCAGGGTTGTTTTTACTGGCAAGAACGGGATACGGTTGTAAGGGAACATTACTGATGCACGAGGAAGAATGAAGATGGACAGATGACTAAAAATACAGTGGTCACAACATAACTTAATAATCTCAGTGAATGTGATCACATTTCTCCTACAACCACCTCCCCTGTCTGAGCATCCAAATCACTCACCTCTTCCCCCAGTGCCATAGGCACAAGTCACTGCGGTCAACATCCCCCCTTTGCTGAGAATTGCAGTGCACGTGTCTGCCCAGCTGATTACAGGTTGGATCCACCACTTGAGCAGCCAGGAATATTTGTTTCAGAAACATTAATTTGCTATTGGAGTAAATGGTTTGCCAAGGTATTTACTCCCAGATCAAAGTCACACCAGTTGGAAGTGCTGGGCTCTGACTGCAGTGTCCCTCCAGCTCTCCAGGAAAGGCACAAATGGAGGTAAACAGATGCCCTCCTTCTCCCCCTTTGGCTCCTCTGTGTGGCTGAGGTTCCCACATCATTTCTAGTATTGAGTTCCCACATCTTTTTTAGTGCTGAGTTTTGGATCAAGGCCCCTAGTCTTCCTGCAGCTGTAACAACAGCAGCAATTTAGTGGTAAATTCTGTCAGAAGGATTATGAAATTCATTGACAAATGTTCCTGTATAGTGTGTCAGATTTGAAGCATAACTGAATGGGAAAAATAGTCTTACTCCAAAGAGTTTTAAAAAATGTGCAGTATGTTGCACAACTATTTGCTCTTTTTTGTTGCCCAAGGAACCAGTTTTGGTTACATTCACATTTCTTTTGTCACTGGTTTGTTGGACTGGGTCTGGTGGTGGCTGATAGATCTGTTTTTATGACGTTGCCAAGGGAGTCCAGAGGTGTGAGGTAGGAGTCCTGGCACTGCGGTCTAATAAAAAGGGGAAAAAAATGCATTCAAAAAGTGAATGTAGAAAGCCTAATAAGAGTTTGAGAGATGCAATGGGGGTACTTTCTTTTTTTCTTCCCCCTAAGTTACTCCCATTTATCATGGCCCTTGGGATGGAAAACAGCCCTAGCCACATGATTGCATCTTTTCTCTTTTGTGATTAGGGCTTTGGTGTTTTGCTGTAGTTGTGACTAGCAACAGCTGATTTAAAAATAAAAGGAAAAAAAACCCAAAGAAACACCACACAAAACAACAACAAAAAAATCAATAAAACAACTCATTCTTTAATACTTGAAATCTGTTTGTGCCTGCCACTAAAGTGGGAAGAAGGGATAGAGAGTATTTCTCTGTACCCATGAAGAACAGTAGCTTTCCTAGTATGCTGTCAGGGTAGAAGGACCTACAGAAACTCTGAAGTTCCACAGCACATTTAAAAAACTATTTATTTTTGCCTATCCATTTTTAGGATCAATTTTTTAAGTGCTCAGATTTGGCTTAACTCTGATCCCACTGACTTCAAAAAGAACAGAAATAATCCACTGATGAGTTCTCCTGCAAACCTCATTCTTAATTGTCATGCAAGAAGGAAAAATGCAGCCTAGGAGAACAACGACTCACATAAAGAAGTTGATGCAGAGGATCTCTAGACTCCTAGTTTTTCATTTAGAAAGTACTCAGATGCAACGGTGAGTCAGAGGCACTATAGCAGCAGAGCCTGATATCATGTACACATTATAGATGCCAACTAATTCTCCGCCAGGGTAAACTGGGAATAGCTAAGATTTCTTATTGGGGAAAGAGAGATCAAGGACTCAGGAGCAGGTCGTATTTCACAGAATGGAAATATGCAGTTCTGGGAGCAGGCTGCCTTTTTCTTGCTGCCGGCAGCTCAGAAAAAAAGCTGAAAAAGAAACAGGAGTGGCCAATCTATGACTCTTGAAGCACATGTAGCTCACAAGCAGTGTGGGAGTTGTTTCCTAAGCCAAGAGTGCTCTGCGTGAGCAGCAGCAGAAATGTTTTGGTGGATAACTGGGATGCTCAGGGATAGGAAGCAGGGACCATCATAGGCTACAGCAACTGGTGGTCACCAAGTCTGTCAGGATCCTGGTTGCTTCCTTCCCAATGGAATGGTTGGACACCTGCAGAGCATCTGCCATCTTGCAGTGTTCTTTCTCCCCTTGGCTTTTTGAGATATGTGGTACATATGCTGGGCTTTTCAACTAGGTGAAGAGCTTGATATACTTAGTGGGGCATCAGGGAAGGTTGGCGACTCCTGTTTTGTTATAAATCCAAACCCCTTCTGGGAGCAGCAGACATAGTAACACCCAGTTGGTCCCCCACTCGCTGTACTGAAGACAGTAGATCCTGCCCTACTCATTGTCCACTGATACAGATGTCTTCTTGGGGGCAATGCTTATGGCAATACAGGATTCCGGCACAGGGAGTAGCTCTTTCATGACAGACTAGCAGACTTAGCCCCTGCAGGTACATACTCTCCAATGCTCAGAAGAGAGGTCTCCTACAGTAGGATACTTCAGCTGGTCTTCAACTGCAGGATGTCGAGAGAAAAATGCAGAAGTGCTTAGAAGAAGGTAAGTACAGGTGTTTCCCTATTCCATCACACACACTAGATAAATTGACCATAACGTACTGCCTCCCATCTCTGGTTGCTTTCTAACAAGTATTGAACAGGTATTTGGACCAATATGGACTAGCAGAGTCAAGCACACTGTCTCACTCCTTGATACACTGCCATATATTTTACATCTATAATGATCCTGGGATGCTTTTACCAAACCATGCTGTTGCCATCAGTAAACTTACCAAGTTAAAACTACGGGAATTTAGAAAGAAAAGAATCAAAACCTTCTTCAGAAAGGTATTCTTCTAGGGCTGTGTTAAGTTACCTTGCCTTTGTGGATCATCATTGAAATCAGTGGGGCTTTTGGTGGAATGAAGAGGTGCACACTATAAATTGTGCAAGCTGATCCAATACAACAGAGGACAGAATTTGATCTGGTCCTCAGTGTGACAGCTATACCTGGAGGCATTACTTGGGATGTCCACTGGCTCAGCTGCTTCTGAGTGTCCCCTGCAGGTCTGGGGAGTCTTGCTGTTTGCTGGTGTTATTGTTTTCATGTAGGAGGTGCATCAGAAATAGTCCAAGATTCCATTACATCACTTATCCACAAGTCCTTTGGACTGAATTCTTATCACTGTACCCTTCCTGCTTCACTTATGAAGCCCTTGAAAGAGCAATCAGAAGCACTTTGTCACCTCCTCCAGGAGGCATATTCCCACTCCATCCCAGCAAGCTGCTGCTGACTCCACCACCTACCACCATGTACAATGGGTGCTTTTTATGAATGTTGTCCAAGTTGTCTCTTGATAGCTAAAGCACTGCTTTGCATACTGTGAATTCTTAAGTAAATATATTAACCTCAGATCTGTAACTTCACAAAGCCTCATTATAGTTTGTATGCTTCACTGAAACCTTACCCTGTAGTACTTAACATCTGTGATTCAGGGTGTCAAAGTGTTAATCGGCTGGCATGATCAAGATTAAACAAGTAGATTATTTTGGTATTCTTCAGTAATATATTAAAAGTGAAACATGATCCGTTGGCCCTTGAGGTGCAGCCTCAGCGCATGCAATTATACAAGGAGTTCCCTGTAAAAGTGATCTGGAGAGCTGAAAAAAGTGAGTCCTTCCCAGATGTGGTCTTAGCAGTGGTCCATAATACATGACATCAATGAGTTAAACGAAGGAAACTAGTGAAGGCCAACATCTCGGTTTTAAGTTTCAGATGAGGTTTTTGCTTATGCCCACCTCAGGAAATGAATATTGCATTCATAAATTGTTTTTCTTATCCAGGAGATGAACCTTAACATTTTCATTCAGCCCCAGAGTATTAGATTTCTTTAACACTTTGCCACATTAGAATATGTTTTCCATCTGACTCTGATGATGCAATATCTGAAGAAAAAGTTGGCTGAGTGGCATTCCGTAACAAGCAATAAAAGTTTATGATGCACAGAGTATGATAATTGGCACAATATGAATTGAATGCTTCCTTATGGATAATATTTGATAAGATATAGCATGTGTAGCTATCATAACATTTCAATCAACCCATGATTGCTACTTTAAACTGTATTTATTTTATTGTCTCCATAATGGATTTTACAGTGCCAAAAATTGGTCTGACTTCACTAGAAAGATGAAAAATCAGTGTGTTGTTTTCCCTGGTGCATTTATTTCCCACTGAAATCCTTCTCTCTTATTTTCTTCTCATTTTCTTCTCATTTTTTTCAACCCACCTCCTTGCCATGAGCTGTTGACGTATGATTTGTTGAAAGTTGAAGCTAGTGGACACCAGTGTTTTATTTTTCCCCCCCATCATGGCATTATTTTTGCATAGGGGCTTTTACAAGGTTAATTAAACCATAATGGGGAAATCATTCACGGACAATGTCCTTTCCCAGTTTCCAGATTTTATAAACCTCACACCTGTTTTTCTTAGGTTTTTGTGCTACACCAGCCTATAAATCCTCCTATATTTCCCAGTGTAGTTTCTTATGAAATAAAACTTCTTTCCCTCCATTTGCTCAACTGTTTTCAATACTTGCAGTCAAGCCTGAAGTTGTCAATCAAGGAACAGCTTATCAGTCTGAGCTTTTCCTTTTCAAGCTTATACTCAGTGACTTTTGAGACCTGTCAACACCCAGTTGATTTTAGCCTTAACAATAAAGTCACACTCTATCTCCCACCTAGTAGCTTTAGATTAAATTCTGATGTCATATACGTCATATTTACATAGTTAAAACTCATAACAAAGCAACCCACAGGCAATAGGATGTAATAACCATGCAACAGAGCCATTTCCTGTCCCCTTTTTTCTCTCACACTATGTTTCGTGTAGTTTATTGGATGTGAATGTTTTGAAAATGAAAATCGTCTGGGAGAAAACTGCTAGCCAGGCGTGAGGTTTAGAAGAATTCAACTAAAAGAATATATAGAGTTGTAAATGCTTGGCCACCTCTGGTATTGTAAAATAGAAACTCTTTCAATATTCCTTTCATTTCCACAAGAAGAATAGATGGGAGGCCACAATTATGTGCTCCAACAGTCGATTTTTAATATCTTTAATTCTGCTCATATTAAAGGAAAACAATTAACTTGGAGTCAGAAAGCCTTAAACACCAAAAGTTTTACAGTTTTCATTTTAAAGCACAAAGGACCTACTTCAAATACAATGCAACGGGAACTTTAACCACGGGCTATGTTTAAAAGACAAATCCACCATGGTACTTTAAACAATCAATTAAGGCAAGTTTAACAATTTTTTTCAGCCTCACAAAATAGCCCTATTAAAAGTAAGAAAATAAAAAACGCTGTGTGCTTCTCTCTCCCACACACCCATGCACACTCAGAATACTCTTTAACCATAGTCATATCAAGAGATTGTGTTTTATCTAAAAATAAAGAGTAAGCGTTAAGTGGTGAACTTCAAACAGAGCAGTGCAGTACATTCTGCAAACTGGCTTTTCAAACTGAGAACAACTGAAACACTCCCGTCAATTTGTATATTGCTAGGACTCTGAGTGAAAACTAAAATACCACTTCAAACTTTTTATCAAGGCGAATTTTTTTACACTAGTATTGATTTATTTTAAAATTTAAACCTAATTCATAAATAAGAGAATACAAAGAGTGAAGGAAGTTTCTGCCAGAAGGACAAAGAGGACCCTTCTGGTGGGCAGACCCTGTGATACGTCCCTTCTACCCTAGTCATGCCCTTCTCCATGATGTTCCTGATAGAAATAAATGGTCCTTTAATGCTAAAGGGGGGCACTCCAGAGGATCCTCCAGTTGCTAAAAGCTTACAGGTAGGCTGGGCTTAAATGCACATGTCTGTTTGCATTGAGCAAGGATTGCATCAGGGGTTGTGCAGTGGGCTTGCCCAGATGTATGGCCAGCATCCAGTTCCTACAAACCTCCCTGCTTCTGTTTTCCTCACTGCTGCGGCTGCTACTATTGTTCCAGCAGCTTTCTTTGCTATGACGGCCTGGCCAGTGGAGGCTAAATCAAACTGGCCTTGGGGTCAGACAGCTCTACATGGACTTGAGAGAGCAGTTTTATTCGTGCTGAGTTCTCCAGTTCTTGCTCAGTAAATAATGGTCCATTTCAAAATGAACTATGTGTCAAAGCACGGCCTTTCTAGTTTGTCCTAACAGTGCTTTATTCCTCAGCAATCAGCAGCCTAAATTCCTCAGGAGGGACAGCTTGTTACACAGCAGGCCCACAGAAAAAGTATCCTATGGGTGAACCTGGCTTGGACATCAAACGTGAGCTACTGGTGCTGCACAGGGAGCTGCAGAAAAGGTGAATGCTGGGGGTATAAACAGGAGCGACATTCGTGAGACATCCTTCAGCTCACTTGGAGGACTTCTGCTGAAATACTGAGTCTGGTCTTGGATGCGGCACTTCAAAATGATGTAGAAGGGAGGGACTCAAGAGAATGCCAAGGAGAACAAGCAGAGATCAAGGAAACAAGGAGAGAGGAGAAATTTTGTACTGCTTAGCCTAGAACAAAAGAAAACTGAGAAGAGAAATGGTAATAGGCTTCAAATGCTTTGAATGATAGCTGCCAAAGGGGAAAGACCTGTTCTTGCTCTTTTCACCTTCCTTTTGACGTGACAAGACCTCCCTTTAGATGTGACAAGCAGTAACATGCTTAAATTGGAGCAGGGAAGAATGACGTCAGGCATCAGGAAAACCATCTAGCCATAAGGATCCTTAAGCACTGAAAGGTGTTTCTGAGGGGTGTTGTGCAATTTCTCATACTGGTGTCCTTTGCAAAGAAGAAACACATCTGACAAAAACGGTTTTGGCACAGCAGATCCTGTCTTGAATCACTAAGACGGGTAATGACCTCCCATGGCTCCTCATATCCTTGTTATCTCTAAGGCTATGTGTGGCCTTCGTCTCTCTTCCTGACTAACTCCACATTGACAGCTGTCCCTCCTCCTAAGACATCCTGCTCAACCCCACAGCCCCTCCTAAGGCAAAGTTAATCATCAGCAGGCAGTAGCACTCACTGGAAATAGATACCTTTATTCCCTCAGCTCCTCCTGACAGGGGGAATAAAGGT
>RSEF01000003.1:86699707-86749715 GCA_003993805.1 Himantopus leucocephalus | reverse complement strand
TGGCATCCCGTCCCTCAGGCATGTCAACCACACCACTCAGCTTACACAGCACCTGCCATTCAAGAGGAGAATACTTAGGTTAGGTGTCCTCAGTTTGGAAAAGTGGCAGCGGAAAAGTGGCATTACAGAGTGACCAACAGTACTGGAAGTGGCGTGGCAAAGATGAATAAGAAATCATTATTTACTGTTTGGAGGTAGACACAGTGTCTTTGGACCTACCCTTTGCCCTGTGCAACCTGTGCAATTTTTGGATGTTTAAAGTGCCTGTACAGAAGTATTTTTTAACACTGCATGCAGTTAAGTTATGGAAGCCAAAAAGGATCAGACAAATTTATGGGAGGGAGTTTTATCTCAGCTTATTAATCATAATGGATGTCAGTGTAGGGCATCACTAAGCAACTGATTTCTAGAGGCTGGGAAGATGGGTGAAGCTCTCCATACCTTCTGTTAGCATTCTGTCACTACATGCCTGCTACCAACCACTGTTAGAAACAAGATACTGGGTTGGAGTGATCTTAGCTTTTCACAATGACAAGAACGTGTTTCTGTTCTCCAGAGAGCTTAACAACTCATAGGACATCTTGCTAGGTATTGAATTCAAATGTTGAAGTTACAGACTGAAACACTACAAACCAAACAAATGAATAAGCAGTGAAAACTCATGTTCCCATCGCAGGATTGCCAAATTATCACCTGGTATCTTGAATAGTGTTTTTAATCTCCAGCATACTTTACTTATTAGCTGGTGGAAGGGTGGCAAGTCTACAGAGGAAATTACCCTGAGCTTCAGAAAATAAGGTATGTTCCCCTTAGGGCAGCAACAGATTCAGGTTACCCTTACTGTACACTCTATAAATGGGTACATTTAATGAAATAAGTTTGAATGTTTCAACAAAGTTAAATCGCTAGCATTAATATAAGCGTAATTAAAGTTAAATCAGCACCTTGTTCTGAAATTGCATCTTAGCGGGTCAGTTTCAAAAGTATATTTTGGACACAAGTTTCATCAAGTAAAAAAACATCTGTGCTGAGGATGGTCCTAGAAAGGCAGCTCCAGAGGGTGCAACTACACTCATAGCTCCTGACTTCATTCTCCAGGATCCTGCTCTCCACCTCCCTCCGGAGGAGCGTGGAGCTCTCAGCGGTTAGAGAGCAAGGGAGTGCCTTGGACCAGCCTCCCAACTAAGGCACCCTTCCACATGTCTGCTGAAATGAATCTGGCTGTTTTCCGCCTTCTTACACCTCTCTAAATGGCCACATTTTAAAATACACACATACACAGCGCACACGAGAACATTTCACATTTGGTTTTTGCAATGTAATGGTTTTGCTTGCTTTGTTATGGTTTCTTGCACCAGATGTAGGAATGCTGAGACATATGGAAAAGAAAATCAGCTACAGCAAGAACGAGCTACCAGCCGCTGTTGCAGGTTCCGCAGAGATAGGTGAATAAGATTAAAGACAATTTCAACCAACTGGCAGAATGATTTAGAGAACCACTAGCGTTTCGTCCTTCCTTATCAACTCCCTCAGCCCAAAACAGTGTAATGCTGGGCCATGCTTGCGTGGTTCTTCACAGGAAGCGACTCCAGAAAAAATCCTATCATGACAGTCAGTAACTAAAGATCCTGTCGTGAATGTTGCATGATGGTAGTGATTAAAAGAAATTTAAGACTCTTCACAGCCTGGTTTTGGGCTCTTCACCAAACACTTAGGGAAGTTAAACTGACCTCTTATGAGCAGTACAGCCTCAGAGATGTTACACAGGACAAACATCACAGGACAAAGTTTTAAAATCTCTCCATACTGAGGTGTCCTGGTTTAAGCTGGGATAATTTTCTTCCTAGTAGCTGCTGTGTTTTGGATTTAGTATGAGAATAATGTTGAAAACACATATTGTTTTAGTTGTTGCTATGTAAGGCTTAAATTAAGTCAAAGACTTTTTCAGCTTCCCATAGAAGCTGAGAGGGAACATAGGCAGGACAAGCTGACCAAAGGAATATCCCATACCATGGGCGTCATGCTTAGTATATAAATGGGGGTTGACCCGGGGACAGGAATCTGTGACCACTGCTCAGGATGGGCAATTGATCATCAGGTGATGAGAGCAATTGTATTGCATCACTTTTTTTCTGTATTTTCTTTTACCATGAATAACATTATTATTATTTTCTCCTCCTTTATTGTTCTATTAAACTGTCCTTACCTCAACCCACGAGGTTGGGGAGGGGGGTTCCCTTTTTCTCCCTATCCTACTGGGGGTGGGATGGGGAGTGAGTAAATGGCTGAGTGGTCCTAGTTGCCGGCTGGGGTTAAACCACAACATGAGGGAAAATTTAAATGTAGGATGGCAAGGCTAGCAAGGATCTGCTTACTCCTAGTTTACAACCTAGCACAGTGCCCTCCACTCCACCCCAGCCTTACCAAATATCATCAGTTCCTCACCCTCCTCTGCCTGGGAGCCTCAGTGGAGGCAGCGTGGCCATACTTGAACTAGCATTAATCTCACCAGCCTGTGGACCTGTGGCTGGGGACCAGTGTAGGCACAGTAACAGCTGCAGAGAGCGGCGTGGGGTGCAGAAAACACCCATAGCTTTGACATCTGCCCTGCTCAGCTGCTGCTGTCCCTGAGGCGAAGCCGTGTGAGGTGACACCTCTTGCTGAGACATCTGGCCAGAGCCTTTCTGCAGCACAGCCCTGGTCCTCCTCCTCCTTCTTCTTTTCCTCCTCCTCCTCCTCCTCCTCCTCCACACAGCAGCAGCGCCAAGTTCTACAGCTGAGAAGTTCAGAGGCAGCACAAAATGCAGAAGCAGCCGTGGTGGTGGAGCAAGGAGCAAGGTGGCTGATTGCCCACGGGCTTAGCCAGCCTCTCAGCTGGGTTTTGCAGCCCTGATCACTGGCCTCCTCCCAGTACCTCAGCCACCTTGTTTAAAACTATCTTAAATATGTCTGCAGTGCATCGCTCTTCCAGCTGCACTCACCGTCCCAGCCACACCGCAGGCAATCTTGGCTCTGGAGATGACCCATTGCCTGCGTGGTCATGCACAGAAAACTCTGGTTTTCAAAAGTGTTGACTCAACCCTTCAAGCGGGCACTAGGATCACTTACAGAAACATACAGAATACTTTGTTTCAGCACTCAATGGTCTGTTTGTGTGTTTACCAACTGGAGGGGGTTGTAGCACGCAATTTTGCCAAGGCAAAAAGGTGTTCCAAGAAGAGCAGCAGCAGCTGTATGCAGGCTCTGGGAATTAAATAATGGCATCTTATAAAACTTCACAAATTGAGCCAATAAGTGTGCAATAAGTCAGTTTTGAAATTACTGTCTTATATCAAGTTTCTCTAATAAAAGTCAAATTTGTGCTTAGAAAAGCTTAAAGCCCATATGTAGGAAAACTTTATAACTCTAATGGGAGCCGTGATAGAGCAGCATGTTAGTAAATACATGTGTAAGCAGCACAGTACAAAGAGAAAAGTAGCAATATGTTAATTATCTTCCTCCTGTATTATTTTTGGTTGTCACTGTGGATGCAACTGCAGCGAAACACATGCACGTTCCTGACAGCTGCTCTGTTCCACAAGGAATAAAACGGCAGGAAGACTGGCAACGTGAAAGAGAGAAAACAAAGGCTTTTCTTCTGTAAAAATTCATTACATGTCCATCCAGAGATAGAAATAACCTTTTTATGTTCTCGGTCTGATTCAGAGGCGACTTGTTTAAAGGAGATATACGGGTTGGAAAAGAAAGCTGTCTCATGCTGGAGAACTAGTCTGTAGGGACAGGCTCCTTATTAACAGCCATAGGTTCTCACTTAGCTTGGAAGTGTTGCAAACGGTCGTGCCAGCATTGACAGAGAGGTAGTCTCTGGCATCCAGAAGGCCTGTATGGCCTCTGGCAGGCTCACCCAGTAAGCGTTAAGCCAGGCTGGAATCCACTTCTCCACCAGGCAAAAGGTGAGCAAGGCTGTTGCTGCTTGGCAGGTGTGAGACTTGGACACTGTGCAGAAGACACGTCCCGTCGCTGGAGATGTTCCAGCCGTGCCGTGCAGAGCACCGCTGAGTAATGGCAACTCAACCAGCGGCTAATGGCATTTGCCAAATGGGCAAACTTTCCATCACCTTAAATAAAATTGGGCAAATTGTTTGTGCTTGCATTTTCCCTTAGCCGCAGTACAAAGCAGCACCACTCTGTCCTGTCCAAATGAGGTAACCACTGCTCTATCGGTTGAGGTATAATAAAGGTTCAGCTGAAACAAGCCAGGCAAGATCTTTAAGGGCATATATTGGTCCGCTTATCTGAGCTTTTAGAGAAAAAAAGCATCTAATAGAGTGCCAAGATAAAGGCACTCTATTTTCCTTTTTCCACTGAAAGAGTATACCCTTAAATAGGAAAGGTGTAAAGACAAAGGACTGAGCAGCTTGAAGAGGTGGTTTCACATACTGAGTTAATCCGGTAAATTATGGGATAAAAAGAGAACATTACACATGCAGTCATCCTCACATCCTCCAAATCTCATCAATCTACCGCACCACAGAATCACCTTCTCACCTAGAAGACACAACCATAATGGGGCAAATAGAAATGTTTCCAAAGTTATCAAAAACTACTTTTGGCAAGCCACAAAGGTGTGGGTAACTAAACTGGAGATGTTGCATAAAAAGGGTGACAGAGTACCTAAGTCCAAAAGGACATTCAAGGCTACAAGTCTCAATGAGACCATCTAATTCCCACAATAGAATGGGTCTTTAAGATATACCTCTCTCTTCACCGTTTCTTAGCTTCTGTGACTCTGGTTTGACCTACTGGATTTTGTCGTTTCCATGGTGACCCATGCACTGTGCTGCATAAGCACCAATCCTAATACCTTTATTAGATAATGCCTAAAACTTGGGCATTACAGTGCCTACTTCTTTTTATGGAGCCACACTTGGGCTTAATGTAGTAGACCAGGTCATCTGTGTTTTAATCCTTTTTTTTCATCATTTTTCATTATTAAACAAGGCCACTTCAAAGATTTCCTTTGCCTTTGAAAAAAAAAAATGTAGCTTCTATAAACTTTCCTTATCACCAGGTCTCCTTGAGACCTACTGTTCTTCAGATTACTGCATGCTGTGCTTTTAGAAGTAGACAAATTATATCCTCTTCCTGTGATATGGTGACTAAAACTGTATAAACAAGTGTTTCAGATAGCAATGTGTAAACAATGTGCCATGTCATCCCAGTGCACAAATATAACAGGAACGCAAAATTTCCTGAGCCACAGTGAGGGTGCAAGCAAAGTAACTCCCCAAATACACAGGGGGTCTGGACTTGGAGGCCAGAAAAATTGCTTTACCTGTGGTAGTCTTCATAACTTTGGTCATCGTAAGACTATACAAGTATGGAAGCCTCTGTCCTTAGCATGGTATCTGTTATATATGGCTGATTGGACAAGAGGCATGTATATGGCAGTGGTTTGTTTCGCCTCAGCTTTTTGTTTTGTGTTTTGCTTTTCTGGTACACAGAGAGGACGGGTGTGTTGGAGACAGCAGGTCATGGATGCACACCCTGCTCATTGGTCAGGTGCAGATGGTCCTCCTTTCTCGTAAGAGGTTATTCCATGGACACGGACAGTCCCTGTTGCTGCCAGTGCCTTCAAGGTGAAGCCAGGCAGCCACCCACAGTCTTCCCTCCCAGACCTCTTATCCAGTCCTCTGGAAAATGTGAGCCCAGGTCCTGGCTTGTTTTGCAAACAAGCATCAAGACCCTGAACTTGATTCATAATTAAGGGGAAAACCAGTTTTCCCACACATCCTTAAGTGTGAAGAGCTGCCTAGAGCTCCATGGTCCAGATTTTGAGCAGCCTAATTCCACATAAATCCCTCTGCTTAGGGTTTCCTGTGGCTAGCTCTAGACCCTCAGGCATCCTACGCAATACAAAACACTAGAAAAGGGGATTTGGAGGGAAGTGAGGCTGACTGAAACTAGGACTGTAGGTTTTCAGTCCTACAGGTGGTTTTTTTCATGATTTATTCTACAGTATGACCAAGACAGGCAGGAAGTGTCCTGGTTGAGAGCAAATTATACAACAACCTGCTGCAAATAGCCTAAGCTAAAATATCTGACTTCCAATAGGGC
Source organism: Himantopus leucocephalus (assembly GCA_003993805.1). NCBI lineage: Eukaryota > Metazoa > Chordata > Aves > Charadriiformes > Recurvirostridae > Himantopus > Himantopus leucocephalus. Next base: position 86,743,598 of record RSEF01000003.1, on the reverse strand, counting down.
TTTCAACTCTGGGACTCTGAGTCCAGCTGCAGGTCTTCAATTTTGGCTGCAACATGGGCAGAAAGCTGCAGCCTCTGTTGAGGACAATGAAAAGAGCATCCAGAGATATTTTTGTCAGATATTGTGAGAAGGGCTAAGGTAAATAAATAGAGTCCCAAAATCCAGTACCTGAAACAGCGAGTCTTGCCTTTTTATCTTTGGCATTGCAAATTTTTTTCTCATCCTCTTTACCTTTTTATGTGTATGAATGTATACTATGAAATGGAAGACGGGTCTGGAGCAAATAGTACAGATTCTGACAAATCCATAGAGTTGCAGTAGAATTTAAGTTGGATTCTGTTAGTACAATAAATACATGGTGTTTTCAAAAATATTTGTATTTTTTCCATGAAAAGATTACAATCTAGCCCTAACTTTTGAAGCTCTTTTGCCTTTGAGATGCTAAGGCTCCACAAATGTGTAAGTTTGGCCATTGTTTTTTCCTAGAATGTCACAACACGCTCTGCTCCTAAATTGGAAAATATTGCTGTCTCCATATTTCATGATATTCTGGGGAATACGACGTGAGCTCTTTTATGGACTAGAACAGAGGGGCATTGGAACAGCATGTGCAGGAAGTCACAGTGTTACCACTGGGGATACAGTGAGATGCAAAAACCTCACATTTCTACTTACAGTGCTATCTGGGAAGCAATTTCCCAATAATATAAGAAGATATATGGATAGTCTGACCTATTTTTTTGTAGAGACTCACTGCAGCTGAGTATTTCCTGTAGCGACCTGGATCCAATATCATAGAACCTAATAAATCAGTTAATATTTCAGGTAACTAAAATATTAAAAGATGCCTTAAAGATTTAAAATTTTTCCACACATCATACTCCAGCTTAACAAACAAAGGTAATGTGAAACATGTAAAATTCCCCTCCTTTATTAATTTTTCATTCTTTTTTCTTTTTTTTACTTGAAAGTTATCCAACTAAGCAAGGGGAAGCCATGACCTTAGAAAGCGCTTTTCTCTTTACCAGAGTGTTCAGAGACAATGTGTGTGGCACATTTAAGTGATACTTAATCCCCAGTTCTTCCCCTCAGTCTCTAAGGAATAAAGACAGAATCTCTTGTTGTGGTAAGAACTATTCCCCAGAATACAGATTTCATCTATTTGATGCATCTAATGCCGTTCAGCTATTAAACATCCTGTTTAGTTCTGATCTGTCCCCAAACATGGGATTTTCTTCTGTGATTGGACTCAAGAATCAAAATCTTTATTTGTATCACACAGGCTCCATGGTGATCCCTCACCTCTCCTACGTATGGAGACTCTGTATAATCACCTCAGGAAAAAAATATACTTGCAATAGACCCAACTCCTTTCACTTTGTTGGGCTCTGCTGACCATGATGTAACTGCACAGGCATCAGCTGCTTAGCCCAGGAGAATCTTTCCATTACAAATGCAAAAAGAAAAGAAAAAAAAAAAAAAAAAGGAAANAAAAAAGGAAGCCTTCCTATTGTTTTCCTAAAACAAAAGGATCCCAGTTTCATAACGCCAAGGCTTTTGTATTAATCAGAGAATCTGTTGATCTTTGCTAACCACTACATTTCTTGGAAGTTCAAGGAGCTGAAACAGTTAATTCAACATGATCTCTTAGAAAGAGCCTAGTAGCCGAAAAGGGTTGGCTGAAGCCATTTTCCTGTACTCGGGGTTTTAGTTAATTTTATACACAACAACTAGGATGACATGCTATTATGGAAAAGGTCATAATTCACTCCAGTCCATTTGCAAGCCAGGAATTCTAGGATTTGTATAAGTCTTTTGTAAAACAGCCAATTTCATGAAGAGCATGCAAACACTCAGAATTGCAACTGCCAGGAGACAAAATTCACCAACAGCCGACTGGAATTAAACTCAAAAACATTTCAGTTACTGTCTTCTATACTAGATAAGTACTCAATGAAATTTTACAAAAAGTGGTTGTGACACCAAAACATTATTTTGCCGTTGATCCACAGGTATGAATTCAACCTAAAATCCACAAAACTCAAGGTTTTGTATTTTTATGAACCTCGGATGCAGGCTTCTATGCTTTTCGAGTTATCCTGCCTCTCCCGGCCCTGCAGAGAAACACGTAAACTAGAAGTTCTTGGTGTAGCCATAGCAAACAGCCTAGCTGCTGATTTTAGTTACTTTTTCTATTTGCAAATATTCTACCAACAGGCTGTAATTTGACTGCTTATTTCTTTAATTTCATGTAATTTCATTTTCAGGTTACAGACTGGGCACACAGCATTCGCTGCAAGTATCAGGCAAAATCCATCTAAGATTTGAGCGAAGGTTTCAGGTCATCACTAGTAAAGCAGTAGACAAAAACCTAACCTTGTATGTTTCCATGCTGAAATTTAACTACATAATGTCATTATGTTTACACATATATGTAATGCTAAAAGTTAGGTAGTTAAGCTTGCAGCTGTATCAGGGACTTGTCACAGGAGGAACATCAAAATGCTCTTCGGCATTGTTTTTACTTTAGAATAAAGAATAAAAGGGGGTGGGGGGCATTTCACCTATCTGATTGATTATTTTCTTTTTTTTTTTTTTTTTNACCTGACAATGTCAGGTTTATGAACACATCAGGTTTATGAGCGCATCAGGTTTATGAGCGCATCATTTATGAACACATTTTGCTTTTAACAAATTATTTATACATTGGGAAATACTAAAAAAAAAAACCCAAACCCTAACTGTTCACGGTGACATTTTATGCAAAATATTTTATTTTTTTCCTAATTAAAATAGGAGATTTCATTCAAAAAAATCCTTCTATTTTGTTTTTTTTTAAAAGTATTAAAAATCCTCAGATTTACTAGATTAGATATTAGGAAGAAATTCTTTACTCTGAGGGTGGTGAGGCACTGGAACAGGCTGCCCACAGAAGTTGTGGAGGCCCCAACCCTGGAAGTGTTCAAGGCCAGGTTGGATGGGGCTTTGAGCAACCCGGTCCAGTTGGAGGTGTCCCTGCCCATGGCAGGGGGGTTGGAACTAGATGGTCTTTAAGGTCCCTTCCAACTCTAACCAGTCTATGATTCTATGATAGGTGTCCCTGATGTTTTAGGATTTTACCTGTGTTACCCACCAAAAATCCCTGAATGTTTTAGTTTTGAGTTAACTTGATTTTTCTCCCCTCTGAACTGCAAACAAATCAACCATCCTGGAAGAGTTCAACAAAAAGACAGAACAGCCACAAACTTCAGTCTGAAATTAGCTGAACTTCAGTCCGCCTCCACGCCACAAGCCTAAAGCCGTGGCAGGGCAGGAGCTGCCCGTGGGCTGGTGGAACCTCCCCACGGGGAGGTTGCCCCCTCGGCCGGCCGGAGTGCGTGGCCAGGGGCAGGAACCTCTACGGCCACCTGATATTAATCCACTGCCATGTGTGAGTCAGAGCCCAAAGACTCCCCGGGGCAGAATCACCATTTCATAGCAACCTTTCCCGGTACGCTCTAAATTTGGCCAACTGAAGCAGCTGCAATCCTACATTAGTCATTTGGCAGGCAGGTTGATCCTGCAATTTGTTGAGCACACATAGTAGTACTTTAATGTAGTCCATTAAACAAACCTCGATGCATGTGAGCCGTCCGCAGATTCAGTGGGACTACTGCAGCAATTGAGAGGTTTCGGTTTCAAGGGCCCCGTTCTGGTGAATACATGAGGATTTTGCTATCGAATTCCACCGGTGGCAGTGAGGGGATACTCCAGGATCAGGTCAACTCTGTAACAACGTGGAGAAAAACACGCTTTTAGGTGTCATGTGTGGTTATCCCAGCATTGTTTTGCTGCTACAAAAAAGTTTTCTGGATGCAAAATCTGCATTTTTCACTTTGTAATGTTGCAATTACAGTCTTTGCAAGTGTCTGCTTGGATCTACTATGAAAGTGGGGGCAAAACTGAAATGACTTGAGTTGGAGGTGTTGCATGTTTGCAAAGGCTTAAAATGCCTTTTTCTCCTAACTCCGCGCAACACACATCCTCCTGGCTAATCCTGTGAATCCAGGGAACAAAAAGCCACTTCACACAGTCTTGCTCATTTGGATAATGAAATATCCAGAGGAATTAGATCTGGGGAAATGCTATAATTTGCAGTTGTTTGAAGGCAGGACAAGTTAATAGTGTCACTGGTGAAGATAATCCAAGGAATTTCAGAGATAAACACGGGCTGAAATGTCCCTGGTTTAATGGATAGCTGATGTTACACCTTGTTATTTTTTAAAAAAAGTCTGCACTTATGAAGACTGTCAACAGCAATGGATATAGCGAACTTGAGCCTCCTCATATCCACCAGACAATCCTGTTCTTACCCAACTATCACATATTCTTTGACTTGCAGCTACTTTTCCGATATATGCTGCTACACATCAGTGCTGACCTACCTCAATTTTGATGCATGTGGCTATTGCTGTTCCCAGAGCAGTGATAGCTGGCTGGAGGCTCTACTGTGGAGCAGAAGAAAAGGTCACTACTGAAATAGCTTTCCAACTACAGGCCCTGTCTGCAGGGCCAGATGCATCTTCTCACACACACCCCGCATCCCCCTCAAGTCAGGGGGCTCCAGGAGGAGCAGACAGGTCTACCTGTAGGAAGAAACAGAGAAAAGGCACAGATACACCCCTGACAGGAGACATGGGTCAACAGAAGGGGAAATCAAAGTGCCCTGGAATAAGCCTTGCTCATTATAAGGGTCTGGAAGCTGGGTTGGGTAATTTTTTCCCTCTGACTTGTAAATGCCTCTTTGAAAAGAGGACATATAAACCATTTAGGAAAAGTGTATTTTAAGGAAGTGGTTAAAAGAAAAGAATATGAAGGCAGAGTCACTCCAGGCAAAGGAGACTGTATTTATCAAAGTTGTTTTAATAGCAGAAAAAACCATAACTATGTTGGTCAAGTAATTTCTTCCTGCTGAAGACAGCAAAAATATTAATTGAAGAACTTACTTGACAAAAAACGCTGGTATTATTTAGTCAGCTGTAGTTACAGCCTAATTTATGTCCATTTCCATCCTCATTGTTATAAGAGTATCCCTCAGGAGCTAACAGTGTGAGATAGTACAAAAATGCTTTAATTTTATTTGATTTTATTGCCTACACCCAAATGCTTGGTAATTGTACTAGGTTTTCTCAACATGACAAGAAGAGGACATGCTGAGTGAGAATTTTAATAGAAAAAATTTTTTAAGAAATAAAAAGTCTTGTTTCCCTCAACTCCCAACCTCCTGGACACCCGTGAATAACTAAGTAGAAAAATGTCATCCAGAAAGAAGTATTTGTGACCCAGCTGGTGCATTAACTGGCTTTAACGAGATGACAAAGTACCTAGAATCCAGCTGTCTACAGCCAATCTTCCAGGTCATCAAGTTGGGGTTACTTCCAACTCATCAAACTAGTCTAGTATCTGTATGGCAGGCTTGGAGATGCCCATCGCAGAGTGTCCCTAACAACCTCCTCGTTGCACTATCACACAGGGCACGCACGTAGTTTTTAAAACGCCCGGAAAAGCAATCACAGTATGAAATGAAAAACGCGGCAAAGCCAGCAGGTGTTTGGGGACACTGGAGTATTTCCTCCCTTTATTCTTTTGCTTTTTCCTTCTGCTTTTATCCTCCCTCTCCTCCTGGCAGCAGCCCTTTCTGCGCTCGACCTTTAGCTGTGCTACCCCTCTGCCGCAGCCCTCCTCCCATACCCCATACATCCCCGTACATCCCCATACATCCCGCAGCAGCCAGCAGTGCCAGCAAATACTCAGCGCTGCGGCCTGCCCACCCAAAAGGAAAAGGAGCGATTGAAATATTCCCTCCAGGGTTCCCCTTCAGCATCGCCATCAGGAAACTCGCTGCTCTCAAAGGCAGTGCTGGCCCCAGGAATCAAACACCGTCCCGAAGAGCAGGGGCTCTCGCTCTAGCCCAAACACAACTTATTGTAATCCCTTGCTGCCTCCTGTGCTTATACAGTACAGACCTTCTTGGGTTACAAGACACTTTGAAGATCTCACCTTCTCCCATTACTTGTCTTTTACATAAAATGTCCACAGATGTGAGTCTGCTGGTGTGTCGGAGGGCTGCGGTTAATAATTTATAAACCAATACTTCCTATTGGGCATATTGTTTAGCGTAGGGGGGTATGGCAGAGGGAGCGGGCTGCCTTGCTGCAGGAGCACCCTCTGCTGACCCCCGCGTGGGGCAGCAGCCCTGAGGCAGGGTGACGGCCGCCCTGGGTGGCCTGCTGAGGGCCAGCCCCCAGCTGTGGGGACGCTGTGTCTCAGCTTCTCCAGGGTGGTGGTGACTGTTAAACCCCTCACTCTGCAGCAAACAGCAAGGCTTAATGTCCCAGCAAAGCACAAATGATGGCGGGTCTAGTGGAAATACCCTGATGTATAATTCTTGGGAACCCCATGCAACGCACCCCCATCTTGCAAAGTGTCGCTTTCAGAAAGCCCAGTGTTTTTTCTGTGTGCATGCTCCAGCAATCACACTGAAAAGGCTCCTCTTGAGCCAAAGCCACAAGGAAATGGTCTAGACAGCTACACCTGAAAACAGGCCGTTGTGTGTGATGGCGTTTGCCCCGTACTCCTAATTCACCCCTAATTCAGGTCTGAGTGGAGCACAGGAGAGGATGTGGGCAGGTATATTTGCCGTGTCAAAGATAACTCTCTGCAGATGGGATTGATGCTCCGGAGCAGCAGTCGCAGCCTGAGAAGAAGGGTCCTGCCTAGGAGAGCGTGCTGGGTGAATCTTCTTCAACTCCCTTCCCATCCATGACAGGCCTGGAGCTGAAAATGCCAGTAACAATGGTGACAACAGTCAAACAGCATGTTCCTGCAGGGACATGTGGACTAGATCATCATAAATAAGCAACCTGGCATAGCTAGCAACGGCTGCTCAATAAAGAAACATTGTGTAGCTCAAGAGCGCTGGTGGCAAGTACTTGACCGTCCTCCTCTTACCACATCTCTCTCTATGAACAGTAAGTCTACTTACTATTTTACTTTTTAAAAATATTTTTTAAAGTTTCTGAACGCTTTTTAAGCATTTGCTAATTGGTGAGTTAATGGTTCTTTGCACCATCAGGAATCCTTGAGAGATTTTAAAATGACAGCTAATTTCAGATTCCCAAAATGTAGTAAGTGGTACAAATGTTACAGAAAAGCTTTCTGAGACACTGTGCAATTTCAGCTTGCTTTCAATTTTGCTTGTGTCTTAGGCCATTTTTTCACCAGAAAAGCGATTACAAAACCAAAATGTTCATGGCTCTCTAGGCATACCTTTCCTGACCTGAGGAAGAGTTTGTCTGCTGAAAGCTTGTCTGCTTTTTCAGACTAGTGTAATAAAAGATATTGCCTCCCCTTACAAACCTTGCCTCGTTGACTGATCAAAATGTTGCAAATGTTATTTCCAGCAGTGCTTTATTATTCAGATTAGAAGGGCAGGTTTAAAAACCTGTGGTAGAGGGACGGCCTCATTCAGCGAGAAACCAAACTGATGTCCTCCTGCCTGAAACTTTTGGCTGCTTATCTCTAGTCTGTGGCAGAGGAGCCCATTTTTGCACCAGCCGGAAACACAAACAGCCGTTGGAGGCTCTGCGCTGGACACCCTTCATGGCAGGATGGAGACTGAGGCTTCAATGTCCTCTCACCATGCACTAAAGATCCTGGCTGGGCTTTTCCTCCCTCCACACTGGTGCATGTGAGCCCCAGACTGCCCTTTCCTGCTGTCCTCATGATGGGGATGCTGCTGGTTGATGCATAGCAGGAGGCAGCATTGGGCAGCCTGGACAAGTGGTGGGACACATGGAAGCTGCTGTGTTGATACTCACGCAGAGGACTGTCATAGACTCCTTCACACACACAGCATGAGTCCTCACCTGAGCTAAGTGCTACCTGTCCTCACAGGCTGCTGCACATCCAGGAATGCCTTTGGGGCCTGTTCTTGCCAAATTTCATTATGCTCTGCTTTCTTGGATTATCATACAGCATAGAATTTGTCTTGCTGTTAACAGGGCAAGGATGCAGGTAGAGGTGTTTTGTGGTACAAGCTGAATTCTTTCCCATTCACTCACCCATGGGGAACCAACACCTTCACAGAGGGCAGACCAGAACCATTGCAAGACAGTAAAGCAAGACCAACCACTACCAGAAATACTGTGCGTGTTATACTGCCATGGAGAGGCTATTTTTTGAGCCCTGTTTCTGTGTATCAAGACATTTTATATTTTTAAAGGAAGAAGTGGTAAAATATAGACTGCCTTCTTCTGCCAAAATGTACCTGGTAAGAGGTCCTGGGCTACATTTAATTGGAAAAATGTTCTGATTGAACTGGCTTTTGGATTTTATTTCCAATTTTGTTAGAGTTAGTGCCTTAATAACACATGTACCATCTCTCGTCCACGGCTATGTAAGCATCTCAGTTTCCTCTCAGTGACCTCCTTTTGTCACTTCTTTTCTTATCTATATGTTTCCCCTCTGTTCAATGAGGAGGAGGACTGTTCTCCAGATAGTCATTCATGATTGAACCAAAGGTTGGCTCTGCAAAGTACCAGCCTTAAGCTGGTAGCTGTAACATCACGAGGTGGACCATGTTCCTATGAAAAGGCTGAGCCTTTGGAGTTTTCATCAAAATCTCACTTCCATGTGACAACAACAGAGAAAAGATTGTCAGTAGCAATCTTGGGCATCTTGAATGTCACTCAGTTGCAGACGTCTGCACACAGCGACTTCCAGCCTGTTCTTTTACTTGGGTGCGTTTAACACAGCTTTGGGCCAAGGCAATCCTCGAGTAAAATCAGTGGGAGTTCTTTTCACTGGAAACCAGGTGTTTGTTCCTGGGAGATGCCATGTTTTTCTACCACATATGAGGTTCAGTTTTGCCTTCTTAGGTGCCCCCTACCTCAGAGGTTCATCTTCTGCATATTTACCAGTTTTTGGATCAGCAACTGTTTGCTGTTACGTGTGTGCTTGGTATTCATCCTCGTTGCGGACAGTCAGTCATGAGGTACGGATAAAGGGCAGTTTCACTAGTGCTTGTTACAAAGCAGCATCTAACAAACTCCCTGGCTCACTCAGCCCAGCATCCACAGAGAATAAGGCGCCTGCTGCCCGATGGAGCAGCCCCCTTGCAACAGCAGTAAGAGGAATTGTTCTGAAGGTCTTTTATTTAGGAAGAGGAGCAAAATGTTAAGAAGTGCCAAGATTTTTCTTATGCGTATAAATCCCCTCACTTTTTATTTCTGGGGTCATGCACCGCTGAGGTATGTGGTAAGGAAATAGCATCTTGAACTTGCCTTATACTGAAAAATGAAACAGATCTTCAATATTCCATGGAGAAGAGGGTGTGCATCGTTTCTTGAGAATAAGCCCTTTGTGTCTCTATTATTTTTACAATGCACTTTAATGACCTGAAAGCATGTGTGTGCCTTCTTAAATCATCACATACAAAACTACATTTTGACTGTAAAATATATTAAGAATCTCATAGAGGAAGCTATGCCATGTGTGGGTTTTTTTCTCTGTTTTCAAAGATAGGATGAGTTTTGCCTGTATTACACAGACAAGCTCCAAAAATGAAAAAAATAAGGTGGGAAGGGGAAGGTATTTTTTTAAAAAAAGAATAAATCCTAGCCCTAGACACCAGTGTTAGAAAAGTCACCCTTACCAGATGGCTAATACAGACAAGGGAAAATAGCCAACTTGATTTCAAATGTGAGAGTGATTTTTAAAATGAATGATAGAAACTACTTCAGATTCATTATTTTAAGCAGGGAAACTCATGTGTTTAGCTTACGGGTCTGGTTTGAATAAAAGTTTGTCTTTCTTGAATAGAAATCATATGTGATTCCAGGCAGTGGCCTGGACCATTTGCTAATACTAATTGTTGCTGGTTGAAAGTAGGGTAGAAGATTGTTAAAGTCTTCCCTGGCAGTAACTTGATCTGTGGAAATGTACTTTACAGGAACTGTGATGAGGTTTACAGCTGGCAGAAGCTTGTGATAGGATGGCCACATGACTTTACATCTCCCTTTTAATAACAGAATAAAAGCTCGCATGACACAGTTCTGGTAGGTAAAGGATGGCAGGGACTGTATAAGCTGGAACAGGGATATGTATTTTTATAAACATTTCACATTTTTAAAGATACTCGATGATGTGGCTATTTTGAACTAATATTATCACAATACGCTGAAGTAAACCTGGCGAGTTAGAAAACCACCAACTGAGGCCAGATGGGCTGTTGAAGTTCTCACATGAAGCATCAGTGGTGAAAAAAAAGGTGTCAGATTATAATCGTATCAGTTTGCCCTCACCCAGTCTCAACAGAGACCTGGTCAGTTGGTAAATACTTCATTTGCCGATAAGGAAGAGCTCTAATCTTAGTTAAATAGATGAAATGTGATTATTCTGCATAATTTACATGCTAGCACCGGTACTCTGGTAAATTCCAGAGTGAAACCTTATCTTCTGTTTCTGAAATGCCAGGGTTAGACTATTTTCAACCTTCAGCCATACTGCAGCACTGCTATTCACATTCACATCCAAGCTGGCGGCATCTTACTGCTGCATGAAACACCTAGGGCATGATTCAGCTGCACAAAAATAGATCCTGGTGCCCTTAAAAATTCCCTGACCTGTCCGAGGCATCCCAGAGGGGCTGGCAGATGCGCTGCACGACCCATCACACCCCACGTCCTTGCATCTCCGTATGTCGGCATCCTTCCACAGTGGCAGCCAGCTGCTCTGGACGTACACCCTGTGGCATCGCAAACAGCGCCAGACACCAAAGTTTGATGCACCAAATGGAGTCCCCTATGTCTGCGGTATAAACCTGCTAAGCCACCTTGGGATCAGGCTCTACAGGCACCCCATAACAGAGAGGTGGTTGTGGAGCAGTAAAGACCTGTGGGTTTGATGCCTTCTTTCTCCCAGGAGGGATGCCGTCGCCCCTTCCCCATGGGGTCTGTGCTGGAGCTGTAAGACAAGCTCGGCCCCGGTCAAAGGGATGAATGGCATCTGGCTGGTGTTCATACAGACGACATGTCGCCTGCAAGCTCATCCAGAAGAATTTCAGCCTGCAGTTCCAGTCAGAGCATCGCACACTTATTTTCATTGCACATCCAATCAGTATCAACGTGTTTTCTGAAGCTTTGTCATGCTTGGGTAGACAGAAAGTATTCTTTTCACTAATATTTGTATTGTTTCACATCTGGTTCATAATAATTCTCATGCTATTGTCAGTGGAATTGCTCTGCCATTTCCTTTCATGATGTGCTTGATGACTGCTCTGGAAAACAGTTTATTTACAGGTTCAAGAAGATGCCGTTGGGTGTATTTTCCATTTGGCAAACTACAAAAGTAAAATTTACAGTTATAAACACCTGCATAGACTAACATATCTGTTGTATAACTTTCTTCATAGAGAGGTATACAGCATAAATAACATGTAAACAGCTTTCCACAAGTCAAAAATGAATGCAGAAAAAACCCGAGACTCTTACGGAAATAAAAAATAGAGAAATGCAACTCTTTTAAAACCTTTTCACTTCTATTCCTCCCCAATCCCAGTCACGGTCACTGCACATTTTCTCCAGTGAATGTCTTTTGTAAGTAACGAATGTTGTGTACTCGTTTTATATTCTATTGAAAAATCCAAAACCTTCGCAACCACTGATTCTTTTTCTTTGTGATTTCACTTCTCTACCCATTTACAGAGCAGCAGCCGGCTGTGAAAATGCTCTGTATTGTGTCCTGTTCTGTGTGGTCTTATAAGAAGTTTCAGCGTGCTCTTCTTTGGGGAAAGCTGAGCTCCTCAGTTGAGTCCATCCAGCCAAGGCTGGCATTAAGTCCTTTCACCTTTTCCTGGTTCTCACCTGGGCATCCTCTGGCATTTTTAGGCAGCACAATGTCCTTGCCCTAAAGACAGCTAATCAGTTTTCAGATCCATTGATCAGCCAGAGAGCAGATATATACATTTTAGAATTAATATTCTTGACAGTAAAATGTGGGCTTCAGTCATCCTGTTGTCTGGGCTAACTTGCTTTTTCTTGACAGTTTGTTTGGGGATTTTTGGCAATTTCTTGTGACGATGACAATAACGTTACAAGTATAGCTCTAAAAGCAGACTCTTCTAATTTCTTTACAGTTGTCAGGTGGAAATAAAGGTGGTAGGGTGGGATGCACAAGAAAGTCAATGTTTCCATTGTTCTGACGTGTTTTGAGCACTATATTGCAGCATCAGGTACGTCTTTCATGGATAAGCACACAATGCTACCCATATAAATACTATGTTTGGATATGTAGTGGTCAGCTTCCCTGACTGGGGAGTTTCCAAAAGATTGTAACAAACTCACAGCTGCCCATGGCAAGAATACCTGGGAGAAAGTTCAGCTCTTACACTTGTAAACCTGATATTACTGAACAAAACCTGCCTCTTGTCTGCATATCTCTCAAGAGGAATGGAGATGGCTGTGGGACAGACCTTCTTTTCTCTGATTCAAAGACCAATGCAACACCTCATATTTTCCTGGCCCTCACGGTCCTGAGGAAATGCACATTTTTTCTCCCTGTCCCTTGCACGTCCTTCCGTCCTCTTCCAGTGGAGGACACGAGGGAAACAGGCACAAAAGGTGCAACAAAACCCATTTCACTGCCTGTGGGTGGGTGAAGCCTTACCCTGTAGTCCCCTCCTGCCTTTGCTCCTACACACTTCTAGGAGGCGCAAAGCAGCTCCAGTGGTGTGCAGAAACACAGCAAAGGACCAGCAAGTCACAGCTGATCACTATGGACAAGGCTGCAGCACGGACCCCAGGGCAGGTTCTTGGAAAGAACTCATTTAATTTAACTGGGGCTCCAGAACTGCCGAGATTATGCAGAAGACCACTGAGGCCACTGAAAAAGGAGAACAAGACAGATCGAAGCCACCTGAGACACTTTCTAAGCCATGCCTCTGAGGGTTTCTGCACGTGTCAACCTTTCACAGGTAGTCTGGCGCAAACACTGAGCAAATGTTGGCCTTTGCCAGGAATATGCTTTAGAGAACTGCACGGAAAAAGGCTAAGAAAAGCTTTCACAAAAATCACAGAAAAGAGGAATTAATGGAATCCCGTCGCCAGCTGTAATTCACGTGTGTTTTAAATACTATTAACACAGACAAAAACAAATTCTCAGATAGTTTCTGTAATAGCAAAAGCGGTTGCTATTATAACAGGTTATGATTCAGTGTTTCATTTTCTTTTATGCATTATAACTTACGCCCAGCCATCTTTTAGCTGGGTCTGTCACCAAGTGCTGACTCCCTGTTAAGCCTCTATCTCTGGCACTCATAACTAAAGCAACGAGACCAAGTCCTTGAACTTATCCACTAAACGTGTTGGCTCTGAGAGTTTTTTCCAGAATTATGTCAACCCTCCACTTATCACTTATCTTCCTACCTCCTGCAAGTGCCCCTATTCACAACACTCTGTACGTAGCCTGGGACTTTCAGAGACCATCATGCAACATATTAAAACCATTCTAATCTGCCGCTTCACACATAACCCCTCAATCACAGCTCGTACTGATTCCAACCATCAGGCTCATAATCTTTGTAGCACATTAGCCAAAAAAAAAAAAAAAAAGAAAAAAAAAGAAAATCCATTTTCATTCTATCTTATCCATAACATGTGCAAATATTACCTCATCCATCCTTGAGCTGGCTCCAGAGATTAACCCAAAGCTGACATGATAGATGTCTAATTTAAAAAATAGTCCGTTTCCTGGCAGTTGATTTTATTGTCAGTTTTGTTTTAGACTTCAACTTCGGGTGTGACATTGCTACCAGAATTTCATATTTTTAAATACCATTTCACTTTCAACAGCTGAAGCCAAGGATGATGTCATGCGTGCTAGTATAGCTTAGCACATATCTGCAATGGGAGCTCGAAGATTCGAAAGGAAGTCTTCCTTGCAAAAACAACAGAGCAGGACACATAGGAAAAAGATTTTTGTAGGGAGCCAACGCGACACTATTTAACCTTCCGATTAGGTAAAACATGACAGGAGGTTTTTTTAATTGAGGGAACGTCACTGCAGCAGTTTACTAGGCAGGAAGTGGCTGCCGATGCCGATGGAAAGCAGGCTGCATGAGGTTTGAAGCAGCACCCTTTGAAGTGAATGGAAAGAGTTTTACTGAGCTCAGCGGAGGTACTCTGCATTTGTACTAATGCAATTCCAAGCACAATTTGACCCATGGGGATGAAGGGCACCGGCTAAATGAAGAAATAGCATGAATCCTTTGTTTATGTTACAGAAAAGCTCATATTGTATGCAATATTACTAAGAAATGAAATATCCTTTGCAGTGAAACAGTTTGTTCTTCCTAATCCAGTATTATTGTTACGCATGTGTTAAATCATAGGATACACATGGTTGTAAAAGCTGATTTATTAACTAACTAAAAATCAGAGGCATCCACCCAAGCGCCACCCAGCATCTGCTGCGACTAATGTCCCTCAAAAACATCCCATATGTCAAAGGAGGGTATAGGCTCAGAAAAACACTAATCTCAGCTGGTCAAAAGGAGCAAAAGAAAAACAGGTTTTGCTTTATAGACTACAGTATTTTGTTTGTTTTCATTAAACACTCTTACTGATTTTAAACATCTGTATTTGTTAACTTGTTTAGTTCTTTCAAACTTAAGAGTACAAACAGTGCCATATGTGCTCACTGCTGGCGTTTCTGTTCCCCGTGCTAACATTTGCCTCCAGAGTCCGGCTTACCTCTGACAACTCAGTAAACACGGCTCACGATGAAATTTGAACTACGCGAGGTAGTTTGCTGTCTGGAGAAGGCAGAAGGGACACGTGGAAACCTCTCTCTTAAAACCTACGACACCCCCTGTGGCAATATCGGCTCAGCTGAAGCAAAGCTGACATATGGGGGGACTGCATGTGAGCAGCTTTACCTGTCTCTGGTCATTAGCTTTCTCATCGTTTGCGTTTGCTAGCTGGAGTCCACGCAAGCAGGTGGAAGGGTAAACCCCAGTGACTTGAACACCCCACTGTTATATTATCATAGAGGCTGGTTTAAAATGAAACAAGGAGCTTCCCACAATTGTATGAAGTGAGTCTACTTGCCTCAAGTCACAGCTGGTCAAGAAGAAGATTGAGAAGTGGTTTGGCTTTCAATGTATTGGTACTTTCATAGAGATGAAACAGAGTGCACCCCAGCAGTCTTTCATCTGGCAGAAGATGGTCTCACAAGTGGAAGGCTCAAGCCAAACACATTTAAGTGATGAATCAGATGGGTCTTTAACAAAAGGAGCAATTACTATTACTGACTGGAACCAGTCACTAGGGGAAGCGATGTCTTTATGACTGTTTTGCTAGAGGGCAGGTCATAGTCAAACAAGTTACCAGTCCCAGTACCACAATACCTCTGATGGACAGGAGATCAGGCTACACANTTATTACTGACTGGAACCAGTTACTAGGGGAAGCGATGTCTTTATGGCTGTTTTGCTAGAGGGCAGGTATAGTCAAACAAGTTACCAGTTCCAGTACCACAATACCTCTGATGGACAGGAGATCAGGCTACACAATGTGTAGTCACCATCACCCTGTATACTCCAGGAACCCACCAAGCTGTGGATACGTCACTTATGCTCCCCAAAAGCGTAGGGAAATGACAGTCACACTTCTTCTTCCACTATGGGACCAACTGAGAAAAAAACACCTTAAATTCTGCTGATTTTTGGCAGTTTGAGCAGCCATGTTCAGAAAAAAAAAAAAAAAACAGACTCATTTAAGGCATTTCCCATAGAGTGCCCTCATTTTGAANACACCTTAAATTCTGCTGATTTTTGGCAATTTGAGCAGCCATGTTCAGAAAAAAAAAAAACCCAGACTCATTTAAGGCATTTCCCATAGAGTGCCCTCATTTTGAATATTCAGGCCGCTTTTTGCAACCATTAATCCAATTTCAGGCCAATCCCTTTTTCAGAATATTTTGACTTCAACTCTTTTTTGTCCTAGGATCGACTTGGTGTGTCTAATTCCAATTTCTAATATATGCCTCCTTGGTAGGCATATAATCTTAGAACCTTGCCTGGAACTATACAACCTAATTTTTGGCACTCAAGTTTCCTGCAGAATAGTTGATACAAATGGGCACCTCTTAAGCAATGATTCTTAGCTTCTTTTTCTCAGGTAGTTTGCCCCTTCACACAGAGACCATGGATACTGACATTAAGCAGTTGTCTATACTTAGAATTACAGAAACACTTATCTCTTGTCCTCAAACCCTGTCCCCTTTGCATTCAAGACCTGTATTTCATACTTGGTCCTTCCCCAAGGCTTTGCACCCAGCCTGTGCTCCGTGCTATGGAGGTACAAGTCCATGCTCACCTCTACCTGTTTGTTCTCCATGAGNATGCTATGAAGGTACAAGTCCCATGCTATGGAGGTACAAGTCCATGCTCACCTCTCACGGTTTGTTCTCCATGAGCCAGGCAACCATTCACTCCTTGAGACAGGGGTGCATGGAGACACAATAGCACGTGCGTGCACAGATGTGTGTTCACACACATCCACTCACATTTTAAATATGTGCAGCAGCTCTGCCTGCCTCCCTCCAGCAGATGATATGGGAAATATGGATACTATATAAAAGATGAGGGTGCAGAAGCAGGAAGAGGAGGTGGTGGGTGCATGTATATGTACATTTGTTCATAGGAGAAGAGGAATGGTTAGTGGAATACATATTTGTGTTTAAATGGGAAATGGGGGGGAAGCAAGGGAATGGCAGAGCTTATTTGGCAGAGGCTACAGAAGGCAGAGGACAAAGACAAATTTGGCTCGTGGACACAGGTGAATAGAGGAAATCTTCTGATCCTCTCTGGACATGTCCAATGTGAGCCTGACAGCAGCTGGATGAGNGAGGCTACAGAAGGCAGAGGACAAAGACAATTTTGGCTCATGGACACAGGTGAATAGAGGAAATCTTCTGATTCTCTCTGGACATGTCCAATGTGAGCCTGACAGCAGCTGGATGAGATGACCAAGAGAAGATGCAGTCAGGCAAGAGCTACGGTACAGGCTTGGTTCATTTAACACTTCCCAAAGGCAGAAATAAAGCGTTAGGAGAGATGCATTACAGTCCTTCTGAAGTCTAGCAAACAGTCTGTCAGAGCCACGGAATTTCACCATTGCTTCTAGAGACTTCCTGAAGCCTCTCTCAACATTTCACTAATAAAAGTATATAAAATAGTCACGTCTCCCTTTGTACGCTTCCCTATAGGAGGCAGCAGCAGTACCAGCTGCTTAGAGAACACACAAGTTTCTAGACATGTAGTCAATACCTTTTCCTTGTTCCTCTTTCCCCTGCAACATCCCTTTCACTCCATTCTTTAATCTGTATGTTTTTTGGATTATTAACAATTGGCCTCCAGGACAGCTCACTCTTGGCACATCAGTAAGAAGGTGTATGTTAATATGATTAGACTCAAAGTCCCCTAAAAAGGCAAAAAAAGCATCTGAGGGGATTATAAAAAAGCTTCTAGGCAATGAAATATCTTAAGAAATCTGGCTTTACTCTCCTGGGTGTGCACTGTGGCTTGTATACATTTCTGAAATCAGGGGCAGGTGTCTGGGAATGCTACTGCAAAGAAAATACGCAGGGGGGTCTAATTCATATCACTTCACATCCCCTTCTGAATTTGCACTTCTTTCCATGTCCAACTATTGGGTGTTTTTTTATAGCTTATTACATTTTGGACTCAACACTGTGAAGATCAAATAAGCAGCCAGTCATCAATTAACTTTCCAAAGCAAATACTTCAATGTTCACAACACATATGCGTTGCAGGCGTAAATGGGGGGGAGTGTGTGTTGGTGTGTGCGTGCACATGTAGAAGGAACCGGGGGAATGGGCTGCTCAGTTAACACACAAGTTTCCAAACATGTGGATTATACACTCTTCTTGTACCTCTTTTCCCCACAACATCTCTTTCACTCCCAATGCAGGCAGATACGCGTACTCACACATGCTCACCTTTGATATAAAATTGGGCCTGGCTCTTGCTGCGAATGTAATTTTCTTCTGCTCAAAGGCTCTCTTACGCTCTTCTGTAAGTGGTCCGAGGGGGCCACCAGCTAAGGAGAATTTTGGCCCACCATGTTTTAAACCTCATCACACATTAGGGCCAGAAGCAGCAATAGCTTCTCATTGTAAATTGTGCCTGTTATTGTAATTTATCAGGATCAAACAGTTGCTGGCAGCCCTTTCCATAAGATCCGGTTGCAGTGTCTATATCAGCATCAAGCAAAATCAAACATGGCTTGCGAACAGAGGTTTAGCGATAAATAAATCACTCAGGGAGCTTTAGAGAAACAAGTCTTCACACACACCAATGTTATGGTACTTGTCTTTATTTCTCTTCCAGCTTTCCTTTCTTTTCTTTTCTTTTTTTTTAATTTGATTCACAGTGTTCGGGTGACATGTGTTTTGCCTTATTCAGCCATTTGGAGTACAGGTGCATGACTGTGTTTTTGATGGAGTGTTGCTATTCTGGAGTGCTCCATCCAAAACACAATCCCACACATGTAATCCAAACTGCCGAAGATGAGTCAACCATCTTCCCTTTGCCATGATAATTAGACAATTTTTTTTTTTTTCATTCGGAGTTGCATAGTCTTTATTATTAGTTGCAGATGCCACGCTTGAACAATATTGTTGAATCTTAAAAGGCTTTCACACCGGGCTATTATATCCCTCAGTGTGGAGGAAATTAACAAAAAGCCCAAGCTTATCCAAACTTAAATTAAATCAAATCAAATATTATTACACTGCAAGAAAACAGTGACACCTAAATACCTTCAGTACACATGTAAAAATCGTAGCTTAATATTCTATTATGTAAATATAGCAGCTCACAAGGGAAGGTTTGTCATAATTAAGGGATTCGTGGAACAGCAGCTGCCAGTCTTACTAATCCACGCAGGCCACACATCTAAGCGTCTTTTCTTTGAAAGCGTTTCAGTTTCTTATCACATTAAGAAAATGACCACTTCCCAGAAGCCTGAAACAACAAAGAACCTCACTAGGTTTTAAATCCTTAAGCTAGGTATTATTTTCCAGACAAATGCTTTCAAAAGGCAGTTTTCACAGGTCTAAATATACACTGTCTGAACCTTGGGGCTGCTGGTGTTTATTTCTGGTACCTTAGGAGCTAATAGGCGATTAGTCGGGCAGATAGGGAGAGAAAGAGAAGACACGGGAGAGCAGGTGTCATAGTCCTTCGAGGCTAAGCTTTAAGGACTCTATTTTAGTCCTTCGACAAGCTGATCTCTTGGTGGCATTTTTGGTACTAGGTGGGTGGCAGACAGACACCAAATGTTCAGCTGCTGGAAATCTCTATGTAATGACAGGTCATGTCCCCACCTAAAGGGACTGTTTAGGAAAATAAATAAAGAAAGAAATCTTCTGCCTGTTCGCATTTGAGAGTTTCAGAGTGCTGGGGGTTTCCTTTCTATAGTACCTATCTGGCTGGCTTTTGTTTTCTGTCCACAGAACATCAGTTTAGACTATCTTTATTTCCAGGTATGAAAAAATAAACCAAAAGGGACATGTGCTGACTCCAGAAAGGTTGCTTCGCCTGGCAGAGAATGAGACGTCCTTACCAAGCGCTGCCAGCACAGGGCAACAAAGGCGGTGTGCCCTAAATGCGTTGTAGTTGAGGGATCTGCACCTAGCTGAAATGGCCCCAAGCAGTGCTGAGGATGTGGCAGTAGAGAAGGAGACCTCAGATTTCTCTGGCTTCCCCATCCCCCGGCTCTGTACTAACAGCATCTGTACAAACAGCATGGGACCGGGGCCTGCATCTCCACGAGCGAGAGGATGACGAGTGAGACAGCTACATTATCTCGACAAACACGTGAACTCGTTTTGCACAGAGAACAGACTTGTAATAGCCACCCTGTGCCCCCCATCGATATTGGTTAACACATCCCAGGGTTTTTGTTATTACGTGTGAATCTGAGTTCGGGGGTTTGGGGGGGTGAGTGTTATTCCTTCACTGGCCAAAGACAAAAAATGGTATCCATATGCACCCATCTATGTTTTTTCCATTCACTGGGACACAGAAACATGTCCACCTGGCAGTCCATGGATCAGCCAGGGAAGCAGAACTTGTACAGGCAACGATTCCTGGCAAGGATCTGATTTTGTCCCCTTAGCTTTTAAAACCTGATGCTCAAGTCCTTGTGCAGGAATGTTAAGACTGAACCTCACAGCACAGATTCAAAGAAAATAAAAAACATGGAGCAGATTAGCTTAGGATGAAATTATAATGAGAAAAAAAGCTTGAGGAAATAGGTAATTGGTATAAATTTCACACTCCAGTTCTCCTGCCCAAATGTACACTGTAACTACCTTTAGCTTGCTGAAAATGCCATAGAAATACCACTAACAAGCCGCTTGGTTCACAGGAACACTGTTTATAGCAGACATGAAGTCAGGAAAACTGTGGAATACATTATTGGTTAAAAAGTTAAATCAAACTCTTGGCAAATAAATTAATGGTCATTCCAAATTTTCTTTCTAAAAATGTAGGCTAGTATATAGCAAAGCAAGTGACCCATTAACAAAGTAATGACCTTTCAAGCCAGAAGACAACCTTGTCCAGTAACTAACTGCTTAATGAAATTATTACCTCGGCAGCGTAATTACAACAAGCCTTCCGCCAGAAACCACAGAGTTGAGCAGACCCTTCCCTTCAAGCTTGAAGTGTCACAGCTCCACCGCTCCATTTCAGTGCAAAGAGCCACGCAGGCACGCTGAACGCCCTCAGCCCGGCACGGGGGGCTGAACCACTGGAGCAATGCAAACTGGTACTGGGTTAGCATTAGTTATCGTACATGTATGTGCCTGCCGCTACGCCCCACATCTGCCCCAGGGCGGACAGACCTGGAGTTACTGGAGAAATGCCCACAGTTACATGCAGGTAAAGAACAGGTTGGAGGGACTGTTCTCATACATGTCCATAGGAGGAAGAAGCACCGTGTTCCTCGGCTGCAGCCATCACTGGTTTGGGGTACGCCTAGTGGTGGGCTTCAAACAGGTTAACGCTCCCGGCCTCTAACAAGAGGCAAATCTCAACGTTGTGGATGGATAGCAACTTTGAAAACATTTTGACTGGTTTTCCTGAGAAGATGCACAAATCTTTCTAGCTCTTCATTTCAGCAGAGACTCCAACCCAAAGTAAGCATCCTGCACTGAAAGTAGGGAAGCATGACCCTCGGCCAAGTGGGTGTTCCAGGTTCCCACCACTCCAATAACAGATCATTTTTAAATCAACCCCCAAAAAAACCCGAAGACCTCCCAGGTGCACTAAACACAAGAGTTTGATCCTTTTTCGGCCAGTAGGATAAAATGTGATGTTATGACTAGCTGTATTTTAGGGAGAAATCTCCTGCGGCAATCCTAAAGCTACCTTACTTTCACAGGAAAATGTTGAAAATTGCAGATCTATCACTTCAGATCTTATGCTGTTTCTGTACCAACAAATGTAATTGCACTTGCCATACTGCACTTTTTTGGGTACTTATCTGCAGAGGAGTGATGTTGCCCTAAATTAGGTTTTTAAGATAAACACACATGCGTGTGCTGTTTATTGTACTTTAAAAATACAAAAAAAAAAAAAAAANATTCTTCAAACTGCATTTGGAGAGTGACCTAAGATGTGGGAAAGTTGTCTATTGCTTATGTTATTTTTTCACCCACTTTTGAGTGCTTTGAGGCTACATTTCCCCTGAGTTATGACAGATATTGCCACCCACCTTAGTTCTTCCTGCCTCTGCCCTAACAGAACCTCTTTGTTGTTTTATCTAATCAGATTCAGAGGCCCTGCTAGAGTTGGCTCTTTCAGACTGTTCAAAGAAGTTATATTTCTTATTTCCCAGGCTTCAGAAGAACTAAAAATAACCAAGTGAAAATCTGAAATGCAAAGCTAATATTCTTGCCAGTGTTAAGCAGACATGTTGTCAGGATTAACAAGAGATTTTACAGATCTGAAAAATTTGAATAAACCAGAACACTTAATTTTTCTTTGCTGAGTTTTCTGAGTTTAATCTTTCCTAAGCCACTAAGAATTTTTTATAAAAATATTTACCTTAATTTTTTCTGAACTGAAGATATGTGGTATGTCTTCACGCAAAGAGAAAAATTTATTATAAAACTTTCTATATACAAAGGAGAATATTCATGGCAGACAAGGGTTTGCAGTTCAAATTACTTTGGGGTGAAAATGACCCAAGTTGTTTCTCTAGTCCCCGTGTAGAGTAGGAGTCGTAGATGTGTCACCTGATGCCAAGTACTGAGAATTTTCACAGGCAAAGAAGGACCTGCAGTAGGCGTAGGGCAGGATCGTTAGGCTAGTTCAAATGTGCTACGGTTTTATTTTTAAAGTACAATAAACTGCACATGCATGTGTGTTTAACTTAAAAAGATGGTCACATCAGACATCTTTGCATCTATCTTTGCACAATAATTTTCCCAGGATTTGTCAAAAGTGAAAGCTCGTAACAGGAGGGATCTTGCTCCACTGGCTGGATTATGCAGTAGAGCCATGTTTCCTAACAAGTTTATAGAGAATCAGGAAATGGAAGAAAAAGCAGTGTTCAGTGTTGGCAGATGCACTTGTTTTAAGTTGAGAGAGTGAGAAGCAGCTATAATTACTGACTGCAAACATTCACCCTCTTGAAGGAACTTTTAACTGCTTAAATTTGCTGGCTGTAGCACAGTTTTCTTTATGATGGGGAAGGGTTTACTCCTGCAGCCAGTAATTACAGCAACTTTGTGCTCCCCCTCTTCCAGAGGAACTGAAAAGTTGGCAGCACAGGGCACAACATTAAGGCAATTAAGTTCTTACCCAAATGAGCCAAAGGGAGGATCCGTTTTCAAGAAATCTCAGAAACAGTGCATGTCTGCTAACTTCCAGAAACCGGGAAATGGCCAGCAACACGACAGCCCAGCTCCAAACTTGCAGCTCCGTTCAAGGGACGCAAGCTTGAAGCAGAAATAAGATTAGCAACTGGTCTAAGCCTCTGGAATAATTTGAAACACAACACGTGATTTAATTCTCGGCCCGTGGAGAAACTGCTTGATGGAAAAGACCTGGCCGGTGAGATGCTAAGCTGAGTTCAGGCTACCTACCGTAACGCAGTCGACCATTAAATCTGACCCTCGGGATCTGAGGACTATGGCTAATCAGTGGTGGAACAAAATAAGACCTGCAGTGAAGCAAACCTGGAAGTATTAAAAATTATATTTTAAACAGAAATTATAGTTATGTGAACTATTTTATACCTAATCCAAATTTAACAATGCCAAACTACCGCTTTCTCTTGCATGAAATACAGTTCCACACAATTTTTCCTTTTTCAGTGCAGCTTGTACTTTTATGGAAGGCTTTTCCTTTTTCTGATGCGTATAATGGAAAGGGTTTTTATTGCATAGTCATGTAAGGAAGTATTATCACAGTGGGCATGCACAGAGAATGCAGTTTTAACTTCTTAATTCACCACTGTTTGTTTGCTTTTCATTCAGTATGAAACTGTTAACCTTTAAAAAAACATAACCAAGAATATGGCTAAATATTTATTTTCATAATCTCATATTTCACATATTTGCAAGTTCAGTACTGAAATACTATCTAATGCAATGCCTCAGCCAAAGTGCATGTGGCAGACGTTTTGTTTCTTTTTTATTTGATGTCTTTTTCCCCATTGACATTTATGGATGATATGAATCTGAAATTAGATGTGCAAAAAGAAAAGTATGGCTATTTTATCCCTTTTAATTTTACCATTAATTGTCTGAAATCATTATACTAATATGTGAAGCCTTGTATTTTAGCAATCTGGAGGAAAAAAAAAATGTTAAATATACACATGCCACGCATTTAAATGAGCAGCCAATGACTACAGTGGCAAAATCTGGTTTCTTTGGAAGTCAACAAAGGCTTCCCACCCATGTCGGCAGAGCCGGAATTTTACCTTATAATCTGGGGCTCTGTCCAGCAGGATCTATTTCAGATTTTGTGACCACCCTTCTGCTTTCGCAGTATCACCACCCAAATTGCCACGTTCCTGGCAGAAATTCATGGCCAGCCCTGCTCTCCGTTTTTTACGCTCCACTGTTAAGAGCTCTTGAGAACACGGCTCCAACTGGTTGGCATTAGAAGGAAATGAAAATCTTTTAAGTGGCTATTGTGCATGTCATTTGAATGCACTGGATGACATTTCAACACCAGGCAATGCCTCCTCTCCACCACAGTCATCAGGAGTGGTTTGGAATTTTTTTCCTTTCCATATGGGCACTGAGGTTTCCAACAACATTGATCCCTCTGCACATTTTTCTATACTTTGTACAAGCCTCTTTGAACATATTTCTGCAAACAGAAAGGCTTCAATGTGCAACAGTTTTTTAGCAGCTTGCAGGACTGAGCCCTTGATGTGATTATTTGATTATATATGAAGTAACTCTCATGATCAATGAATGATGTCACGGCTATCACTTTGAAGTTAACAGCAAAATTTGCATTGGCTTAAATCTGAGCAGGATCAAGGCATGCAGCATCAGACTGACATCCCTTAATTAAGTTCCATATTTCTCTTTAAACGCTCACGCCTCACTCCATGCTTTTCCATGAGACGAGAGAAAAGAGCAAACGTTGGAAACTGATGTTTTCACCAGCAGTAGGCTGTCACGCTTAACAAATTGTTCTGGTATATTAGTTTATGTGGGCATCCTGTCCTTGATCAGCTCCCACATTTCCCATGGACAGCAGCAGAAGTTGCGCACAAAGACGAAATAAACGACCCATACTTTGCAAATGGAAATATAATACTCCATCTGCAGACAAAAGGCCTGATTGAAAGAAGTGCTGCAACACCTTCAGCAAAGCGATTCCTATAGACTTGGGTGGAAAATACAGAGCCCATATTTTTTGCTTCTTTGAATTTAAAATGTAATTTATACTTGCATTAAAAAATCTGGGATATATAAAGGCCATATTGGAAGCACGGTCTTTATCTCTCAAGCTAACAGGAAATGAGAGACAGTAATAGGATTTTAACTAGTTTCTCACTTGCGATGACTATCCAACACTCGCTGAAGAAAACTTCATTTCAAAATCTTTTCATTCCAAGTCTGCTCAACAGAGAATCAAAATCTGTGTGTGTGTGCGAACAATGTTCATTTGTATTCTTAAGTGAGCTTGTTTTATTTTGCCATTTACTAAATGCTGGCGTAAAAATTCCTAAAGCAACGTGACTCTCACAACAAACACAACTGACAGACCCTAGCTGGAGAGCACATGCAAGCACAGACTGCAATTGTTCTGTGGTTATTTGAGAGACAGTGGTCAGGGAAACAGGGGTCATTAATTTCTCTGCATATTTTAAACATTTCCAGAGATGTGCTAAAACATATTAAAAGCACAGCAGCCGACATCTAAGGCTGAAACATTAGGAAAGCTTTAGAAGGGGATTTCTGTGCAAGAGCGAGAAGGGATGGTTTGGTTTTGACCTCTGTGTTAGGGAAAGCATTTTTAACTCTTTCCATCTTGTTTTTGCAAAAGATCAGCTGAACGACTTCTGGAGGAGCCCGTCCCTCACAAACTTGAGGAAGAGACCTTGGCTGCAGGTGGCAACAGCGTTGTGAACAGCAACAAGAGCGCTCCTCTGCCCGGGCCCGGCGTCAGACGCAGGAATAAATTGAGTTTGGTTTTAATTCCCCGTCTTTATCCAGAGGCTCCTGCGCAGCTCCTGGAAGGCAGAGAACAGAACCAAGGCGGGCAGCGAGCTCGGCAGAACCGATAGCGCGGGGGGGGGGACACACACTAAAGCCCCGTCCCGTACCTGCCCCGGCAGCCCCGGCGGTGGACGGCCGGAGGACCCCGAGCCCGTCCCTGCGGGGGGAGCGGCACCGGCACCGGCCTCCCCCCCGCCAAACCCCCTCTCGCTCACAGCCGCCGCCGGCCGGAGGCAGGTGCGCGGGCAGGGCAGGGCAGGCCGCGCCGGCTGGGCGGGCGGGCGGGCGGCGCCCGGGGGCCGCTGCCTTATCCTGGCGTGACCCCTCACGGTGGCAGCGGCGAGCGGCGGCGCCGTCCAGCCCGGCCCCTCTCCGACGGCGCTGCCCGCCCCTCCCGCCGCCCAGCAGGTGGCGCCGCTCGGCGCGCGCCGCCGCCGCCTCACGTCACCGCGCGGCGACTTCCGCCTCCAGCCGCGCGGGCCGGGCCGGGCCGAGGCGAGGCGAGGCGAGGCGAGGCGAGGCGACCTGACCTTTGCCACGGTAGTAATGGCCGCCGGAGACCGTTATCTCCTGTCACGTGTCTTCGGGGCAGCGGCGAGCCGGCGGATTTGGCGGGGTCACGTGACACGCCAGCCGGCGGTCAGTTTTGGCGGGCGGTACGGTGGCCGGGAGGGTTTCCTAGGCAACGGCGCCGCCAGCCGGGGAGCGAGGCGGCCCTCACCGAGAGGGGGCCGGCGCGGCCCAGGTACGCTCCCGGCGCCCCGAGACAGGGTAGCGCTCGGCTCCGAGCCGCTTCCTTTCCCCGTCCCCCCGCCGCTTTCTGGAGCGTCCCCCCTTCGGGCCGCGGCGCCGAGCCCTGCCCGCCGGCTGGGCCTGGCGGTGCCCCGTCGGGGGTTGCGCTTCTCCCTCTTGCCGCCCGGTCCCCGAGCCGCCGCGCTGCCGGGGGCCGTCGCCTCGCTCCGCCAGCACTCGCTGGGCCCTCACCGAGGGCGGGACAGGACGGGGCCGGCGGAGAGCCGCGGAGTGGCGGCTGGGGTTGGGAGGAGCGCGGCCCGCCGGCCCCGGGGCTGCTGCCCGACCGCCGCCGTGTGACAGCCCTGCCTGTGCCTTAGGGGAAGCCGGAGGAGGATCAGGTCACGGCTGGTCCTAGCTCTGGGATGATTAAAAGATTACATGAAATGTGTTAGGCTGTATAAGCTTTCTTTTAGCCCTGTGGTTTGGCCTTACCTTCCCAAAACAACTGCTTTCTGCCCTACGCTATGGCATATATCCCAGCAAGTGACTTGTTTGTTTTATGTACAAAGTCATTTGTGAGCCTCCAGTTCTAAAAGTATGGCTGCAAAGTGTGTTTGTTAAGGGTAATGTTTATCTGTAATCTTCTGTTATGGAAATTGGCTGACATATTTGCTGTCCTTTTGAAAAATAATGTTTTATATTGCTTTTATAAAAGCTGTAATTATAAGGTAGACAGAAGTAGAGATAATGTCAGAAGAATCTTTTTCTGGCAAGGCTGGAATTAAGTATTCTCCACTTGCTGAAGCAGTTGGCACAGCTAGTAAACTGTTAAAGCATCTAGTGTTTAGCATATCATGTTCTTTGATGTAAAAGTATAAAAGGATACTGGATTATGTGTGTCATGAAAGGTAACATTCTTAATCTTCTTACCATGTTTTCAGAGATATTGTCCAAGTGCTTACAGAAGGATATCTTATTCGATTCAAAGTCTGGGCAGTCTGCTATAACTTTTTTTTTCTTTTAACTGCCAAAGCCAAAGTGTCGGGTGGTCTATGGATGAATAAGGAGTGAAAGCAGGAAGCAGTTGTCACAACTCGCCTGTCAAAATCGATTTACTAGGTAGGTAACAGTCCTGTGTACTGAGAGGGCTTCATATTGGGAGAAGTTTTATTTAATGGTAAAAGCATTTCTGCAAATGTTTAGCCCTTTTATGTTTACATAGCACTTCTCAGCCTGGAAGATGCTAGGGTAGTTTAATGCTGCTGTACATGTGCAGTTTTGAAGGTAGCCATATGTGTTGAGCCGTGTGATATACAAAAGCTTTGTAGAATTTTGAGTGTTGGGCATATTTTATACCTGAGAAGTCAACACAGACTTTTTAGGAATGGTAACGGAGCAAGTGCCATTGCCTTTCTGTGTCAGCACAGATCAAACCAAATGTCATCCTCTAATCTTAGACTTTCATGCATTTATTGTTTACTGAGTCCTAAGTACAGCAGAGATGATGAAACAAAACTTAAAATGCCAGATGTCTCCAGTTTTGGAGAAGAATCACAGAAAGGAATTAAAAGCCCTTAAAATGGATGGGAAGTATTACTGCAGTGGATTCTTGTTTGATCATTGACAAAATGCTTAATTGTGGGTAGCTAAGAGAGCTTTTGAAGAAAAATGTAAAGACAGAGATTTATTTAGCCCTCGAAGTTTAAATGCTGAAACTGTTGTTTTGAAAATTACTCTTTTGATTATAAGGAATTTGGCTAATCCAGGTACGTTTGCATTGATTGTGTTGTTCAGTAAATAATTTAGATTAGGAGTGGGAAGAATGAAATTTGGCATTTCTCGAGACTTTTTTTTTGTTTATAGCTCTCTATGAAAGCAGCAAATCACTAGGCTACCTCTAATTTCAGAATGTTTTTAATTAACTTCATTTTTATTTTAAATCTTAGTTTTTAAACTCATTTGTTTGGAAGCTAACATCGATTTGCAGATTATGGCTCATCGATTTTCAAAAGAAGAATTAGATGAGCAGTTTGAAGAGTTTCTGAAAGAGGTATGTTTCAGGGTAATGTCACATCCCTTTTCCCTATTAAAATACAGGGGAAAAATTGACTATGGAAGAATATTAAATGGAAGATGCAGCTGTGCTTTTATCACATAATTCACATAGCTGTCATGTGTGGGTCTTTGCAAGGTCTTCGCTTCATTGCTAAACTTAATTAATACTATTTGCTGTACTGAAATCAAGAGAACAATTTTGTAATTAAATAAATTCTTTTTTACTGCTGGGTTATAGCTTCAGAAAGGGCCCTTGCTTCTTGATTTTTATTTCAGTTTGATTGTGTGTGTTATTTAGTAGCAGAAGCTTCAAATTGGTGTATAATTGAAAATGAGATAAAAAACTTTGTCTGTATGTAGGCGCAAGCTACATTTTACTGAATTCTATTTAAAAATTTATGTATTAATCCTAACAAAATGAAGTATGTTGTAGTGATTAGAAAATTTTAATTTGATTCCTTTTATTCCTCAGGGTGCTCAGTGATTTTGAGTACAGGCAAAATTGTGCAAGTTTGTGGGTTATGACTTAAGCTAATAATTATTGGATGTGGTCAAAATGTTCCAACTTGGTACTGTTTTTTCACTGCATATAGACTTGTAATTTCAGAATTTTCCCTCTGGTCTATCAGACACACGGTGTGGTAACCCTAGGATATTAATACCACATACATAATGCTTTTACTAGATTCTAATGCTTTATATAAGTGTAGGTAATGATGGCAGAAAGTATTCTTAGGGTCTCTGTTATATGTAATGTATGCTTAAAGATGTAGAGGCTGTACTACAATTTAATTAGTTGTGAAAAAAGTAGGTGCTAGATTCTATAAAAATTGCACTTTGTACTGTGTAGTAAAGATCTGTAGTAACCAGAGGCTTCTTTTTCAAGAAGATTTTAGCTTTCCCAGGTAGGTCTGTAATTCTGCTTTGACCACGCAGCTTGTGAGGTGTTGTTACAGATATAGAATAAATGTAACTTCACTGAGCAATATTAAATTGAGAGAATAGAAAACCAAAATGCCATCTGAAAATTAAGACTCACAAATAACTTTAAGGTAGATTTTGGCCTTTAATTTGATGACGTAATTGAGTTAACATTCTTGAATTCACTGATATTATTAATGTTAGTAAAAACAGAAAATTAGGGTCTGCAAAGTTCTTTATTTACTATGGTTATGAAGGGAGTTGCTCTGGGAAAGAGAAAGGAGGTTTATTCTTTTATTTATTTTGCGCATCTGACAAAACTCTGCATATGATTGCTTCTAGTATTTTGTTCCTCATTTGACATGCTCTTCTTGCTCCTCAGCTATTGCCCACATTGAGAATGCTTAAGTTAGAAAAAAATTAAAATAGCTGTATTGAATTACTCGAAGTGGCATTTGGCACGTTCCAGAGAATGTAACTTTTAACAACTCATGCCTTAATTGCTTTTTATTGTTTCAAACTAGAACTGTTTGTAAAGTGTTTTAACTTGCTTAAACACATATACTGCCAATCCAGTCATTAAAAATATGCATCATTTTGTTTCACCATCTAGGTATAGACCCAAATAATAATGACATTATGTAACCTCTGTTATTTTATATACATGCATCTTCTGTCATGTCCCTCCCTTTGCCTTTGTTTTTTGTAAAAAGTGTGCAGCCTTTTAATGTTAGAAAGATGAGAAACTGGTGTGCTCCATTTTTTGAAATCACTGTGTAGGTGATGTTTGTGTTGAGAGTATAACGGTGGAGGGGTGCAAATAGCAAAAACTGTTTCTTAGTAGTTTGAGGAAGACTTAAAGTTGTTTAAGCAAATCTTTCAGAGAAGAAATGGAGCGGGATTTTTTTTCCCTTTTAAATAACTCAGTGAAACTACCTTTATTTGGGGGGAGGATTTTATGTATGTTTGTGACTAAAACATGTAAAGTTAAAGAAAGACTGTAGATACAGTTGGATGATGCAGGTCAAATATGAGGAATAAACGAAAGTATTTTGGCATATGCACTGAACTTTAAAAGCCATCAGTGAAGATAGCTAGGCTTTTTCCTTTTTTTTTTCTCCTTTTTTTTCTTTTTTCCTTTTTTACAGAAGGAAAGACAAATGTCTGCCTGGTTGCACTCCCAAACACTAGCCAGAGCGGCCTGTTGTCATCCATAGTTTTTCTCTTCCTCCTCCGTTGTCTGTGTGCCTGTGATCCTTCCACTCCCCACCACTAGTATCTTGCTTTAGTGTGCTTCCCCTGTTGTCACTTTAATTTATGTATCATCTGTTCATATTGGTATAGCTCCTGAGTGTTGGCTGTGAAGTTCCCTTGGGACATGCAATGTGAGGAGCTCCTTCTAATACACCGTGCTTCAATTAACTGCTTTTTTTTATGACACTTCAAGAAAAGCAAAGTTAGGAAAAAGCCATTGTCTGCTTCTAGCCTTCTAGGCCGACTTTTGTTCTACTTGATATTCATGGACAGCTGAGAAGGAAGACTTTCAAAAGGAAAGGCTATACCATCTTTATTAGAAAATCTGTAGAATAGTACCTGGGAGAGTAACAGTACACATGAAACCATGTTTGAAAAATATTTTTAATTTTAATTAAAAGATCAAATATATTAAAATATTACTTTGTACTAAAAATATAATTTGGACTAGACTTGTTTTGTTGAAAAAGACTTGTTTCATGAAATAATTAGGACAACTGGTAATGAAAATCTGAGTGTTTTAGATCCAATCCTGTATTACCTAGCTACTTTTTAAAGTTACTTCATATGTATAGGAGGTGATAAGCTGATTATGTGCCATGTAGTTGTCCCAGTTCTTAAAAGTGACTCTTGACTTTTATTTAAATTGAGATTAAACAACTGACACGTTTTTGGGGGGTTTTGTTGGGTTTGTGAGTTGTTTTTTTTTTTTTTTCTGTGTTCNGACAGGCTGTTTTATAGAGGAGGGGAAGGAAGAAATCAGTGCTGCTTACTGGCACTGAAAAGCCATTACTGGTCCAAAAAGTTGATTGATTTATTTATATACCTTTTTTCAAAGGAATAAAAAAATATCTGTAAGTTTTGCTGTTGAGACAACTGACATGTTGGGAAAAATGCACTAGTATTTTTGTGTCAGCATTTCTTTCCCAGCTGCTGCAACTTTACTGTCTGAAGTTGACAAGATGGCTGGACATAGAAAGTTTCCAGAACTTGAGAACAACCTGTGGGAGTTTCAGTTTCTTTAGTTACAAGGCTCTAAGGAGTATGAGCATCACTGAAGTTCTGCTTGCAGAGTACAGGATACTGTTAGTCATAAAAAAACCAGCAAGTGATAACAGAGCTTGCATCACGCACCTGTCAGTACTTCTAGCTAGCAGGAGGCAGTCCAACCTTTGGGGACAATGGCACCAGTACTTGTGTTGTGACTGGTGTAAGGAAGTTGTTATTTATAGGACACTTATTAAGAATGTAAAGCTGCTTCTATATCACTGAGCCAACTTAAAGAAATTGCAATACATCCTGTTGTCTAGCAGTTTCATAGTTTATTAAAATTGTGTTTTATTGAAGTGCAAGGCTCAGAGCACTTAAATTTTTCTTTCTGAGACTGTATGACAGACATTTTGTTTTCTTAAGTGAAACTGTAAGCTCTAAAGATGTTACTGGTCAGAGATATTCATAAGAATAGCATTTTTTTATACTTTCTTTTTCTTAAATGGTAGTTTGGGATAACTGGCATTTGATTTATGGATGTTCTTGTTAGGTCCATATAAATTGAAGTGTTAGATATATAGTAAAGGTAGACTTTAATGGTAGTGCTTTTTATGCAATAGGAATTAGGCAGTGGACTGCAGAGGCTTGTTTCAATAAAACATCCTCTTCTACTGTTTTACATATTAAGTACGCACAGTACTGTTGCCTCTAGTATTCTGTTCATACTATCAAATTTTCTTATTTGTGACTATTATGAAAGTGAGGCTTTTGAAATTTTTCCGTATGATGCATTTCATATATGAATTCTTTGTTTCTTACACTTTATAGCTTTTGCTAACTCTATTCAATTTATTCTTTAAGACTCTTTAGGACAATTGGTTTCAACAATTATGGCTAAAAATTAGATAAAAATAAAAACTATGCCACTCCCCTTAAGCCGATGCTTACTGAGTGTAAGCACAAAGAATATGTAGTGCATAAGGTTGCAGTGCGCTAGCTTAATGAATCTATTTCCTTGTTCAATGTCTGGACAGCTAATTGTGGCTCGGAGCCTGCTGTAATCCACAAAGAGCTTTATTAAAGGAAAAGAGCAGAGATTAGTGGTTGTTTTTTGGTTTTTTTTTAAAAAGCTGCATCACCTCAAAAAAGTTGTCTTATGAAGCATCTGTAGGTCTTTTCCTTCCTATTACTCTTCAGTAACTTAAATTCGTAGGATGTTCATACTCATAGACTTTTTTTCTCCATTGATTTAAGCCATCAATCAAAATCGGCACGGATGACTAGCATGTATGAAAGCTTAATATACAGAGCTGGGTAGAAATGGCTCTGGCATTTCTGTTAATTTCCATGAACACAAAGTATAAAATTAATTTCTGAAACCTGATTTGCTGGGAGCTACAATGTTACTTGTGTAGGTTTATTTTTAGAAAATTAATGATGTTGTTCATGTACAAAACAAGGCCAA
Source organism: Himantopus leucocephalus (assembly GCA_003993805.1). Classification (NCBI taxonomy): domain Eukaryota; kingdom Metazoa; phylum Chordata; class Aves; order Charadriiformes; family Recurvirostridae; genus Himantopus; species Himantopus leucocephalus. Next base: position 86,710,357 of record RSEF01000003.1, on the reverse strand, counting down.
GACAAAACTGTTTCTGCTCTACTTCATTATCTTCAGGGATGTAGTCAGGATTTGGGATCTTACATGTTGTAACTAATTGAAAAAGAGCTGATTATGCTGTTCATTTGAACATACACTCTACTAAGCAGTGAACTTCTAACATATCCAAATTCTGGCAGTGGGGTTATTATAATATACAGTGTTATGTGACATAAATACAGTTATTGTTTCTTACTCAACTTTGTCATGCATATAAAAAAAAGACAGGCAGTGAGGAGTAAACGAGCATCTGAACTTAGAAGTCCAGAATTGAGCGGCTGAAAGACAGTTAATGTGAAAAACGTAAAAGCTGTCTTTAATCTTGTATCCAATTGACTCAGTCTCTTTCAGATGATTCACTTGGAAATTCAAAGAAAAAGTCCAGCATTCTTGAGACATTGGGACAGCCCAGGAAAAAAGAAACAAAGAAAAAGGATTCAGTGCCATGGTGGATATCTGAGGAAGATTCGGATGGTGGTGGTAAATAATGTAGTTCTGCAATTTTTTGGCCACAGGGGGTCAGGGTAGTTCTTTCTCATGCTTCATGTAGGCCTGGTTTCAGATCAAGTTAATGCCACTGAAGTACTTTAGAACATTACAATGCAGACTTGTAAAGTATAAAACTCAAATGCAGTTGTATTTTTTTAAAAGAGTTCGTATTCAAGCTGTAAGCAAGCTTTCTGCTGTTTTTTCTCTAGCTTTCAAGTTATTAAAACTTGTAAAGAGTTTTGTAACTCTTTGTAAAGAGCATTGTAAATAGTAAGATAATTAGAAAATGTAACTTAGGAATTCTTCTGAAATATTTGTATGTGTCTTTTATAGATTTCTGTTTTCAAAAGTGGAGAGGAAAAAGACCAATTTGTATAATCTTATGCTAATTGCAACATTTGTAATAGGTTGGGGAGTCACAGAAAAACTTTTCAACAACACCTGATTCAAAGATGTATGTCTGTCATTATTCTCAACATTTTCCTTGCCAAGAACCATGGCTCATGGGGAAAAGGGCTGTGATGACATGATTGCTAGTTCAGTATTTACTTGGTCACAGAGTTCTGGAAGAAAATACACTTTTGTTTCTGAGTTTTCCTCCTCCAGTTTTCCATTTCTTCATTGTTTTCTTATTGGGTAGTAAAGCCTATGAGGAGTTAGTTTCCACAGGGCGATGCCTCTTATTCTTGTAGTAATTGGTGGCTTCTTATTTTCGTGATTTGTGTAACTTATAACTGGAGCTTAACAGAAAGTTCCAGAAATCAGTTTTTCATGTGACAAGAGTTAAGATACTGCTGGTAGTCTCCGATTTTAAGCATAACTCTGTCCTGTCAGTGTTGTCACAATTAGGAGCTAGATCTTAGTCGGCAGTTGTGCCATTTAGGCATAACCCTAATAGGTGTTGTTTGGACTGCTTATCTGTCCCTGTCCTTTTTTTGAGATGTTGCTGGAAAACTCAGATGGATATGAGAGTTCCTATCAGGCAGTGCAACTACATATCAGGTAGTAACAAGATATTATGATTTCCTTACAGCTTTTCAAAAAATGGAAGGGCAGAGTGTTCTTGCTGGGCAAAGTGTGAGAATTAAGCGGTTAGCATGACCTCATTTTTCTACATAATATCAAAGAAAGTTTTCAGGTGACTTTAGAAGTTCAACATTCTTCCGTGTTTTTTCTGAAATGCTTGAGGCAACCCATAAACACTTTGATGCTTCCCATGCTACTTAAACAAAAAAAACACTGGAATGGGTACTTAAGAGGCAGGGTGATTACAAGTTTTAGAGAACAGTGCTTGTATGGATTAAGTACAATGCAAAGGAGAATCAGAAGAAATAATGTGATTATATCAAGTTATTCCCGTCCAAACCAATTCTATGACTCTTATTTTTTAAATTAAGAATACCTTATCAGCTGTGTAGTTTAACTAGAGGTAAAGCCATTAGAACTGAAATGTGCTTGATCTGCAGTTTATTGGTGTATAAAATAAAAAGAGAATTCTGGTAAACTTTTTAAGGTCTCTCTTAAAAAAGGCTTCTCCTTTAACAGGGAAACATTCAGAAGGTGAGCTTACCCAGTTTTGCCAGTATGAAATCCATTTTGCTTGCAAAATAAGCTAGTCTATTCATATTCATACTCTTGATGAGGGGCTGGAGTTTTTTTAGAGGGAGTTGAAAGTAATCTGTGTGTAATGCTTTTTGAATCAAAAGTCCAACATGTCTTGGCAGTTGGCCATAATAAAACTGAGAATAAAAGAACATGGGGCAAATATGCTAGATCTGTGGACTGAGTTCTTCCCCAAGCACCATTTTGCCAGCCAGATTATTAGTTTTATTTCAGCTATGCCTCTGTCATCACTCTCTGCATAGAATTCCGCGCTTGTGGGACATATGCAGTAAGCCATATCCCACCTAGTACTTTAATATTGCCAAGCAGAGAGGTGCTTAAGTTTTACTAGAGGGCTTTCCAGGTTTTAACTTGGCACGAAGAGGATAGCTCTGTGGCACGAAGCAGAGCTCCTGGTTGTATCACTCCATGAGGAAAGGACTATATTTGTCACACTGGACACTGGCAAGTGATGTAGCCGTTGTATTAACATGTACTGTGATAGATGAGGAACTGCATAGCACAGAAGTAATCTGTACTAGGATGAATGCCATTCTGCTAACTAAAGTCTAGTTGTAGGGCAATTAACATAGAGTCAAAAGAGAGCCATTTGCAGAGGCCAACTTGGCCACCTTCAGTATAAACTGAGTTTTCCTCTGCAGTTGCGGAGGTAGATAACTTTTATGTGGCTATAACTGAGGGTGATGAATCCCAAACATAAAGAGGGATTTATATATGTGTGTACACACTACAGCCCGTGCTATGACTTTACTTGGTGTAGATATACTTGGAGTGTTTTAAAATGACAGGTCAGGTGACTGTAAGGAGTTCGGTGTGGATAGGCTTCTAGAACTGCTACTTTTTTCCTCTGTGTGTCTGTCTCGTTGTCTTGCATGCTTCCAAGTACTTTGTCAAATACAATTTCGGTAGGTCCAATATTCTTCAGCAGGTGTATGTTTTGTACATTTTGCTCAGATGTATTAATAATGGATGAATGCACAGCAGCATTGCAATGTATGTTACTGCACCAGATGACTGACAAGATCATGATTTAGATTTGTAGCTTTTTGTAAGGTTACTAAATGTGCCCTAAATAGCAACATAATTGTCCTGTGGGGGAAAAAAATATTGCTGCGATTATAACAAATATGGAAATAAGCTGAATTCAATTTCTGAAAAGTGTAACATTGGCATTCTTTGAAATTTTGTCGAGATCCTTGTGTATTCTTCTAGGCTTGAACCTCCACATCGGTTGCAGATAGGACTTTAATAATAACAGGCTGCCAGCTAATAGAACTATTATTTTAAAAGTGTTTTGTCATTAAATTGTTTTGTCATTATGAATCAAACTTATGTAAATCTTACCTCCACCCACATTGTGGCACTACATTACAAATACGTGCTCCGTATGTATGAGTTGGTATGTTTCATAGAATCCTAGAATGGTTAGAGTTGGAAAGGAACTTAAAGATCACCTAGTTCCAACCCCCTTGCCATGGGCAAGGACACCTGCCACTACACCTGGTTGCTCAAAGCCCCATCCAGCCTCGTCTTGAACACTTCCAGGGATGGGGCATCCACAACTTCCCTGGGCAACCTGTTCCAGTGCCTCAGCACCCTGAGAGTGAAAATTTCCTTCCTAGTATCTATTCTAAATCTACCTTCTTCTAGTTTGAAGCCATTCCCCCTCATCCTATCACTACATGCCCTTGTAAAAAGTCCCTCTAGCTTTCTTGAAGGCCTCCTTCAGATATGGGAAGGCTGCAATAAGGTCACCCCGGAGCCCTCTCTTTTCCAGGCTGAACAACCCCAACTCCCTCAGCCTGTCTTCATAGGAGAGATGCTCCAGCCCTCTGATGCTCTTCACGGCCCTCCTCTGGACTTGCTCCAACAGGTCCATGTCCTTCTTATGTTGGAGGCCCCAGACCTCGACGCAGTACTCCAGGTGGGGTCTCACAAGAGTGGAGCAGAAGGGCAGAATCACCTCCCTGGACCTACTGGCCATGCTTCTTTTGATGCAGCCCAGGATATGGTTGGCCTTCTGGGCTGTCAGCGCACATTGCCGGCTGATGTTGATCTTCTCATCCACCAGTACCCCCAAGTCCTTCTTGGCAGGGCTGCTCTCAATCCATTCTCTGCCCAGCCTGTAATTGTGCATGGGATTGCCATGCACAGTTGTTTGGGTGACACGGTATAGATACGTTGTTATATTAACAAAGTGCAAAGTCTAGCTAATTAGCTTGAGTAATGCACCTAGCTGATAAGTTGTTTACAGTTCGAGGTTTTCATTTTGAGTTACTTCAGTGTCTATATCATGCTTTTTTGAAAGACACAGACATGACTGGAAGACAAAATACGTTCTATACATTTATTTGTTGTCTGATTTTTTTTTTTTCCAAGGCATCTTTTTACAGAAGTGCCAGGAAATAGGCAGAGTTTTAAACTAATAGCCTGTTTTCAATTGGTTTTGTGGATTAATGGTGAACAGCATAGACTATTTCTGTTCATTTGGCTGAGAAGTATAAAGTGCATTTTAAAATAATTCAGCTTGTTATTCTAGGCATGTTTGAACTCTTTGTTCTTCAGCTTTAAACTGAAATGTGCAAATTATGATTCAAGATACTGTCTTCCATATTTGACAGGTTAAAGACCTACCTCTAACTAATGTCCTTTCTACTTGCTTTTGTCATTTAAATGATAAAAGGAAATTGGATGATAAGAATTCCTGTCCTGTCTTGCTTGCCTTTCTGTTCTTGCTGTTTGTCTTGCTTTTTGAGATTTTCAGACAAGATTTGTTAAAGCGAGGAAAGAGAAGAAAATGATGGAGACCCATGCAGAAATAGTGGAAAACAGTGAACAAAAGAGTCCCCATTCAGATTGCCAGTCTGGTATTTGGTTATATATGTTTTCTTAAATTTATTCAATATCAGCTTTGTATTAATAGTGTGTTTCCTATAGAAAATCCTTTGCAAATAGTCCATTTGACTGTAGTGTTCTCATTGAAAACAAGCTGCCACTTACTTCATTTGTCATTTTCAGAAGAAACTAGTAACTGTGTGAACTTTTGCTCAGTTGTCATTACATCATACATCATTACCTACAGTGATGCATTAGGACAGACAGTATTGAACGTAAGACGGGAATATTAATATTCACTGTTCTGTTTGTTTAATTTCAAAGGCTGCAGTCAGATAAGTATTGTATTTGTTTTCTATTGATGTGATTCTTTTCCCTCTGCTGACCAGTGGGCTGCTCTGTGCATGCTGCTGCTGGAATGGAAACCATACAGTTGGTGTTATAATGACAAATTAAATTGTTTAATCTCCAGGATTATTTTAGTCAATTGAACTTCAGCCTTTTATGTGAAGTCACTTTTTATGTCATCTGAAGAGAAACTCCAAAGAATAATTACGAGTTATAAATGTTGATCCATGAAATACTTTTGTGTAAAATATAATAGCAGTTAACTTGTACGTACTAGTTTAAATGTGGCTTTGGTGTAAAATTCAAGCATATCAATAATATTTTGGAGAGCCATGACAAAGAAATATTTGGCACTTGGTCTTTAGATTGTGTTGGTGATCTACTATGTAGCCTATAGAACATTTCCCTGTGTTAGCTTTCTAGAGCATATGTGCTGCCCTGTTTTCATGAGCCTCATTTGCATAGCATAGCATAGCTATAAAGCATCTCGGTCTGGGAGAGAAACACTAAAACGGAATCTGTTTCTCAAATTAGGCTTAATATTTGAAATATGTGCAAAAGGAGGAGTTATTTCAAATTACAGTTTTAAAAGGCATCAGGTGTTTGCATTATTTACAGCAGAAGACATGCTGTCAACACTTTTAATGTAAATGTGGGAGAATATAAATCTAGAGAAGTGGTGCCTCACTGGTGGACTTGGACATCGGTTGAGGGAATAAAGGACCTATGCATTGTATCAGAATGGATTTCATACCGTTTCTTTTTTGGCATCCCCTAGACTGCTGATCCCCTAGACTACTCTTTCCCTCTCTTGTGTCAATGTTCTCTTGTGTCAAGGTAAATAAAAGACCTGTAACTAAGAGTTTTCTCTGAATTAGCCAGTTTAGAAGCCCCCTCCACCCCGACAATTTGAACAAGGTAAAGTCTAATACAGTGCATCTGGCTAGCCTAAGGTATATAAAGTATGTAGTGTGACTATCATTGAAACTTCAGTTTTCAGCATAGGTACTGTTATCTAAAACTTCATTCTACTAATGTGACTGGAAGGCATTCGTTTGTATTTGCTGCTAAGCAAGTCCTCACAAAGGTTTGAGCAAACAACATGCAGTTCTTATGACAGACAGTAGTAATTCACATTTATGTAGCTATGTTTTTCCACTTTTCTTTGAACTGACCTAGATGCTTTCTTTCAAAACTTGTAGTGCAAAACTTCTTTTATTGTTGAAGTAGTTTTACTAGTTTTCTTTGTTTTCAGGTAATGTATTGAACTCCTAGAACAGTGTATTTGAATGCAAGGAATACATGTAGCAAGAAGGAATTTGTCTTTTTTAAAAATAAAAAATAGAGGAAAAAGAGTTTTATTCTCAGAAGTTATAAGTATTCATTTTAATTTTTAGTTACAGCTGTAAAATTATAGATAATTCAATCTACAAGAAGCTGAACTTCATTACTTTTTCAGAAGTGGCAATTTGAATTCTCACATCTTATTTTTCTCTTTATTCCCTGTCCATTATGTATAAAAACTTATCAATGTGTGTGTACACTTAGAAGTAGTTCCCCCTAAACCTTCTTCCAGTGCGTCTCGCAGCAAGGCTTTGTCTAAATTCAAAATGCTGGAAAAATTTCATAAGGACAAGAAAGATTCGTACTTAAACAAAGAAGAAGGAAGCCTCACTTCCGACAGTCCAGACAATTCTGAGGGTAACAAGTCTGCTGTGTTTTATATGATACTAAAAAGCTAAAATGGCTCTATTCTGAAAGTCCTGGTCAGACTAAGGAGAAAAGAAGTTAGTTTTTAAATAGATGTTTGTAATTGAATGTAGGTTTGAGTCCTTTGTATTTATATTCTTAAACTTTTCTCTGACAGTGTGGTGGGTAGAATATTTTTCTAAGTGAAACTCATCTTATTTTAATGAATTTCAAGGGGCAGGACTTTAAAGAAGAATACTATGTATCAACAGCCTTACAAAATATTGCAAGAATTGTTAATGTGAAGAATATGGGTAGTGAAATCTTTGGAGTTCAAGGAAACTGCTGCTTCAAGAAATTTTCGTAAAAAGTAGCAAATACCTCCCAAAAAATAAATCACTCTTGGAATCCCCACAGAAATCAGTAGGACTGTTCAAACATCCAAAAAACACAGTGAAGAGAGACTTTAAAGTCCATCCAAGTTGATACTTTTTCCCAAGTTTGTTAGGTGTCTCAGAGTTCAGATAGTGTAGGGCTAGTAAAAAAGACATTTTTGCCTTCATTAGCAATGGTTGTATCTCCTGTAGTCTGGGGTGTGTGTCTGGGAATTGGAAGTGGATGCATTGCAAAGCTCAGTGGCTGCTAAACAGTATTTGATTTTCAGATTATTAAGGGAGGGGCTTTTTTTGAAAAAGCTCTGGTCTGGTTTGAACTGGCAAAATACTTGCAAAATATGAGATAGCTTACATAAATCCCATGAAACCTTCAAGATCAATGTAAGTCTGTCAGAAAATTCATTGAGTTTGTGATGATTTAAATAAAACAACTCAGGAAAATGTTTTTCTTTAAAATTTTGTTGTTAAAAGTTCTAATTGTCTTTTTACTTCCCATCTCCTTTCTTGTGAATCTTACATAGGAGGTCAGTGACAGTTTATCTTTGATTCTGCTAACGTATTCTCATTGAAAAATAGGGTGTTGGAGGTCTGGTGAGATTGTGGCTAATCTAAAGCTCTGCAAAAGACTTTTGACCCAGCTCCTGTTGGCTGGCTTGATAACTAGAATAGAGCACCATCTGGGTAAATTACTTTAAATTACTGCATTTAGCTGCCAGAGAAATGGACTATTCATACTTTTTCACTTCTGTTCAGCACTTTGAGCTTTCCATTTTAAACTTTTCAATGTAGTTGCAAAATGTATTTATTTCGACATTAACTTTGTATGCATGTGGAGTTTTACCTTTAGTCAATGTCTCTGACATTTATTTGTTGCATGCAAGGCAAGTCAGTCAGAGCTCTGTGTCAGGGACAGAGCTGAAGTTAGATCCAAGAATGTGGAAGTCCTTTCCAAGATGTAGAATCTTACACGCTTAGCCTCCCAATAAAACGTGTAAGGGGACTTTGTCATGGAAATCAAGAAAAAAACCTATTCTACTTCTTAACAGGGAGGCTGTTATAATCAGAATGCATGTGNACAAGAATGTGGAAGTCCTTTCCAAGATGTAGAATCTTACGTGCTTAGCCTCCCAATAAAATGTGTAAGGGGACTTCGTCATGGAAATCAAGAAAAAAACCTGTTCTACTTCTTAACAGGGAGGCTGTTATAATCAGAATGCATGTGCTAAGGGCTGCCCAGTAGGGAAGGAAAAGGTGTTCAGATTTACTTCCCTCACCCTGGGTACATTTTTGGTACAGAAGGGAGAGGATTCTCCATTGTCATGATATAGGCAGGTATGGTGCTTCTTAGAAGGTACTTGGTTGGACTTGTATAGAGGACAGAGTAACAGCTCAGAGCTGAAGCACTTGATCAGCACATGGGTGACTGGTGTAGTAGTCTTGATCTGAAGGGTTATTGATGTATGCATCTCCTGCAGTCTTCTGCCAGCAGGAAATGAGCTGTTGTCAGTGTCTTCATCCCTCCTGGTATGTTCAGTACAGGGACACAGCCACAGTCTAAACATCATTTCGCCAGACAGAACAAAAAATTCTGAGTTTATTTACTAACTGGAGATTTATGTTGGAAAAGACAGACGTGGTTTCTGTGCCCTTCTCTGATAACTGTTAAATCATTTCATATGTCATTGAATAAAATGCTTAAGCAACTTTTCTCCTAGCCCTTCTAAGAGAACCTCTAAAGAACCCAAGTGTAAATGTGTCTTAAGGGCAGGCAGAAAGGACTTGGTACTGCCTTTTAACTAGTCATGGGCTACAATATTTGACTTTTATTTTTTCTATAAGGAAGTAGATAAGGCAGAGTTCAGTATGAGAGCACAACTCACACATAACGTTAGTAAGGTGATGTCGAACCCTCACAACAATGAAATTATAGTAAGGAGAGCAACTGCATGTTGTAGTTGCATAAACATACAGAATGGAAGAGCTGGGTGTTCATCAGTGACTTGGTTACTGTTTTTTTCCGTAAAACATTTAATTTGCAACAAATGAAAAGGAGCTGCTGGGCCAATGGCTACAATTTTCAAAAGACTGTAGTTAGTAGATCAAACAAAATTAATAGACTTTTAACAAAGAAATGTTAATTTCTGTACAGGGTTTGTGTGTGTGATTGTCCTCTATAAGTAACGTTACAGTAAGCCAATTTTTGCAGTTGTTATATTTGCCCCATGCTGAACTGTAGGTTTGTGTGCAAATATGAAGGATAGGAAGAAAATGTATATAATAGAATAATTAATTGTAACTAAACAAGATTTACATATCTCATGATAGAAACTGAAGTTAGATGAATGTGATTTGTGAGACTGGGTATCTTTGCAGTTGTGACATTAGGTTAAAATCGGTGATTCTGGAAGATGACTAAAAGACTGAAGTGTCTTACAAATAGCTTTTATACGATAGTCAGGAATATTGCAACTTTTTTCCTAGGAATGCTTGGAGGCAATGGAAGCTTTGTCAAGATGCAGAACGCTTCCCAGCCTATGGGGAAAACTGATGAGAATACACAAGTGGAAAAGATGCAGCTTCAGAAAAGTAATGGGGTTGCTGTGTTCTTAAGCAGAGACAGCCTGGACACAAATGGTGAGAACTGAGAGTGCAGCCAGTTCATGAAGTTGGCTGGGTCTAAATAAACTACTATTACAAACTGTTTCCCTTAATTCATTGCAAATCGGGATTCTTCACTTCTGTCAGCTGCGTCTCATGAGCTGCAGGCCCCTGGTACTAGCATGTGATTATTTGATAGTTAATATTTTGTGAATCTGTCTATAGTTGTTGTTAAGTATTATGACAGTTCTATGTGGACATAGAGCACAGACACAATTATTTTATTCTTTGTTTTGAAATTTAGATTCAGTTTTAGCTTCTGGGCCTGATCAAAGTAATGTGGGAGTTGGATTGGATACCTTGGAAGAACAAGAAGAAAAAGAGATCTTCTTTGCCAAACTTGAACGAGAAGCTTCCTCTACTATTGATTATTCAAGATTAAATAAAGAGCTGGATTCCAATGATTCTGTATTACTAGCACCATTTGTACGGTAATTTAGCAGGAAGAAAAGTAGTGAACTATATTAGCAGGCACATATGACTTGGGTGTCTGAATACCGTGGCCACTGAGATTTTGTGGGGCAAGATCTTGTGTGATTTCAGTCAATTTCTTGTTTGTTTGTTGTGGCTTGTTTGGTTTGGTTTTGTGGTTTTG
>RSEF01000003.1:86626131-86699607 GCA_003993805.1 Himantopus leucocephalus | reverse complement strand
TTAATACTCCATTTATGAAACATTCTTAAATGTTGTCCTTTTTACAAATACTTTTTCTAAGGGTGAGGGTTTTAAATTTTTTTTTCTATTTTGCACTAATTAGACTTACCTACTGTGGAAGAATTGATGAAACCAATTAAAGGACATTCATGTAATATCAGAAGTATTGATGTGGAGCCCCAAAGGTGTGTATTTTAGTATGCATTTTAGAGTTGTAGTAACATAAGTTCGTGATCTATTTGTGAAAAACAGCTTACTAAATAACTCATCTGTCTTTTTCCCTAATCATCTGTCTTTTTCCCTAATTAAATACTGAAATTTCATTATGTTTTGCACTGGCATTATGGCATTTGCAGTGAATTGTAAAATGAATATGCAGGGTTAATTGGTTTAGACCAGGGATTCCCAAATTTTGAGTGATAAGCAGCAATGTTTGCCAAATCGTTTGGAGGAGTGTTCCTCACTCTCACAGCTACCACAGCTAGGATCTCTGCTTTACCAGTCTTCTGCTCTTTCCCCTCCCTATATGTGGATTTCAGCCCACATCCTATCCTAGCTTTCCAGCCTCCATAATCTATAATCAAATCCTCTTACTCTGCTTACTGTCATAATTCTTACTAACTTGTGCTCCATAACTCCTTCTGGTTTGCTCCAACTGTTCATCTAGAGCAGAAAGCACAGGCCCTGGAACTGTCAGAAATAAATTATGCTTAGCAAACGCATTTTGGGAGCTTATCACATAGCTGCACCCAGCAGAAATTACCATTCATTGTTTTCTTAGCATTAATTGCATGCTTGCAGGTGTTCAGCTTGTAGCTGACTCTGGTATCTCCACAAAAACAGTCACTGCTGGGAAATGGCTCTTGTTGCACAGCGTGGAAGTGAATCTGTATAACTAAATATGCAAGGTTGTTCTTAAAAGGAGCCTAGTGGCTCTTTCAAATTCAAGCAGTCTTTACAGCTGATATCTAAAGGAAAAATGGCCCACTTTTTCCAGAGTAATAAAAAAGCAAAGGGTAAAAGTTTTACTATATATTACTTTATTCCTTTCTTTTGTAGTCCTGTGAAACTGGTAGGCAGCACAGCAAATGACCTCATCAGCCCTTCGCCCTTTAAAGAACACCAGAATAATATGGTTTGGGAGACAAACTTATTTGAAAAATTTAACGGAGAAGAAAGCATCTTTCTGCAGACAGCAGTGAATGATGATAACTTTCAGAGGGTGACTGAGAAAGAAATTCAGACCAGTGAAATACAGCCTGATATACTAAGAGAAAAAATAGTACAAGACTCTCCACTTTCACAACAAGGCAGCAAAACCAAACACGTAAGTAATATCAACCAGATTTTTTTAATGTGGAAATACATTTAAACTGTATGTATTTTTAGACTACCTGTTATTGATTATGCTCTGATGTTTAGAAATTGAGAGACTTGCTGTTTTTCTTGAAACTCTCATGTTACCATTGCTATTGTTAGAGGTAGCCAAATCCAGTGGACTCTGGAACCAGCAGGATTCTTCCTGTCCCAGCTGAATATGTGCAAGGTTACTGTGGTTCCATGTCCCCATCTCAAGCTAGTAGTGAGTCCGAGCACGTGTTCCTTCTGGGGGGCCATGTTTAAACACATACAGGCTCAGAATAGAGAGCATACCTACAGAGAGGACAGTTAGAAATACAGTTCAGTAAGAGTATAGGAGAGACTGCAGTGATCAATGTAGGGCTTAGTCAGACAATTGCACTGACCAGCAACCTGGTCATGTCATTACCTCCTTTAGTCTTGTTTTCCCTCTTGTTTCCCACACTTGTTCCTACTTGATCCATTTTAATCTCTTTGTCCTTTCCCTAAACATCCCTTAAGTTTTACACATTCCCACAATCCTCTCAAACATTCCATAACAAGATTTACACAATCCCAAATCCCTGCATCCCCAAATTCTCTTCTGCCTGCATCCCCTAAATTAGTCTCACACTCCTTTAGGCAATCACTGCTTCTGTCCACAAGGTGTTGCAGGGAGAGAGGTTGTTTGGCTGATTAATCCTGATGGGTTTCCTGCCAGGGCCAACAGGCTAAGCTTCCTCATTTGCTGATCTTAGGAGTTGCATGCTCTATTTTCAGTGATCAGGTTTAGCAGGGTTCCTCTGCCTGCCACTGTTCCTCTCTTCATCGCTGGGTGTCTGTGTTCACTGTGATTAGCCTTTAGTCATGAGCTGCCTGCTTTGGTCAGCTAAAGATCCTGTAATGTCATACAACTTCCCAGAATAACTAAACAGAGGCAGTATAAAATACCTGCACTATGTGTACTTGTGAAGTAGTAAAATTCTGCAAAATGACACACTGTTAATTTGGTTAAAAATAATGCTTCCTGCTGCCCTGAGTCTTACAGCTGTGTAATTTTGGTAACTGGTTCTATGTTATTTTAGTAGTGAAAGCTATCTTCAGATCACACTAGATCCTAAAACTTGTTTTAAACAAATGTGCTCTATCACAGGCTTTTCGATCTTGTTCCTTGAAGAATGAAAGATCAGAATCAATGACAACTAAACCAATGTTATTCAAGAATATAAGAAGTCCAGCACCTTTACATAAAAAGAAATCTTCATATGGTCCTCATGGGGTAGTTAGAAGTTCTGGGTATGGGAAACCCACTTCACTCTCAAAACAGTCTTTTCCAGCTAATGAAAAGAAAGCACCAAAAGAAACTTTCAAAAAGACCAGTGTGAAAGCCAAAAGTCCTGCAGATAGAGCAAGATCTAAAGGTAATTCTGTTGTAACAAGTCTGAGTTTTAANGAAATGAAAAGCAGTCTTCACATTTAAAAAAAAAAAAAACAAAACAAAAAAAAAACAACCCACATTTCAAATGCAATTAAGTGCTGATTTTTGTCTGCATCAGCATGAAGTTGCTGGAAGAGATTAAATAAAGTTTTGTGCTGTAGTCTTGTTTTGTTTCCACTCACATATACTATCACTATGTTTGAGACTTACCTATTGTTCACCAGTAGGACCGAAACAATAGAAAAAGCTGATGTTCAAAAATAAGTATCTACAAGTTACATTTTTCATTACAGTAAATGCAAGGTTTTGCTGACACACTAACTTCTGTGTGTGATGCTGAATTTCTGTTCTCAGCTGTTTCTTTTTATCTTTGCTTTCATAGAGTACAAAGAAAGCACTAAAAAGGAAGTCCTATTTTCTGTTCATGTCTCTTGTAACGCTAAAGAAAGGAGAATATCAATGTAGTACTGTGAAAGCTGAGTTGCAAGTAAAGGACTGAACTTTCTTATGTTTGGGTGAAGTCTGAAGAGTTTCAGGAGATAATTCATCTTAGCTTCTTTACAGACGATGTTTGCTATCTCTGAGGCATGGGACAATAACTCAACAGATGCCCAGGTTTTAGCACACTTCTAGCATGTAATGCTTTTAAAAACCCTGCAAGTAGTGTTGGGAAAAGCATCTTAGGATTATGTTCCCCGTCTTAGGGAGATGCTTCAGTGGCAGCTGTCAAACTAAAGCACCTTAGTTCCTCAGTGCATTGCTATGCCATTCTCTGGAGGAGGGTGTACAGCCAGATGGAGGTAGTGAAGTGAATGACAAGTCCCAAGAAAATGAGGTCATTAGCCTCGTTTTCAAACATGTTCTTCCCTCTCTAGCTATAACTGTTCTCCACAGCAGTTTCGGGTGACTTCAGAAGTTAATCTCACCAGGATGCATTCTGCAGGGACCTCTATAGCTAGAAAGAGAATGGCATTGAATCAAATAATCCCCTAATCATCATTGCTAAGGGAGTACCTTTGTGAGGGGGTGGTGTGAGAACTGTAAATTGGAAAATTATCATTGCCTGTTTGTTTTCAGGCATAACATTCCTAAGCAGAAGCTCTTAGCTTAAATTGCCATAGGCAGAAATGAAATGGCCGTTGTAGTTATTTATCTGTATTTCATAAGACTAAGGTGTGAATAGTTTCATGTATGTTAGTTAACTCTCTAGGGGGAACTTCCCTGATTTCTAATTTCCAGTCAAGTTGCTACTTGGTGCAACAAATAGATGTTGCATGTCTTTGTATGTTGTCTGCACTCCAAAGTCCATTTTGAAAATTGCTCGGTCTTGCCTTCACCATAGCTTGAAATAGATTGTATTTCTATATACTTTGATTACTGGCCACTTCTCAAGCAGAGAACTGAGGTTAACGTTGTTTCATAGAAGATTTATTATTCAGCTATGTGTTTCATTTGTTCGCTTGGGTTTTGTTTTATCTTATCATCAGCGCCTTACTTAAAAAAAAAAAAACCTACATTTTCCATAATGTCTTATTGCTCTCAAGTTTCTATATTTAATTCAAAATTCAGGTTGTAGAATACTTAATTTATACACCTAAGGGGTGGATCACATGAATACATTTTTTTGAAAGGACATTAAAATTCTGAATTTAATTTTGTTCTATTTTACTTTCTGCCTAAATGAAGAAACCTTATTTACTACTAGGATAATAAGGTCTGCAACAAATGAACCGACTTCGAAGGGAAGTATCAACAGAGTTATGCCTGGCCAATCAGTTGTTAATAATCTTGGACACCAGGCTGTGGATTATAGCAGGCAATATCAGCATGTAAGTAATAATCAGTGATGCTCCTAACTATAGTATGTACAACTTGGTTTGCAAGCCTATTTTGTCAAAACTTTTAATAATTATCACAAGATTGGCAAATGCTGGAATATTGAATAAAGACATCCCTTTAGTCAAATACTAAGTTTTGCTTTTAAAATATACAAGTATAATCATGCTGCTTTTCTGTTGCTTGGATAATTCTATTACTTGTGTGGTTCAATATACTTAAAATTGGAATGCTTATTAGTTTCTAAAAATTACTATTTTGTGGTA
This sequence comes from Himantopus leucocephalus, assembly GCA_003993805.1. Lineage (NCBI taxonomy): Eukaryota > Metazoa > Chordata > Aves > Charadriiformes > Recurvirostridae > Himantopus > Himantopus leucocephalus. The sequence goes on along the minus strand of RSEF01000003.1, from coordinate 86,694,729 downwards.
GAAAAGGGGAAAATTGTAAATAAACCTCTTAAGTAAAAGTATTCTGTTAGGAATGTTAAATAGTACTACTGTTTGGGGCTTTTTTCTATTTGCATTGCATTGAATATTTAACGATATCTTCTGACTCCAAGATGACTGAATTTGCAGGTTTTCCATCTTCCTTATAAACTGTATAAAAAGTTATTCATTGAATACCTAGATCATTGCTGCTTTTCAAAAAGTAAGATGCATAATAGAATAATTCTGGTAGCTGTGTAGTGGCTCTCATATGAGAGGTGTTTGTTTCTTGGGTTTTTTTGGCTTGTTTTCCTCATGCATATTTCAGAAATGAGAAAGTAGCTCATTAAAGTAAATGCAGGGTGTTTTGCTATTGGAATGTTGGGTTTGGGTTTTTTCTCAAGTGCCTTATGTGGTTGCCAAGAGCCAGTTAAATAAAATTGATGAGCGGAATTTTTGGTAAACAATCAGCTCAGTGGAATGTTTCCCTGAATTTTTCTCTTCATTAGGATTTATCGTTTTCTCCTATCAAAAGTACTGATAGAGAACTGTATTTGTTAAAACGAGTGCAAGTTGCAGAAGAAGACCTGAACGCAGCTCGTGATTTGATTCAACAGCTAACCAGCACGGTTTCACAAAAAGAGAAAGAAATGGAGACAAAGATAGTAGAACTGAAAACACAGCATGAAAAAGAGCTTTCTCGGTTGGGTCAGGACAACTATGTTCTTCAGAGTAAGGTACTTTATCATCTTGTATCCCATTACTATAGAACAGGAGAAACATTGCTTCTGAAAATTAAATTAATGCTATTTTGCATGAGTTGTTAATGAGCAGAAAATCCAGATTAACACACACACTGCTAGTTTGTAAATCCATAACTGCTGTTACGTTTATTGCCCATGAGACGTGTTCTTTTTTTTTCTAGAGATAAGCTGTTATCCTGAGTTCCTTTAGTTTGCTATTTTGAGAGTTCTGCAGCAGTTTTTTTACAAATATTTAACTCACTCTTAGGTTAAAAAAAATGAATGAGATTAACAGATACCACTTGTTATAGATAAGGTACTATATGTTGAGATATTGTTTGGTTTTTTGATGCATTTTTTAATGTTGTGTTTTGTCTGTATGGCATATTCCCAGGGTGATTCCACGATACCCTCCCAGAACAGGGAGCATAAAACTTTGTTAACTTTTCCCAAACCTTTTATACTTTGTTCCTGTTTTGTAATACTTCTGTAAAACTCCAATAATTAGATTGCCTCGTTGGTCTGCTTTCATATCTTAATGAAAAGATGGACCTATTTATATTATAAAAGTATAGTCTTGTAGAAAATTCCATATTGCTAACAAAACTTTCTTATTAATTGTGTGGTTTTGGTTTTTTTTTCTGAAAGCTAAGAGGTCTGGAAGAGCTGACTCAAGAAAAGAGATTGATGCATCATACAGCAACAATTCCTGTCACTGAAGAAAAACTGGCACAAATACAAAAAGAAATTGAAGATCAAGAGGTCATTATTCAAGGTTATCAACAGGTATACCACACAGCATATTGAGCTGTGTTCTAGCCAGTTTCAGAAACAAAATTGTTTAATGGTTACTACTTTTCTGTTGAAAACGGTTATCTTGCTATCTGAAAAGTGGATGAAATTAGGTGTGAAGGGCAAACGTGTATTGCACGTTTAAAAAGTATTTCACATGTCTAGTTTGGGCTAAGTTTTTCCATGATTCCATGTAACGGTTCTAAATAGTAAGAATATGCTGACTTGTCACTTGAGAACTGGGAAAACAATTTATGGCCAATAAAGAACCACAGACCTTCTGCCCCAAATGTGGTAGAAAACTAGTATTTTTAAGAAAAACTAGAAATCTGGAGGGTTTGTTTTTAAGATGTTTTTCACAGAATCTGAGCAGCTGATTTCAAGGAAACCTTATTAGTGTGCCTGATTTTTATTACTTAGTCAAATGTAGAAATAGATAATACAAGATTAATCCCTTTGATTTTACAGCTGCAAGTATTCAAATAGGTTAGTTTAACCGGCTTCCAGCTGGTGCTCAGCAGCATTTCTTGTTAGAGGCACAATGTCTTGCTAAGTATGGCTGTGAGCATCCCGAATCAGTGACAGATTGTGTCCCCAGGATGGGAGCATGTGCAGGCTGAGCTCTGATCTATCAGCACCCATCCATGTACGTGCTTTTAGAATATAGTTGGGATAGCTTTGCAGAGGAACTGGCCTAGGTTCTCCACACTAAATAGACACTTGGACATGAATGTAGAGGTCACTGTATACTGCTTTAGCCTAAAGATAGTGAAAGCAGATATCCATTTTAGAACTTAGTAATAAAACATTTAGTGTTTGCTTCTACTGTTTCAGTAGGCAAACTATGCAAGTCATAGACAATTGTTTTTGAACTGGATAAAACAGTAATTTATGAACATTCTTTAACTTTGTCTGTCTCATCTTAGGAAAATGAGAGGTTATACAAACAAATGAAAGAGCTACAGATCCAAAACAAAAAAAATGAGGAACGAATGTTTAAGGAGAATCAATGTTTAATGTCTGAATTAATCGCCGTAAGGTAGGCTTATTTAAATATCCAACCTAAAATCTCTGGAGTTTTCAGCTGTGTTTATTATTTTTATTTATAAATAATCACTGCAGAGTCTGTCAGTTGCATGTTTTCCAGTGTTTCTTGGGTTTGTGTTTTTGGTTTTTCTTTTGAGAATTGGTTTATGTTCATCATGGGCACTTAATTCTTAGTCTTATTGCTGTTCTTGCCGACCTGTGGGAAGACTAGAGTCTTCCATCTGGGGACTCTTAAAATGCTAAAATTCAAATATTGTTATTCATATCAGTGTAACATGTATGCTACGTTTGTTCTGGTATTATGGATCTGCTCACGTGTCAAAATGTTTTGATACACAGTAGATCAGGGGCTGCAAGAGATCCTGGTAGTGGAGGAACCATCAGATTCACTGCACTGTAGGTCCTGTAAGATTTTCATCCTATGCTAGTAATGAGGAAAAAAACCTAGCAATTGTGTGTATTCCTAATTTACAAATCTTTGCCATAGATGAGTTCCACTGAGGCAGAGTAGGTTTTGTTTCCCTCCATCGTGTAGTCCCAACAAACAAGTTTGTGCAAGTTGAGCAGATTTCACCCTACAGGTGGAATTTTTTGGTATAAAGACATACTACACAGTTGCTTCTTTCTTCGTTTTTAAGCTTGCACAGGTTGACTTTGTAGTACCATTTGTGGGGGGGACGATTGTGTTTGGTTTTCAGTAGCCGCTGTCAGTACACGAAGTCACCTCATTGCATAAATGTTTTTGCTGTTAACATTTAGAGAAAAGATAGAGAAGACTAATAATATCCAGTCACGGATTGTGCAGGATTCTGAGCCAGCTAGAAATCACAGTTTCACAGAATTGATTTCAGAGCTTCGAGCAGCTCAGGTAGGTATATGCCAAGGCTGTTTTTGATGTGTTCTTAAAAAATTCATAACCATCCACATTGTAGACTAATAATGTAAATGAAGAGAGTAGTGGAGCATGCTATTATTTGCCGCATTTGTGCCATCATAAATGTTCCATCAGGTGAGCTCTAGAATAAATTCCCTAAGACACAGATTTACTGAAAGAAGTGCAGTCTTGCCATGTTTACTGGCAATTCTGAGATACCTTGTGAGAGCTTGTAGAACGTAGTGATACCTTTATAGCTTTTCTGCATAAGGCAAATCCGGAAGAGTGTTTATCCCTACTCTGTACCAAGTAAGTTCTAGAAAAGAACACCAGAGTGAAAAGAATAATTTGTTATTCACTCATGTAACTTTTTTGTAGTCCTACAGGTGCTTGTGGTTTTGAGGAAGGATGTTTAGTATGCTTCATGTTAAAATTAGAGGTTTTCAGGAACTTCTGTTGTTCTGGTTACTGCAAGTGGGGACTGTTCTGCTACGTACTTCCTCTGATAGATAGACCAAAAATTAAAAGCTGCTTCTTCCTTTTTTTTGTTTCTTTTTGTTTGTTTGTTTGTTTGTTTTTAATTAAAAAAAAAGCCTGACAAAAAAAAATGGTTAGGTAGGTGATAAGAGTATCTGAAGGGAGTGAGCTTCAGGACCCGTGGAGGCATTCCTGGTCTGGAAGAGCTAACTTTTGACCTCTTAAGACTCCAGGGGCTCCCCTAAGTCTGACCTCATAGGTGCTGCTACTACACTTCCCTGTCCTTAGGTCCAGCCTGTAATGAGACTGAACACAAGATCCGAAGGTGGAGAAACACACAGAAAACACTGATGTGGTCAGGCACACAGATAACAGAGAGAGCAGTGCCTTTGCCCACACCACAGAAATACAAACAGTACTCTTGGAAACACAAGGAGTTCACATGGACTGATCCCATAAAGCAGATCAGGATAGGAGTTCAGTAGTGGTAACACCAAATCCATGCACATGCTGGCTATTGCTGGCCCTAGACACTTGGTCTATTTACTGGCTGGCCTCAAAATCTGAGCCCCCGCAGTTGCTGCTCCCTGTACCTACGGATCCCTAGGACCAAGGGTCTCCATCTCCAGAGGCTGGCACTGAGACCTTTCATCCTAGTTAGTCTTGAAGTTTGCTAGTGGTCACACATAAACAAACAGAACAGGGAGTGCATGCAGAAAATGGCAAGAAATAGAATGTAGTAAGGCGAACCACTGGAGAATCCATGTGTCCATTTAAGCTACAGTCTTAAGTCTTAGAAATACATAAAGCCATTTTCTTTACTGACCTTCTAAAAGGCAGATGTTTTCTAAGACAATCATGTAAGACTTACTAAAAAAAATACTGTTTTTTTATGTTTAGCTTAAGTTTTCCTATGCTGAGCTATAGCAAGGCCTGAGAATAATACCAAAACTAGAAAAACTCATTGCTGCTGTGGTCTGATGCAACTGTTGTGATTTAATCATTTTATGGTGAAAAAACATGTTCAGGTTTTTTGTATGGCGATGTGTGTGTAGTTTTTCTTGTCTTACCCTTTTCTCTAAAACTCAGAAGGAAGAAACTAAATTACAAGAAGAGATAAGGCGTCTCAAACAAGATAAGCAAGCTCTTGAGGTAGACTTAAGACAAGCAAAGAAAGAGAGAGATTTAGCAAAAGTTCAGATTGCATCCACATCAGGTAAAGCACCTTCATTTTGTTGAATAATTTTACCTACACTGTGGTTCACTAAATAAATATGTAATTAAAGCTTGTTTCATATTAAAATATTACCTAGTCAAATGCATCTAGATCATTTCCACATAAGTTTCTAATAAAAGCATACAGTGAAGGACATACTACAGTACTTTTGGCACTCTATTAGAAAGCCTTTTCCTGTGTCCAGCCAAAATCTTTATTGTTGCCTATTAACTTTGATTTCTTGCCCATCTCCCATTCGGCATAGAAAACAGATGATTCCATTTATATGTCAACTGTGTTCATAAGAAAAGATTTACTGTGTTGCATCTTAGTCTCTTATTTAGATATTGCCCATTTTTTGCCTATAACTTACGCCTTATGACTTTTTTCAGCATTCTTATCAGAACTCTTTCCAGTTTGACTTCAGTTTTCTTAATGAGAGAGGGCCAGAAATCGGACTCTTTCACTTCCAACATCACACATCACAAGTGCTAAGAGCTGTAATGTTTGCCTCCATATCTCTTTTCAAAATGCTCGATCCCTAAATGGGAGGAGTATGGTCAATACGTATCTAAGCATATATTCTACATTGTCATCCTTGTTGTTACTGGAAATTTATTTATTAAAACGTGATCAAGAACAGATCCCCCTGGGATTCTGTTTTAAGTACCTTCCGTGGTAAACTGTGAACCATTGAATACTACTATGTATGAGACAAAAATATTCTATTCTTGTAGGTGAGAAGTCTTATGAATTTAAAGTTATGGAAGAATCATACAAACAGGAAATTACTCATTTGAAAAGACGACTTCAGTGGTATGCAGAAAATCAAGATCTTCTGGATAAAGATGCAGCCCGTCTTAAAGATGCAAGAGAAGAAATTGAAAAACTAAAACTAGAGGTGATAGTATCTGGCTTTATCTAAGAAGTTGAAACTTTAAATTATTTCCTTTCTACTGATGAGTATAATGTAATTCTGTCCATAATAATCCCATTTTTTCAAGAAAAATACATGTAAAGTCTTTATAATGATGATGCTTCTGGAAAAGAAAGTAGTGTGTTTCCTTAAAACCTGCAAATTTCTTCACTAAGAAAAGGAAGTACATTGTTACCTTAACAACTTGGAACATTCCTCTTGTCATTCTCTTGTACTTCTTTTTACTCCATTGTAGCATAGGCAGCACTTATTTTTTCTCTTAAGTACTGGTTCTAAACTCTTTTCTTTCTTAGAAAAACTGTCTGCACGCTCTAGTAGGGAGGACAAAACCAAAACGCTCGAGATATGAAGCAAGCAAAACTAATACATGAATCTTGAATGGTTCTGAGATTCGCATTGCCTGCTTGTCAGTAGATTTGACTTAAGATTCATAGAAATAAAGAATTTTACCCATGATAAAATGATCTTGAATTTTTTTCATGGTGTTTTATTAAAGAGATCACAGATGAAGGGAGGTGTCTCTGAAGGAGCAGTCGGGGAAGGAGATCCCTTAAACACCACCATATCAAACTTGAATCAACGTATCATTGCTGTGAAAGAAAATATTGTTATTTGCATTTTCTCCAGGAGGGACTGGTGTTTAAAAACAATTAAGAGCTTTGACTTCATAGGAACAATCAAATTAGTCAAACTATGCTGGCATAAAAGCATTACTTATGCTAACATCGCTAATAGGAGAGAAATCAAGATAGGAATACTTCCAACTTTACAAGTTGTAATATCCCTGTACAGTGATCATAGTGGCTGATAAAAGTAGGTAATTCAATTTTAGATTAAAGCTTTGAGTCTTCGTGGCCAGACTTCATGGGAGTGCAAGAGCATTAGCTATCCGGTTCCTTCCCCAGATCCTGGGAGTCAGCATTTATTTAGGCACAACATAACATTGCTTTTTGGCTGTTTCTGTATCTCATCACAGAACATAGCCTTGCAAATCGCAAAATATTTCCTTAACTCGCCTGAATTCGTGTAATATACTGTAGTACTTTATATTATAGCTTATTAACCAAGCCTGCATACTGGAATTATGGTAGAAAGAAGCAGACTTACTGGTCTGAAGATAAGATTGTCCCAGAGCTGAAGTTCTCTTCTAGATTTCTGTAGCTAGTTTCAGGTCCTTTTGATCTTAACTGGCTTGAAGAAGCTGTAACTTAGTTTAAGAACCTGAAGAATCAGTTATTACAGGAATTACTATTACCAGTTGCAGAATTCTTCCATTATATTGTGTGCTTTTGAAATGCTTACTTTTGTACTACAGGACAATGTCTCTGAATACGTATTTCAGTTTATTTTCTCATAAATTGGATAGGTTGAGAAGCTCAGAGCTGAAGCTGGAGATCAGTGTGTGCAACAGAAGAAACGTTTGCGTGACAGAGCAGCAGATGCTAAAAGAATTCAGGACCTTGAGCGACAAGTATGCAATAATAGAACTGTGTTTCATTTAACCTTTTGTTTCAGTTAAAGTTTCTTACAACACTTACCAGCCCTTTCATAAGGATAAAGCATTGAATGTATCCCTATGATAAAGTAACTTGTGCTATGGAACACTCAACACAAAAAGCTGCAATTACTTACTTACCAAGGGCTCTTCTGCTACTGTGTTCTAATAAGCTATTTAGTGATATCCCTTTTAAAATTGTTTAACATTAAAATACTGTTTAGAGTTCCTTGTAGAGGGACAAGATTGCAAAAGCATGCACAAGCTTGCTGTTTATCTTCTAAGATTCTTTTTGTCTATGTTCAGTAACCCCTTAACAGTATGACCAATTTAACCAAGTTGATTCAAGAAGAGGGTTTAAATTGTGTTGGATTCCTTCCAGATTCATGAAAACTGGAGGAGCAGAGACCTTAAAATCCATGTTTCTAGTGAGAAAAAGTCAGGAAGAAGCAGGCCTTTCTGAATTTTAAGAGATGGTGGCGGCATTTGGTAGGGGTGTGGGACAAATGGGAAAGAGCATCTGCAGTATTCTGATGCGAAGAATATCTTATCCATAGGTAAAAGAGGGGCTTCTTATTAGCCTTGCATGCAGACTCCAAAATAAAACACATATAATCTGTTACTGGGAGAATAATTTCAATAATGTTATGAAATGTCTCTGTAACAGTTGGAAAAGTAGAATGTGAACGTAAGTCCAGAAAAAAAGCAAATACTTAGGAGCATTAAGAGCCATATACAACTTAAGTGCTAAGAAAGCAAACAAAAGGTCCATTTGGCATAAGACATATTCTGTAAACAATAACTTAAACGTAAACAATATAAAAAAATTCTCAACATATGCATCTCTAGCTTTCATTCTTCACCCAGCTTAAATGGATGTCATTTGTTAACATTCTGTCACTTCTTTCAGTTCACTGTATTCTTTTTGATTCCTGACTTCATTTTCTTTTTGATAGATCAGAGAGATGGAAGGAATTCTAAAAAGAAGATATCCAAATTCTTTGCCTGCTTTGATTTATGCTGCTGCTGCTGCTGAGAAAACTAATGATCTTTCAGCTAAAACACACACGGTGGATTTTTTGGAGAAAAGAATAAAAAAGTTAGAAACGGAACTTGAAGGTAAAGATGATGAAGCTAAAAAAAGTCTCCGTGCCATGGAACAACAATTTCAAAAAATAAAGGTAAAAGTTGGAGGCCTTGTTGAGTAGTCTACTCCGCAATTAACAGCCATAAGGTTACAGTGGTCTAACCCAGAGCAGTGGTGAAAACTGAAGGCAAAGACCACATTCAAGGGAAAAAATATTCAGAGAATTTATAACCCAAATTTCAGTAGTTTCAGCATCTAAGATATAAAGAGCATTGAAATTGTTAGACTGGTATTGAAACTGAAAGGACAAGTTCCCGAGGCATAATAATTTAATTCTCGCAATTAAGGTAAGTGGGTTTCATCCTGTGGGTCAGAGTAGCTGCTTACCTAATTCCTTGCTGTACCAAAGGCTGTTGTTTCAAAGGTCTGCTGACTGGGCATTTTTGAGGGGAGTATATGGGAACACTAAACATTCTATCCAAAAATTACATGATAGTGAATCTTAAGACTAGTGTTAGGAAGCATGAAAATCTGACATTCTACTTCATGGAAAGGTGAATGGCACAGGTGCTTAAAGAGCAGGAAAGGAAAGCATTGGCCAGTTGTTCCTCCTTTTCTCCATGTGAATAACTCATCATGCTTTCCTCAGAGGCTATCCAGGCTATTAAGAAGGGTGAGGTTTTCCTCAGCTCGTTAGGAAAAAAGATTCTGTGTTTCTGAAATCATACTTCTGTATTTAAAAAATAATTAAAAAAAAAAGACAGTCCTGTTAAAATTTAAGATTTTTTTTTAAATGTGGAGTACAATTTTGAGGCATATGACAGTGATGTTTGCAAACTGACACATGGCAAATACATAACGGCAGATTTTAACAAAACTAGAGATTCTTGCTGTATTAAAATAAGATTTTACTTTGCCTGTCCAAGTTGGTAACATCTGAAGGGAACACAATTATATACAAATGAAATAGTTCTTTGTCAATTTAATTTTCTTTCCCATAGTTACTGTATTCATTGTGAGTAGAGGATTAATTTGTAGTAAGTATTTTCAGTAATTCTGTTTTACAGCAGACTTAAGTTTGCTTCACATAGGTTTTTCACTTACTAATTTCTGAACTGATTGAGTAGTGTTGTTAGTAATACAGATGTGTGTCCCATCTAAGGAAATCTTGCTTCAGATGTGCAGGAACTTTAAAGAATAACAAAAAGAGCCTAATAGTAAATGTACACTTGAGGAAACTGCTATTTCTTCCCCTTTTCCCTCTCTCCTCTCCTAGATGCAGTACGAGCAAAGGCTTGTAGAGCTTGAGCAACTACTTGCCTACAAATTTATAAGTGAATCATCAAAACTGAATGGTGATAAAGCCAGTTCTACAGAACTTGAACAGGAGCTTCAGAATCTAAAGAAGACCCATCAGGTCACCGTTAAAAACCTCCAGACAGAAATTGAAAACCTTAAAAGTCAAAATTCCCAATTAAAACTCAGAAGTAAAAAGAATAATAAAGATTTAGAGTCCACAGACTCTCAAATGAAACAAGGTAACACAAAAGACAGACTGTTAAAACTAAATGAAGAACTGATCACCAAAAATAGAGAAATACAAGACCTTACAAAAACTGTAGAGAAACTTCAGAAAGAAAGGATGGCAATGTTGTCTGATAATAATTTGAGAAATAAAACGGATAATAAGGAAAACTCGACAGAGATCTTGAAAAAGAATACCTTAGCAACAGATAAAAGGAATTCCAGCAACAGCGAACCCTTCATAAGCATTTTCAACGATGACAAAATATACCAACCACATACTTTTTCTGATTCTCATCTCTCGGACGTTCTGCAAGAAAATGCACAGCTGAAAGAGGAGCTTGAAAGATTGTCTCTAGAAATGAACCAGCAGAGGGTGAAGTCTCAGGCAACACTGGCTTATTCTGAAAATAACATACGGAGGTAAATGCCCAATGTGTTCCTTTAAAAAAAATGTTGAAGTGTTGGCTGATACAGGATTGAAGTGACACATTAACATGTCAGCCATGTGTGAAGCTAGCTTATACTTGGCCAATGCTATCTGTGAATTTCATTTTTACTGTTGTTTTTGGTTTGGGGGGTTGAGGTTTTCTGGTTGTTTTTTTGAGTGTGGTTTGGTTTTTTTTAGAGCAGTGCGCTGATGTGATTCTACAGGCAAACCTATATTAATCCTTCTTATTAATGCTACAGTTCATCATGGTTTTCAGTAAAAAGATCTCAGTATAAATCGTTGTATTTCAGATGCTTTGTATTTGTGTGGTATTGCATCTATATTTGATACACATACTTTCCTTCAAACTGGGGTATGCTTTCAGTGGGATTTACTTGACCAGCTGTAGAAACTTTACCACCCAATTTCCCTTAGATCCCTTCATAGTCAAAGTAGAGGAAATAGGCATATTTAGAATGGAACACATTCTCTTCTAAAATACATACCTGAAGTAGGACAGTGGAATTGTGATTTAAAAGCACCTATTTCCTCTCCTATTTTTTTAATAAAAATAGCCAAAAAAAGATGATTGGCTGATTTTTCTGTATTCTAGCTGCCTCTAGTTAAATGAGGCACATATCCAACATTGTAGGTTTCTCACCCTGTCATCCGTCCAGAGCAGCAGAAGTAATGGTGGTGCTATCTTGCGAACTTTTGTTACGAAATTTCAAAGACATGCCACCTTTAATATTTTTGATGTTTTGTATGTTCAAGTAAGAAACTTTGCCTCATTTTTGAAGAACTGTCTGTAGTTGCTTTACTGCATCTTATTTTTCTGTCAATTTGTTCAGGATACAGGAAGACACAGCAGAGTACATTGCATCTCTGAAAGCTTCCCATCAGAGGGAAGTGGAGAAGATTCTTTGCCAGCATGCAAAGGAGCATTCTACTTCTAAAGTAGCTGAACTAAACAATAGAATTTCAACACAAGAGGTAAGATACAATAGATACATTCATTACGTATAGATAAAGTTGCTTCTTTTGAGATTACTATAAACTTTATGTTTCTTTGAAGTAGAATCTATTGTTTCAAAAATGGGCCTGTGCCACTGTATTCACAGAATCACAGAATGGCTGAGGTTGGAAGGGACCTCTGGAGGTCATCTTGTCCAACCCCCCTGGTCAAGCAGGGTTGTCTAGAGCCAGCTGCTTAGGACGGTGTCATGATGGCTTTTGAATATTTCCAAGGAGGGAGATTCCACTCTGGGAAGCGTGGAACCTCTCTGGGCTTAGAGACCTCTCTGGTCACCCTCACAGTAAAGAAGTTTTCCTTATGTTCAGACAGAACCTCCTGTATTTCAGTGTGTGCCCTTTGCTGCCTGTCCTGTCACTAGGTACCACTGGAAAGAGCCTGGCTCTGTTTGCTTTGCACACTCTCTTCAGATAAACATTGATGAGGTCCCCCTGAGCCTTCTCTCCTCCAGGCTAAACAGTCCCAGCTCCCTCAGCCTTTCCTCATGTGAGGTGCTCCAGTCCCTTCATCATCTTAATGGCTCTTTGCAGGCTCTGTCCATTAGCACCATGTCTCTTGCACTGGGAAACCCAGAACTGGACACAGTACTTCATTTGTGGCCTCACCAGAGCCGAGTAGAGGAGAAGGACCACCTTCCTCTACCAGCTGGCAACAGTCATACCAATGCAGCCCAGGATACTGTTAGCCTTTTGTTAACTTGGTGTCCACGAGGACACCCAGGTCCTTTTCTGCAAAGCTGCTTTCCAGATGGGTGGTCCCCAGCATATACTGGTGCCTGGAGTTTTTCCTCCCCAGGAACAGGACTTTGCACTTGCCTTTGGTGAAGTTCATGAGGTTTCTGCCAGCCCATTTCTCCAGCCTTTCAAGGTCCCTCTGGATGGCAGCATCACCCTGTGGTGTATCAGCCATTCCTCCCAGTTTTATGTGATCAGCAAACTTGTCGAGGGTATGCTCTGCCCCATCATCCAGATCATTAATGAAGATCTTGAATAAGATTGGACACAGAACTGACAATTCTACATGTGCTCACACCCCTCTGAGTTACTGGGCTCCAACTAGGTTTGGTTACACTCATTGCCACCCTCTGGCCCAGCCGTTTAAGTCAGTTTGCAATCCACCTCACTGTCTGCTCATCCAACCCGTATTTCATGAGCTTCTCTATGAGGATCTTACAGGAGACAGTGTTGAAAGCTTTACTTCTGAAATCCAGGTAGGCAATATCCACTGCTCTCCCCTCATCTGCCAAGCCAGTCATTTCATCGTAGAGGGTTATCAGGTTGGTCAAGCATGACTTCCCCTTTGTGAATACATACTTACCACTCCTCATCACCTTCTTGTCCTTCATGTGCCAGCCAGGTTTCCAGGATTAATTGCTCCATCACCTTCCCAGGGATAGAGGCGAGGCTGACTAGCCTATAGTTCTCTGTGTCCTCTTTCTTGCCCTTTTGGGAGGGAGGAGTGACGTTTGCCCTCAGCAGACATGGTTGCATCCCATCAGGGCCATGGACTTAGGTACTACGTAAGTACATGTGTGCTACTGAACAATCCAAGTAGAGGATTACACATGCACATGTGTTAGAGGTAGTATTGTTAATAGATGCATCACTTATACCTGCAGTACTACAATACTTGATTATATTTTTAGCGTATTTTTCCTGTCCAGGGTTTGACCTGTTGTCATGGTTATTTATGTTAATGATGACTATTTTAATCTTTTCTAGATATTAATAAAACATCTCCAAGAACAAATCAACGAACAACAGAGACATCAGGAAGCCCTTCTTGTTTCACAGATGCGAGAGGAACTCCTCCAAAAAGAGGTATATTTAAATTTGGATTGGGTACCTCATTCTACTAAAAGAGTTTTCACTTTCAGCCTTGTAAAGCCTCAAATTATATAGTAAAATCGATCTTAGAAACAGTATCTTTCTCAGTTGCTTTTACATCAATTATACCTGAGAATGCAATATATTCATCTAATGTGAACAAGAGAACAACACAGCACGCAAGGTAGAACTTTGACCACCTTTGATATTTTTTTAATTATTGTTTTTAATGTTAGAAATTTCTGACTTCTGTATGAAAATTGATCAGCAGGTTAATCCAAGCATTCATAGCCTCTTCTTTGAGAGTTGTGATGGGTAGTAAATAGACCACAGGACTTTTTCTTTATTAAGAGGATGTTTTATTATTGTTTTCAAATTCTTTGTTCAGATAAAGCCTTCCTTTTTTCATCCTTCATTGCCATAAAACTGACTTAGGCAATTATATTCTTGGTTTTCTCCTTTGATATCTATGAAACTTGTGGTCTCTTAAGAAGAGAAGGTTAGTTGTAGTAATTCTTCTGAAATTCACTGTTTTTTCCGAGAGGTATTCTAGGTTTTTCCTGACCCTCTACTTCTATTAATAGCATATAATCGAAAAATTATGCTTGTTCATGTCTTCATTTTTGGGTTAATATTGTGTAAAATTACTGTCTATCTTTTAGCTCAATTTTCAAGCTATTGGCTGTGCTTTTGTNTGTTTTTTTTTTTTGTTTTTTTTTTTTTTTTTTTTTTAAAATCACCTCCTGTTCAGGAGGAGGATATAGGCTGTCTTAGCATTGTGTCTATGCTTAAGTCACCATCTCTTTGATGTGTGAACATTGCTAATTATAATTTCATTTTGATAATACAGTAATTAACCTGCAGGAGTTATTAAAAAGAATTCTCCTATTCTGCAAGGGACTGAGAACTCCAGATGTTTAATCTTGTTTGCTGCCCTTATTTAGAAGAAATGAGAGAAGTATCAGTATGTGCTTAGTACATACTTAATATAATTAATCTTAATCTCACTAAACTTATTCAGTATTTATCTTAGTCATGCAATGTTCCACCTCTGTTATGAAGTATTAGTAGAAAAGCGGGGCTATGTAGGGAGAGAAAAAAGATCTCCTATTAAACAAGCTCTGTATTTGCAGAATAAAGGCTGAGATGTTGGGTTCATATTATGAATCTAATAATACATGTTGCCTTTCCATACAAAGCTTGTTTCGCTCTGGTGGTGTCAGTCTATATAATACTTCTTCCTGGGAAAAAAAGGTGAGAGTACAATGAGACAAATGTTACTCAACATGTTTGTTTTTTCTGTGACTCTTCACTTTACAGATTATTAATGAAAGCGATGGTTAACAGAATGATCATCCTATCTGACCCACATGTTACAGGCTGAGTTTGAGGTGGTGGCATTTAAGAAAATGTAACAGAGTGCCTTCGTCACAAAAATCACTGCAAGACTATACAGAGAGAAATGTCAAAGTAAAGCCTTGCTTTTGCCCTCTAGCATCATTGCTGTGCTGCTTGTAAAATAAATTTTAAGCATTAAATGGTTAAATAAGTTAGGCTGAAAAATGAAGGCAACCAAACCTGCAAACATACTTAGTCATGATAGGGAAAAGCACTACCGTTTTGTAATAGGATTGAGAGTCCTCTGTCTATAATGGTGGTACCTCAAAAAAGGCCAACTTTTTTCTGAGGCTCACTGGAAGATTGTTATTTGAATACTAATCTCAGAAATGCTGTTCATGGATGTTTTTCATTAACGTTATAACTCTTTTATAGTTATAGAGTTATAACTCTTTTATAACAGCTTGCATGTAGGACAGCTTTGTATTTAACATAGTTCTGTTGCTGGCAAAATGTGTGGAGCCCATTTTCTGNCCCCCCCCCCCCCGCCCCCAACATCTTTCCTGCATGAATTTTTCTTGTGTTTAATTATGTATTTGAGATCACGCATCAGCTCTTCCCTTCAGTGGGGCAACTTAGCTGGCAAGCAGCAGACGCTCATTTTCACATGTTATGAAACTCGGCCTTCTGCTCCTCTCACAAACATGCCTGAAATTGCTCCACAGGTTCAAAGCTGCTGGAGTAATGGACGGGCAAAAATGTAATAATATAGGCCTTGTTATTTTAGAAAACCATGTTAAAAAATGGAAATAATAGTTAGGTATCTCAGAGTCACTTCTCTTTAAGAGTGACAACATCTTACGAAGTACACAATGCTTCCAGCTACTTGAATTTGGCAGCAGAAAGCCAAGGATGGCTGAGTGCTCCAAGAGGGTTAGCAGTTCGCAGATAAATTGGGTAAGGGGAGCTAAAGGTTATAATAAAGAATAAAGACTTCAAAGCTTTTCCTTTAGTTTACTTATACAATTAAGAAAGTGACCAAAAAGGACTTCGGATGTCAAATGAAGAAATAGCAAGTTACTTAAAATAGGCAAAGAATGAGAATAAACCAGTAGAGCTTTGTAAGAAAACTTACCTGAATTTCTGGAGGATTAGGAAATCAGTTGTAAGTCATTGGTAGAGTTGATTTGACCAGGCAATTATTAGACCCAAGCGGGTTTGTAATCGTGTCTGTTAGCAGTGTGTCTTTTGTTAATTTATTCCTTAGAAATACACTGGTACATTTTATATTTGATCTTTATCCAGGGTGTGAGAAGGGACTGTGTAAGAACATCTAACATAATATTCTCTATTAATTTTTCAGTATGTTTAGCAGTATAAAAATTGACTATGAATAATCACTTCAAAACATATTATGAACAGGATTGGATTTATCAAAAAGGACTAGATTTTCATATCCTCAGGCCACTTCTTACACATGAAAGATCCTAATCTAAGTCCCTGAGCCCCTGTTTAAGCTTTTGAATAAAGGAGATTTCTTTTATGTCTTCCTTTCTGCAGCTTTTGAATGGAGTGATTAAATAATTTAAATATACTTTGAAAGGAATCTCGTTTATACACTGCTTAGCACAATGATAACAATTTTCATCAATTCTCTCAAACTGTAGGTGATGAAATTGTTGGAAGAACTGAGAGAGGCTAAGGAGAGCCAGAGTCCTGAAATGAAACATTTCTTGGGCCTGGAAAAGAAAATCAGGCATATAGAGACCAGACATGCAGTAAGAGAGCAAGAAATTCAAAAGGTACACCAGAATATATCTGCATTTATTTCTCAAGAGCAGTTTATCAGTTTAACCGTAATTTTATTGTTATTTGCGTGGGCTCATTTAGCCCACACCGGAGAGGGGAAAGTACTTTTTGATACAGAATGGTTTTGTCTTTGGTGCCTGCTGATGCGAGTGAATGTTGATGCAGTGCTACTCAGCACTTCCTTGCTGTGGTAATTAAGATTACTCATGCATGATTTGCATATTAGGTGCGTAACTTCCTCGCGACCTGATCTAAGGAGGCTTTGCTTTTGCAGAGGGTTGGACCACGTGACCTCTGGACGTCTTTTGTATCATTCGGTTATTTCATATTTCAGTTACACAATGAAAGCTGGATATTGAAAAATCGATGAGGGTTTGTAATGCAGAGTTTGTTAAGCTATGATATATTCCTCAACTGAACTGTAATTTGATTTTCTAGTCCTAGAAGTCCCATTCAGAAAAGCTGCATTAAAAGTATAGAAATATCTTGTAGCAGTCTACCACATACTGATTTTAATACCCAAAACAACAACAACAAAAAAAGCCTTTATCCTCCACAAACTACATTTGGATTTTGCAGGTTGGATCTTTGTGATACAGCTTCTTGTATCTCACATTTGTATCCCTTGAATGGCTAAAACAATTTTGCATTGATTTTTTTTTCATCTTCTTTTATGTCATGGCCTCTGTCCTGATTTTTCATCTATCTGGGGAGTTTCTATCATCTGAAAACAGTTTTCTAGTTCATATAGATCTTTTTTTCTCAATAATTTCATCACTTAAATAGAAGACTGACTTTTGTTAGTGTTTTAACTTGGGTTTTACTTAAATATATGAATTCAGAGAAGGGTAGTTGGACTGGAGGATTGTCAAACCTGTAGTAGTTCTTAGTTTGTGGAGTTTGTTCTACAGTTTTGAAACCAGATCTCAAGGAATACGCTTTTATGTACTGAATTGTTGATGACAGAAGGTTTTATTCTCATGCATTTCTACATCAGATTTTTTATTTTCTTCCCAAAAAGAGCTGTGCATAAAACAAGTCACTGGATTAAGAACAAACCCTGCTGCCACTGATGATTTTATTATTTTTGTTCACATTCTGTCCTGCTAAAGGCAACTGTAATACGGTTACTTTTTTATGCTATTCATTTGCTTTTGTATAATGTGAGAGTTTCTTTACCATTTCTGTAAAATGTGTGCTGCTGCCTAATCTGTGATGTGTCTCCACTGAATTAATTACCTGACCTATAGTATTTACCAAGATGTTTTGTCATGTATTTTTAAAAGATAGAAATAGTAGTATACGCAACAGTTACTAATAAGTAATTTAATCTTTCCTGGTGCTACTATGTACTGTTACGTATTAAGCTTTGGGTTTTGTTTATCCTGGTCTTGCACCTTTAATCATCTGCAGTGGGGCACTGAGCAGTCCCCCAACTGAATGTTAACGAACTGAACAATGTAGAAAAACTAATTGCTGAACAAGGAAATAACAGGTTATCCTTAGTATCAAACTCCAAATACAATAACTATGGCCTTTAAGTGATAGAGCTTTCATTAAAGAGTCTATTACAAATAAAAGTGGTGTGGAGATTTTGATACCTTGTGACACTTTTTATTTTGGGTAATTTAATAGGATTATGCCATGGATTCATGTAAAAATTAATTCAAACTTTTATCTGCAGCAGCTCAGACCTTTGTGACTACAGGGTGTTTTCTGATAATTTATAGAACTTGTGGTTTCTAAAAGTACAGTAGTAGCCCTGAACATGTCATTCAGATTTGGTTTGTTTCTCTTGCTGAGCGTTCTTCTAATTAACACATTTAAATGGCAATTCAAAAGGTTAATTTTGATTACAGAGGGTTTTATATTATAGGCTCAGCTTTGTCTTAAATATTCAAACTTTTAATTGCTGCTTTGGAGAGGATAAATTAATTCTCCTGAGGCTCATTAGTCAGTAATGGATTCTACCCTTCTGTCATTAATGCAAATATTTAAAGGAATTTATTGCTATCAAAATTTTTTTTTTTTTAATATTCAGAACAAATTGTTTCCACTTAACATGAGCATTGGGCTTTGAGATTGAGCATCAAGTGTAAATGAAGTCTTTGCCAAGGGGCAGCGTTGCCCGGGTATTTGATAAGGAAGTCACAATGCTGACTTGCTTCTAATCTGCAGGCAACCCAACTAACACAACGTGTTACTGAAGCGAGGCAAACCCGTGAGGTCGAGCAGTGGCGAAGACTGGCACAACGGAAGAATCAAGAACTGGAGAAATTTCGAGTGGAATTGGATTCAATATTAGATGTTTTACGTGAACTGCAGAAACAAGGGGTTGTTATTCCTGCACCTAATTCCGGTGGATTCAGCATGACAGACAGCTGTTGGAAGACATGACTAGGTAGGAGTTGATTAGAGAAGGAGAATTTTAATATTCGTTTATGTATAGAAACTATTACCAAAAATCATTAATGTAACACTCATAAATTGAATTACGTTCAGATCTTGTCTGGAATCTTGCTTGTCCAAAGGTAGATTTGCATTGAGCGACACCCCACTCATATTGTATATCTCATATTTGGTTAGTAATAAAGTTATGTGCAATTTTTAAAAAAATATTACGAATATTGCTGTTATTCCATAAACTCAATCACCATTGAAAAATTCCATTTGATGCTTTTTCAGATACTGTAGAACATGCCTGAATATTTTTAACTTCTGTTTATAACTTGCCTTACAGTGATTCTTTTGTGAACAATTTGAGTAATACGCTGTTTGGCTTGTATTTTTAGTATATAGAGTTATTGGTTTTCATTCGGTAGGCCATGAAAATCCTCTTTTTCCAACACTTTGCTTTTTCTTCATGACAGCCGCCAATTCATAAAACATTCCTCCTTGTATCTCTAAGACCCCTTTCAACTTTGTGAATGACCGGAGGGCTGGAGGAGAGCAGGCATTCACTGGTGATGCTCAAATTCAAACTACTCGTCGTTTACTTTGCAGCGATGGCAGAGTGGTTTAGCTGAATTGTTACAGAGTAGACATGAAAAAAGCCTGTAAAATACAGCGTGGGGGTAGTTATTGGTGTCACTTTAAAAAGGGAAGGCTGTACAGAGTAAGATTTTTACAAGGGGCTGTTCTGGACCTACCAGAGTACCATCTTCATAGATGGACACTTTATTCTGTAAAGATCAATCAAATGTGAAGACAGTGTACTAAAGCTCAACTGCAGGGATATGTTGTGAGCAAATTTTAGAGTTTAAATACTGAGCAAATTGGAAAAGGGTCGAGACAAAAAAAGAAAAAAAAGAAAAAAGCTATAATGTTCAGGAGTGACAAAGGAGACCAGTAGAAGGCATAATCTACCACCCAAGTACAGACTGTGGATGTAACTTTCTGCTGAACTGACAGGCGTAGCAGGCAACAAGCTCAACATGAGAGACACAGTTGCCTTCTCCCTCTCCTCTTATGCCCTGCTGGAGTTTATACACTGAAGCGTAGAGCCTGTCAGATACTAGATCACACAGGAGCAATTCCTACTGCGTCACTAAGGTGTAACTTAGTGTCCTGAGCTTTTGGTCCCTTGTTACAAAAAAGAGGTGGACCAACTGGAGGGAAGAGAACCAGCAGCAGTCTAGAAAATGTAACCTTTGGAAACACTGTACCCACAGGGGCTGCCCTGCTCTGGGGAGGGAAGATGAGGATGGCTATTACGTTTGTTGTATATGAAAAACCTGCTGCTAAAAGGATAGAAAAAGCAGCAGCAATAAGTCAAATTAAAGAAAATTCAAGGTAGATAGATAGGTATTTGGTGGCTGGAAGGACAGGTTTTTAAACAAATCAGTAAATTACTAGTCCTTAAGAATGCCATAGCATATATATTGAGGTTGTAGCTCAATCAGCTGTACTTATTTAGGGCAAAGCAAAGATAAAGCTAGAATGTACTCGTCAGGTCCTCTCTTGTAATTTCGTCCAGTGCACAGTGTGTTTGGTAGTACTGGTTGAAGCTAGCATTTAAGGCAAATGTGAAATAGTTCAGGTCTGTGTACGTGTTATGTATCATGCTTCTTCAGGGACCAGCAGTAAACGTGTATTTTGGCTTATATAAGCATGCGACTGCGCATGCATAAAGAACAATACAGTGTAACAAATTATACCATATGGGCACAGAGAGTGATCAACAGTGCAAGGATTTTATTTTAAGCATATACACAAACAAACATAAAGTATATACGCATATATAAAGCTATTAAAAAAATGGTTAGTTGGCAATTAATATAGTAATCTTGGTTGTTTCATACTCACTGTTTTCAGTATTCTTAGTGCAGGTGTCTTGTCCCCAACAATGAAGTATTAGTCTATATTCATAAAAAGTATAAATTCAGTAATGCATTGTATATAAAATATCAGCTGTGTGTAAACATGCTGTAATTTCTTGAGACTGTTTCACAAATGAAAAGGATAAAATTGAATAATTTCAGCTTACCATTTATTTCCCGTACAATTTTCTGTATGTGTAACACTGTATTAAAGTGTGTGACCTGAAGTGAGGTTTGTTTTTTTTTTTTTAATTACAGCAACCCTTACGGTCCCAGAGAGGCCAGGCCTTGGCTTGTGGGTGTGCTGGGGCACTGCCTAGGACAGGAGGGCCTAGGGGGAGCATTTCTGGTTGCTGGAAACTCTCTCAAACATATAATGTCTTCATGCAGTTCAAACACCTTTTACAACTCTTACGTTCTGTTCCCAGCAAATCCTGGTATCTTACCTAGTTTGAATGAAAGTCAAATTAAATTCTCTCTGGGTGTATTTTACTGAGCAGGGACGGTATTGTTTACCATTACTGTAAGCTATAACAGGGTTTATACTGTGTCCTCCTGTGTATTTATGTGGCTGTACGTTCACTGAAGCGTGGTCTTTAATTTTTAGGCATTTACCATGAAGTGGGCACTCTGCACAGCAACAGACTGTCTCTTGTCTTGAATGGCTGCAGTAACGGTGTTCTTTTTGGAGAACTAAGGACCAAGGTTTAACTTCCCTGCTAAAGTTACTAGTTCTTGACTCTCCAGCAGTCTTAACAGTACAGAAAGGGGAAAATACCCTGAAACAGAGCAAAGGCTGACAAAACAGGTCATTAGCTTTTACTGTATTCCACTGAGGATTTCAGTATTCTATTTATAATAGAATTATATACTACTTGCATATGTTTTTCCTTTTCTTATGCCATATTATTTCATCATGCATTTCCAGGAGACATTATAGTGAACGGATTAAAAGAATCTTAAACATAATTTCTTTGAATCATTGCCTTATGTTTAGCTGGAATTATTTTGTTTACGGCAAAGCAGCTGGAGTATGATAATTTGAATTGTCATGTTTGAAGCTTTTAGGAAATCAAGTGAGCAGCTGGCTGGGTGACTCAGTGACCTAGATTACAGAGAAGACATTTGCTTCAAGAGAGGAAAACAGGGGGTGCAGAAGACTATCAGATCTCATCATGGTACTTGTGGCAGAGACATAAGCAGTGTGTTCTAGTTGAAGTTCTCTGAAATACACGTCAAAATTGTTCATGTAATAAATTAAATAAATTACCATGGATTAAGACTTTATTTGATAATGCTTAATACATTTTGAAGTCTGCCACTGTATCCAGTATTTAACCTATTCTGGAAAAAAAATGAAAACAGATCTGTATACTAGCACTATCTATGCAAATCCAGTTCTGCAGGGGAAGGGGGCCATGCATCAAGTGCTGCCCTCACTCTTTTGAACAGAAAGTCCTTAGGTAACTATAAATCCTAATGTTTAGCCTTTCATATAGCTAATTGAATACCTCATGTCCAAAAATAGGAAAGCACAGCTCTCCCACTCTCCCTTTTATTGGTGAACACGTGGTAAAAGGTGCTGGCTCTGTGCTGTCCTTGCTACCTGTCAATACCTGAGGCTTAGTCAGTCTGGCTCTGCAGTGTCTCCAGTTGATTTATTTAGCGTCGTCATCTTTCACTGCCAGCAGGGTAGGGCAGAGGAGAAGGGGAAAAGCACACTTGAATTCCTCCTTTGCCAGTGGCTTGCGAAGGGTTTGGTGGGGTTCTTTTAATCACAGTGGCAAAAAACATCAGTATTAAAGTATTCAAGATCTACAGCTCAGGTGCATACGTACTGAATTGCATGACAAATACACATCACTTACTTCACCTTTTAGCCTCAGAGACTGTACATCACTGGGTTGTAGTAGAGAAGTTCACAGTTTTACCTTTCCCTTTCTTTTCTTTTACATTGTAGGTTTGGTGTTTTTTTTTTTTTTAAAAAAAGTACATCACTAAAACACAGAACATCTTTTCACAAATATTCATGCTTGAAAACTGCAATACATAACTTGACCTAGTAAGTCCTTACAGAGTACAATATGCAAAGAAACATATGTAATTATCTTAGGTGAGCTCTCCATGAAGTTCAGTCTACCACAGGTGGTGCCTTTGTAGTGAGTTTTGAGAAAAGGCTCTGAAACAGATAGCCCAAGTAGTAAGAAAACTTGCAATTTTTCAAACGTCATTTCAAGTATTCATTTTGAAGGATTATGCTGGTCAAAACACTTTCTATTCACTTCACCGTGAACCAACTCATGTTGGTTTTCTGCGAAAAGATGTATTTTTTTTTAAACATGTTACACAAAGCTCATTATTATACCAATCCCCTTTCCCCTCAGGCAAAACATTGTGCCTATTAGTTCTTAAAAAGGAAAAAGAAAGAACAGCTTTAAAATAACTGCTTTTGAAGGCTGCAGAAAGTTTGCGTATTTGCCTTTGACTCTGCTCTACTGCAGAGGAAAAATCTGAATCAGACTGTATTGCTGCCACAGTGCTTCTGAAGCCACGTGCGAGCTGCGCAGTGGGGACTGCCAGGTTATTATTCTGTAAAAAGCAGCGTGAAAGACTTTAAAGACAGAAGGGAGGGGAGATGGAAAAAGCAGAGCTCTCAGGAAAGAACAGAAGCAGGAACCAAATACTGAAATATCTTTACAGGATTAATACACGCTTCAGAAGGACACTAAGAATACCAACTTAACTTACAACACATTTGAATTGTGTTATCCCTTCATCATTTTAGTAAATACCTTTCAGCTAGGCATTATATGTCACCAGCATCCATACACAGCAATACTTCTCCTTTCTCCCCAAAGTAGCAGTTATGCACATAAACAAAAGCCACAAAGATTTAAGGTGGCAGAAGAAAAGCTTAGGTCAGCCCACTGGGAATAGCAACCTTTTCTTTTTCTAAAGCCAGACCTGCATTATTTTGAAACCTAGTTTTAAATGCTGTAGAAGTAAGCTTCATTTCTCAGTTGCAGCAGATACAGATCTACACGGATTTTCCCTTCATTAAAGCAGCATTTCTGTTTTCAAGTATAGCAAACAAAAAAAATAATAAAAAAAAAATAGATCAAACATCACTGAAGGCAACTCACTTGTCTAGAAATGGGCTATAAAAGCCATATTTAGTAGAAATCCCAGAGCTTGTTAGCAAGAACAAGATTGAGCTTCAGTTCAGACAGACAAACCTTAACCATTAATTAGATAGCTAGCAGTTGTTGGAGGTGCCTCGGCAGGAAGCAGTCGCCACACTCAGAAGGCAGATTTCCCAGATTTCTTAGTTTGAGAAGAGAAAAGAAAAGTCCACAGCTACAGCTTTCATACTCTCTCATGGTCAAGTACTTACTATAAAGAGAGGCCTTTTCTGCACCTGAAGCAGAATACTGGAGACCTACGTTGCAACCCGTGCAGCTATGCTCTTTTATAACAGGGTTCACTTCAGTCTTCTCTTGGGAACTATTTTCAACAGTTATCTGCTAGTTTTAAACAGTCTCTGCTTTGCTTTAAGTATAATTCCATTACTTTAAACACTAGGAAGTAGTGCAAAAATTAAATTTTAAAAGCAGGAAATTTAGGTATAAGTGGTTTATAATAAGGGCACAGGAGATGAAAACAAAGGAGGTTTCCCCCACTCCTTGTATTCTTTAAATGCACAACCCATTTGTTATTTTTTCTGTTTGTCAGGTGAAGGAAGAATGAATTCATCAGCATTTAAGCATCTGAAGAACGTACCAGCAGGCAATTGCTACGTTTTCACTCTGACACAAACATGCTGTATACAAAGCAGGTTAGTTTCAAGAAAAGCCAGTCAGGCACAGTATCTTGAATCCCCTAGTTTCATGTCAGTTAAGAACTTGCTGCAGAGCACTCGTACTCCAAATGCAGCAAAAGATTTGAATCTGGTTCCTCTGCATGCTATGTGCTTGCCCTAAAACCATTTGGCCGTTAGTTACTCATCTCCTGAAGAAAGCTGAAACGTGATTCAAGTACTGGCTAAGGTTCAGAACCTTATTCCTTCTCTAAAAAATAAGCCTCAAGGTTGAAGTTACACCTATTCAATCCCTTAACAAACCTTTCCCTGGGAGAACAGGTGTGGTTGCAACAGCATCCCAGTTGAGTATAAAAAGATGGAGCAAGTGCAGCTCAGCTACGCCTTTGGAGCTGGTCCTCGCAACAAGTCAAGGCCTGCTAGCCTTTCACTGGCCCACTAGTCAAGAAAGCGCTGTTTATAGAGCCAAAAAGCTGTAATCCTATAAGCAAAGCATAACACCAGCTTAACATACCACCACCATTTGCATATAGTAACTCCATTGGCAAAAGTTTTTATCCAATTTCCTGTGATTTAGGTACTGTATCCTGCACTTAACCAAACTGGAAGTTCGCATCAGCAATTAAAAAACAACAAAAAAGAAAATCAAATTACTGTTTGTGTGTAGAATACTAATGCCAGTCATCACTGGGCAGCTGTCAGATTATCATTCTGAAGTACTATAATTGCAGGCACCCATTTGCTTTTACTTAGCAGCAGGTGGTGGTAGCATTTTGTAAACACTGTAACCAAACAATTTAACATGAAAGGTATTCCCTCTATAAGCTTTGTTAAACTGCGTTTAACCTGCACCGACAAGCAGTTAGGAATCAGAAGCTGAAGTTAATGCCAAGCAGATATCCGTTGCGCTGCTCAGTTCCAGGTGTCCTTTTTGGGAATGGCAGAAGCTGCAGAACCTCCCCAGGGGCTGCCTGTTTTATTCTTTGCTTCAGTCTTAATTTCACGTTTACACTTTTCTTGGCTGAGGAGTTTTCATACACCTCCCAATGCCACGCTCCAGCCTTCACAGTCCCTGCAAATTTGTATGGTATCCTTCAGAACTGGACATAAGCAGTCATTTAAAGACAAAAAAAAAAACCCAAAACAAAACAATACAAAAAAAAAAAACCACCACAAAAATCAGAAAGCAAAAACAATGCTGGGCAAAAGGTTTAGCCCAGAGAAGGCATCAGAATAATGCATTGAGTGTTTTACTTCTGTCTAAACAGAGTTCTGTCAGCACAGACAGTCTTACATACAATAAAAAGCACAGGTCTGAAATACCTTCTATCAAAATACCAGAAGGCCAAGAAAGGCTTCAAACTGGACAATAACAGGAATGTTTACCTTAAAGTAAAAGACTTTTCAGTCAAGGATCCGATGGGAAGACTGCATGACCGATTTGCTTTCTAAAATGATTGGTGGCTCTGAGATGAGGAGATCATCCTCACCTAGTGAAGAGTTCTGCTCAGTGTTCACAAAGTTAGGAATGTTAAATTTTGTAAGACAATTTAGGTCCTCCTCAAACATTCCACTGCTCCTGGGAACCTCCTGGAAGTGGATATTACTCTCCAGACCTGGACCTTTCTGACTTTGTTTTGCTTTGTCCAAATGTTCCACTTCATTAATACAGAAATGGAAAAGTGACCGGGATTCTTCAGCTATTTGACGAGAAAAGACCCTCTCTGACTCTAGAGGTCTTCCAAAATCTGCCACAAAGCTATTCATGCGAAATCTTTTTTCAGAGGGTTCTGCATTGCTAAGGAGGAAAAAGAAAAATACAGTAAGCGCAGAAGTAGAACTATTAGAGTTCTTAACAGCAAATTGAGTTTCAGCAACCATTATGATCAGGAAGAACAGAAACCCTACGATTTATCTACAACAGACTTTAAAAGCCAGCATTATTTATTATTTGCTGCTAAAGCTATTTTAAGTCTTGATTTGTTATAATTTTCCATGGGAATAAGTTAGCAATGCCAGCACTCTTAAACGGCACTTCTAGTAATCAATATACTTCAATAATCAGCTCACTGAATGAGCTTAGAAATACTCTTCAGTACTTCCTCTTGATATCAAGTAGTAACCAGTTTTTAAAAATGGCTTATAGAACACTGAGAAAAATCTTTGACAGAGAAAATGTTTCCGAGACACAGGCAGCACGGCTGTCACCAAAGGCAAAATTTGAGTGGTTGGTTGTCCAGACATCAAACCATCTTTTCCACTGACCAGTCAAAGACATTCAGATTTCCAAATTGGGAGAGCTGAAACTAAAGACTGCTATAAAGACTGGCAGTCGTAACAATTCAGACACATAGCCCAGGAAGGACATCTTAACATCTTCCTTGGAGTTTTCTAGAACTTTGTTAGCTCAAACCAGCTCCAATCTGCACGGACTTGTGCAGGAGCCATGAACAGCTGGGGGTGAGGAAAGCGCAAGCTAGATGCAAGTTTTCCAGACAGTAACACATTCTTTGTTAGGCTGAATTCATACGCTCGCACCACAAAATGCAAGTTATTTGCATCTGAAAGGCAGCAGAGGTATTCAGAGGATGAGTAGTGAAAAATCTAAACATTCTCAGAACATAAGTTTTGTTAAGTAAGAATGAAATCATACTGTTTAGATGTGAACATGTAGCAAATGACACTGGAGCCAGGTAGTTGGACTACTAAAGGTGCACACGGCACTTAGAGATTTTCAGAGAAACATTATAATTTAATTCCTTCAAGCCTGCAGTAGGAGGTAAGTGCCTAGATGCTTTTGAAAGCCTCAGATGGCACCTTCAGAAATCTACCCCTAAAACCTTCAAGTTCAGAAGATACCTACCATTAGTCTTTCAGTCACAGTTAATCTTAAAGATCCCCGTTTCTCAAATGCTAATTTACTTCCATTACATGATATGAGAACTCTGTCCTAACAAAATCAGTTCAAATCAAAGCAGTCCTCTACTTTGTCAAAAATTTATTGGCTCATTCTGCATTTTGATGTGAAGCGTGTGGAAGCGTAACGTTTACATTGATGCAAGACAGACCAGTAACTAAGTAATAATCTACTGTATACACACCAGAAGGGAAACAAACTGGAGTAATACTGCGGTAGCCTTCAGAACTGATGACTGACATTTATAATGTAACAGAAAGCACCACTCTAAATTTAAGTTGCATATGTAGTTTTGCAAATCTGCCACCAGGAGTTTCTATGTAGCATTGTGGCACAGACAGAGGAGGTGGCAAATAAGCACAGAAAGACAGACAATCATTATAAGCCTAGGAAGAAGTGACTTCAGAAGAAAGCTTAAAATGCATCCATTAGAGAAGTAAAACTAGTTCATGGGTGTGCGAAGTGCTTTATAATCCAGTGAGCTATGAAGGAGCAAAGGCTGACTGTACAGAAGGGCACACAAGACTGGCAATGGCAACCTGATCTAAATGGAAGATTAGAAGATGCAAAGAAATTTTATAATGACTGAGAACGTTGAGGACATACGATACTGAATAATCCTATGCTCATGAGCAGGGAACATGTGATCTAATATACAATGATATTTTTGGATTCTGAAATTCACAAACACTATATTTTGGGGAGGAATTGTTTGGGGTTTTTTTAAAAAAAAAAAAAACTAGACTAGAAACTGGCAGTCTTGCTCATTATGGTGTGCAAGTATACCTCAGTGTATATCTTTTCAGAACACTCAAAATAAGAAAAGCAGCCTCAGAAATCCCAGTTTTACTGTGGAAGGGAGCACAGCCACCTGGACAATCAAATCTCTTTTGCAATATTTGGGCCAACAGGACCCTCTGAGTCCGAGAAGCTGCCGAGAGAGCAGGAAGGTGAATGCCAGACACCCTGAGCATTGCACATACTGAAAACCACTCAAAACAAGCAGTTGCCAATGAACTAACCCAAACTCCCTTTTCTGGCAATCTTCCAGCCTGCGATGCTGCACTGTCGGGGTACAGACTGTTTTGCCCAGTATACCCTTCTAACAGGAGCATACTGGTTTGGTATTGACACTGAGATTCCTCTGTAGCTTAAACACGCCTTCTCCCAACACTCCCTGAAGTGACCTGAAGTACTTGGCAAACCATAGAAAGGAGTAAGTAGCCAGTCATCCAAAATAGCAGGGTTTGGCATCCCAAAGGGAACCTGGGGGATCTAAACAGATCCTTAGTACCAATCCAGAAGTGCTACCGTGAACCTGAGAAACCTCCCTAAATAAGTTTTCAGGAAACACATACACGTATCTGTAGAAGGAGTTTTTGTTTCAGTGAATCTGCATTTCTCTGAGTGGATTTCACCCCAGAATCCTGAACTGAAATCAACTGATTTCTTAACAAAACAAACAAACAAAAAAAATCAGTCATTTCACCTTTAGTGCAACTGATTGTACAACCTTCCTCAATAGCTGCATGAAGCTTTGAGATTACACCAGCCAATATTTTGTACAGATAGGTGATAGGTTACATGAACATATGCATTTGTTGCACAAATGCATTTTTAAGGACACTTTTAAATGCAGAAACAATCACAGCATGCTATCTTCTCCTGAGTGATGAACGAGAGTACTTTTCAGGCAGAAAATTCAGAAAGATTGTCAACACAATTTTTTGTCACACAAAATACTAATATGCAAGCAAACAAAAGTACAACAGGCACCATTTCCATAACTAAATAAATTTCAACCTGTCTCAGTCCATATCCTGACCCTTTTCTTCTGGTCCAAGAATGTAGCCAATTCTGAACATCTTGTACAATTTTTGAAAAGTACATGCTATCATACCCCTTTATATTGAGCCAAGAAAAGCATACTACTAGAAAAATCAGAGTATTCTATTTTGGATCCATCTTATCCCAGCTACACTTATCTCTCAAGTTAATGGTACTTTAAAGAACAGCCAAATTGACTTACTAAAGTCAGAGACACATCCATCAACCAGATCGGCTTTCTCTCAAGACCTAGGAACCCCATTAACATCTATTTCTAAAGGAGGGCTGCAAGTCAGCCCACTAATGAAACTATGAGTCACGAAGAATCCAGTCAGGTATAAAGACAGAAGATACAGGCAAACTAAAACCACAGTCTGCACTGGTATTACAGGTAGGTGTCTACATTCTCCAGTTTTTATATGTGTGTATCAAAAGTAAGAGGAAACAACAATATTCACTGCCCTTAGCATATTCCAGTACCATACACACTGGGTTACCAAATCTCAAAAAAAATAGTGCTCGAATTTGTTAAGGGTGCCAACTCAGCATACATAATTAGCGGGCAAGCATTCAAGCACACAGCTCCCAAACCTGCAAAAGAAGTTTAAAACTAATACAGAAATGAATAGCTGGGCTCTTTTCAGCAACTGAAGAAAAATCATTTTAAGATTTAGATTGGAAGCGACTTCTGGAGGTCTCTAGCCTAATGCCCTGATCAAGGCAAGGCCAACTCTTAATTCAGATCAGGTTATCTGGATGTGGAAGTTGACCAAAATGGAGGTTTCACAAACTCCCTAGGCAATCTGTTCCAAGAAAATTGATAAAGCAAGCAGAAACACAGTGGGAGATTCCAAGCAGCCCTCTGGTACCTGAAAGTACATTTTTACAAGCATACAAGCTTTTGACAAATATCCATATTAAATTCTCTTTGTTGTACTTTTGACTTCATCACTTCTTCCCATCTCATATTATTCACATGGGACACAAACTTAGATGCGCAGCTAAGAAGCAAGATGTCCAGGGAAAAGAGGCAGCACACCATCACTTACAAGGACTTTAAGTAGATTTGGGAGCTAGGTCCGGCTATTTTATGACAGTCTGTAAGGGAGGCAAAAATACCAGCTATGAAATTCAGCAAGTCAGTTCTGGGAAGCTGAATTCTTCTGCCTCTACTTCCCTCTCACAGAAGCAAAAATTTAGAAGCATGGAAGAGGCTCATGATAGATGTATGTCCTCCCTAATATGGCTCTGCCTCTAAAGATGTGCTATTACATGAAGTTTCAGACCTAGTCTACATGTGACTAAATAGCAAAGGGCCCTCAACAGACAGAAATAGGCAGGCTGCTTTAGGAAGTGATAAGCACTAACAATTGCCTTTCACAATCAGCTTCTCATCATTGCTACCTGCCTGCAAGCAATCTCACTCTCCAGAGAGGCTTTTTATTTCTACTTTATGACATGCAAGCCTGAGAGGAGATGTGGGTTCAAACTTTCTCAGAGGAAGGGACACTGACAGCGTGCGTGCTGCACAAATGGAGATAAACGGCTGAGGCAAGGCATGGTCTGCACATACTTCCCAGCTGGAAAGAACATGAAGAAAAAAAAGAAAGATTAGTTTGTGACTTCCAGGGGACTCTGGTGTTAAACAAATGGGGGCTGATCTGTATTTCAGCATCTACTGGAATTTCTCAGCAGAAACTAAGACACTCTGGAGAGCCACAAGGTTAAGGGAAGATTTTGTAAATACTACCAATATCTACCTTTTGGACTTGAACACACAAACACATGGAAACCGTCCAGACTTCAGACTTCATTAATTTAACATCTGCACTGCATTTTATTTGTATATACTCCATCGATATTCACATTTCTGTCTTCCACTCTGTCATAACATAAGCCTACCTAGAATGACCCCATTAATTTGCAGAACAATAATCTAAAGCCACCTGTTTAGCAGCCTACCCACCACCTCCCTTTTCGCATGAAAACGTGTACATGCAGCTATTCCCTTCTTACTGCATGCCTACTGACTATTCGCTAAATAGGGAACACGTTAGTAACAATTCTACAGAACTGGTCTCCTAGAAGCACTTGGAACAAAGATTATTTGAAACAATGATAGACAGCACCGTTTCATAAGAATGGAGTAGAATAAGATGGTGCCAAGACAGTGCAATGTCAGCACTGTCGCTGCTTGTTTGGGGGTTGCAAAAGAACAGAGGCGCCACTTAGCAGGCTGGATTTGTTATTCCAGTTTTCAGACTCACTCTTGATGTGGTGCTCCTGTCTTCGTCAGCAGGGTCAGGACAAAAAACATGAAGATGACAAAAACCGCAAGACCAACCCAAAATCCAATCACAATGGAATCTGGGGAAAAAAAGAGAAAACAAGATGGTCAGTATTTCACTTGTGCTTGCAGGAAGTTCCCTTCCACATATAGCATGGCTGCAAATCCCAGAAGACTTTGTGCCTTATTCCTGGATTGCAAAGAGGAAGAACAACCAGATTTATCTTTTATCTATTTTTATATAGAAAGCTGCCATCGAAGCTCTCATTTCTAGCCTAAATTTTACTGATGTCCGGACAAACTAGAAACAAGATGAAAGAGGGAAGACACTGAATTCTCTTGGTTAGTAAAATAAGAGCAGCTCCCTTTGTCATGCCTGGCCCATGTCCAAGCATTGCTTTGGAAACAACTTCAGTGCTAAAACTCAGAGGAGAGGATTACTTGATTTTCAGCAATAACCTCTGTCCCTGTGGAACTGAACTGCTATTTTAAATGATTTCTGCCTGAGACCATTAGGTTTCTAGGTTTTGATGGATTCCTTTGACACAATAGGTTTCTTTCAGTGGTAAGATAGAGAGTTCTGAAGTAAATGGAACAGCAAATAGTCTTATCTGTGATCTCAACAAATATCAATAACCAACCTACACATTACATTTCTGAATACTTCTTGATTTCAGTTTCCAACTTGCATACAGAAAACTGCAATACAATGTCAGAGGAGCCAAAAGGATTAGGACAAAAAAAAGTCAAACCACCAGTTAATTAAAAGGAAAACACCAATGCAATAGCCAAATATAGAAGCAGCTGGGAAGAACGTGGGGTTTTGCTTGTGTGCATAAAATGTACCTACTGCTCTCATCTACAGCAAATAGACCCATAGATAAATCACCAGTCTAATTAAAACAAGTCTATGTCCACTTATGACTTCAAAGTTGATCCACAGTTGCTCCTGAAGGAAGCTCAAAGCTTCCAGGAACCTGATTAAGAGAGGTACAAGTGGGAGAAAAGTATTTCCAGAGAACAATCAATTGATAAGCATGGCCCAGAGTTACAGAGCACCAATGCAAAATATGACCTGGTCCAGGACCCACAGTGTACAGGTGCTTTTTCACCTGTCATTTCAGTTATTTGGTTTTTGTTTATGCAAATACTCAAAACTTCCACTGTAAAAGTTCAAAAAAATTAACATACAAACATGCAAGAGGGAAGTCTTGGTCAGGACAGATATCCAATCTACCCTTAATGTCTCATTACACATCTGCTACTGAACCTCAGTGATCCTTGCTGGCTGTAAAGCTACGTGATGATTTGTCTGACCCAGTGCAAAAGGCACAGCACAGAACTTCAGCCACCATGTTGAATCTCCTACAGGACTAAAGATACCAGAAAACAAGGAATCAGCTATCCTGACTGGTACTAACCCACCAGTTAATCACACTCCCACTGTGAAATATCTCCCATGTTAAAAGGCAGACCCGGAAACTGGAAATCAATTCAAACCATTTGCTCTTTCTCTGCGAAGTCAAAGTGTCTGCTGCAACTTGAGATTTTCTCTCTGTGAAAATACTTTATCACAATCAAGTCACTCCTTAATCCCTTTTTCTAGTAAGCTAAGGAGGTTAAGTTTCAAGTCTCTCACTGCAATGTTTATTCCATCTCTCCTCTGCCACATATCCCCCTCTCAACACCCTTTGTAAAATAACTAGAGGGTGGTTCAAGTACAGCTTTTCATGACGGGGGGTGGGCAGAGGGAGTCTGTAATACTCCTTTTTGCTTAAAGCATATGAGTATGAGTTTATTTCTGTAATTCCATGCGTTATGAGCCCTAAATTATTTTCAGAATCATTCTGTAAGTATAGCCTGTATTCAGTGGTTCAAGATGCATCTTATGTTTGGCCTTACTAATGTACAATAGCTCATGATTATCTACCATCCTACTGGACTTCGTAGTACCTGAAAATTTAATCTAAAAATAAACACTCTCATTAAAAAATTTACCACTTAACCATTTATAGCTACTATTACCTACTAATTAGTCAAACATGCTTCAATGATATGCAACTGGTTGATAACCAGAACGTGAAGTCTGATCAAGTAAGATGTCTAAAAAATATGCACATAGATTATATTGATCAAGCTGCAAAATATAACTCATCAACTAGGAAGAAGCTGTATTAGGAAGAAATTTTTCACTACAAGGATGGTGAGGCACTGGAACGGGTTGCCCAGAGAAGCTGTGGATGCCCCATCCCCGGAAGTGTTCAAGGCCAGTTTGGATGGGGACTTTGAGCAACCTGGTCTAGTGGAAAGTGTCCCGGCCCATGGCAGAGGGGTTGGAACTAGATGATCTTTAAGGTCCCTTCCAACCTAAACCATTCTGTGATTCTATAACTAAGGAAAAAAATGGGGGGGGGAGGGGGGGGGAGAAATACCTTGTGTATCAGAAATAAATAAATTATAAAAAAAACCCCAACACATACACCTCTAATATTAAGAAGGTGTCAGTGGTATTTTACAGCTAGCCAACTGTTACTGCCAGCCTGCATCACCAAAACTGGAATCCACTCCCCTGTGAGTTCTCCAACGTAAGTTACAGGCATTCATTAACACCCCTTCTCCAGTTTTGCCGTCTTCCTTTCTTTTAGACTCTTTTCTGGACTTTGGTAGCATTCACATTCATATATCCAACAGCATTCAAAGACCATCCCACCATAATTGCGCTTCCTGCTCTCAGAGCAGCGCAGAAACAAGCGCCCTACTCCACCACTTCCAATATTCAGTACTTGAACTGGATGAGCTGGTGTTTTCTAAACAGAGTGAAACCACTAACGTTTTCTCCTCCCACCACACAACTTCCCACAAACTGGTCAGGCCATTTATCCCTTTGGCTTCATTACAGCTCACAGTACAACTATACAGTATACAGCTGAGCCAACAGGACCTTTTAACTCTACACTGCAAGCCACATCACTGAAGCAGCCTCTCTCATTGCTTTCAAATCAGTAATAAATCAAAAAAAATGAAGATTTGCCAACATTCAGTGTCTCCCTCCTAATACAACCCAGTGTAATCTCTTCTCCTTCCTCTCCAGGTTAGGATTTCGATGAAGTTAAATGTCTGACCACATTGCCTCCATGCTCCTCCACAGTCTCAACTCAGCTGGAAATAGCTAGAACAAGAAACATATCAACAACACACCATGCACCATGTCAAGAAATATCATGACATACACAGCACAGACTCAGACTGTTCCTTTACTAGATCAAATGCAGCCCTCTGAGAATGCATGCTGTAACACCAGAGTAAACAGAGCCAGCTCCAATCTATCAGTTAAAAAAAGAAAAGGGGGGGGAAGCCCAGAAGGGACTTCCTAGATCACTGATTCAATACTACTATTAATCTCTCTCTTTCATATGTACATCAAGCTCCACCTGAAAAGCAGCTGTTTCCTCTGTCCCATACAATTAGAGTTGTCAGAACCTTCCTGCTCTACAAAATTCAGTCAGACAGCAAAGCCGAGCTGCCATGATTAGCATGGCAATCCCTTTGATGGCAATCCAAGATCCGTTTTGTCACTATACCTTCCGCAATCCAGAGGTAACGATCATTTATATTTTTTTTCTTGTCACACTCACTGACACAACGAGCTAAAACAAAAGCATGTACATAACACTGCAGCTAATCTTTGTAATCAGTAGTCTTTGTAATCAGGTTTGGCCTCTGATTAAGTGGAAGAATGGAATATAAATTAGAAACATAATAAAAGCTAACCTACATTTTTCAAGTACCTAACAGTTGTAAAAATACAGACAGTATAATCAGCAGACTTTGGAGGGGAAAAAAAAAAGATAAAGTACAATTCAGGCTAAAAAGCAACTTCTTCTCTAGTACTAAGAACTTCAACAAGTTTCTTCTGACTCTTACAGAGTCTCCCCAGAACCTCCTGGCTGGGCAGAGCCAAGGCAGATCAGCCTTTCTGGGCTACTGATTGCCACTGCAAGCATTCCTCTTTCCCAGTCAGAATCCTCATCATGATGAATGAGGCCGAAAAGTAGGTATCCCACCCTGGCCCAGTGTTCCAGCACTGGACGGAGACCCTTCCCCAAGACTTTGAAGATCGGTGCGCAAACCCTCTCACAGTATATCCAGCTCAGAAACAGAATGATTTGCTTCCCTTTGCAAAGCAAAACACATCCAGTAATCTGAGTTAGTCTGTTACTTTTTTTTTTTTTACCCACACCCATCTTCTCCCCTGCTCCTCCAAAAAAAGAAGTTTCATAAAAGTCAAAACCTGTGCCTAGACTTCAGCTAAATGGTGGTCTAGCTGTACTAGCTTGTCCTACCTAAATTTTCTCTCAATTCCTACCATAGTTTTCATCTCTCTGGTTCCTGTCCTCCACTTGTTACTTCTTCTGTAAGACAGCTCCAGTATTAGCAGAATGCTCAATTTAGCACACTTCTACTATGAAGTCCCAATGATAAAAGTTTATTCAGAAAGAAAGATTTCTTCTTTTAAGTCTTTTATAGCCTTAGATTTATTTCTATGAAGAAAAACAAAAGTAGTATGGCTGCCCACCACTGCCCTTTTATCATTAACAGGAACAAGAACAGAGCATAACAGATCATACCAAGTAGTCACCACAAGCAGCAGTAGCTGTAGTTGCTGTTATAAACTGTTCCTCAGTATTGACAAATTTCTACCACAGACAAGAAATCCATAGTTCTCTCATGCACAAGAAAAGCAGTCAATAAAAAGACATAGAATCATAAGTAATGATAATAATCTAATAAACAGAGTAATAACTCTAATTGCTGAGAATCCAGAAAATTAGAAGATATATTTTTGTGCAATAATCAGTTACAAATGAAGAGTAGGAACATTAAGATGGGCAAGCTCAGCTGCAATAAATTGTATCTTTATTGAACTTACATTTATGAGCCTTCAGGCCTTCAAATGACACTGGTCCATACTCATAGTACTCGTACTCCCAGGTGTAATCAGAGTTAGACAAGGCCTGCTGGGAGGTTCTGTTAGAAATCAGCCTCAGGGCAGACATCTTGCGCCTAAATAAATATATACCTGTGGATACAAAATGCATTAATAGAGACCACACGCTCCTAGCACATCTTTTGATTTTATACAGAATCCTTTCTTACTTACGGGATCTCTGCCTCACCACTGTTCCCAATAAGAGCCACTCACATTTACAGAGGCTTCCTTTAAAATCCAGTATCACTGCCCCATCAGACAAGACCAACACATTCCCTCCCATTCCTTCCCTGGTCTTTGCTGGCCAACTACAAGTCAACACTGAGCTTCTCTTCAATGGAAAGAATAGAATCTATGATCAGTTCCACACAGATGCCTGTAAGCGTACAAAGGTATCAAACCCAGATTGAATGTAGCTTTTATAGCTCAAAACCAGTAAATACCAAAGACCACCAGCCTCGGCAGCTTAGGGTGAATGCTGACATGAAAATCTGGATGGAGAAATGGCTGGACCACCAGGCTCAAAGGGTTATATCATCAATACAAAGTCCAGATGGCAGCTGGTTATTAGCAGTACCCCTGAGACTGATATTGGGTTAACAGGTTTAACATCTTCTTTAAAGAGCTGGACAGTGAAACGGAGTGCACTTGTAGCAAGCTCATGGATTACAGGGGGACAGTCAAGAGGCTGGAGGGCAGACTATTCAGAGGGACCTGGACAAGCTGGAGAAAGGGACTGACAGGAACCTCATGAGGATCACCAATACAAATGCAAAGTCCTGCATCTGGGAGGGAATAATCCCATCCAGT
Organism: Himantopus leucocephalus; assembly: GCA_003993805.1. NCBI lineage: Eukaryota > Metazoa > Chordata > Aves > Charadriiformes > Recurvirostridae > Himantopus > Himantopus leucocephalus. The sequence goes on along the minus strand of RSEF01000003.1, from coordinate 86,657,137 downwards.
AGTACAGGCTGGGGGTTGACTGCTGGGGAGCAGCTCTGCAGAGAAGGACCTCCGGTGGACAACAAGCTGAACACAAGTCAGCAATATGCCTTGTGGCAAAAAAGGCTAAGTGCATACTGGGCTGAATTAACAAAAGCATAGCCAGCAGGTCAAGAGAACTGTTTAGTCCTCTCTACTCACCACTGCTAAGACTGTATCTGGGGTACTGTATCTGGTTTTGGTGTCCCCAATAACAGAAAGACACGAACATGCTGGGGCAAGTCCAGTGGCAGGCCACCAAGATGGTCAGGGAGCTGAAGCACAGGATGCATAAGAGCCTAAGGGAACTGGGTTGGTTTAGCCTGGAGAAGAGAAGGCCCCTGGGAGACCTTAGCGCTGTCTACAGTTAAAATTATAGTCAGAGGGTGCAGAGATGATGGAGCCAGACTCTTCTCAGAGGTGCAGAGTCAGAGGACAAGAAGCAACAAACACAAACTGGGAAACGGAAAATTTAAATTACATACAAGGAAAAATTTACCTGATCTAGTTGAACATGCTTTGAGCAGGAGGCTGGACCAGATGACCACCAGAGGTCCCTTCCAACCTAAATTTCTCTGTGCTAACAGCTTCAATATGCCACTACGGAAGGAAAATAAAGCAGGAGCAATTTTCCCCACAGATTAACAAAACCGCAATGCAACACTAAGCATCATTAAATTGTCTTGATAGATATTTCTGTCATTACCACAACACCGCGCTAGGGATTTGCATTTTGCAGAGTGATTTTTTCAGAATATTAAGACAGTTTTGTGCATACCAAAAGAGAGCACATCTCTGCACAAAACATCTGCTGCAGCAGCTAGAATCCGTACACCAAACTTGAAATCCAACATACTACAAAATACTTTCTGTAAAAGCAAATTGAGCTTTGGATAATTTTGCATTCATTTAAAACCCAGTGGGATGAAGACTTCATGCAGTTCATAAAACTATTGCAATTAGTTGTTCTGTGGACAATGAAACTTCTCAGATCACAAAGTCAAATCCAGATAAAACTTCTTGAAAAGAAGGGCACTAAATAGCCATGTCACTCAAAATAACTGAACCTTCAGTCCTTCCTAAGGATAATTAGATTGACTAAGGCTGTGCAAGTAAAGCACATTATTCAAGTGCTAGGAGGGCCATACATAAAGAACAGGAATCAGGCACAAAACAATGAATACAAATTCACCCAGGGAATATAAACAGCTTTTCAAATTTGTATAAGAGTTCTTTCTGCAACTATTTTACCATGAGTAAACACTTGCAGGCATGTCTCAAAGCAATTTTAAATAAATAGTGAAGTATATGCCTGAAAAAGCAAACTTCATACCCAGTTACAATGTTCAGAACCTTGAACACATAGCAAAACTTGACTAGCAAGTGATAAATCCTTTAATCCTTTTCTTGTTTTTATTTCTCAACTCAAACCCACTTAGTTTTCACAATGACCAATTTGCCAACAGGAAGGGGTTGAGGGGGAGCAGCACGAGAAGTGACCAACCCACTCATTTGCTTGGGTCAGGATAAGGAGCTTCACATTACCCTCACTCTCCTTTAGCCACTCAGAAAGCTCCCAGCAAGAATAAATAGCCTGAAGCATAAAGGAGGAAAAAAAAACAAAAGATGTCTGTAATAGACAATCCAGTTCACAGCTGAGGATGTTTCCCATCCTCTACTTCCAACCCTTAAAAAAACACGACAGAAAGAGGTGTCTGTGAGTGATTGTACTAACAGTAAAGTTCCTCCTTTGCGTTCCCAGTGACTGGAAAACCTTCTTAGTTCCTGGAACCAAAGAAAGAATGTCTGAGTAAGCTTTAGGCAGATTTTTTTCTTGTTTTTAATAAACTAAGGTAACTGTTGCCTTCTGGGAGAAGCAAACAACACAGAGAATAACCTAAGATTCTTGTCCTAGTTTGCTCCCATCTCAGCTCTGTCAGTTGTCTCTTACAAGACTTTGTGTTTCATTTTGTGACTGAGCCCTAAGAGACTATATGGTGCTGCACAGGGTTCCCACCATCTTTTTCCCCTCCTCAATGTTCTGTTGATGATAGGTCTCTTGCCAAATGTTATTAGCACATTCCTGTTTAAGGACTGTTTTTATCTTTTATAGCCTTCTACAGAAGTCTTTCATTTAAATATTTCATATATAAAAAGAGCTGAACAGTAGTCTGCAGGCAGAAAACTTCAGAATAGGGTACATGAACAGTCCAAAAAACATTTCTTCTTCCACCTTAAGTGCAGGCAGATTTGATTAATTGGGCCACATGCAGGACTCTTTCCTGATCTAGTCACTAGTGTCCATTTACGATTTATGGGAGAATAGCCACCTCTAGGACACAAAGAATCTGTCCTGGTTTAGTCTTAAGTTAGGACTAGAAGCTCCCGTGTTTCACCACTGACTACAAGCATTTCTAGACTTACTTCCACTGTAGAAAAGCCACTATCAGAGGATGAGATGCTAACTGAAACCTGGGTCACCAGCTCCCAGGCTAAAGCTTTGCCTCAGGATTTGTGTGAAATACAAAATACTTCTCTTAATCATCCAAGCTTAAACATTGTCTCAAACTAGCTCACTTGTAAGCTTTGTCTGTCCACATCCCTTCAAAACCTCAGCCTGAAACATTTTAAAGCAAACCTTTTCTACTTAAAAAGCCAGCCTAGTATGGTGGAACAAGGACCAGCACAGCCTAAGTAGTGAACATTAAGACCTTGCATCTCCCGAAGAAGAGGAAAGCAGGGTGAGACTGCATACTAGCAGCCTGTCACGCGCATCTGCCAGGCTGCAGCAGGTCATGGAGGGACTCCGGGTGCCAGATAAGGGCTTCTGGGAAGGAATTCCCCCAGGAGATGCACTCAAGTGCTCTTTCTGCCAGTAGTGGACAGCAGTGATTCATCCCACAGCTCTGAGGCATAACAGGGAGCTCATCTAATTGACCTTGCTGAGGTTTTTTTGAGGGGGCACAGGAGTTGTTTAAGGCAAGCATGAAAGCCCCTCTGTTGACTTTGATGTGTATGGATGCAGACAGCCTTTCCTCACCCTGGCTCATTTCTTTCAGGAGCAAGTAAGTGAACAACAAAAAGCTTCACTTTGATCACTCAAGAAACCCCAAAGCAGGGCTGTGTTCAGTACTGACAGCCAGGAGATTCAGGCAGGTCAGTGTCTTGGAAACTAAAAAGGGCAAGCGCTCATAGCCTTCTTCTGGAGCATTGGGTTGCTCTCTGCAGATAAAGGATGTCAACAGGTACCCAACACTCCCCATGGAGACATGACCACAACTCCTGGAGTTGAATTATACCTTCATGAGAACTCATTTGTAACCTGTGTGAAAGTTTGTAAGGTCACAGCTTGCTTGCCAGTGGTACCTGAGCAATCCAGTTTGACCATTGGGCTATATTTGCACAAAATCCATGTCTTTGAAATGCAGTAGTGGGGTGTCAAACACTGCTGCAGCTAGCCTATTTGCTTCAATCCGGACATCACTGGCACATTGCACAATGCTTGCACCCACTTACCTTTCAAACTGAGTCACTGTAAAGGCAAAGCTGGACACATGCCATATCTGAAGCACAACTTCATGGCTTACACCACCACTGGGGTCACAAAGGCAAATCTGGTTTTGTGTACACGTGGAACCAGCCTTGTACGAAACCAGCAACAACCACCTCCGAACCTGACCTGCATGCACAAGAATAAATCCACGTGGACTGGTCAATGTACTGTTCATTTCTAGAGCAAAAGAAAGTACCAATAAGGTAGACACAAGCAACTTAGTAGTTTTTTATTTAAAATTTACATTTGTTTTCCACGTACTTCCATTCTGCTTACTGCTATAGAGTCTAAGCACTTTACAGTCTTCATACACTAAATGAACAAACTGTTGGCCCCTTGCAAACTGTGAAGATCCCAAAAGCCAGGCATGAAAAAAAAAAAAAAGTAGCAGCATTTCAAAGTGTAAGAAGTCCTAGCCGGAGAAAGCTTAGCACTACACCCTGATGCGTCAGCTCCATCAGCTAGGCAGTACAATTAACCCAGAAGTTGTGAGCTATGAGAAGTTAGCAACTCAGGCTGTTCCCATACCCCAGAAGTCCCCATACCAGCAACAAAATTCTGCAGGGGGAAAGAAAGGAATCATCCACCATCATCACATTCCTTTTTACTCCATCCCAAGGACTAAGAGGTGAGGTCAGAGGGAAAGAAGTCAATGAGGAAAGCAAGCACAAACTTACTTTACTCTGCGCTGCATGACCTCAAAGGTAATACAGACCCCATCTTTCTACTACTCTACTACATGGCTATTGGTTCAAACAAGCTGTGCCACTCCCAACCACTGATGCAAAAGCAGTATGCAGGAAATACTTAACCAAATGGTCCTTGCTTCTTGCTAATTCTCAAGATTGTAGATGTGCAGGATTTGAGATCAAACTTGTGGTCTTCAGAGGAATATCCAGTCTTCCTACCTGCAGGAAAAGAGAGGAAGGCAAGCGATAGTAAACAAGTGAAATTTAGCAAGAAAAATAGAAAGATAACTGAAAACTGACTGTACAATTGAAAAAAAAAAATAAAAAAACCACTCATTCATGCTAATTGTGAGTGCATAACACCTGGGGCTTTTCTTGGAGAGAAAAGAAGTACCACCGTTAACATTGGTTATGTTTGTGATTGATGCTTACCAACAGCATCATATGCATATGTCATTGCACTAAAATAGCAAGAATGATGTTGTATTCATCACAAAAGGACTTTATAACAATGGTAAGAAAAAACGCTGGTTTAGCCACTGCTTATTCTGGGAACTAAGGATGAGAAATGACAAAGTTACAGACATCTGTGCCTCATAGCACTCTGTTACACATCATAACACATATATTTTATTTTCTTTATAACTGTGCAATGTAAACTAGACTCCAAGAGTAAACTGCTTATATACCATACATATAAATTCTCATGAAAATGCTGCATCCATGTACTATTGCTTCATGTCTTGCACTCTGTGTGCTGCAGTGTAAAAGGAGGTCTCCACACCATTCTATAAAATTTGCGTGCTAATTGTATAGCTACTGTTTGTACTTAATTTAAAAGTGATGACTTTATAGTAAAAATTTAACAAATAAAAGATCAAAACAGTTTGCCAGGTATTTTCCTCAGAGATAATAATGATATAGGCAAGTACTAATGCCCACCTAGTAGTTCAACTCAGTAGGGGCCACCTGGAAGTTAAGCAGAAATTAAATCATACTGTACTACGAGTTCACAAACAACTATATGGATTTGAAAATAGATAGAGCAAACATTATATAAGCTCACTCATAAGCCTTGTCTGAGAAGACAGCTGAATTATACCTCACTTACAGAAGTTCTGTAATCCTTCTGCTCTTAAAAAAGTTTCAGTCCTGCACTGACAGTAAGGAGACATGGAACAGTTAGTATAGAGCTATTGCGACTTGCTCCCAAAACACACTGATGCAAATAGCTTAGCTTAACTCCAGTACCAAAAGCCTTAAAAATTACAGCCAGAATACACAGTCTTAAGAGACAATATTATCTACAAATAATAAAGAGATGTTAGCTATAATTCCATTTATTTCCTGCAGCTAGGGCAGAATTACACAATCAATCCATCATCCAGCTTCAATGTAAGAATTTGAGCCTCAGCTGAGCTCAGAAAACATTTCATTTTGACATTCAAGAGAGCAAAAACTCATATTACAAGAATTCACCCTTCCACCCAAATAATACATCTCTACACAAAAAAAAAACCCCAAACTTGACAGTTATTATAGTCATAGTAGAAAACAAGACTAAATCTTCCTTTTAAGCAAAGAAAATTCTATTTTTCTAAAGAGAAAACAAATAGATAAAACCGCATCTGAATAACAGGTTTAAATTTCTGAGCAAGTTTTAAAGAGGGAAGATCATCCTTACTACAGTTTTCCCAGACGCGCCCCAACTGAACCTCCACTGAACCTACTTCTGGAGGGCAGCAGGCTCACAGACATGGCTGCAGACACAGCAAGGCTGTAGTCAGAAGAGAGCTCTGGGTATTGCTGAGCCCATCTTCCTCTCCCCACTAAAAGTCAACCTCCTCTCAGACGTGCACATACAGCAGCTTCAAAATACAAGTTCCCTCAAGACCAACCAGACTAGAAGCCATATCAATAAGCACTAAGGTACTGAGACCTTTTAGTCCTAAAACATTACAAATGCTGACATGAACAGTACATGTAAGTATATTCAACACCTTCCAAAAGAAAGGCTGTCTTTCTCTGACATGAAAAGAAAACCACCAAGTGAAAGAGCTCTGGCACATCCACTAACGAGGCAAGAGCAAACTGTACAGCAAGTTTGCAGCTGGCCTGCCCTGAATGCCTCTGCTTTTGGGCTGCACTATCTTCCTGAATTTTCCTGGCTTATTTTTTTATTTTATTAAATGTCTCTTTTTGTTAGCTTTATTCCCACAGAAAGCTTAGCACTGAGATGGGGATGTTTTGGTTTCCTTGCTAACCCTGAAGTCTGTCAATCCATTGCCTTATTCTAAGTAGAGAGAAAAGAAAGCTTCCCCCCCTCCATGCTCTTACTGATCAGCTCACTGCAGGTCAACCAGAATGGCTCCATCAGAAGATTAGTTAGCTATAAGAGTTGTTTTTAAAATACCTTCTATTTGTGTTATCACTTAAGAACCTATTAAAAAAAAAAAAAAGCAGCCTCAGTAGTAGGGACAGAACACACTTTTTTTGTTACTAAAAGTTTATATTAAATTTGAACATAAAAAAAAATCTCATTGAGAATTTATGTCAATACATGTAACCCTATGCATAGGGTTACTAAACTAGATTTACTCAAATCAGCTAGTCTGCAAATCATAAAGAAACACTGGAAGCATAGTGCTCAGTGTAGCCAAAAGAACAACTGAATGCAAGAACAGAGGCCCCCAGAAGTATTTCAAATAAGCACACCTAAACTGACCATTTGTAACAGGGGCAAGGCTGAGAGAAGGAGCTACTCTTGTGTGATTCCTTCTGGGAAACTTGGCACTGATTAACAGCTGAAATTGCCCAGGCTCCCTTCATGTCAGTTACCTGGGCCTGAAGATGCCCTTTGCCAGAGGTGCTGCTGCTGCACAGGCCACCCTTACCAAACCTGCAGGGTGCTCCATCGCAATGTGCCAGCCCCTGGGTTTAAATGCAAAGCAGCTGTTCATAGGGCTGCACAGCCAAGAAAATGGGTAAGTGCATTCAGGTCATAGCTCTGTTCTGGCTTTGCATCAGTGAAAAAAACACCAAAGTGCTGAGGCTGACAAGCAGAGTACATTTCCCCTCTCCCATAACAAAATAAGATTCCAATCTTCACGTAACGTCCATCTGGTCTGACGTACAGACCACAGCACACCTCTCATAGCACCTCTTTGCTTTTCAGTGGTTCTCCCCACAGAAATAATTTTCTTCCTAGTCTGCGCTGAAGCCAGTGGAAGATAAACTGGCAGAGATGGGAAAAAAAGAAAAGGCAAAATACAACCTAGGTACGATAGACCATTTGTTCAGAGCTACTCCCACACTTGGGTATCTCACAGCCGTGGTTTGGCTGTGCTGTGGTAGAGAAATCTTTGGTTTATGCTCTCACTCACACAGGGCCTGTAAAGCCCTAATCTCTCAGACACAAAGTAACGCTTGAGCTTTTCAATTTGGAAAGTCAGTTATGTATTACATTTCCTCAAGAACTAACAAAATAAAATAAAAATACAGCTTTTCTTGAAAACTTCCACACTTGAATGACAAACGCTTTCTGAACTTTTGTAGTTAGCCCACAATACAGTGCAGAAATTTCGCCTTAATCGGTTCAGTGAGAATTGCAAACAGTTGCTGAAATGGAGCAGTTTATTAAAAGTCAAACTGGTTTGGGATTTTTCCAAACCAGAACTGTTTTTTCCTGTCTTTAAATCTAATTCTTCCCTCCAGTGCTGCTAAAGAAGCAAACAATTTATTGTAGTGTCTCAAATACAAATTTCTTTTCAGGTAAATCAGACAGCAGTACACGACTTGCAAGCACACATCTTGAATTCTCCCATTTTTAATCCCCATCACATCTCTGTGTTACACCAGGCTATAAGCAAGTAACTAGAGACCAAGGAAACATCATTAAAACCGTACAACCAAGGCCCACTGCAGTATGCATGCAGAATAAAGCCTTCATTTATTTGTCCTAAAATTTGTACTAAGGTTTTGCCAGTAATAGCTTGTATTATTGGTTCAAAGACTGGAAATTTGATTTAAACTGTTGAACAAGCTGCAAGAGTATCATCCATGCTTCACCTTAAAACCTCTTCCACCATAAAGTATATGTGGACGACCAGCNTCTTCCACCATAAAGTGTATGTGGATGACCAGCAAAAGAAAGAATAGTCAGTAAATTACTTTGTCCAGTTCTTAATATTCTGGATTTCTTTTCCCCTCAATAAAAAAAGTATTCTTTTGCAATAGCTTGGTTTATTTTACACTTTTTTGCTTGCNCAAAAGAAAGAATAGTCAGTAAATTACTTTGTCCAGTTCTTAATGTTCTGGATTTTTTTTCCCCTCAAAAAAAAAGTATTCTTTTGCAATAGCTTGGTTTATTTTACACGTTTTTGCTTGTGATTGATAAACCCAGAATGCTCATTATTTTTGGCAAAAATGGAGCCAGACTGTCCTCAGTCAATGGAGAGTTGCCATTCCCCTGGCATCTTTCCAGGTATTTACTCCTGTGGTAAAAAATCATCTTGACTCTCTGATTAGGAACCTGAATAGGGAACCACAAATAGACAAGAAAAAACAAGCTGTATTTGAGACTATTACCTGATTATCTCTAAGCAGAAACCAAAACATCTATTTATTTCCACAGTGGTTATGTAAATTTGCACCCCTGTGTATACAGCCTCTGGGGAGCTCAAATAAGCCTAACAGACAGGAGCACTGGCAGCAGCTCCAAAACATAGTAGTAGGCTAGGAAACACACATGGAAATAGAAATGCCTCAGTGTTCTTGCAATCAAACCCCGACCAGCCTTGCCGAGGCAGTTTAAGACAGCATTGCCACTGCTGTCCCATCCCTCTACCAGCTACATCTGTCACAGGAGAAGTGGCAAACTAATGGTGTGCCTACACTTCCAGTTACCGTCCAGCGTTATGTGCTGGACAAGGCTGATACACGAAGACGAGCAAGGCAAACGTCAGGGAACAGAGGCTGTTCAGAGGGAAGTTTTGCTGGCTTGTAATGGAGGTGATTTATTTTAACATCTCCAGCAAAAAGAAGGGCAGACAGCTCAGGAGAAGGATGCGAACTGCCTACCATACCAGACACTGTCAACAGAGGCTGCTCACCAGAGGAAGCGACTGCTAAGAAGATGANAAAGGAAAAAAAAAAAAAAAAAAAAAAAAAAAAAAAAAAAAAAAAAGAGTATGAGAATCAGCAGAAGACTAGGGAAGAGCACACAGGGAAAAGGGAAGAGAGCAAGACTGAGAATAGCAGAAGTACTCTAAGGCTGCATGGAGGAGAGACATTCATCCCTTCAGTCTGAAAGCACAAAGGGGGATGTCATCTGGAAGAAAAAAAAAAAAAAGAAAAANNNNAAAAAAAAAAAAAAGAAAAGACAAAACACAAACTCATCTTGCTTTTTTTTTTTTTTGCAAATATTTTAGGTTACATTCTTAAGTTCATTCAAATGCTCAGCAGTCAGAGCAGAACACAACATACAATTTGAGGGGACTGAAAATAACTTCCATATATCACAAGCGAGCTACACGCTTTCCAGCTCTTTTGCTTTTGAATACGCAGACTTCACAACATCTGAAGGACTCGCTCCATTACAAATTCAGAAACATGACACAAGCTTTCTGCCGGTGGCGTTTCCCACGTCACCCAAACGACCAGTGCCACCTCAAGCTTTTTAAATTATTTTAAATAAAAAATAATAATAAAAAAAAATTCAGAGTACTTCAGACCATAAGGCTTGTGAAAGTCGACGTGTCTGGGTTTCGACACCAGCCGGCCGCCCGTTCGCGCTGGCTGAACTACAGACGCTCGGGGCAGCGGCACCCCGCGCCGCGCTCGGGGCTTTCCACGACGCCCACCCGGGACCACTCACCCGACCACTCACCCACCCGCGCACCGCCAGCCGCGGGCCCTACCGTGGAGCGGGCGAGGCAAGGCAGGGCAGGGCCGGGCCGTCGCTCCCGCCCTCCGCTCGCTCACCCCCCGCCACAGCGCCGTCCCCTCACCGCGCTTACCCGCACCGGGGACGTCCGCCCGCGCCGCCGGTGCGCGCTGCCAGACCCCGAAGCGCCGCTCCGTCCTGGGCGAAAAGCGCACACCACACACTCCCCCCGCCCCCCCGGAACGCCCTCGCCCCGCCGCCCCCGGGACGAGGCGGCGCTGAGGTGGAGCCCGGCGGGATGAAGCCGGCGCAGGCGGGGGGGAGTGGGGAGGGAGGAGGGTGGGGTGGGGTGACGGGGTGACGCCCGCCCCCGCCATCCTACCTGACAGGGCGGCGGCAACGGCCGCGCCGCCCGACGCCGCGCGCGAGCCCAGCCGAGCCGAGCCGGACCGCGCCCCGCCACAGCCAATGAATCAGCAGCAGCCGCGGCGCCCCGGCACGCCCGGGGCGGCATGGCACGGCCACGTGACGCGCCCGGGCCAATGGGCAGCGCCGGCGGGAGCGGCCCGGCGGGCGGCCGCAGGTGCGGGCAGCGGAGCGGGCAGCGCGCGTTGTCCTGAGGCGGGACGGACGGACGGACGGCTAGAGTTGCGAGTCCGCGGGCGTCGAGGAGAGGGGAAGGGAGCAGGGACGCGCAGGGCTTCTGACAGGAGCAGAGCAGCAGTTGGGAGTAGCGGCCGGGTGTCGCTTGCCTCGCAGGAGCATGCGCGTCTCAAGGGGGAAGGTTAATTTTGGAGGGTGAGGAGAGCCGAGGAGGTTGGCCTGGCCCCGCTGGTTTGCACATGGGTAGGTCCAAGGTCCCCCCTGGGGAGCCATTGGGAGGCTGCTGGCACCAGGCCCGCTCCCAGCGTGAGGGAGGGGAGCGAGGGCTGTGAGAGGTGCTGGGTCAGCTGCCGGGAGGTGAAGGGCTGTGCCGTAAAACCACAGGGCACCGTTTCCATCCCTGTGAACTGCAGCTTCTTAAAGAAACCTTTAAGAGTATGTGACATCAGTACCTCACTCTGCTACTTGCAATTATCAAAGCAAGGGAAATGACAGAATTGTTGAGGGTTGGTAGGACGTCTGGAGACCACCTAGGCCTGCTGAAGCAGGGTCAGCTAGAGTATGTTACTCCGGACATGAGTTGGGTGTTCGGTATCTCTAAGGATGGAGACTCCATAACCTCTCTGGGCAACCTGTCCTGGTTTTTTATCACCCTCACTGGAAGAAAACATTTTTCTCATTTTTAATGGAAGTTCCCACTACTTCAGTTTGTCCCCATTGTCTCTTGTCCTGTCACTGAACACCACTGAGACAAATCTCACTCTACCTTCATTACTCCCACCATACACATTGGTAAGAGCACCCTGAGCCTCCTCTAGGCTAAGCAATCACAGCTCCCTTAGTCTCTTCTCATATGTCGCATGCTGCAGTCCCCTCACCCTCTTCATGGCTTTTAATCATCTTTGTGGCAATCAAGTGCTGTAATGAATGACGTGACTTAATTTTTCAATCCAGTACTAGGAAACAAGCCTCACATACCTATCCTGCCCAAGGAAGTCATCGGCCTGCTGCAATACACACCCTCAAATGCTATAGTGGATCCTTGCTAGTGCTCTGGCACTTACTCTTCAGCATCAGCCTCTCTACGTGGTTCATATCCGCTTGTCTTCTTGCACTCAAATACAGGTCGTATGCAAGTAAGGGCATCTGTGAAACCACTGTTTTTCATCTATTTCCCTCCAGGCAGGACTGTGATCTTGGACAGTGCTGTCTCTTTCCAGCAACGGTCATAAAAGCTATCAGTGCTGTCTTCATCTCAAAAATATATAATTGACGCTTATGCATCATCATGATTATGATTAGAAAAGCGAATAAGCACAATGGCAAGTCAGGAACCTCCCATCTGCTAACTCCACTGCTGTTGAAAAGGCAGAATGACTCAGGCTTTTGTTCATTTTTCTTAACCTTAAAAAAAAAAATTAGCATTCAAATTCCCTTGAAAAGAAAGAAGCCTCATGTAGCCACTACACCACTTCCACCACATCTCCTGTGCTTTGTCCTTAAAGGAAAGATTTTAGAGATTTTATACCAAATGCAGAAGAGGCCAGACAACAAGAAACCACAGCTAGACTAGTGAAACAGAATTGTAGCATTTTCTCAAGATTCTTAATTTAATTTCTAACACATTATTAGTGAAAATGCAGAATTCATGACTATTCAGTAATAGCAATGTGGCTGAGATTGCAGAGGAAGGAATGTAGTGTTCTTTCTTGATGAGATGTTGAACTGCATGTGCACAAACTCCAAGTGTTAGAGAAGGGTGCTGCACATTTTTTTTCCATTCCTCCTGTCATTTCACTTTCTGTCTTCCCTTCATGCACATCATTAGTGTCTCTTCCTCCTAATAGAGCCAGCAGTGGGAATTTTTAAAAGGCAAAGGAATTCAGCTGAGGGAAGAGGAGAAGCAGCGCAGGCATTCACATTGTGGCTGACCAGAATGAGGATGGAGCTTCATCTGCAGCAGCTGCGGCATCAGCCCAAGGTTTAGTGACAAACACACAGCTAGAGACCAGGTTTACAATTAAAGCACAAATTCTGCAGAAATTCATTCTACCAGTCCTTGCCAAATCTTTAGATTCATGTATAGTTAGTAGTTGCCTGGGGTTTAGCAGCCATCTAGAAAGCAATAGCAAAGAAAAAAGCCCTCTTCACTGTAGCTTAGTTTGAATTGACACAGAAAAAAGCAGTCTTGTAAAGGAACATTATTACAGAGTCAAGAGCCTTGATGTTCTTCCAGATCTATGGTGGTTTAAATGGAAGGCAACAGAGGGTCTTTTCTGCGCCGCTTATGACAAGTAGGACTATGTTACAAGAATAAAGTTGTTTCATTGCATTTGTATGTTAATAAAAATGTTATAAAGGAACAAACTCTAGCATATTTACCATTTTTATGTACTGCACTCTGAAAAAAACTTCTCAAGGTTGCAGTTCTATGAAGAGGCTGCCCTAGTTGGTTTCCCAGTGCTGTTGATAGACGAATGTATTTAAAAATTCGGGGTTCAAAGTTGCCAAAATTCCATTTTGATTTTCTCTCAAACTATGTTGAGTTCCACTGTTAGTCATGTTTTGAAAGAAAAAATTTTATAGGGGAAAGCATACTTTATGTACCTTACAACATGAAACTAAATTAAATGCTAAAACTAAAACATCCATGAATGGAGAGTGAAGTTTTAAGAGAAGCCACCCATGCAGGTTAGACGCAAACGTACAGATATACGTAACAGTAATAAAAAGTGAGTGAGTAATGAACTACGTTCATATCTTGATATCGTATCACTTCGCAAGTGGTAATTTTTATGATGGAATTAATATTAAGTTGAGGTTGCAGAAAAACTGTGGGGAAACTCCATGTTGTGCAAGTGGGGTAGCTTCTGAGAGACCCTCCTTGCCCACAGTAGCAGTAGGAGAATCCACCTTCCTCCATTGGAGCGTCTTTCCGTGCTCTTATTCTCAACTACTGAAAATGCTGTCTCGTTTCCAGTTGGAGTTTGAAGCTCTTTGTATCATTTCTGTGTTAAAAAACAAGTTGTTTCCTGGTATATTCTTATGGTAATTGTGTAATTATAATTAACATTCTTTGGATAAGGTTCATAGTCTTGAACACTCCATCCCTAGAGTGATTTTTTTTTTTCCTTTTGGTAACCCATTTCAGTTTTTCAATAAAGATAGATCAGAACTTAGGCATTATTCCAGCATCAGCCACACGAGAGGTAAATATCACCCCTCTACTGATCCTGAGTATTCCCCTTTTAGGTAAGGCATAGAGCTAACACAACTCCTTCATAACAGCGGTTATCTCCTTCACTGACAATTGTGTCCTTTAAAACTTCTTCAGAATTGCAAATTTCTAGCATATACTGCTTTTTTTTCTTTTTGTGTGACCTTCAGTCTGTGTTCCTCTCTCAACAGACTGCATGTTCTGAAGTATCTTTTAATAATAAAAAAAATAAACCCAAGTAAGCTCATGCCTATGCTGACTTGCCACTGATAGCTGTTTGAAATCTGAACCAGCCCTGACCCCATCTGACGCGTGCTGATTGATACTTTGATGGGATTCATTTTCTCATCTGAACACAGTGCAGATATTACATGTAACTTGCTGTTATTTTTATGAGTCAAACTTGTAATCTAATTTAAAAACTGATTTATTATTGTTAGATATACCCTAATTCCCTTAAAAATACTAAGTGATACTTAGGCTTCAAATAAACCCATGCTTCTTTTTACTGTCAGTGGTTAAAACAAACAGCTCTCTGACAGCCAGCAAATGCCAGTAATCAGATTCTTGGACAACTGTCCCACCCCCCAACACTTGCAGTTACCTCTCAGTCAATTTTAACTTCTGAAAAGAAAGAATAAATTGCCCACAATACTTGCAGTCTGTGCTTAAATTTATTAGATTAATCCTGTGCCAGTCTTTATGCTCTGGCAAGATATGTAGGCTGTGCCTATACAGATCCTCTCGTCTAGTCCTTTTGTTAATGCGTTAGCACAGCATCCCTTTTTCTTGGCAATTTGATCACAGAATAAAATCTTTTCAGCTATCATGTTTCACCCTAATTTATGGAGCATCTTTTCTTGTTCCTGGAACAGCTCCTATTTTTGGGAGCAGTAGAGGGGAAAAAAGACCCTCAAAGGTTTCCAATTCATTCTTGCATGCAGAGCAAGGAGAGAGCGACAGGCAGACTTCATTTCAATAAATTCCAGGTATTGTTTTCTAAATATTATGTTGGATATGAAGCAGCTTTATTCCAGCAAAACTACTCATGAGTCACGGGCATCACATCCTAGTTTATTTTACAGATTACGATTCTGTCATACTTCAGCAAAATAATCTGCAGTGCCTGCTGAGCCCAGCATCAGTAAGTAACAACACAGAAATGTGCTCCATGTCACTGAAATTTGATAAGCTACAGCATGTAGTTCAAAGGCTTATCAGAATGTCCTGTTCACTCTCTGTATTTGATAAGCCACAGCAACTGGTGGAAATCATGGGTATGCCCTACTGCCCTAAGCGACAGCTCTTCCAGCTTACGTATACTTTATTTTACAGGCTGAGAAACAGGTAAACCTAATTTGCTTTTACTGCATGGGTTCTGCTGTGCTGTGCAGGTGAGCAGTTCTGCAGTGGAAGCTGAGGCAGTTGTGTCTTTCCAGGGACTCTTCAGAAAGGGAAAGAGGGACCCCAAGTCCAGTTCTGCCTTCAGACATCAGGCTCACAAGTGCTTACAGACCCTTGCACTGAAATTCAAGTGTCTCTGAAGTTGTCTGTAAGGAGCTGGCTGCTCTGAGGCTGGAGGAAAGGAAATCTTTCCACTGGAAGTATCCCCAGACTTCCTATCAAGGGCAGCTTTCTCTCTTCTGTTCTCTTTTCATAGATCAATATTCTTCACTTCGATGGGAAAACCTGCCTAGCATATTAATATTGGCACGCCTTGCAGGTACTGACACAGAGGTTTAGATTGCCATCGGCTTTACTTCACCCACTGCCCTGCTCAGTCCACGTTCTCCCTCTTGTAGCTCAAGTCATAGCTCAGGCAGGCCTGAGAGTGGGGCATTCTCTCTTGGGGGGATAAATGGGCATGTGCTCAGACAGGTGGAGACCGCAAACGCAGGACATGAAAATAATTCCTCATTCCCTTAGACATGAGAGAGATGATGTTCAGATATTCATTCTTTGGTCCTATACGAAGGCTGTCATCTTGTGCTCAACTCTTAGAGCAGGTTGAGAAGTTTCAGTTTAGCCTAGAATTTTTCGTATTTTCCTTCCTGCTGGCTCCCCTTAGTAGAGGGAAGAACATAACCTACAGTGGGTGTCACTCTGCCAGAAATATTTGCTCTTAGAAGATACACAATCACTTCTGTTCACTGCTGTAGAGACGATCTTGATCAACCAGGGCTGCATCTCTTGAGAAACAGCGTCATTGAACCACCACGCAACTCACCATAAAAAATTATTACAATGCATTCTGTGAGGCATCATTTGCTGCAAGAGACAATTTCTTTTGTTAGCTAAACTAATATAATCAGACAGGCAAACTAACACACACGGCCCTTCTTCTGGTCTGAAGGAGAAGCTACATCCTCAAAGATAAGTACAATTTGAACGAGATTTTAACTTGATTTATGTTAATCTATTAAATAGTTTGAAAGAAAAGGTGGCTGATACCTGTAAAGCAGAGATGGATTGTAAAGCAGAGATGGATACTAAAAAGACATAAGACTCTAAGGTTGGTAGCTCTAAAAAAGGAGAGAGAAGTAATTTACTCCTTACAGAGTAGATCCGTAAGGGGCAAACCAAGGGTGGGAAGTAGGCAGAAGCACTATATACCACAAAACCAGTTTTCTTTTCAGTCTGTGGTTTTCAGTATGCAGTACCATTATAAACTATACTTGCCAGACTCTTCTGGTTAAGGTAAATACCTTGAGGGTCATGAGAGAGATGAAAGGAGCACTTCTCTGAAAATGTTGACATTATGACAATAAGGAGATGTTTGTTCTGTGCTGATTGCACAGTGGCAATTTGGTTTCTTCGAAATTCATAGACCAACATACCCACTTCTACAAAACATCAACTGTCCAACATAACCAGTACAGATACTGAACAGTCATTGAAGGACAACATTTGTTGAAGAAGGATGTTCCTCTAGGGTAACACATCAGATTTTTGGGGAGCCCCTTAAATACAGCTTACTATATTACAAAAGCAAACCCTGTTTAGATACATGCGCAGTTGTCACATAGCACCAGTACTGGTGAGTGTATGGAAGAAATATGCAATCAAGAGTGAATCACCATCTATAGTGAAAGAAAAGATCCTTGGTGAGAAGGAATTGCCTCCTTCCCTCAAGGTGATCGATAGAGACTCCTAAAATTTTAAGTTTCCATTTCTGTTAGGCACTTAAAATACCAAACATAACTTTAGAACTCATCTCTTATTTAACCTTCAATGAAAATTTTGCTCTTTAACGGGTTTGCTGTTTTAAAAAATTCATTTTCAATCCTCAGTTGGTATAAAACTACAGCTCACTAAATTCTGGATGTAACATACTGGCTTTTAGCCACCTTCAGCTTTGGAAAGTTTCCTTTGATAATACTAGATATACTTCCACTACTATCTGGTTTTTAGCCTCTAATCTCTGTGAGTCATGTTTCTTCAAAGAAATAATCTTTTTGCTTGGACTAGGATAGGGCTCAGAAATAGCTATTAATATTTAAGTGAGTGCTATTTGAATAGCAAAGTACCTTTCATCTGGAGGCCTCAGACTTTGGGCCAGCTTCAAATACAACTCTTGAGTTCAACAGAGTACGTTTAAGCTGCCTACTGCCTCAGAGAGAAGACCACAGACTGTTTTATCTTCTGTATGATGAGAACTAAAGTGCTCCAGAGGCCAAACAATCTCAGCAGATGGAGAGCATGGAGAACAAGGATGATTGACGCAGGAATCCTGCTGGCCAGCGAAAGGACAGGAGGTCAGAACGTTTTACCAGCAACTAAGTGAGGAGCATTCATTCCTGCTCCCTTGAATGAGGCTGCCCCCATCACAGAGGGCTGGCTAGTAAATCGAAAAGGCTGAACTTGCTACCTGCAGGGCTTCACTGAGGGTCTGGCACTTGGGTCATCCAAGAGTTCGAAAATTATTTCACAGTATGGAAAAGTTTTGCTCTGCAGCATTGAAAACCTCAATAGGTAGCATGCAGCCTTACTTCAGTGAAAGTTTCTTGTGTCAGAGGCTGTACAAGTATGGTATTTAAAAGTCTGTACGCAATAAGGAGTTTTTGGATCCATCCAAGGTCTTTCTTTGGTAGGGAAAAAAACACCCCTCTTTAGCTCACTTAGGGCAAAACCTCAGCCCACTGACTCTGCCAAGCCTTATACAAGCCACACTGTGTTTCCAAGTCAGCACTTCTCCTGAGATCCTCATTGGCAACTTGTTCTCAAATGGAACTTAATGAGACACCAGAGGGAGGGACAGAGGTAGGTGCCACCAGGTTCAAGCACCGTTCAGCCCTCTGTGTACTCCAGACAAATACATGCACAACTGTTCCCAAGAAAGAGTAAAACAAAAACCACTGCCACAAGAATGTAGTCAAGCATACAGTTTAGAAAGCTAAGCTAAAAGGTGAATACCAGCTACATTTAAAATGTCAAATATGAAAAGGCCCTGCAGTGAAAATATGCCCAATACACATTTCTTGTGCTAGGCTGGTCTTTGAGAAGGGGGTGAAGTTCAAACAGTTCAATAATATAAATAATTGGCAGCTTTATGGAATCATACTATATACCTCATAACAAAACTAACAGACCTTATCTGTATTCATCAAAAGAAAATAAGATTTTAGTATTTAAAAGAACATAACAGTCATAAATTGGCATCAGCTTGACAGGGATACAACTGTGAAACAATTCACAGTACTGGTTTTATGATTAGCGTGGGTGGCAGCAATACGCCTGAAGTCTCCTCATGAGAAACATAATTAATGCTGAGGTGCTTCTCTCCAGCAAGAGCTAATTATTAACTTCTTGCCACTTTTACATATCTCCAGGAAGAATAGTTTTTGGATTACATGGGAGGGAATGAAAACAAAACCAATAATATCCCTACATCTTTCTTATAACTCAAGTTCCTGGTAAGCAACTTACCATCTTTTAATAAGTCCATTATGATAATAAAAAAGACTGATGTTCTCTGAGCTTGTAGAGTACAACATCCAGAAAAAAAGCTTGACATAAAAGAAAAGAGAGCTAAGGAACTGAAGTTGAAGAACTTCAGTTCTTCATTTCCTTTTTTTTTAACATAGGCCTTGGCAGTAGTTCCAGATATCAACATTTCATTGTAGGAAGCATAGTACAAGTCTATGTAACGGGGCAGGCCCTGTCCTGAAGCATGTAGAGGTTAAATGGCAGACAGGGGATGTTAGAGCAAGGTTGCCAAAGAGAGAATTGAGAAGCCCAAAGTAGAAAAATACAGCCACACCTTGTGTCCAGGGAAAGACACCCCGGATATCAGTCCCAAGGGGGAAGCATAAAAATGCACTAGAAAGTCTGTTCCCAAATCTTACCTTGTGAGTATGATTAAATCCTCCATCATTAGCAGTGAGAAAGTAAACTGCCTGTGCTACACTGATTGGTTTCAGCTGGTATCAAATAATTCTGTGAGTTTCCAGGAGAAAAGTTAAATACAGGAATACAATATATTCAGTGATGCCCAGTGATAGGACAAGAGGTAATGAGCACAAACTTGAACATAGGAAGTTTCATCTAAACATGAGGAGGAACTTCTTTACTCTGAGGGTGGCAGAGCGCTGGAACAGGCTGCCCAGAGAGGTTGTGGAGTCTCCCACACTGGAGACATTCAAAACCCACCTGGACGCCATCCTGTGCAACCTGCTGTAGGTGACCCTGCTCTGGCAGGGGGGTTGGACTAGATGATCTCCAGAGGTCCCTTCCAACCCTGACCATTCTGTGATTCTGTAAACTTCATTTTCTTACCTTCTTTACAGAAGCAACAGGGGCACAAAAGCAAGGTATGTTGGGAGAACATAAGGCTGGAGATAGCACCACAACCCCATGATTAAGAATACCTCTCTTGGATTTTGGGGGCAGACAGGCCATCCTTTCTTTCTCTCACCTAAATGACGACACACTAAGATGCTGCAAGCCAAGCCTGATGTCTCAGGAAGCCTGACTACCTCAAACCTGGAATCACCGACCTTTACACTCCAAGTCTGAAGAACAGCCTCAAGCTTACTTTAGAGTCTCTTTGGACTATGAGAGCTTTTTCTAGGCCATCAAATGCTCACTTGAAATTTCACTGCCAACATGTTGTGGGTTAGCCTTGGTAGACAGCTAAGCACCACCCAGCTGCTCGCTCACTTCCCCACAGTGGGATGGGGGAGAGAACTGGAAAGGTAAATTTGAGAAAACTTGTGGTCTGAGGTAAAGACAGTTTCATAGGTAAAGCAAAAGCTGCATATGCAAGTGAGGCAAGATAAGGAATTAATTCACTACTTCCCATCAGCAGGCAGATGTTTAACCATTTCCAGGAAAGCAGGTCTCCATCGCATGCAACAGCTACTTGGAAAGACAGACACCATAACTCTGAACATTTCCCCCTTCCTCCTTCTTTCCCCAACTTTTTGTTGCTGAGCATCTCATATGACATCATATGACATGGAACATCCCTCTGGTCAGTTGGTGTTGGCTGTCCCAGCTACGTCCCCTCCCAACCTCTNCCCTTCCTCCTTCTTTCCCCAACTTTTTGTTGCTGAGCATCTCATATGACATCATATGAGATGGAACATCCCTCTGGTCAGTTGGTGTTAGCTGTCCCAGCTACATCCCCTCCCAACCTCATGTGCACCCCCAGCCTACTCACTGGTGGGATGGTGTGAGAAGCAGAAAAGGCCTTGATTCTCTGTAAGCACTGCTCAGCAATAGCTAAAACATTGGTGTGTTATCAACACTGTTTTGATCACAAATCCAAAACAGAATCATACGAGCTGCTATGAAGAAAATTAACATTATCCCAGCCAAAACCAGTACGCATGGGGAGAAGATTAGGCCTGTTAAACGCATGTCTGCATGCAAAAATACCATAGTCTGCCTGCTCACCAAGTCAACCAGAAGTTATTTGGCCGTGATAGTATGTCAATGAACATGAGCTAGTATCTCTTAGGAACTATGTAGATATAGCTTAAGTGAGTAGTTCACATGCAGTCTGCAGGGTAACATATCTACCAGTAAGAAGATAGAGGTGAAGCTCCATGTTTTGGTTTGCAAGACCACAGACTTTTCGCAGTTCTCAAGACGTCTCCAGACATCGTCTGTATTTGGCAAGGGTTCAGCCAGTTACAGAATCCACTGAAATGCTCTTGCACTGGGACCCGATTTGAACTTACTCTTATGTTCCTTATTTGCGTCTTTTGAGATACATCTTTGGGAACAGTCTTTTCAAACCTTGCATTTGATATCAGAAAAGAAACAAATGTGATGGCTGAACTAGCCACAACAGTACTAGCTAGTACTGAAAATTGGGGGAGTAGTAGCACAAAGTCTGTTTCTTGGCTGGGAAGCTGACTCGAAGTTTTCCAGCACTGAGAAGAATTTATGTCCTGAAAAGTATTCATAAGCAAAATGCTGGACAACAGCCAAGAAAGATGGAGAAAAGATTGCTAAAGCTGGGAAGTACGATGTGTACTAAGTATTAAACAGTAGGAGAGTGAAGAGAGCAAGTGAGTCAGACAATAAACAAGTGATAGGTGGAGCCCTAAATAAATTTAATCAGACAGTAAAAATCATGACAAATTTTGAAGAAAAGAGTGAAAGGAAAATGCCAAGAGGCTGGAAATGAAATAAAGGTGTAGCAAGAGAGAGCAATGGATTAAAATTGCCTTAATTTAAAAATGAAACCATCGGGGGAAAATTTATCTTTGCACTGGGGAAAAGAGATAAAGATATCTCTGTCCTCCTTCATGCAGCATGCAATTTGGGCACGTCAGCTTCAAAGCATAGGAGAAATTATTTGTAGCTACGATGAGTATGGTTATTTGAGCCTGATACTAAGCTTTTGTGTGGCACTTTCCCACTGCCACAGTGCTGGAGCAGATGGTGTGGAGCTGAGGCACAGATTTGAAGCGTCTTGCCCAAGCAGCCCATGGCTAAGCCAGGACCTGAAACTGGCTGGTACTTAAAACCATGTTTCTTGCTCCTGTATGACTCTGGCCTATGTATTGGAACAACTAGACCAGTCATCCCAAAGCAGCTAGCACTAGAAGAAGACCAGGTCTTTGTAAGTCAATGTTTTCAGCTGCAGATAGGACCCAGACCCACGCATATGTGTCTAGATGCTCATGCCCATTTATTTTCAGGAGCTCTGTGACTTTCACCAAAGACAGCTGCTTAGTGTTTGCACTGGTAGGATCCATCCTATAAGAGTTGATTGGCTTCAGTGGCTTCAAAGATCTGCTATATAAATGCTAAGGATTACTATACCATCTGATGCTATGAAGAACATCGTTAGGTGTGGAATGAGTTACCTCTGGGAGATGAAAACATTGCAGCCGTGCTGGTGTGGCTCTGTGTTAGGAATAATGAGCCTTAGTAAGAGACATGGCTAACAAGTCAGCTTCAGTACCATGCAGACACAGCTTTGGGCATATAAACTAGTGCTCTGTGTACTTACCAGCTCAGCTGGTGCTAGCTGAAATATGCTTATTATGGGCAGCAGAGACATAGTGATGGAGGGCTTGTAACTTGGGATCAACATTGTTAGCTTCTTTTTTCTCTCTACTTGTTTCAGTTCTTGTATAGGGGCGTACAACCTGGGCTTGAGAAACTCACACAGCTTGAGTTGAAGTGGAAGCTGTCATTTCAATGCAGTAATGTTGTGTTGCGGGTTAACCCTGGTAGGCAGCTAAGTACCACACAACCGCTCGCTTGCTTCCCCCTCCACCCCCAGTGAGGCAGGCGAAGAGGAAAAGAAGAGGAAAAGCAAGAAAAGTTGTGGGTCAAGGAAAAAATTGTTTAATAAGCAAAGGAGAAGTGGAAGAAGAGAGAAAGAAAACCAAACAAAACAAGTGATGCAAAGGCAATCACTCACCATCTCCCACGGCTGGGCTGATGCCCAGCCATGAGCAAAAAACAGATGGCTCGTCTCCTAAACACCCTCCTGTCCATGTTATTGCTGAGCATGACGTTATATGGCATGGAATATCTCTTTGGTTAGTTGGGGTCATCTGCCTGGTTGTGTCCCCTCCCCACCCCCAATCTATTCACCGGTGGGGGTGCAGAGTGAGAAACTGGGAAGACCTTGATGCCGTGCAAACACTGTTCAGCAATCGCTGAACATCATTGTGTTATCAACACTGTTTGGGTCACAAATCCAAAACAAAGCACCACATGAGCTTCTATGAAGAAAATTAAGTCCATTTCAGCCAGACCCAGTACACCACGCAAGATGAATATTACTTTGAGGGGTACATGTTGGAAAGATGCTGTTTAACATTAGTCTTCCAGAAGAGCTCCCAGGTCTGTTCGGCTAACGGTGCTCCATACTCTGTATCTCTGACTCCTGTTTCCCCATCGTGTCCTAACAAGAACAGAAGAAGACAATAAAATTATGAAATAAATGTAAAACTTATTTTTTGAAGCATAGACCATCTATGTTTCTGAAACAGCAAGCACTAATAGTTCTGTATTCTGAAAGCGGTTAATCTAAATCCTACATTTAAGCAACTGGTTGAACAGTTGATTGAGGTTTGCCCTACAGGGAAAGAGGTGGGAAAGATGGGACTTACTGCCTAGTGGAAATGTGTCTGTCTGCAATTAGGTGAAACATGCTCTGCAGGCGCCCTTTCCCATCCTTCTCCAGACTTGGCTTCTGGGTAGTTAAGGAAGATGAATCATGCCTCTCACCTTTCTGTCACCCCCAGCTACATATAAAGATAGAACACCCTTCTGTTCATTGATGTTTTTGTTTGAAGGCAGAGCAACAGTGGCAATTACTGAAAAGACAGATGTGTGGGGTGGGAGAAATTGCATTTCCTACAACATGCTTAACGATGAGGATTGTCCCAGTTTTGGGGCCCTCGTAATCAGAAGCTGAATGAAAAACTCAGGCTCACAAACCATGTGATAGCAAGCAGATTACATTGCTATGCAACTGATGAAGAAGTGTTTCAGTTCAAATCTTACCCTCCCAGAAGGGGGGAGTAATACTAGATTTACTTCTGGATGAGCCTTTTTTTCCCCCTGCTGTTAGGGATGTCGTAACACTTAAAAAGGGAGAGGATATGTGGTACAGCTTACAATTTTCCCATCGCAAAGGGAGGGAAAATTTTTCTTAAGTTGTGATGTAAAGAATAAGAAGCTGGAGTTCTGTTATATCATTGCTTTTTTACAGCAAAAGCATCTTTTTTGCCTATCCATCAACACCAAGTTTAACTCACAGATATTTAGACCTGACAGTTTGGGCTTTTCAGCTAGTAGATTCATACACAAGATTTTCTATCCAATTTAACAACAAATAGCGGTTGTCCACTCATCTGCTTGCTGAATATGATAATTTAGCAACCAGGTTAATGGACAGTGCCTGGGTACTGCCTAACATATAGCAATGGCAGATTTACAAGTGTCAGCTGTTAGAAATAACTACAGGATACAACTGACAATAAATAAGAAAAGTCTTGAAGACGTCAAAACCAGCTGATGAAAAAAGGTTGTGCGTGTTCTGGCACTCAGCACATTTTCACTACTTCAGCCTTTGCTTGCCTGCATCCCATCTCCTTGTCCAGACTGGTCTGGTCTATACTTACCCTTTTCACTCTGGAGAAAGCTGTTAAAATTACAGCTGGGAAGGGAGCATGGAAATCAGAAGGGAGAGCAGTTGTCAGTTGAAGATGTAACCCAAACTAAGGTTCACCTCGTCACTGAGGGCTCACTGGGAAACAGACTTCTAGACCACTTAGCTCCAGGTTGGCAAGACTCAGTAAAGACATTTTCAGTAGTCCACGCTACCGAGCAATGATCACTTTGGAAAAATATCGTCTTGAAAGAGGACAGAAAAAAATAAGCTAAAATGAAACCTCTTGCAGATGTCACTCTTCAGCGGCAACCTACCAGAGTCTGGTTTACAAGGGTATCACGCTGCACAGCAGATAAAATAACAATTTAAATATCAAGCTCCTGTTTCTTGAACAGAACTAATGGCAATACCAGCCAAGTAATTTTATTTACCAGATGTTTCAGAAAGTGACTTGCACAAACGGCAAGGATAGGTGCATAGCGTCAGTGGTAATTCTCCAGTGGTAGGTTGTAGAAGCAAAGAGCAGCATAAACACAGTCTTGACCCGTTTGCTGTGTTATGTTAAGTACCTTACTGAGACTGAGGAGCGTAAGAGAGACATGTAGAGTAGTTGGAATAAATATAAGACAGCTTTCCAAGAGGTGTAGCCCCACAGCAGAATAAAGACAGTTTGGATCTAGCCCCTTGCAGAGACACAGAGACCAACGACCAACGTTAGGCAGGCAGGGCATAGAAGATGCTCACCTCAGACTTCCAGGCCCTTTGAACAGATCAGCGCTTCTTGACAGCAACAATAAAACAAAACATCCAAGAACAGATTTGAAGGGAAGGTGGAACGTATTACAGAAACAAATCTTCTGTGTCTCAGCCCAAATACGCCTTACCAGCAGCGATGGCCCTAAACTGCCCACTGCTGCTGCTCCAGCGGAACATGGTTTACTATGATTTCGGAGCACTAGCAGAGACTCTGCTTTAGAAGATGAGGTACACAGAGCCTGCCTTCTGCAAATACCGTATATGCATTCAGATCCCTGCACTTACCTGCAACAAAAGCTGAAACAAAGGCCCCGCACCCACGTCTCCCAGGGGTTCTCACAAATGAGTATGTGTATGCTCTGCAGTGCTCCGTGGGACGAGAGAAATCACTCGCCACCAAAGAACCGAGTTCATTTAAGAAGTCTGCACTTCCTAAATAATGGGAATGCTTGTAATCATTAATGCCTTTTCTTCCATGAGATAAAGGACTTAAATTATGCCATTCTGACAGTGTCAGCAGTAATTATACCTCTGCAGTACAGTAGAGATTATTTTCACAGACAAGATTGTTTTTATTAAAAAACAGTTCCAAGGATTGTTTTCAACAGCAACCTAGACATGAAAAAAACCCACCATTATTACAAAAGAAGCAGGGGAGATCTGAAACAAATTAGCAATTTGATTAAATTCTGTCATGCCAAATATATTTTTGCCCAATGGGACGGAGGGGAGGGAGAAGCCATACATTTACTGCTTATGTTCATCAAAAGAGTCCCCTGCAGGCCCAGAGGACAGTGGGAGAATATGCATTCAGGGCTTGACCTCAGGCTCATTGAAACTGAAGCAAAAAAAGAAGGATGCACCTTGGCATCACTCCTGGATTTCTGCAGGCATTACAGAATTTCATGCTGGTTTCATTTTCTTTTTCAAACATTTCTTGCAGCATCACATTCCCATCTCTAAACACCCTTGTGAACATGTCAGCAAAATAACACCCACTGGTCAAAACATTTACATTTAGCTCAGCTCTTTTCTCTGGTTATTTAGCTTGATGTTTTTTCAAGCAATGCTCTGAGGCACTCTGAAACTGGGGGTTGCGTTAAGTTCACGTTTTCCTCAACACCTGTATTTCTCTATTATGCTGCCATTCCTTCTCTTCAGTGAAGGCTGAGGTGGGGGAGGAAGAGAGAAGGAATAAAGCGTTTGCTGCCCTTCACCTCCACCAACACATGGAATCATCCCAAGCTAGTGATAAGACAGCAGGCACTATTTTCAAGTCCATGTTTTCATAAGTGACAGATACTGAAGACCCCAACTCAACTTCAGATAAGGGTGCTGCAGCTCTCATTGTTGTTTCATTCTAGTTTTAAATATCAGCCAGGCTGGGTAGTACATTCAGTGCCAGCACAGACATCTATACAGTCAATTGTGTTTCTCCAAAAAGGATTCACCAAAATCAGTGTGCTCAGCAGGAAATGAGCTAGCTGATGATCCCGTAGATGTGCATGAGGCCAGCCCCTCTCAAAAAGGCACTAAGTGAGGGAACACTGTGTCCCCTAAGGTGTCCCAGCCATGGTGCCTCACCTGAATGTATAGCTCTCCACACCCAAGCCACACTTGGACTGTTTTAAGGTCACAGGTTAATCACTGTTGCCCCACAGCTCAGTGGCCAGGACTTCTCTGAGAAGCAGGACATGCTGATCCCGTTCCTCCACAAGCAGAAGGGACTGAGGGTCTCCCGCATTTAAGGATGCTGCCCTACTCATTAGTGGCTTACAGGTTTCCTCCCACAAAGAAGTAGTGTTTTCAAACTAAGCAGTTTCACAAGTACTAGGATAGACCCTATCACAGCATCAGCCAGAAGTAGTTTTTTCCAGTACCTAGGAGTTCACATTCTAGTTGCTGGTCCCACCATTGCTAAAACGATTTTCACAACTTTGCAACACATAAACCTCGGTTGGAAAGAAGAGTTCACTCATTAAACCTTACAATCAGGAGCATCTTTTAGTTCCAAAGGGAGGGATGACTACTGGACATAGAAGTAGGCTAAGCCAATTGTACCTCAGTTTTCTTTTCCAAGAGTCTGAAGCCAAAGGATCTGCTGAGGTACAGAACACATAGGCTGCGTCTGTATTTGGTCAGGACCATCCCTGTCTGAAAACAGTGCCCAAGAAGTGTGGACCAGCCTTGTCTTCCATCATACAGAGCAGTGAGTACAACAGCTGCTCTAGAAAAGTCATGAGTAATGCTTATTTCCAGCAGAAACAGGACAGGCAGCTTTGCTGAGCAACATCATTACCTGTCTTCTTTTGGGCTAAAGGAAGCGGTCTTTAACAAGCCTAGGGGAAAGGCCTTCTCTACAACAGGGCTGTCTTCGAGGACCCGCTTCCCAACAGACTACCCATCTTCTTTCACTAAAATCTTTGCCTGGGGCTTGGTTCCCAAGATGTTTGTTCACATTCACTGACAGGATGCAGGTCTCATCCTGCATGACTGTGACCTAGTTGCCATTACTGAAACGTGGTGGGACAAATCCCATGACTGGAGTGTGGCTATTGATGGCTACAGGCTGTTCAGAAGGGACAAGCGAGGAAGGAGGAGTGGAGGCATTGCGCACTACATCAAGAAATGGATAGAGTGTGAAGAGCTGTCTCTGAAGAATAGCCATGAGCAGGTTGAAAGCCTACGGGTAACAGTTAGAGACCAAGGCAACAATGGAAACCTTGTGGTTGGTATCTACTACAGACTGCCCAATCAAGTGGAGCCTGTTGACGAATCCTTCTTACTCCAGCTACAGGAGGTACCACACTCACAGGCTCTCATCCTGCTGGGGGAATTCAACCACCCTGACATCTGCTGGAAAAGCAGCATAGGGAGCTGTAGGCAATCCAGCAGACTCCTGGGGGGCCTACAGGAAAGACGAGGACAAACTTTTTAGCAGGGCCTGTTGCGATAGGACAAGGGGGAATGGTTTTAAACTAAAAGAGGGAAGACTTAGACTAGATACAAGGAAGAAATTTTTTACAGTGAGGGTGGTGAAACACTGGCATGAGTTGCCCAGAGAGGCAGTATGTGCCCCATCGCTGGAAACATTCAAGGTCAGCTTGGATGGTGCTCTGAGCATCCTGATATAGTTGAAGGTGTCCCTGCTCATTGCAGGGGATGGATGACCTTTTAAGGTGCCTTCCAACCCAAACTACTCTATGGTTCTATGACTAGTGGACGTAGAAGTAAGCTAAGCCAATTGTACCCTAGATGCTGTCAGAGGGCTCTTAAGATTCTTGGCATCCTGGCAAAGCTCCCCAGTACCTGCTGTGCAAGGGATGGCCAGCAATCTTCCATTTTGTGAGGAACAAGTAGCCAATTTGATGAAGGAAATATGAGAAGACTGAAGCATCTTCATTAAACCAAGTTCTTAACCTAGCTTTAAATCTGAGATATGAGCAGAAGGTCAGGACTGAGGGTGAAAGGAATGTCCTGCTGATGTTGTGGCCTCACAAAAGACCAGCAAGGTCAGAAAACCCTGTCAGAGTGAGGATAATCCCTTGCTTCCTAGACTCAATGTGCATTGAGCTAAATGCGCATAGAGCCCCAACCTAAACAATGAGGGGACTTTCTGCAGTTGCAGGATCACTCACCTCGAAGGTATAACAGCAAAGGAGAAACCTCTGTGCCTGAGTGATGGATTTATCCTGCACAAGGCACATGCTCACCTGTCAAGCAGCACGCATTAAGAGATACTCCTAGATAACCCCACTTCTCTGGGTCTTGGTCCGTCAGCTCCTTTTTCTAGCGTTCAGGTTGTGTGAGCATCCAATTACATAATACACAAGCATTGTTGCCAAGCTTAGAATTAGATTAACTCTTAATAGCTTTACCAAGAGGAGATTCCACTGCATTACAAAATGTATATAATCATTATTTATTGAGTAAAAATTCACTGGTTTTGGGTTTCATTGTACACAGCTTAGAAGGATATAAATTGTGAACTTGCCTCACACTCATAGTCTCTTGAGTACATAAAATTTATTTGCAAACATGAATTTGCCACGATACCAGTGTATTTGAAAGAGGAAATAAAAGCAAACATGCTTTCATTTAGGAAGCTGGCTGGACTGCCAAAACCACTGCATGCCATTAGCTATACAACTGTGCACGGAATACAGATAAAAATGGTATTCTGTGCATCTTTCCGTAGGATTTTGCCCACTTGAGACATAGTCTAGTCTTGTCAGTGTCCTGTTTTATTAAACAGGACATTCTTCTGTTGGCTTTATTCCCAGTGAGCAGAATCTGAACTAAGTGTTGTTCCAAACTATCCATGGCACGTTCCAGCTATTTTTTGTTATGCCGAACACCACTTTCATTACTATAGTAACAATCCAGTTGTTACAGGGTTAGGGTAGCAAATCACTGTTGGCAATTATTTCTTAATTTTCTCAAATCTAAAGGAACTCTTGCTGGTACTGCCATATCTACATATGTTCTGGGGAACAAAGATACTCACTAATTACTGAACCTCTATATAGGCATGCCTGCAAGAGGAAAAAAAAAACCAAACCTGCAACTGGCAAGAAACCCACACCCCATGCTGCCAAAGGGATCTCTGCCATATGCAGAGGTAAGGCTACACAGATTTTCCAGCTTCATGGCATAAACTTAGTTTCTGTAGTCCAACCCTGAAACCAATACTGAAAATCAAAGCCAGACACCTTCAAAATGCTCTGGTGCGTTCAGCTTGCCTGTCAGATCAGAACACCTCCCTGCCTTGCTCTGATAGACCATTTGGCTTTCTAATAGATTAAACTGTTTCAATACAATCCAAGCTGTCCATTCACCTCAGTTTATGATTTCCAGTTTAACAGCTACAGTTCAATGACACCACAAAACCAACCAGCGCAGCACAGATAAAAGCAGGAGCATTAAATCTGCTGCCCAATTTTGCTGGAAGACACATAGGGGTATCAAAGTAGAGCTCACCGTAAGTTCTCTCAGTGGTAACTGATGAGCTGGTGAAGCTGAAACAGGTGTCTTTGTAGTACTAGTAGTCATTAAAAGGTTAATAACAGATGAAAATGTATTTCAAGCAGTTCAGTTATTTTTAATCATCCTTAGCTTGCAGTATACAAATTTCATTAATTTTTCTGTTACCTTGAAGAATGGACAAAATTAGAATTTCTAATTGAAAAATAAGCAATTATGTACAGGATTCACGAGCTTTCTTCACTTCTGACAAAGGAAGAAAAGGGAAAGGAGCCACACTCAATTTTTGTTTGGTGTCACTTTGAAGTAGTCATAAAAATAATCAGGAAGAGACTACATAGAAGTTTGGCCTCTACTTACAAGTTTTGTTGCCAGATCTTTATTAGTTATGAATGCTTAAGAAATTATTTTCCAAAGCAATTATTTTTGGGGCTGGGAAAAGCTCTTTAGTAGCAATAGATACAGTGACGCATTTTATTACAAAATTATTCGTATTTTACTAAGAGAATGCAAAGGAACGCTACACTGATTTATGTGTTCACCAAGATAAGTTACATCTTCATTACAAGGCCTTATCAAGGGAGAGATTGGCAAATCTCTCCCCTACATAGGCAAGACACCATGTCCTCAACACATGCTAAACAGTAAGCTAGAGATTACAGAATCACACATAGAATCACAGAATGGTCAGGGTTGGAAGGGACCTTCGGAGATC
>RSEF01000003.1:86601444-86626031 GCA_003993805.1 Himantopus leucocephalus | reverse complement strand
CCTTCCAACCTTAACAATTCTATGATTCTATGATTCTACTGCTTCTTGCAGACACATCAGCTTATTCAGAGCTGGCTTTGACACCTACACATGGCTTGAAGTCCCTTATTTAATCATAATTCAAGTTACAAAGATGCAGTGTGCTGGAACAACATTACAGCATTGAAAGATGTTACTGCATCTATACTAACAGCTGGAAGTAGAGGTTTTTGTTCCTTCAGTACAGTTATGCCTATAACAACTGACACAAGTCCATGCACTATATCCTCAGGGTCTACTGAGGTTTTCACACGGACAGAAAGGATATGAAGCACACAGGTAGCCATGAGATGGAACAATGCTCAAGCAGTCTTCACCCTCCCCATTAGGTTCCTCCAGTCTTTCCACAAGCCTGAAAGACATCCAATTCCACTGCGGGACAAAACAAACCAACAAACCAATGCAAAGCAAAGAAACACCTCTAAGCTGAACCCTTTCAAGGAGAATTCCTGAGCAGCTTTCAACAACAATATTCCTGAAAGAAATGAAGGTATGAACACAGAAAAAGAAAATCCTGGGAGAAACCAAACATGACTAACAGGCTCCAAAAAGTCTTAAAACAGCTGGTAACATGGCTATGAAACTGCTTACCTCTGTCCGTGCGTTTGATAAATGTATTATGACTCTCCAAGGGCTGCCCCAGCATTTTCCAATGAACATCATCCTTTTTCTTTAAGACAATCTCTACTTTCCCGACTTTTTCAGCAATATGTACTAAAAGAGAAAAAGTTTCATACTGTTTAGTTACATTTTGTACAAAAAAAAATTTTACTCCTCCATTAGAATGAAATTTTAGAAGAACAAGTCTTTTCTCAAGACACATGGAATTAATCTGTTAAATTAAAATATCAAATTAAATGTACTTCCAGCTATATCTTTATAATGTTTTACAGTGCATTTAAAACAACCACCACTAACTTAATATGCATAATTAATGTATCTTATTTACTAAATACATTGTGAAATGCTTCACAGCCCATCTGGTCAAAAAGAATGCTCACTAATTCAGAGTCCTCATTTACTGGAAATTGGTAACTACTCCTACTTACTACCTCCTTTCTTTTCAAGACCATTTGAATGAATAATTAAATCCAAGAAAATCCCAGTCTAAGCAAAGAACAATTTACAAATACACAACATAACTAACTTCTACTTATTTTAAAACTTAGGCATACTCATAGGGATGAGAGCATCATCAACTTACTACTTTCACAGGGCCAAATGCCACAATTTATTCAATGTTAAGGTTTAATTTGATTGATTGTGTCAGAACCTGGTTGTAAGCAAAACTGTAAAGTATTTGACAAGTCAGAAAAATAAACTGAAGTTCCACATTCTGATATTTGAAGAGATACAGAACAGAGTCAGAACTTACCAGACATATCTTCTTGAACCGCATGATCCAAGTCTGAAACAAAGAGAAACAAACCCCACATCAAGCAAAAACAAAACTACATTGTACTCGTCATACCGTTTAAGGCTAGGAATATTAAGTGAACTAATGAGCCTAGAACCTTATGCGTCTTTATCTGGCCCTGAAATTTCACTTGTGACTTCTGCAGGCTTAATATGTAACATTAAGAAAGGCATCGTTTTTCCCATTATTTTTAACAACGACTCATCTAAATCATTCCACTTGCCCTTTTTGAATAAGGGCATTTTAATAACCATTGAAAACACACTTGAAGAATAATTTTACAAAACTTTTACATCAATTTCTTACTATACTTTATTCCACATGTAAAAAATTAAGTACATACTAAAATGAAGATGTGAGTTGATAAACAATGTAATTCCTTTACATCAAGTTACTTTAAAGTAATCATCTCTAATGAAAGAGGAATAAAATATTAATTGGTATATGGAAAATACATATGGTCTGATGAGAGGGTTTTAATAAAGTAGAATGAAAATTCAGTACTTTCAACTGCAAAATTACAGTACCTACCAACTTCTACAACATATGAGTGGTCACCCACGATGATCTCTCCTCTTAATCGTTTGTCTTGACAGTCAACTATCACCAACTCTGCATTCATATCCTTTCATAGGCAAGGAAAAAGAACCATTTTAATAAAGTTCTCCCAGAATTCAAGCTGGATCTCAACTGGATCTTGTAATTCTCCCTTTCATAGAACACACTTACCTTCTGCTTAGTATATATGACAATGGTGATCAAACTATTCGTTTGAAACCAGTCATAACTGTAAAACAAAAAATACAGTAAAGAAAAAAAGTATATATTTCTTTGGGCATACCAAAAGATATTTAACTAGCAGTTTTCAAGCAGAGCTTCTTTTGTGAATTTACAAGCCAAATACATTATTTACTATTTTTTGAAGACATAAGTCTGAAGCCAATAATTTTGAAAAGACTATTAAAATAACAACAGTCTAATTATGCATCCTGATTGTAAGCACATTGTAGCTAAAATTAAATGGCATTGGTTTTAGTTAAAAAGCATGTGCATCCTCTTTGCAGTATATGAACCTCCCCAACAAGAGGATTAAAATCTTGACTCCAGACAAAACTATTAAATAGTCAGGTTGGCTTCAGAGAGTTATAGATTCCACACACATACCACAAACACAGTTCCCTTCATCCCCCCAAATCAAGATTTTATATTCCTATGTTCCCAAGCTGTCCAAACCTCGTAATAAATACAGGATAAGGTAAGAAACAGAAAGCCTTCAAATGCTAATTTTTTGCATGGCCTTACACTTGCCAAGAAGAAACTTACCCATCCAACCCCATAAAAGCTATTCCCTTCTCTACCTGTTTTCATGGGGATCATACATCTGACAATCTTATGCCTGGCTCTCCACCACAGACATCTGTAGTTCTCACTTGACTGCCGGCTGGGTTGCAATCCCAGCCAGTGAAAGTCAACTCTGTTCCTACAAAGTTAACCCCTCGCATCTACATTACTACCATCTTCTCCCTTTCCCAATGTCCTAACCACTTCTGACTACTCTTTGAAATCCTGAACCAGAAAAGAAGGCAGAAAGGGAGGATGCCCCCTCTAGCAGACACTCCTGACAGCCAACACGTTCTAGGCTGCACACCTTCCACTCACAGACCAGAACATGCCAGACACACATGGGAAGAAAGGCAGCAAGTTCTGCGGAGCACTCCAGAAGATAAGTCACATTCCAGTTGTTCACAAGCCATAATATTTTATATGACTGCATGTAATATGCCCAGAGATTACACACTCACAGGAGATTTTGATGCAAAGTGAGAAACTGAACCTTGGTGACTCAAGGCATCACAGACTAAAATGGTACCCCAGTGACAACAGCAGGCACATCACAGTAGGGTTTTAGGGCCTGCTTTGCTTTGCATATTGTAGAAATTTGAATACAGCTATCGCATCTTAATATATTCCATCTTGAAATTAAGTACTTTTCCAAGGCATGACGACTCATACATTTATGGACAGATCAACTAAAGTCAAAAAAGTAATTGGCCCACTTGGAATAATTTTCCAGGAGTTTTCTCAAGAAGCAAGGCTGAGGAGCCTGCAAATATAAGCCATACATTTGTATACGATGCAAGGCAGTGCAACTGTTAGAAACCAACAGAGTAAGCCAAGAACCTTGCATCATCATCTGCGTATACGTTTGGCAAGTTGTTTAAAACTAAACCTCAACTTTCCCGGTTATAAAAGGATGGCAATGACACATACGATTTAGCTGAGACATCAAGAACTAGCTATGGAAGAAGTTGCCTGCTCTTACTAAGAACCACACAGAATTATTAAATAGAATGTTCAACAAACAATGAAAGACAAAAGTTTACCTTGGAGTTAAATCTTTAACAGAAGCACCCAGTACTTTCTTCTCAGGAAGCATACCTACAAAGAGCAGAGAGTCATTAAAATATTTGTTGTGATGCATGCTTAATAGAAATCATAATCAGAGCTTTATTTATTTTTTTTTTAAATTGAGTGTTCCAAATACACCTCCACAATTTTTAGTGGCTTTATTTCCACAGGCAGCCAGAAGTATACATGTTTTCATTCTAGGCAGGCTCCTAGAACATGAAGTTCTACTTCAGAAATTAAGAGTTCCATATACCACAGAACCTGTGCATGCAGCCCTTCTGGTACATGTAGCCTGGTCTCAGTTTCATCTATTATTAGCTTGTGCTTTCACACTTTGTGATAGCAAAGCATGGAAAAAAGGTTATCTGAATGAATCTCCTTTAACAGAACTATTTGTTTATACAATTCAGATGATCAAATTCAATTTGGGACGTCTGGTCTAATCTAATGCACAAGTAAAATTGCACATCAGTCAGTTAAGCAAAGAGATCAGCCTTAATCTATCTGCACTTTGCTAGGAGTTTTCACAGAATTCAGCTAGTCACTTTTATTATTAAACAAAACAAAACAGTCCAAAAAAGTCTTTGCTGGGAGGCAACCCTTGGTCAGTTTTCGAAAACCTCAACTGTACTAATCTCTGGCCTAAAAGAAACAACATATTTGACAAAAACTTGAGCAAAGATGACAGATAAAAGCAACTGCCATCCTTCATCACCTTTAACATGAAGAAGTCATATAGAATCATGATGGAGGAAGTTGCGCAGACTGAAATATAGTATGATTTGTAACACCACATGAACAGCAGGAGTTTTTCTGGACAATGGTTAGGCAGAGGTCTAAGATAACAGTTGGTAAGTGCTGGTTTCAAGCCCATTCAAAGGCAAACCTGAAATGGCTACACATAAGACAATTAATGTATGCATTCTCAATTGCCTAGATGATTACCTTCTAAAGTGCCAGTAAGTTTTGTAGTTTGACTACAAGCTTAAACACAGTAAATGAGTGGCTCCACCACGTGGGAAGTAGACACAAACAGAGAGCCACTCTGGTCTAATCCAATCTGTCAAAATGATTTGATCATCCAGACGGGGGAATTAATCCAAAGCAATTAAAATTCGCTGGAATTACTTATTCTTTGATCCTTAATTACCCCTAAGTACACACCATCTGCAGCTGCTAAGGAAGACAAATGGCAGAGCAGTCAGATCACTGCAAAAGAAAACCAATCGCCTAATGATAAAAGCCTTTTCAAAGTCTAAGCCTTTCTTGAGGACATAGATCATGTGCTTCAGTTGGCCTCTATGCATAAGAGGAATTCATGGTCATATACACTCCTGTCTGCTTTTGCAGGTCAACAGAAACACACGAACAGCCACAATAAAAAGAACATTCTGGCAAACCAAGTTATTTATGAATCATTCTGAAATACTGTAAGATGCTATGGGAAAACAAGAAGTCACACTGCAATAAAAACACAACGATTCAGGTGATCAATGAACCAATTAAGGAAAGTGCTCTACTCGTCATGGTGCTCCTAGATAAAGAAAAGCTGGTGGTGAAACCAAAGGCTGTTGGCAGGCATGAAATGAAAGAGTTTAAGGTGACCAGGATGAACAGCAGAATTACCACTCTGCATCTCACAAGAGCAAACTTCAGCTTGTTCTGGGAACTGCTTTGCAGAATCCCATGGTATAGTGTGAGAGAGAAGGAAGTATAGAGAAGGTAGCCAGACTCTTCTCAGAGAAAGACAAGAGGAAATAGACAAGTAGCAGTGAAAAGTCTGGTTATGTGTATAGAGGGAAAAAAAAAAAGAAAAGAAAAACCAAAATACCACACTTCACTTCCCGTGTGGTGGGGTTGCTCATAAGCAATCTGATCTAGTATCGAAGTTCACACTGTTTTGAGTAGGAGACTGGACCAAACAAGCTCCAGATGTTCCTTCCAATTTAAACTACTTTAGGATGCTCTGAAAACTTTCTGTACCTATTGTTTTCTTTGCTCTTAGAAGGCCCAGAACAAGCTTGACCCGTATTCGTAAACTCCAAATATTACTAGGAAAAATAGGAACATTTATATTACTTACACTAAAGAATTCCAGCTGGTTGAACCTCATGATTTAGTTTTCTGTACTGGAAACTAGCTTGAACTCTCCTTTCATCACCCTTTTCCACACCGTAAGTTTTTTCAAGGTCTGATGTGCATATACTTACACACCAGCTTGTTTTCAGATGGTGGAACTTCCCAAGTCTTTTTTTTTTTTTTGTTACTATTAATATTACAAAAATCATCATAATGGTTTGGGTGAAAGAGAAATTCAGTTTAGCTCAAAAGTGCAGGGCTGGAAATAATATTTGTAAAGTATGTCTTTGATATATATTTGCTCTCAAACAAATATGAAGTTTTTCAGGCATGCTTTGGTAATGGCAACGTTTTGAAATTTTTATGTCTTTTGTTTGAAACTCACATATGAACAGATGTTGAAGAGCACATTAGGCTATACTCATGCTGACTGTTATCACTAGCAATATATTCTGAAAACTTCACATTTAATCACCCCAACATTACATACAATTGATGTTCACAAAAATCAAGGACACATTTAAGTTGATTGATCTGAGCACGCTCCAAATACAATTGTTATTTATACATTTTAGATTGATAAGAAAAAAATTCCTTCACTAGTGCCAACAACTTCCAAAAAAAAAAATCAGAGTCCGTGCCATAAGCTTCTCTTTCCCACTTTCAGACAACAATGCTTATTTCTAGACTCATTCTGACTTAAATTTAGAAAAGCTAAGCACCAAGACACAACAACTGAATATGAAAAACCTCACGGAAGTTAACCTCAGGAAATCACCTCTCCTATTTTGGAAAAAGTCTTGCCAAGCAGGTAAACTGAATATAAAAAGCAACCAACAGTATTTTGGAATTTCGTTGGAAACTACCATCAGAATAATTTCCTATGTCTCCTGAGAAGTCACATAATCCGGACAAAAAAAGTTATTGCTAGGAGCACGAGGGGAAGCAAGACGGAAGAGAGAGTATCACTTATTTCTCTTTACCTGGATCCACTGTCTATATGAAAGATATATAGGAAAGCTCTGGACAGCTAGACAAGCACAAACACTAAGGAATTCATGAACCAAAATAACCAAGAGGAGACCATTGAAATAGATGGTAAAATTAGTCTTCTACTTGAACACAAAATACTTATAATGTATTTAATGACTACTAGCTGCTAGTGACATCATCCTGATACGTTAAAGCAGAGTTTTGTTTTCCAATTCCCCCAGTCCTTCAAAGCAAGATTAACAAGTTCCAGCAACTTGTTCGTTGCTGCAGAAAAAAAAACGGAAAGTCAGGCAGCAGGCCCTGTCAGAGTTTAGCTTAACATCTTGTAAGGCTATAGAGCAAAACAGGAACAAATAAAATCAGTCTTGCTTACTTTTATATGCTGTATGTTTAACTTTTTATGTAGTTCAATGATTGTGCGTACTAAAAGGGAAACTGCCTTTTAGAAGTCAAATACAATATTCACAGAACACGAATGGGGAGGGCAAGGAAGACAGTATGAGAAAAAAGAAAACAAATAGGACTTCAAATTCACCAGCAAAAGCATGAACAAGCTATCTTCCCGTCACTGATTCTGGACTTGCTGGTACACCACCCTGAGAACTTCTCCGGCTTCATCTTAAGACAGGTTTCTGCTCTTTCTGCCACTCCAAAATTGGGACTGTTCTACACTCCTTTTCTAAAGTTTCAGCCTAGACTTTTCCATTACCAACTTGCACCTGTCCCCTTTCATGCCAACAGGTCAGCCTTGATTTAAAATCATATTATTTGCCTTCACAGGTATTCATCTTATTTGCTCCACCAACGCACCCCCATCAAACCTCATTTAATGGGACTTCATAAGACATATTCTTTTAGGAATCCTCTTATACTAATATGGCTAATCAGTCTGTAACACTTCCTAAAAGCATCAAAATCAAATCATAGAATGGTTTAGGTTGGAAGCGACCTTGAAGACCATTGAGTTCCAACCCCCCTGCCATAGGCAGGGACACCTCCCACTAGACCAGGTTGCTCAAAGCCCCATCCAGCCTGGCCTTGAACACCCCTAGGGATAGAGCCTCCACCGCTTCTCTGGGCAATGATGAATGGTTCTTGACCACTAGCAACCTAAGCTACCTCCACTACTCAAGGAAGGGCTCAGTGAAGGCTTGAATGCTTCCCCACCTCTACGAGGACTACCGTCAATCTCCTGATTCATTCACAGGACTATACTTGCTTCTCTTTGACTGGGCCGACAATTGGCGTAGCCCTTTCTCACAGTGACATCTCAAGTAGTTCAGTCATGCTCAGCTACTTCATCTCCATTTCATCTCGTTTCCTAGTGACGACCTTCCAGTCACCACTCGACCTTTTAGTAGAGACGTATTAATTCTAAGCGTTCCCCAAGATTTTGTTTTGTCTCTGCTACTCCAGCCCCATGGCCACCTAGCTTTCCTGATATAGAGAAGGATCAAAAAGCGTGGCAATTTTGTAGTGGCATAGTTCATAGCACACAGTAATTTGTGACCTATCTTGCCCAACTCAAGCAGAAAGCATGTCTATCTCATACCTCCCTTATCTATACTACTCTACTGCAGTCTTATAATACTTTTAAACACTGAATTCACAATACCTGATTAGGATTTTGCCTTCTGTAATTTCGACAGACCACTACAGGATCAACATCAGATTCAAACATAAAGACAGGCAGAAGTCTAGATCAACACAGCTCATTCGATAACATTAAAATAAGTTTAAGATTCACTCCCCACCTCACTCCAGGTGAATACTTACCATTAAGCTGTTTCTTCTCTTCAGACAGAGCAGAAGAAATCTCTACAAGCATTAAGAAAAAACAACGAGCACGACAGTAAGAAGTTACGGCACAGTACTTGCACACATCATGCTAAAGAAATAAGCCAAAGTAAGGATCTCCAGATAAACCTTCCAACATCAATAGATTAACAAGGACGCTTCAGATATCAAGAAGTCGCAAATAAATGCAGCACTGACTACCATTCCGAAAGGTTATGTAAAATTAAAAAACCACTATGTTAAAAATGCCAAAAGTCGCACAGCACTAAAGGGTAGGAAATACAAGAACAACTCTGGCACTTCAAAACAAACATCACATATTATCTTGTGCAATTATAAACTTCATAGCTAAGAAACCCGCTAAATCTGTCAGACTTTCAATGAAACTTGCCTCACGACAACATGGAGTAGACACTGAATATGACCGACCCAATCCTTGGCAATCTAAACCCAATCCTTGGCAGAAACCCACAAAAAATAAAATCTTCCTATAAGCTCCTTCTGTCAAATGGTTTTATTTGACAAGTTATTATCTGAGTTTTTCATTAAATGTACAGTATGCTGCAACTACTCCAAACAAACAAATAAATACTAGCATAAAAAAAGAAGATGAAGACCAAGCAGGTGAATTACATGGTGTCAATTCATATATAAGGTGCGCAATTACAGGGGAAAGGCACTGCACCTATCAGCCACATATCCTTTTGCTCATAGCAAATCTGTGGGAAATTAGTCCTCCGGACATACCAAGCCCCTTTCTGCCTTCTCTACATTGCACATCTCAGAATGTCCCAGTATGAAGGTCCCTTTTATATTCTCTTTCATGGGAGCCAGGTTTGGGGAAGTGGGAGAAACCAATGTGTTCTTCCTGCTCCCTTTTATGAAAACCAAAATGTGAATGTTTCTCCCTTGTTCTTCTGAATCCCTCCCAGTGCTCTGCATGACAGCAGCCAGTGTTAGAGCAAAAATGCCACTGTGAGAGGAGTGAAGGAAAGGCTCCTGGAACAAAGCACCAAGCATGCAGTATTGCAAAATGACTTCAGAGCTCACCAAGCACTGACTTCATCAGAGGCTTTCACGTTGTGCCACT
Source organism: Himantopus leucocephalus (assembly GCA_003993805.1). Classification (NCBI taxonomy): domain Eukaryota; kingdom Metazoa; phylum Chordata; class Aves; order Charadriiformes; family Recurvirostridae; genus Himantopus; species Himantopus leucocephalus. The sequence goes on along the minus strand of RSEF01000003.1, from coordinate 86,616,207 downwards.
ATAAGGGAGGGGAAAAAAAAAACCCTCCACAAGATGAATGGGACATTCCACTCAAAATTTTTGATTGAGGCTGTATTTGTCTGTGTATTCTGCTATACACCACTTCAAGCTTTCTGCCAGGACAGGCAAGTCATTCACAAAAACTCATTTCTGATTAAAGGTAATTTTTTGTTTTCAAAAGTCTACTCTAATTTCATTACATTTAAACACACTGCACTGACACTGGCATTGCAATTTTAACAACAGTTTGAGGCATTTCCAAGACACAGCCCACCCTCTCTTCCTTGGATGACACCATAGCGCTCAACCTAATCTTGCCAAATTAACAATACAACAACATGCATTCCGACTCCCAAGTTATGCTACCACTGAAGTAACATAGGGACATATACTAACATATGTCTATGAGAAACATTAGAAGTATTAGAAGATACCAGAAAACAAACTAATGTCCGTGCTAATGTTTACAGCTGACTACCTTTAAGGGAAGGCAAGCAGTTCAATGCTGTACAGGTTTGCTGAGGGAGAGACTGAAATCATCTCTTACATGCCTGGGTACTGCTGTAGTTACTGCACTGACCTTCTCAGCAAGTACAAACACTGTATGTTTCAGTGCACAGCTCCACTGTAACTCCACAGAAGGAACACTTCAGAATTACCTATTAGTCACCACCATACCATCAAGCAGCATTCCCAAAAGACAAGTTGACAGAACATTAACTATCATCAGCATCTTCAAAAGATTCTTCTTTCTTAAAAATAACCCTAGAGTATGCAAGGACAACCATCAGTTTCTTTAAGCAGTTCAGTAAGCCAATAATTGTACTGTCTTCCAAAAACCCACCAAAACACAGGAAACAAAAACTAAGCTAAACAACCACAAATCTTCCAGCAATGCCCCAACAAACCTACAGTTGTCTTACACTGTATTGAGACGGTACCAAACAGCAAGTACCGATACTACTGCCGAACACTCACCCTCTGCCACAAAAAGAAAGAAATGTATTCCATATTTGAAGTCCTATCTTTCCTCTATACTCACATGCTCATTTAATCCTATATTCAAAAACATGCACCTTAACTTAGTATTTTAGTCTTCTGTTTTCAAATGCAAACTTTGCTGAATATGATCTTCTGGAAAGATGCAAGGCTAGAATTACTCCTGGCTGATAGTGAAGTTCATCAATTGCGGTTTTGATAATTTAAAACAGGAGGATACATAACCTACCAGGAATCAAAGTAAACTTTGAGAATTTTACAGTGAAGAATTTCAGCAAATCCAGTCTAATCTGTTTGATTTTTAATCAATGAAATTACATTTTTTCAAGCCTGAAATGGCTAAAAGAGACATAGGCAACAGAACTGGTTCTATATAGTTGGCAACCTTTATCCTGCAAATTTTACTACAGCAAAATGGATAGAAGAGTCCCATTACAGAAGAAAGCAGAAAAAGTGAAGAGCAGAAAGTGGACTGTCACAGGTGGCAAGGGCAAAGACATGTTTGGTTTTTACTGACTGGCTGTCAGAAGAATTCCTTTCAGTTGCAGAAAAGTTAGATTAATGAAATCGGCATAAGTCAGGTTTACTTCTAAATTTCTAACTCAGCTGACAAAGTACCAGTAACTTATCTGTACTGCCTCAAGTCCATGAAGCAGTTATGCTGTCAAGTTTTCTCCATATTTTGCAGCATTTACCTTAGAAGCTCCACACTGGAATTAGCTACCTAGCAACACAGAGATGTAAAATACTATTCCCCTTCAAGTACAGTCCAAACTCAATGTAACTGTCAGGTGATGGGATCTAAGCACTAAGCAAGTATGCAGCGCACCTTGTCGGAAGTTGAAGAACTACAAGAGATGGCCGAATTTGTTAACCAAAGGATGCCACAGAATTTGAGAAAAATAGTTGCAAACATTAATTCTTTCATGCTTTCACTGTAGTTTTGCTAAGGGGCAATATTCAGTAATAGTGCCTGCTTCCTAGGGGTAAGAAATTTTTGCTGCAGCCTACAAACCAGAACAAATACTGAAGATTAAAGTCTCTGGAAACCACCACCAGCATTTTAAGACAACATACTACATCTCTTGCAGTTCTGGCTCAGAGGAGTCTGTTGTATCAGCAAAATTTTCCCCAAGTAAATTCAAACTAAAGGACCCAATAAAGTGTTCTGGAAAGGATAACTCTCCATAAAGTGTATTGAAACACCTCAATACATATGCAACTTGCCAGATCTATCTATGGCACTGAAACCACCAGAAAATACCGACTTCTACTTTAAGATGAGAGTGCTGCCTATGACAGTTTGTCCCCTGGGATAAGAAGAAGAATGAGGGATCTTGGGGGAAAAAAAAAAATTCTAAATACACATGCACATAAAACACACACATCCGTTTTCTGATGACTGAAAACAAGAAGAAATGTAGCAGTACATTATTTATAAAAGTCTTCATGCATACAGTAGTTTCATCTTCAGGTTATCTGCTGTAAAAAGACTGAATATATGCAACAGCCTTCATCTCTGTGCAAGAATAGAGACTCTCCTTGTAAATATGATGATTAAGGCTTTCTCATCATTTCCAGATAACTTTGGAATAAAGCATAATAGAAATTATTTCATTCTTAAAAGCCTCACCTTTTGGAGCAGCAATAGGCTTGACAGCCATTCTCCCAACAAGACATTCCTTCAGCATGGATTCATAATTGACCCAACGATGAACCTATATTAACAAAATTGGTTTTCACGAGATTTGTTATTCTTACTATGTTGTTCTATGCACTGAAATAGAAAAGTTCATTCTTGTACAGTGGCTAATGTAATTCATTTAGCAGATTTTTTTTTTAAAACAGACACTCATTATTGTGTCGTTCAGTACTTATTTTTACTTCTATTACAGATAGCATGTAATTAAGTGAAAAAATAGGACCATGAAAAAGTGACAATAGTTTAATTTATTCTTTTTATGCTTTGCAGTATTTGAACATCATAGCCTTGAGCCACAGAAAATATTTCAGAAGAGAATTTTTATGATGGATGCTATGCAATTAACAGAATAAAGACCTTGTCTTTACCACAATGGTAATTAGTCTTGTTTAGAAACAAGTGAAGGGAAAAGGGATGAAGGACATAAAGACAAATGTATTTGTGGTTTAGATACACAAATACCTCCTACCAAGTTGGTGCATTTCTGTTTGTTTCTGTCATACTATCACTGAATTATTTGGAAATTACCTATTTTAGAAAGTCAAATAAAGTGAAGAAAAAGCAGTAGCTTTACAGACCATAACTGGAGAACTTGCAGAGGAAATGGATGGCAGAAAAGCCAATACTAATAGGGCATCCAGGATAACATCCCAAGAAGAGGAAAGGAAAGAAAGTGCTGCATGACAAATTTGAATGGCATGTAGAGATTTAAAAATAAAAACTTTAAATGGAATAAGCTAAGGAGATGAGCTAAAGAATCCCATCTAGAAGGTGTAGTTTCCTCATACACAGATAATAGAAAGAAATTAAGGATTTTGACTGACAGTTAATTTTTCCAGAAACTTGAGAAACACTAGCAACCTACCAAACTCTTGAAGAGATCAGTATCTGACAGACACAGAATGGTAATGCAGAGGGGATAATGACCGAAATGCCTCCAGAACAGGAAAGACAACAGCCAGAAACAAAAATGTAAACAGCGTATTTTAAGGATCTGAACACTCCCATGACAAAACAAACTAAAAAAAAAAAATAAATATTGTAGCAAGTATGTATCTGAAGTTACTAACAACTTGAGGGGCTTCCCCAATTATTCTTGATGTCAAGACTCCTGTTTCTGAGTACATCATACAATACTTGACAGTGATCCAGCTACAGAATTTCAGGGCACAACTTGATACTGGATGAACTTTTAGGACAGAAACTCCAAATTTCTTGAAACCAGAGAATTATGCCCAAATCCAACACTTCATTTGTGAAAGGATTAACCAAAGATAAACTAACAAAACGAAAACATCACATCTTTACTTACATTCATTGTTAAAAACATTTTGCAAATAAAGGCATAACATACTGTGATGCACAAGCAGGTAAAAGACTTCCCTTCAGAAACAGAGGAGGTTTCCTTTCTGCTCTTTCCCAGTTTCTCAGACAAACCTTGTGAGCCGAGGAGACCCAAAGAATGTCTGTTTCTAAAAAATACCAACTCAGTGGTGCTGGTACAGCACCAGGTTTGCAAGTGTTTCCTTACAGAAAGTACACCCATTCTGCAGACCCTTTATTTTCTCAGTCTTTTCAAAACATTTAAAGAAATCGTAAACAAAGAAGAGACCAACTGTCATCCTGTGATTTGTTCACAATCAGTTAATAGCAGTCCTGGCATTTTTTTCTGACTACTATGTTTGCTGGTAATGCAGCAGCCAAGTTAACAGACAAAAGAATACTACAAGCATTTTAAAAGTGAAAGTTCTGAGAAGAAAACGCCTCTCAAACAACAGCAATCAGTCATTGTAGTAATTTATTAAGAAGGTGGTATCTCAAGTTGTTGCTAGCTTTACTGCCATTTCTGCTAAAAAATTAATTTAATAAAATGGTCAAAAATTGAAGCATCATTCCAACAACATAAGAGTGACATTTTTGTTACTGTCTTTTGGTACAAAGTTTAAACTACATGCCTCTTTCAGCACACGAGTGCCATTCTGAGCGGTAACCCATTGCCTTTCCTTAGACCTGAAAAAGTTCAAATCGCCATTTCCACTGGAATGCCCTAAAAACAATCAGAAAACATGCATTTTTCAAAAATAACTTTTGGTGAGCAATTGTCATTTGATGCCAGTGGTTCTCACCTGATCAAAGAGATCTGTACCATCAGTTCCTGCTGCTTTCATCAGTTCATCCTCACCACCAGGATGATATTCCATGTATGGCGTGACATTATACACAAATCCTGCAGAAAATGGAATATGAAAACATGAGCAGCATTTCCAGAACCGCTACAACCGCTCCTATCTCCAAAACCAGCCAAAAGGTTAATGCATATTAAACACTGTAATGGCAAACAGTAGACATATTCGGAACAAACAGTATGACTTTCCAAAACCAGAAACATAAGTTACACAATCGTATAGAGCACAAGACATTTTATTACATAGAGAGGCAAATCCCACAGTGCCATACCACTTGTCCCAGTGGATGTCTGGAGACACCTGCCGGGTTAAGACTTTAACAAAATAAACCCTTGAAGTTGAACGTGATGTATCCCAGCTAGGGGGTAACAGAACCAGAGGCTGGTTTAAACAGAGACATAAAATTGTGCTAGTTAGCACAGAGAATTGTTTTCATTCTCCCTTCCAATTAAGTTACTCCTAAAGCGCTGTCACAGTTGATTCCCTACCACCCATCATAGAATCACCTATGGAATAAAATGCCTACGGGAATGAACTGCCTGCCATACAAAAAAACTGCTACCATCAGCAACAGAACTCCCATTCTTCAGATTCAGCAATAGAAAAATCTAAACATAGCCTATGTTCATTAACTTACATTAGCTTACAACGCTGGTACCAAATTTTCCCCAGTAAAAGGTCTCAGCATTCTTTCTACATGAGCGCTATTCTTAGTATTTCCAGGGAGATAAAACAATGCTTCTTCGTAGACCTGAAATGATGAAGTCTACTTATTGTTGCTATGCAACCAGAGTAATTAAAAAGTCCAGACAATGGAGCTATGAACAGTTTTAACAACAGACATATCACTGCTAACAGGACTATCGCAGGTCTACCTAGCAGAATATTTAAAGATACATAACATTATCAAAACAGGAAGCTACCAGAAGCAGAACTGTGCCAGTGCTTTCATAAGAAGCTTTTAACACATTAAGAAGCATATATTAATTACTTCAGAAGGAGAGGTAGGCATTCAGCACTTGGCCGAGGGGAGACATACTTCGGACAAGCCTAGCCGGTAAGAACAATCATCCCAGACAACAAAGGAAGGATCTTTGCATATTTTACTGACCTGATGGATGTATCCACTATGCCATCTTGTGTGCAACACTGATTACTGCATGCAATAAAATATAAGTATCTACATAGTTAGGACCTCTTGAACATTAGTCAAATGCTTGATTTACCAGCAAACTTGCAGGAGCAAAAGGAATCTCATTTATATATCCTTCATGCTTTTTTTAACTCCCCTGACATCCCATTTTATGTATAAATTTGTGGCCTATATGACAGCTTTCTTTGATGATCATCATACTGGGGTTTTGAACAAAGTAAGCTCTTGTTCTTCTTTTACTTCGCATTCCTCTCATCAATTTCTGCTCTTTCTTATAAAGACACTCTAACTACCAATGCAGAGACCTCATTTAGCTTTTCCACGACAGTGTTATTTTACCACCTGTCCATATATCAGGTCTACAGATAATCTACCAGGATTCTCAGTTATGCTGGTTTTTTTCATTAGTAGTCCCAGAACAAAGGAAAGGCAGAGATGGAAAAATTTAAAGAGACATACAGAAGCAGCATGATGGAGTTCTTGTAAAAAAACAACCTCAGAGATGCAGTCAAGGGGGAATAAGAGACTAAAAACAGAAGCAGTGATTCTGTCTGCAGTAGTAAGTGTCCCTTTTTGAGAGGAAAAAAGAACAGACCTCCACAGTAAATAAGCTTTCTTTAGCTCTCCTCCCACTATGGTTTTGCTAGCATGTGCAAAAGCAGCACACAAAGCATTAACAATCCTATTATTTTGTTCAAAAGCCAGTACTGAATGATGTTTTACCCTTACTTTCACTCTCATCCTCTTTAACACCCAAGAAAAACACAAACGCCCTCACAGAGAAATTCTTAACTTTTGCTGGAGTTGAGATGACATTATGTCAAATACCAACGCTGTTCCTTACCAGATCAAAGTTACCACTAAATGACCCACTCTTCCTAGAGAAATGTCACATTAGCTACTCCGATCTTCTTCACAGAATCTTCATCTATCTTCATAGAAGTGCTGTTACCTCATAACAAATTTAAGGCGATATTAATGTATTTTAACCTCTAAATGATTGAACTGGGGAGCAAACATTTTACTCCTTTCTGTAAGACAACTAGGAACTTCATTTTCAGCACTGAAAATACTCTTTTAGCCATGGCTATTGCTCCAAGCCACCTTTCACACATTGTTAACTTGTAACATACGATACTTTCAACTTTCGAGCTACATTTTCATAAAAATAATAACATAAATAGAATGGCTTAGTTACCACAGATATTTGTTATGCTAGATAGAGATTACAATTGCTCTGTGTAGCAACTATCATTTGCCCTGCTAAGTTTTATGATATGTGGGCTTGCACACTTATTTCCCAAAGGCCATTATACAGGTTTAAGTCACATTTTTAATATTTATGTGCCTCTGGATGCTTTAAAGCAATCACTAAAAATAGGCAATTGCTAAGGATAATAAACTCTCCAAGACTGAGGAGTGTAAGTACATGTCAGTGTTTTCAATGCCTTATTGTTGCTAAGCCCTCATGACTTGAGGCATCACCTACAATCTTGTGGTTTATTATTTTCATATGCAGACATAAAATAGGCATACAATATGTCTACGTGGAAGACTTCTTAAGAAAGGCCTGAAAGCAAAAAAAAAATCTGTGATGCAAAATCTCTAACCTAAACAAAGTTGTGTCCAATTATGTCAAGATTACACCTGGCTGAAACATCAAGGTGCATAGTTTGTTTTGGGGTGTGGCTTTTGTTGTTGTTTGGGTTTTGTTACTTCTTCTTTAAGTTCAGAAGAGAGAAGCTAGGCAGAAAACGTAGAAGCAACGTCACAGCAACCAACCTCTTATACATATCCAGCAGTCCTCCTTTTTGTTGTGTTTAGCAAGCTCATCTTCGGTCACTTCAATTAGCCTCCCTTTTAAACCAGTCAAGTCCTTCCCGCTTTTAGTTAGTCGAATCCAATCCATAAGACTCCTTCCTGGTTTTAAAGGTACCTGAAAAATAACAGATGTACAAACATACAAGTATAACAAATGTATCAAACTCTAAAGGAATAAAGAGCCATTCAATAAACTTTTCTAAGCTCCCTAGGAGGACTCAGACAAAACAAGAAATAACACAACCCATATTCTTCACTGATATTTGGGAGCCCTACTCAGCAGTAAGGGTGCTTAAGGAAGCGTCCTACCTAGTAACCCAGACAAGAGAATTATTGTACATCAACAGACATTTAGGTGACTCTTCCCAAACCAAACTGCAGATACCAAGTCCTCCTATGGTGGTAACAAGTCTTTATCGGCATCATTTGAGGTATGGCCTGGAAACCTATGAGCAACAGGGAAAACAGATCTGAAAATCATGGCCAGGTACAACAAGGTAGGAAAGTTCACCTTCACAGCATTCATAAAGACCTTCTGCAAGCCCTACAGCAACTGGAAATCTCACCCTGAGAAAGCTGGGACTGAAGTCTTCCAGCTTACCAGGGATGCACTAGCCGTGGCCTGCCCTGAAAAGCAGAGCAAGACCTTCAGGGTGTCTAACACCTTCCTTTTCAACAGCACCACATACTGGGAACCCCTTTGATCCAAACCCCAGCAGCGGGGAACAGGGTTGAAGAATCGTGGTCTTACAAAACTGCAGCAAAACCAGAAGCGAGAAAACTAATGAGCACATAGACCCACATCCCTTGATGCTACTTCAGTCTATGTACGATTCTGCTTCCCAAGCGAGAGCTGCAGACACCAAGTGCCCCCAAAACCCTTCCAAAGATGAAGCCCCAACAGGTGCGCAGTAATTTCAAGCTGAACGTCTCCACCTCTGCACAGGAGGAGCCCCGAGACAGCCTGGGGAGGCACAGCAGGAAGCTCTATCTCCACCACCTTCTAAAACGAGAAGTACCGAGCATTTTGCAGCGACGCAGCTGAGCCGTCCCCCTCGCCCGGGAGGCCCTGCCACAGCCGCCGCGGCCCCTCGGCGGTTGCCTGGAGTCCTCTCCAGGGAAGCGGCCGGAGGCGACCCGGCCCCAGCCGCAACCGGGAACCGACCGGAGGCGACCCGGCCCCAGCCGCAACCGGGAACCGACCGGCAAACCACAGCGGCTCCGCCGAGAGGGGCCAGGCGGGGCCAGCCGGCCGAAACGGGGCGGGGGAGCCGCTGACCCCACCGGGCCGCACCTACACCCACACACACCGAGCGACGGTGACCGGCAGCCCCGCAGGGCTCTGAGCCGCCGTGCCGGCGAAGGCCCCAACGCCGGCTGCGACCGACAACCGACACCCCTCCCCCCCCCGCGGACGGCGGCGGCCGAGCTGCCCCTACCTTGGCGCGGCCGCCGGCGGCCACCCGCTGCTGGGAGCCGGGCGCGGGGAAGGCCTGCGGCGGCACGTTCAGCATCCTGCCGGCCCGGGCCGCGGCCTGCGCCCCGGCGGGCGGGCGGGCGGGCGGAGCGCAGCGGCACAGGGCGCAGGCGCGGCGGCGGGCGGGGCCCGGGCCCGGGCGGGGCTGAGGCGCGTTAGAGGCCTACCGGTACCGGCCCGGCCGCGCCGCCGAGGCGGAGGTAGAGGGGGGGGGCCTCGGTGGAAACCGCCTGGAACTAGACTTCCCTGCTGCCATGTCGGGCCCGCTTCAGGTATGTACGCAAGGTGTACCTGGCGGAGGCGCTGGCGTTGGAATTAAACTTCGGGAATTTTTATTTTTTTGTTCCTTGGGGGAACAGGGGAGCTTGGGCCTGCACCATGATTGGTACCAAACTTCGCTTCCGTGGTCAAAGATAACCCCCCGCCACCTCCCAGTCAAAACAACTCACACTGGACCTTTTTTCTCATTTCTTGATATCCACTTTGCAAACAAAATTGATCGTTTCATGCTGCATTTATGTACACGAGTGTTATGGTTTGAGGAACCCATAACAATTTATTGTCTTTTAGACATTCATTCTATCACCCGATGACCCCTCTCCACCAGGGAAGGGGAATCGGGCAAAAGACAAGGAGACCCGGGGGTTGACATATAAACAGATCTAATAGAATAAGATTAGATAATTAACGTTAAAAACATTAAAGAACCAATATTGATCCTGATATGAGTATAAAATATACAAAGATTATACTCAGCCAATTCTACCAGTAGGAAGCTGTGCACTCCCAGCAGTGACAGCAAATGTCGGACACTGTGAGCACTATGGCTTTGGGAGGAAGGGAAGGGCTCAGGGGTCCAGCACCAGGGCACGAAGTTCTCAGGATGGCAGCCATCATGGAAAAGAGCACTCCTCCACAAACTTTCTAATTTATATTGAATATTATGTTCATCGTATGAAATAATCCTGTTGGCCAGCTTGGGTCAAGTGCCCGGGCCTCGCTCCTCCTCATCCCTGCACCTGGCAAGCTCAAAAACACTGAGACCTTGGAACCCACACACCATAGCTGGCTATAAAGTAAGTATTTTCCCAAATTCAGATGCTAGAGTCTAAAAGTGCAGTCTTCCCAAGTATTAGAAGAGAAATTAGTCCTGTGTTGCTCAAACCAGGACAAAGAGAGGATGAGTGACTTAAGGCAAACCCCTTCCTTAAAAGCAAAAACTCAAGCAGAATTTGGACCCTTCTCTATATCTCAAAACCAGCTATTATCATTTCTCTTTTCCATGTTTGAAACTCCATTGTAACAGCAGGCACAACATGGGAATACTTCATCCAATGATTCCATGATATGCTTCCACATGGAGCCTACTGAATCACAGTGAAAAAAGCCTTCCTTGTGTCCTCAAACTTTAAGGAAGTCACATAACCATAGAGCCCTTTAAAGCAAGGCATCTGTTCTCTGCTCCTAAAATTGATGTCCAAGTTATGGTCTACAAAATATAGGACCTCAAATAAAAAATACTAATCCATACCTTCCCTGCCTAAAACAGGACAGGAATAGAACAAAGGAAAAAAGCTCAGATAAAATTACAAAACATTTCAGTTTTATTAAGAATAACTTACATACAAATAAATTATCTTTAAAAATACTATAATACATTTTTATATTAAGTTTAAATTAAGTCTTAGAAGTTGTGTTGGCCCTTCCTGCAATCAGCAATCCGATTCTGTTCTTGAATCTTGTTCCAGTTCATCTTCATCATCTTCGCTATCTGAGTCTTCATAAAAGGAAATTGTAGCTTGAACTGGAAAGTTTTTCAGAAGTGCTTCAGCTTCCTGATACAAATAATCATAGCACCTTGATTTGGGCCAAAATAGTCTGAAACAAGTATACAATAGGTTTGCTTATTGTTACTACATATTCTACTTGGAGGCGGACAGACAAGAAACGGTTAATTCTGTTAAGCATCCTACAGAACTTTTCCTCACATGCTCAATTGCTAAACTGGCTTCTACATTTAAATACAAAAAATATTCTGTGGATCCTGTATTTTCGTCTGAAGATATAAAGATGCACTTAAAGTGATAGTTTGGAGCAAAACTACCCTAAAGCCCGAGATCCAATGCGTCTGAAATTACTGAAATTCCAGTACCTCATTAACAGTATTACCTGGGGATCTGATCCAAAAAATACTGCCCTCACTGGAACTATTCCTAGGGAATGTAATGGGTGTCAAACAGGATCCGTAATATATTTGGATTAAATTAGTAGTTTTGTTACTGACAGTCCCCAACCTAAGTCATTGTTTACCATGGTCTGAGACAAATCTCCAAGTGAAAGGAATGTTAAAGGTCTAGGGGGATCAGACCTTGATATTTTACCCCAAACTCCTATCTTTTCAAGAAGAATCATGCAGCAGACTCCTTACAGAAGATGCCCTATGGGTCTAGATTTTAAAGTAGGCTGTGTTGTATCCAGAAATTAATATAAAAATTGCTGATAATATCATGGTGTAGCAAGGGCTATCAGCTAGTGAGATAATATATTGCAATTAATATACTCTGCAGTTCCTGTTCCTTTTCAACTAGCATCCTCTTTTGCTTACAGTTTGGAAGTAGCTGGAAGAAAGACAAAGTCCCAAAAGCTAAGGGACTAGCACATTGTGTCATAATTAAATGCTGAGTACAGATTGTTTATAACAGAAATACATTAAGAAACAGAACTAGATGGTTTTCTAGCAATTACGAAAGGGCTTTCTAGGCTACTGTTTAACAGAACACTACTTCCTTTGCAGCACGAAGTAACTGACACTTGCTTTGTAACGTCTCTCCATTCCCAGTGTTCCCCACAGCTTTCACTCATACCTAAGCACAGGAGCAGTCACAGTGAAGTCAAAGTCCGTGCAATTGCTTAGATAGCCTGTGCATCAGTATTTGAAGGGTCAGAGCCTAGATTTGATAGAAAGCCGCATCTTATCTGGAAGAACTACCTGTGCAATTACTTGAAGCACCCCGCAACACCTACTAGTGCTTCTGAATACGGACTCCTGCAGATTCCACTGTAGTTATTTTATTTCCTTTCCAGAACTGACAGTGCAGATACTACCATTACTGTCATCATTAAAACAGTAGTTACATGCGTATTTTTCTCAGCAATGCTGGCTTAGTCAGTCCTTCTCCTCCTGCCACTCTTTCCCACCTGCTTCCTTGCACCAGGAGGACACCGGAGGTGTGCACAGCAAGACAGCCGAGGAACTACCCCCCATCTCCCTTTTCTAAGCCTGAGCACACGAATGAGTAGCAAGGTGCTTCAGCCAAGCCCGCCACCACAAAAAAAAACCCACCATACGCGTAACTGTGCATCAGCCCCACACCACAGAAGCACGTCAACACCTCATCTTAAAGATATGGTAAATCCATGAGTGCTAGCAATCATTTGCCCAAGGACCAGTCAGTTCAAAAGCACTTACATGGCTAAATCACTCCAAAGGCACTTAATACAGAAACATAGCATTGTTTGGGTTGGAAGGGACCTTTAAGGGTCATCTAGTCCAATCCTCCTGCAAGAAGCAGGGACATCTTCAATTAGATCAGGTTGCTTAGAGCTCTGTCCAACCTGACCTTGGACGTTTCCCAGGATGGGGCATCTACCACCCCTCTGGGCAACCTGTGCCAGTGTTTCACCACCCTCATGATAAAAAATTTCTTCCTTATATCTAGTCTGAGTCTACCCTCTTTTAGTTTAAAGCCATTACCCCTTGTCCTATCACAACAGGCCCTGCTGAAAAGTCTGTCCCCATCTTTCTTATATGCCCCCTTTAGGTACTGAAAGGCTGCAATAAGGTCTCCCCAGAGCCTCCTCTTCTCCAGGCTGAACAACCCCAACTCTCAGCCTGTTCTCATAGCAGCCGTGCTCCATCCTTCTGGTCACTTTTGTGGCCCTCCTCTGGACCACAACCGCTCCAACAGGTCCATGTCTGTCCTGCGCGGAGGACTCCGTATCTACATAAATACACGGGTGGGATCCGAAGGGGTGGGGGAGCCGGTGCTTGGCCAGTCCGGCACCACACTGCCGAGCAAGGGGCTCTTCCCTCTCCCTCCCTTCCTTCCCTCCCGGCCCCGCAGCACCACGGGCCCGGGCAGCCAGGGGAGCCCGGAGCTCCCCCGCGGGAACCGTCGGCGGCCCGCGACGGCCACTTACCTGACGGGGTGGGTGTACTGCGCCAGTTTTCGGGAGGCTCCCGCCAGCCCGCAGGGGCCGTGAGGCTGCGGAGGAGAGAGCAAGAGATCAGCCCGCCGGCACGGCACCCAAACCCTCGGGGTAGAGAGGAGGGGGCCGCCCCCCGAGCCGCCCCCGCACCGATTCCCTGGACGTTACCACGGCCACACCGGCGGCGGACCGCTCCCCCCCTGCACTCACCGCGGCGGGACCGGTGCCGGTGCCGCTCCGCCGGCCCGCCTCTCCCGGCGCGGGCACCCAGGGCCTCCAGAAGGGCGAGGACCTGCGGGATAAGGGCAGGAGCGCTAGGGCCGGGCCGGGCCGCGGCCCGCACCGGGGGCCGGAGGAGGAGGAGAGGAGCGAGTACCCCTGCGGGGGCAGCGCCGCCGGGGGCGGGCGGGGGCAAGCGCACCCCGTCCCTCCGCTCTCCATCCTCCACCGGTCCGCGACCGGCTCGGTTCGCCTTACCCTCCCCGGGCCCGGAGGGTTTTATAGCCGGCGGCGGCCGCTGCGCGCCGCGGAGCCCACCTCCCCCGGCTCATTTGCCAGCGCCATCAACAAAACGGCCCCGCGCGAAGGCGCCGCTGTGTAAACACGGGGCGCGGACGCGTGCGTGCCCCAAATGGCCCGGGGCGGGCCGGGGGGGGGGGGGGGNAAGTCGGTGTTAATCGCACTTGAACAGACACATGGCTGCTGCCGGGGGCGGCGGCGAGGGGGGTTGAGGCGGAGGGGGAGCCCCTGTGGGAACGGAGCCGGGGGGGGGGCGACCGGGCGAGGCAGCAGCGGGGACGTGCCCGGGCCGCCCTCCCGCCCCGGCGGCGGGGGTGAAGCCGCCGCAAACGCGCGGCCTTTTGTTGTTAAAAACGTGTTTGTTTATGGCGTCGAGCGGCAAGGCAAGGGGGTGTGGGGAGGGAGGGCCAGGCTGAGCACCCGTGCGGTGCCGGTAGCGCCCGAGCGGGGCGGACGGGGCTGCCGGGGGGGGGTGGTGGTGGTGGTGGTGGAACGGAGAGCGGTTGCCGGTGCGCCCGCTCGGGGTGCGCAGGCGGAGGCGGGGGAATGTCACCCTGAGGCGGTGGAGAAAATGCCGTTCCCTAGAGGGGTCCTTACTGCATAACGCATCACCACCACCCCGATACCTTCCCTGACATATTCCCCCTAAGATATCATTGCTTTCTTAGCGTAGTGGCGTGTTTTTTTTTTTTTTTTT
>RSEF01000003.1:86572450-86601409 GCA_003993805.1 Himantopus leucocephalus | reverse complement strand
GGTATTTTTCCCGAGGAAACGTGCCGCCTTTTATTCTTTTTCATGTGGTCCCCAATACTTCGTGCCGCTGCCAGCATTAGATGCTGTTGCTACACACGCAAGGTTTTATGCCAAACTGGTACCATTTCCATGTTCCCCGATACCAAGGGAACTTATTTCCATTTTTTCTTTTTTTTTTCCTTTTCTTTTTTTCCCTTTTCTTTCCGAGATTGCATGTGATGCATGTGCGTGTGCATGTGTTGCACTGGTGCACGTGAGTGGGACAGAAACAATGGAGTGATAGTATATAAGAGCCAGTAAACAGTAATGATATCAGCCCTGGGGAAGCTAGGAAGGTTGTTGGGATGGAGCTGCCCTAGATGCTGAAGGAGGGCTTCAAACCCAGGTAATTTGTTGGCCCATTAAAGACTGGTATTACTGAGGCACCACAAAGACTGAGGCACTGTACTCTTTGGAATAATATTTTGCCTTTTTGAGCGTAGCCATAAGGAGTGTGTCTACCTCAGCACTGCCCAAGAGTAGCTGCAGATAGAAGGTCACTTGTACCTTCTCCTCAGTATCTTCAGCACAATCTATTTCACTAAATAGTATTGGCAGTACCAGTTGTAAAAACCATTATGTATTAGAAGCTGCGTGGGAAATGTAATCAGTTTAATAGCATTAAATTAATAGCATTTTTTCAGATCTTTAAGTCAAAACCACATGTAGACTGAATTGCCTTTCTGAAGAAAAGCAGCCTCTTGTTTTGAAAGAGAAATGGAAGAGTGCACGCATTTAAGCTTGTGCATGCTGTGATACATTCCAACTTCATCGGTGGATGTAGTCTGTCATTTCGGAGGTTTCTGCCATTTGACCACTTGGGAAAATTGATGATTATTCTGACTTTAGGAGTTATTAAAGGAAAATGTATTTCACAGTGAAAATTCCAATTTAGTAGGACATTATGGTTAAGCCAAATATTTAGAAGATTTCCAGAGTAATTTTGCTGCACTGTGATGTTTGTAGCTGTTTGCATTTTTTCCCGCCTCATTTTCACTGTGGCCTAGAGTCAGATTAATTAAAATCAGAGTGAACAAAAGGCTCAAACTCCCAGTAAATATTCATTTAACAGTTAAGAAATGGAGACTAGAGCAAAGTAGCTTGTGCAATAAGCAGAGTTTGATCATAAGCAAAATCATATCTATTTTTGCTCTGCTTCCAAATGGCTAATGTGAAACCTTGTCAGATGAGGTAAAGCATAAACCAGATGTTTAAAAGCTGTCTGATGGTAGATTCTTCTTTTGCCTGAATGAAGTGCGAGCAGTAATTTTTGTAGTTGGTATTTCTCTTTTGAGAAATATAACACAGGCTGTGTAAGTAAAAAAAAAAAAAATAGGGGCTAGGTTCATTGTCTAAAGAAGAAAAGCAGAAACATCCTCCATCACATTAATAGTGATAGGACTAAGAGAACACAACATTAGCTTTATCTGTTTGATAAAGCATAAAAATGAGTTTCAATGTCTACAGTAAAGGCAACAAAAGAAGGGGTGTCTTCAGCCAATGACTCTTAATTGTCTCAGGATGCTTTTTAGTACCTGCCTGAAATGAGAAAATGTCCTAGGGAGAAAGTGTGATTTACCCATTAGAGAGCAAACTGAAACAGAGGTGTTGAAAGGATAAGGAGAAAATAATGACTAACAGCTGTTGTTCCTCTGCATATTTTCACACTATATGACTCTTCTTGGCTTTATAGTTTAGTAATGCATTCCTGTTTATTGAGAGAAATACGAATGTCTGTCTCTGCGATATCTTATCATTGACACAATAAAAAACCCAACCCCCCCAACATTTTACCATCTTCCCACTGACCTTGAAATATAGGCTAGAAATAGTTAAATCAAGGCTAGAAGATTCTTTGTCATGGCTCTCTTTTCTTCTTCAGTTTGTGCACAGAGCAAGGGTAATAGTGCATTGGTAAGTTACTAGCTGAGCCATGGTTTAATCGTGCTAAAACCTCCGTAGGCAGGAGCTACATACAGCCCCTAAGCAAACAGTTGGTCAAATGGGAGTGATGGAACATGCTTAAAAATGTTTGGTTTTTTTTTTGCATATAGTAGTGGAAAGCATAGTTCTGAATTCAACGTGAAGTCTGATAGAGGCAGTCCCCTCATGCATTCTTGACTCATCTCATTAAAATGGTATCTCCTTTCTGTGCTTTTTTGTATTTCAACTTTATGGAAAAAGTATAACTCCTGAGCTGAAGGTTGTTCTTGGCTGTATGTACATAACTAGACTGCCTTTAGTAAAGGAAGGCTGGGACTCAAGATCTAGTACGCTGTGCTGTAAATATTATAGTGGAATGAAAACTGAAATATGATCGTCTTATTTACTCTCTTACGCAATAATAAAAAATCTAGGTGTTCCATCAGTTCTCAGCTTCTTGAAAATTTCTCTCAGGATCATAGATTTTTTTTATTTCCTTATATCACTTTCCAAGCAGGTCATAGCTGGCAACTTACAGGGGTTCAATTCTGTTTAGCCACAGTTTGATTTTTATAGGGATTTTTGTATAATTGCAATTGAACAGTTTCAAATTCAGTGCAAATAATTCTTGTACAGTCAGTCTGGATTTACTGCAGTAGAACTAAAAACTCAATTTTGTTTTTTCAGAATGTATACCAAGCAGTATTTATCCAGAATGAAAGTAATTCACTTGGTTTGGTTTAAATTGATTAAAAGTGCATTTGTGGCTTTCTGCAGTATGACATCTTGAAATGTAATGTACTGTTAATAGGATACACAGAAGAGCAAACACAGAGGTCTGTGCAGATTTGAGTGTGCTACTATAAACAAAGAAGGTGTTCACAAATGGCTTAGAGCTAAATTTGACAAGACAGTGCTAATCACACTTGGACATGGGAATATCTGGACAGAGGACCAGATATAGCTTCATACTAGCCTCTCCGAAGGCAGTGAGTGGTAGCTCTCATTTATTAGGAAGACAGGGACATTGTATGAAAATTATTTCATGAGTTTATATAGGGAGAGGATTGACTTGATCTTGTTTGGACTTTGTTTTAGTGAGAAAGGCAAAGTCAAACGTGGAACTGCTGCTCTGCTTACTGAGACTGGACTGACAAAATTGATGAACAGACAAAATTTGATCTTGAGTATTTTATACCCTAGCTTCACCTTGATGCTTCCAATTTTGGCAACACTTTAGGACCGGGTTTTGGAAAGTAAGTGTATGCCAGGTATTTGCATACAGATATTGACTGTACATGCATATGTCATTTATTTACATGTTTGTTCTATTAGCTCATAAATGGGTCATTTTTTGCCAGTAAATGCAAATTTTGCATATGAAATTCATGTGCACAACCTTGGTAGGTGTTTATCTGTGTGCAATTATAATTACTTACTGGAAACTTTGCAGTAGTGTCTTATGAGGCATCAAGCATTTTTTTATTTGTGGTATGATATATAGGGCATTTTTTCTGCTGTAATTTGAAAGTAAAGCATCAGTTTGTAAAGAACAAAGAATAGCAGGGATAGTTTTACTGACTTCTATCCTCACCGTTATTTTTTTTTTATACAGTGTTTTCAATATCGCTAGTGTACCTGAATGAGGGCTTGGTTCAACATTTCCACTAAATGAATTCTTTTGTCAGTAAATAATATGAGATCCAAACTGCATCCTAAGAAATAAAATAAATACAAGTTAAGTTTTCTTATGGAAAAAAAAGGAACAGAACATAGTCAGCAGATCAGGCTATTCACATTACCAATGGCTATAAAACTGTTGCTTGACTAATAAAGACTGTGCTTGTCCTATTGCTGTTGTGTATTTTTTCCATCCTGTTTATATACAAAAATGCAGCTCATATTCAAACAGTGTAATTCCACTTAAGCCCAAGTGCTCGTTGATTCCTACAGAGGGGTGTGTTTGGAGACCTAAAGCATGAATGCTTTTTCATGGAGACATCCATCCCACTTCTTCCCATCTGTCTGGATTTTGACTAGGCTGTAATAATACATCATTCTTTCATTTGATAGAGAAAATTATTCTTCCCCGTCCTGTATTCAACTGGACATGAAGGGTTGGAGGAACACTGGAAGGAAAACTTTGTGAAAAGGAGGGACGCATTTCCAGGAAAGCACATGTCTTTTCACCCTCTCTGTGTTTTTGGGAACGTAGTTCCCGGTGACTTGGGGAGCACCATCACCTAGCGTTGGAGGTGAATGGCCTCACTCGAAGGGGCACAGATCTACAGTCCGCTCTGTCAACGAGACAGAAAACCTCCAACTTTCCCAGATTTATCCCAGCCCTCGTGCTGTTATAAACTTTGTGGTCACATGAGGATGTCTGGGTGGTCGGTGGTATCCATTGCGGAATAAGCAATACATTTGTGTTTGTGTGTGTGGCACACGCACACCTACTGGAGGCCCCCGCGTGTCCATGTGGCACGGTGTGACTCCACACAGCAGGTTGGGTGTCCTCGTTTCCCTCCCCCAGTGCACTCCGCTCCCAGGCCCAGGCTGGCAAATGGTAAAGGATAATGTATCCACATGGGAAAGCGACACATTAAGGGACTGAGAATGTGTAATGGGATCAGCCACCGGTTACAGGGATCTTTTAAAAAACAGGAATATCATTTGCTGTTGAGTTCATGGGCACTTTAAATTCCATGCAGATAAGAAACAGAGGCATCAGTGCTGAACACCGATCTTGTAACTTCTTTTAATAGAATGGGAGTCAGTGAAACACTGATGCATCATTAATGCCAGGGCTCAGCAGAAGTGTCTGGCTCGCTCAGCATAATGCAGCATAATGTCACAGTGTTTGCTGCAGTTGGAGCGCACGGTGCTGCAGCGTGGCACTGGCAGGATTTGCTCTCTCCCCTCTGAAAAGAAGTGAGAGGCAGCCAAATGAAATGAAGTCGCTCAACAACTATTGACAGAAGAGATGAAGAAATTAGATAATCATTGGAATGTCCTCATCTGACTCCTCTGGTAATACAGTCCCTAGAAGTGTCACTTCTCCTCTCACAATGTACCATTCAATTAACCGTTCCTTCAGATTTATTGCTTTCCTGGCTACAAAGATAGTCATGGAAGCAGAGTAGCTGGTTTTCAGTTCCCCCTGTATCTCTAAGACATCAGCACAACATCAACCCTCAGAAAGGATGCGTGCCACTGAGCCGGTGATGTATATAATGCAGCATTTAACCTCTGGCAGGAGGGAACGAATTGCAAGAAACAGTGANGGAATTGCAAGAAACAGTGATATGTGAGCCGTACCTCTGACAATCAAGCACCTGAGAATGGCAACGTGAGCCCTAAAGATAGCAGTGCCAGCCCCGAGGAGTACACACGGTATCTTGTACTGCACTGCGGGGATGTCAGAGCTCTTACACAGGCGCCTGGAGATAAGCGCTGACAGAGACCCCCGAGCCCTCCGGTTCCTCCCTGGCTACTGGTGACTGATGTTATGAGGGCAGAAATTCCATTGTGGCAGAATTTCAGTACTTCTTCATTGCATGCTCCCATTCCAGTGATCCTTCACGGCAGCATCGAACACAGGGAATATGGAGCTCATTGTACGGGCTGGTAGTAGTCTGCCTGTCTTAATGAAGGTGCAGACAAATGGCAGAGGTACCAAAAGTAAAGATTGGTATCACTTACTTTTAACACTGCTTGTCGGTACCCTTAAATATCACATTTTCCATGGTTTATAACTTTCTAAATTTTACTTGGACTAAATTTTTCCATGGTAGGTTTATTCAGGTTTAGTTTGGGGGAAAACGGCAATCAAAGTAAGATGGCTCAAATCCTTGAGCCCTTTCCGAGAAGGAGGGAGAAATGTTAGAAACATCATCTTGCAACATAAAAAACTTACAGTGCCTTTGTGGGAGGAGCCGTTTAACAATTACAGGAGCTGCACAGTTTTGGACCGTGAAGTTTGCCATTGCACCAGGTATTTGCCTTTTGGTTTTCCTCTGAAAATCCACTCAAATTCGGCCAATTTCTAGGACTATAAAAATGACAGTTTGAGTCACTCACTAAAAAGACTGAATAATTTACTCACTAAATTCCTTGAAGAACTAAATCTGCCTGGTGCTCATTTCATCCAGAACTGTCCAGGGCTCTCCTTGCAACCTAAGCTTTGTGTTGCTGGAGGCTGGGGTAGATCTTGAAGTCAGTTATCCAAACTGGGAGGTGCTTGCTTTTTCTTCTGTTCTTCTCCTCCGCTTCCTTTGCACAGCCCAAACACCGGGGCTGAAGCAAGAGGAGAGTGGCAGAAAAAGGAGGAGGAGGAGAAGGGGAAGAATTGGACAAGTGCTTTGGTGGCATACACACACTGGGAAGTGGGGTTGAGGCTGGGGTTTGTGGGATATTGAGAACCAGGACTAGAAATTATATTCAGAGGAGACAGCGGGGAGGTTTAATTAGCCCAGTGGAAGACTAAGCCTGGAGAAGATGAAGGGGAATTGGGACTGGGTCACAGGACTATGACTGCAGTAACAAGGTCTGCAGCCTCTCTTTTCTCCATTCTCCTGCTTACAAGAGAAAGATGTCTTTTCATACTTGGAGCAAGCAGCCATACGCTGCCTGGGGACCAAGGCAGACACCAATCCCCACCCAATGCACCCACAGCCAGGCATGGAAGCTGCTGGAGGACACAGCACCTGATCACTTTGGCAGATGGGTGGCCCAGAGTATGGGCCAATGTAGTTGATTACATCCTGGCCTGCGAGACCTGTGCCCACACCAAAGGCGTCTGCCAAGGGCCCAGGGCTCTTGGAGACCCTCTCTATACCCGCCCATTTGTGGCAGCTTGCACCCGTGGGTTTCACAGTAGACGTGTCCCCTCACAGGGGAATGCAGCCATTCTGGTAATGGTGGACCTGTTCACCAAGATAGCTCATTTTTTCCCCTTCAGGATGTTTGCTATGGCCCTGCTGACTGCCTGACTCCTCCTACCTTGTTTTCCCATGTCATGGCCTCCCACATTGTATCATTACCAAACAGGGGAGAGACCGTTCACAGATTTTGGAAGGAGTTCCTGGGCATCCTCTAAGGCCAACTCACCTCTCCTCGTCACACCACCCCCCCATCCCACAGACAGACAGACAGACAGACAGAGACAATCAGATCCTGGAGCAAAACCTCCAGGGTCACAGCAACTTCCTCCATGCCGAGTGGGTCACCCTTCCCACTCCAGCAGAGGCTGCCCACAAAGATAACAGTCCCTTATCTGCATGGCAGAGTCTGTTGGTGCACCCAGAGCTCTGACACTGGAACCAGGCTGGGTGTGGAGAGAGGTGAGGAGAGAAGGAGACCCATGTGTGCTGAATCCAGGGGACAATTGGACTAAGGCTTGAGCTCATGAGGGGCAGTGCAGCTGCCTCACCAAAGAGCTTAAGTCCTGGGGAGGCATCCTGGAGGAGTTGGCTCCAGTAGATGCGGGGAAGGGTAGCTTGAGGGTGTGGGAAGAACAGACCATGTTTGAGCAAGGAGACTGGATCGAAGTCCCCAATGGGCAGCAGAGAACAGGAGGAGGGAAGGGGCAGGACAAGTCACCGAGGAGTGAGGTTGCAGAAGTGTCCTGGTTTGAGCAACACAGGACTACTTTCTCTTCTAATACTTGGGAAAACTGCACTTTTGGAAGACTCTAGTGTCTGAATTTGGGAAAATACTTACTTTATAGCCAGCTATGGTGTGTGGGTTCCAAGGTCTCAGTGTTTTTGAGCTTGCCAGGTGCAGGGATGAGGAGGAGCGAGACCCAGGCACTTGACCCAAGCTGGCCAACAGGATTATTTCATACCAAGAACATAACATTCAATATAAATTAGAAAGTTTTCTGCAAAGTCTCTCTCTGCCATGATGGCTGCCATCCAGAGAACTTCTTGCCCTGGTGCCGGACCCCTGAGCCCTTCCCTTCCTCCTGAAGCCGTAGCGCTCACAGTGTCCGACATTTACTGTCCACTGCTGGGAGTGCACAGCTTCCTACTGGTAGAATTGGCTGAGTATAATATTTGTATATTTTGTGTTGGTATCAGGATCAATATTGGTTCTTTAGTGTTATTAATGCTAATCATCTAGTCTTATTCTATTAAATCTGTTTACGTCTCAGCCCCTGGGTTTTCCTTGATTCTTCTCAATTCCTCTTTCTGGGCGGGGAGGGGTCATTGAGTGATAGAATGACTGTATAAACGGCAATAAATTGTTATGGGTTTCTCAAACCATAACAAGAAGCAAAGCAAGAATGGCTGGAACAGGAGCTGGCAAAAGAAAACACTGAGCATGGGAAGGACAGTTTGGACTAGAAAAGAGTAACGTGGTGGTGTCAGACAGGAATAGGTTCTGTGCGCAGGGTGAAAGATGGATGGGAGGAGAAGCTGGGAGAGAGAAATAGCACTAACAGGGTAAGAAGACTGAGGTAAAGGACTGCAGACAGGAAGAGCTCCAGAAGCCTACAAATGGGGAAAAGACTGAAAAAACCAGTCAAAAAGCACAAGACAGGTTCTTCCTAGTGAAGGACATTGGGCCTGGATGTCTTGGTCCCAGAGGTGGTCTGGAGAGAGGTCTGGAGGGTAGAAAATCTGGGACCAGTTAATAAGAAGTGAGATGAAGAGCCAAAATTGGGAAGAGATGTGACTGAAGGATTAGCACATTTGAGGGGAAGGGAGAGAGGAATCGAGTTTGGAAAAAAACAGGTATAGGAATTGTGGGCCCAGTGTACACCTTTCCAAAGCCTGGGATGGACCTTGGGAGACTCTACCTCAGCAAAGCCTTAGAAACCTCCCGGCAAGGTCCCATCACCTTCTAGGCAGGCTCCAAGTCGCTGCCGCTGAGTTACTCACTCTGTTAGCTCAAGTAACAAGCCTGCATCATAGACCTGAAGTTTTCCTACCCAGATGCTACCATTGCATCACTTGATGATTTTTTTTCCCCTCAGTTCTTCTGTTTGCATTTGTACAAACATAGTAATTCACCTCCAGACTGTGATGGGGAACACTTTTAACACTGCAAAGTCAATCACTCAAAAATCCTGAAACTTTTGGAAAAAAAATAATAATTCTGTGAGGATCACATGTGAGTTTTATGTCACCTAATTCAAGTGTTTAATGGTTAGTCATCTAAATCTAAGATGGTGAATTCAGGCTACTGTTAGATAGGAACCTTCAGAGGACAATTAATTTCATCCTAAGATGAGATGTCTAGGACAGCTAAAATGTACAGGGCAGGCAAGATGACAAGCTCTCTGGCACAGTCTATGTCTCTCTACTGACTCTGAAAGATGACTAGTTTAGAAACTAGACTTATAAATGTCTATTTTAGATTGAAAATAGCTTTTAGATGTCTCAAGCTAGGTAATATGGATCCCAATGACATGTTTCTATATTTGTGTGTCTGATACGAGAGTCTGCAGTATGAGTTGTAGAAACGTTGAACTCCATCCCTCCCAGGGTTTGTAAGTGCAAATTCCCTCTTGCATTTGTGTGTCCTAAATAGCTTGGACACTACAGATCTGAGACTCATGACTGTGGCTGAAATTAATGAGAATCATACCTTAAATGCAGTACTATATCATTCAAGGCTATGGAAAAATGAGATCATCATCATCTCAAACTGGCCAGCCGGGTTTAAAGGCCCTTTTTAACATTAGTGTGTGTCCTTAGTTACCCATGTATAAAACTGCAGCAGTACTAAGGCACCTCCAATCCCTAAAGGCTCTGTGAAGTCTGTTCGTTAATTTCTGCAGCCACCACGGTTTCTGGCACTGCAAAAAACTCATCAGAGCAGCATTTTGAAATGCAGTCTGTAAGTTTTTGCTATGCAAGAAAACCAACAGAGTGTGCAGGCTGTACAGAGAACAAATGATATATTGAATAGCAATTCAATACATTGTCATCACCTATTCTGGGCACCGAGAGTGGGAAGGGACTTGTGAAAACCAGATGATGGTGATGCCATTGACTGCCATAATGCATTCACGCACACACAAACTGAATTTAAGTTGTGTAGACAACCATGATTGTGGCATTTTTCTAACTTTCTGGTGCTTGCTGTTGCAGTCTTAATAATGTTGTTTTGACACACGATTGGGACCGTGAGACAGATGTGTATTTGGTTTATTCAATCTGGAGATTTTGCCTAAGATCCTCCCCTTTTTAATTTCCCTCAATAACTTCTGTGCACGTCTTTGTATGCCCTAACTTAATATTCAAGATATTAGATTATTCACTGTAAAATACATCAAAATATTCAATATATTTTATATCGGGTGATAAACTATGAGGTGTAATGTTTGGTTTTGATATGAATATATATACTCAGGTTACTACAGGGAAAAATTTCAAAGCAGATGATAGCAAATTTTCTCTGATAGGCACAAATTTGTCATTTTTAAAGAATTTGAAGATCACTTTCACAATGTTTTTAAAGCTGCATCCTCAAGACTTTTATCCACTTCCTCTGCTCAACATTTTATTGATTTCTTTCCTCCTTCACCTGCAGCCACAGTCTTGTTATCACACATTGCATTCTTGTACATCCTAGCATTCACAGTATGAAATAGAGAATAGCAAATCAATGTGATATCATGTTATTGAAAAGTTTCTTGTCTCATCTTTTAAATTTGGTCCCAACAGATTTTTTTCATTAGTACACTTCAACAGTTCCACAGATCCCACTTTCCAAGTTACTGATGTGGCTTTACTCTGTGGAACAGAAGTCGCTGAATAATTAGCATTTTGTTAGTCAGCCAAGTATCTGTCTGGCCTCCAGGCATTACTGCAGCATAAGTATAAAAAAAAGTCTGAAATTTTTCCATTACATTTACCTCCTGTCTTCTTAAACTACTTCTTTCTCCAAAATAGCAGTTCATATCATATCAAATATTTTTTTTATTGACATACTTTATGGCTGTACTAGACATTTTAAATTCTTGCTGTTTGGTTTTTCTTACCTTCAAAGAATTATATTTATATTTATTTATATTTATATTTATATTTATATTTATATTTATATTTATATTTGTATTTATATTTATATCTGTATCTGTATCTATATCTATATCTGTATCTATATCTATATCTATATCCTGTGAAAATACATATTATATGAAATATATAATATAGAAGAACATATATATTCTTACCATCCCAGAATATATGTAAAATACCTATAGACGCTGTGAAAATATATATGGTATGTTTATATATATATATGAAATACAGATTAAATTAACTTTTACCTGAGTATATATGACCTAGTTGGAAACTGACACATAACAAATCTAAGCCTTGTCTAAACCAGTCTTCCTAAGTACTTAAGTTTTGACAAGTATATGTATTTTTTAACGGTGCTGCTATTAAGAAAAAATAATTTAAAACGCAAAGAATGTTCAGTGTTTTGCAGCCGAAGTGCAGAGCTCATCATGGAAATGATTACTTTGGGTGTTCACTGTCTCAGCACTGCAAGAGATCACTCATATTGTCAGTGACATTAGCATTTGGAAAATACTCCAAAATAAAATATTGTTTGACATGCGCACCAAGTAGCTTTTTGTCTGAAATAAATATTTTAAATACATTGAAACATGTATATTTGGTGGTGGTTTTATTTATTTACTGATTTACTTAGAAAGGATTCAGAGGACATGAATAGGGAGTGCTAGGCGTAATTTGTACAAACATTAAGTGAACGCTCTGTTAAAGCCACTTTTATACATACACATTATTAGGCACCTTGGTGAATCAAAATCTTTGAATTTGGACCAATATTAGTAATGGATGAAAACCAGGGCGATGTAATAATTGCAGAATAGGAGGGGGCTTCATCTCCTGGTGCATTTTTTTGCTTTTGTCAGAAAAAAACCCCTCATGTTGACTGTCAGCATGCTGCCAATCTGGAAGGGATTCAATGGCCTCAAAAGGAAACGCAGTTTTAAAGCCTGCCCTGGCTCCCTCTGAAACCTGCAGCAACTTTACTTTGAACTGCAAAGGAGTTGTGTCGGTTCTCAGCTGATGCCGCAGTGCCAATAAACATGTTCCCATCGCAGGGAGGGAAAGAAATCTTGTCCTGTCACTGCGAGACCTGTGCCTGCTCAGCCAGACAAAGAGAAAATCACGGCTTCTGGGGATCCATCCTTTCATTTCAGTTCTTCAAAGGACTGTAGAGCTGAGATGCCCTTCACAAGACTGCTTATATCCATGAGCAAGGAAACAGTGGAGGAGTCATGCTTATTTTTCCCTACACTGAGGCCAAGAAAAAACTTGTTTGAAGAAAAACTGATGGAGCTTTTCTAAAGAGGTTACTATTTTTCTTCCCTTTCCTGCCGCAGCCTCTGTTCTCTCTCATTGCTCTCTTTCCATGGCAGGAGAGCAGGTGCAAGGCAGACGCTTTGGCAGATAAAGATGTTCTAGTACTATAATTATAATAAACATTTCTGTGTAAAATACCCAAGGGTTTCTTAATGCACAACACATATAGGAAGTTCCACACGGAGTTTTCAGCTCCTTGCTCACAGTCATCATATCATAAACACTAATAGCTTTAATCTTCTGGAGAATTCCAAATCTTTTTGTGGGGCGCGGGAAGTAATATCCCTGGGAAGTACTGGCTTGACCAGGCTTAATCCTCCCTTGCATCCAAGGTGCCCTTGGCGTAGTGGAATGAGAGAGGAAGCATCGGGAACACTCTGCCAAGGCTTGGATTTGTGAATGGCATCAGCACACCCCAACACACCCTTTAGGTTTGTCTGTAAGGCTGACGGTAGAGGAAGAGCAGAGGCACGCGTGGCATAAGGCTTTGTTATTTTCATGGGCTTTACATGGACGCAGGATTCCCCATCGCAGGCCAAGCAGCAGGACAAATCTGGATGGATCTCAAGGACAGAAAGCAGTGGCGGCGTAAGCTTTCTGGGAGCACTCCCTGGAGGAGGAGGACACGGGTTTTGTGTCCTCCTCTGTGCTGCGCGGGCAAACCGTAGCGACAGTTGGGGTAATGGCTTTCTGAGGCAGACACAAGAAATTAGCTCAGCTTAATAGCATGCCTCAGTGAACACTGGAACCGAGGACATAATTTTCAACAAATCTAAAATTTGCTTCAAAAGGTTCACCTCTGTGTGTGCGAGTGTGCATGGTTCTTTATTTTTGTAACACGGCTGCGAACAGGCTGAGAAATACTTGAATTTTGTTTGTCTATTTAAAAACACTCATCTCTATTTTTAATAAATTATGCACGAATTGCAGGTTTTGCAATTCCTCTTGATCAAACTGAGCTGTGTCGAGGAAGTCTGTCAGCGAGATGGGCAGACTCACCACGTCTCTCGGCTCTCCTGTTGAATTGGACTGCTATGATTAAGTTTCCCATGAGGACGTTACACACATTCATATTTATCAGTTAAGATTTCTATTCCCTGAACATCTCCAGTATTGTGTTTAAGGGTCTTTGTTTCCATAAACCAGCATTCCAGTAAACAGAATAAAGGCAAACGCAAAATGTGTGAAAACCCCAGCTTTCAACGTGAGTGGAAGGAGTCTGCTAGCACTCAGGATTTAAAAAAAAGACCGTAGGAGCGTTTTTAAATGGAGGATCGAGGACAAGATGACAGGTGCAGGAGAGCACGCCAGTCAGACTGACTCATTATCAAAAGGGTAAAATGGAAGCGTCTGCGTGTCTGAGAGAAGATGACAAAATCCAGGTAGGAAACAACAAAGATTGGTGCAAACGATCCAAAGAAAATAGGGCATACAAAACGGGATTAGGTCAAGATTCCACATAAAAGTGCTCTGTGTGAGTGCTGGGAGTCTAAGGATGGAGATTAGTGAACTGGAACATTTAATTTTAAATGTTTGTAATAGTAGGCATCTGCTAGAAGATCATCAGTGAGATACTGTAATACAGTAGAGTACAAATATATCTGAATAACAGAGATTACACCATTAGAGGAGCAATAGTCTTTGTTAAAAGAAAGTTAAGTTTCAAATTGGTAACAGAATGAAAATATGCTGTGCTGTAAAATCAATTTGGGTTGGAATTCCCTAGTCGAGAAGGCATGATAGTCAAAAACCACTTGTCCCGTACTCGGAGGTCAGACTGGCCTATCCAGTGGACAGCCCACCCCATCTACCAAGGCAGGGTGCCAAACAAGTGGAACCAGCAAGTGGCCATCCCTCTCTGCCAATGACAGGTCAGGGGCCTGCCTGGCAAGCTCCGACAAAATTCTTACCTGTTCAATGGGGAAAGTTTAAGCGTGATAAATCCACCTGATGATCGAGGCTGTGCTGCTAGTGACTTGACCGGGTGGTGTCAACAGCTGGAAAACAGCCTCAGATTAAACGCTGCGAGGGTCAGGTATGGAGAGACTCCAATGGGAGACTCCAGCTGTCTGCAGGGGGATTAGGAAAAGTTCATAGCACGGTATTATTTGGAACTGACAGTTTTAGGCAGTTTTCTCCATGACCCAACTAGTCAGATGATCCACAAAAGGAAAAGCCACTCTAGGTTTAATCCTGAGCAGTCTGCAGGAGCTATTTCTGCATATGACTACGGAGGAATAACTCTGTAGCGGTGAGTGTGAGGTGTTCAAATACAGTATCCCTACAAAATGGAAAAGGCACCAACATCCCACGTTCAAAAAGGGAGCTGCTTACAAATGATGCTAGTCAAAAGTAAATGACAGGAGTCATAAAAGAGTAAAGTAAAGGTAAATGTTTTATATGTGAGGAAATAAGCATGGCTTGTATAGGTGGAAGTCACACTTCGCCAACATACTTGACAATGTGTAAGTTATCAACAGCTCATTAAATGCAGATATGAAAATTAAACAAAAACCATGATTATACCACCCTGTGAGCCATTGGTAAAACTGTATCTTGAGTACTGCATGGACTCTTGGTCCACTCATAAAGTATAACTAGAAAAGGTACAGAAAAGCAGCAGTTAGGATCAGAGACTGGAAACAGCATGTAGGCAAGGGAAGGAAACATTACAGGACCCTTCAGCTCAGAAAAATGTAACTTAAATAAGTCACTTAAAAATGTGACTTAATACAAGAATTTTATTGGATATCTGTAAATCATTAATGATATAGAGACAGTAAACAGCTATTTCTCATAACCTATAAATATTATAATAGAAATAATATATAATATAAAATTGCCATGTAGCAGGCTTAAATTTAACAGAAGATGCTTTTTCATATCACGTGTAATTAAATTGAGAGACTCATTGCCACAGGGTGCCATAGAGACCAAAAGCAGAGAGAAGTTTTGAAAAGTATCAGACGTAGATAAGGCAGATACATCTGAGCCTTCTCAGCATCCAGTGTTGGAGACTGAACTGGGCAGGCGCCTTGCCTGGCTGGGGGTAGCTGTTCTTACATTCTCACCAAAGTCACTTAAAAGTTGGAGGAAAAAACAGGTTATTATTTTCTCCACTTCTACTCATCAGATAATAACCTTTGATTATTGCAAACTGGGCTGGATTCCAAGTGATAATTTCAAGACGAACGGTTCCAGCTAAGTTATCGTATCCCAGGGGCTCTCATTTGTAAATGGAAAATAAACATGAATACCAAGTCTTTCTTAACCGAATGAAGCACAGCAGCCCCCTGTCTGGTTATTTCAATGAAGATAAACATCTTTAACTCAAATGAAATATATCCCTTTCAATGCGCAATTCAATTATTTCCACTTTCACATTCTTCTGTTACAGTGAGAATTTGGTAAGAAAAAATGTTAACAGTACCGGGGTTATTTTAAGACCGATGCTTCCCCTTGTCACAGTTGGTTACTCAGAAAACACAGAAAATGGTGTTGTGCTTATCTGCCTTTTTCTGGTGGCTTCAGTGCATTCTGTGACTTGTCTTGAGACAGGAATGATAAATTTAATTAAGCTCCTTAAGCAACAGCGTTCTGACTCAGTAAACATTAACACTTCCCCTTATGCCTGAGCAAACACAAAGATCTGGTCTCGGCCTGGGAATAGTTCAGAGTGCTAATACAAACAACACAATTCCAGCTATTTTTACAAATGGTCCCGAAAGGTTTTCTAGCAAGTGTTGATCACGCTTCTCACTTAGGAATGTAATTTTACTCTGTTATTCTGTATCTTATGAGTGGAATCACTTGTGTGAATATATGAAATGATTTCTTTGGGATAAGGGGGGGGGTGATCTGTGCTGAGAAGCTTCTAATTGGTCCTACCATAGCTAAAAAAAAAAAAAACNACCCCAAGTAACTAGAACATAAATCTGCAGATATTCCCTAGTGACATGGCATAGGTTGGATTTTTTACAACCCTCCCCCCCAGCCCCCATGGTCTGGAGGGGCTAGAATTACTTTTGTCCAGGTTTATATCCGGCCAATCTACATTTTACACAGATATGGAAAAGGCACACGTACACAGGGACGTGCATAGTTATACAAGAGTTCATATACTGTCCAATAAGGGCCAACGTTGGCATACCAGCATTCCCTAGAAATTTCAGGTGGCCATATCAGCACAGAGATTGCATCTCTGTATCAGACGGATCACTTGCTCACGCTGCCCCAGCAGATCTTTCTCCCCATCTGAGGGGCTGTGTAACGCTCCTCGCCTCAGAATTCACTTTATTTGTGTTGTTTTTTTAGCCGCTGACTGGTGTTTGAGATGGACAGGTGGGGATGCAGAGGAACCGTACAGGAATTGTCCATCCTGATACTGTGGAAGCGCCGTATGATGGCACATGTTTGGAGCTCCTGGGTCTCTTGAAGGGGGCTCTGCTCAGGCTGTACTTCGAGAGGAACAGCATTGCAGCCATTAACTCTTTAACTCATTCACAAGAAGAGGATTTGAGAGCAATGCCGTGGTAGAGCAATGGCTTACCAGTGGCAGCATGGCTGAGGGGCTGTGGGCCTGCTGGAGGGTCTGTGATGCTTCCCTAGGGGTTTTGGGCAAGGCAGCTGTGGAGCACTGTGCGGACATGTGCATTGCACACTGGCCCAGTGATGCACCAGAAATGCAGTAGCTTTAGCTTAGAGTTAATGGGACTGAGCAATGGAGTTGGATCTCATTTTGCTTTTGAATTAAGCTATGTTTAAACTCAGTGGTGAAAACATGGTAAAATGGGATTTTTGTTGTTGTTTCTTATGCCTTTGATTACAATGTAGGAAGGCAAAGCTGAAGAGGTTTCTAAATTGTCAGTATTTCTATAAAAGGAAACCAAAGCAGCTGCGTCCATTTGCACTGGAAGACATCAGGCCTTGACCTGGTTGCTTGCCTTGATACTCTTTATTATTTCTATTTCATCCAAACTGGACGGAAAATCCCCAGATTCACTTGGTGAGTTTTTGTGCTTGTCATTTTGTGTTCTACTGCTAAGTGGCAAATTTTGTGCTGCAAAATCTGAAAATAAGGAAATGCTTGTATCCAAGATTATTTTTCATTTGAAATACAGGATAGGAACATTATTTAAATAAGACTGAAGTTTTATGAGCACTGAAGGCTCAATTGACCCAATTAATGTTCCACTCAGTCAACACATCATCTAGTCCTTACCCTTTTCCTGACTCCAAACTACATCTTGTTTACAAATGCGTACATGTTTAGCAATCAGCCTTGTTGGCCTGTGTGAAGTTTGTGACTTGTAGGTTCTACGGGAAAGCACCGACTGGTTTAAAGGACCCCTATTATTTCACTATCTTTGTTTGCAACTGTGTTTTGTTTCCTCTTAGGAGTCCCACTCTCATTCATCACGTTTCTTTTGTTCCCTTTTATTATCAGGCCGTTGTCTCAGAGAACATGAGCTAAACACCAAACACCCCTTTGTTAGTTAGTTGTCCTTATCGTTATCATCAGGATCAGTTCCCTTTACATTTTCACGTCTGACCAGCCTTCCTGAAAGTCAAAATTATATTACAATTAGAAATGCCGTAGACGTAATGTGCACAGGAACTTCCCAGTCGTATCCAGAGAGTTGTGTATCTTGAACTGAGCAGAAAAAAACAAATCACTGCGTTTGGAGGACTAAATTCGGGCATAAGGCAGGGTGGACCATGGACTGCTGTGGGATATGTCCATTTTATCTGCCTTATTTATCAGCTGAAGAGGGCTTGGTGATTCTTATAAACCAGCTGGGAGATCTCAGCTGAGTTCTGCCCCAGGATATATCTGTTTAACTGTTATCTCAGGCTGAAAGAACCGAGTCTTCAACTTCCCCAGAAAATGGCCTAATCAGGAGGCAACAGGCCATCCTGCTGGGGGAGGGAGAAGGTTTCTAATTCTTCTGAGGACACTCTTTCTGTTGTCCCGAAAAGTGCTGCAGGATTCACTAGCCATAAGATAGGGGAAAGCATCTCCCGAATCTGCAGAGGTGAACAGGTCACGAGAGGACAGTAGGAGCCCAAGCCCTCTCAGCACACCAGCTACATCAGCTGGGGAAATGGGTGTAAGGAGAGGGACACATGGAAAAACACCTTGGAGGGGGACAGGGGGGAGAGTGGCCAACAGGGAGCAGAGGCACTGGGCTGGCAGGAGGACATGGCCATCAGGTATGAGTGCCTTACTACTGAAACCTCCACCTGCATTCCACGTGAGGAGGTTGCTGTCAGAAGCATAAACATAATTTGTATCTACTGGCATGATTGTCCTAGGAGTAGGAAAGTCACAGTATTGTCAAGTTCCTCATTCACAGGTTAAGTAGTTAAAATGTACTTTGTAGCTCAAATATATATGTCTCTTTTTCCTTTGCTTTCAAGACTTCCTTGTGCAGAAGCATTTCCGACCTTGTCTTTCTTCCTCCTTGAGAACCTCCCTTGCTAACCGTGTCACGGATACGGTGCCTCTCAGAGCTGATTTTAACTTATTCTTCTGCTCGCTCACCTTCCCTATATTCAGTGCAGGGTTGCTGAGTTCCAATTTTAACTCCGCCTGCCGGCATTTCTTCAATGTGAGAATGACCTGCCTTTTCTCCAGAGATCAGCAGAGAAAAGAAGCTGAATGTGTGCTGTCTGAATCTCTTCCCTCATTATCTCTGCTGTTTGTATGAACCCTTTCATTTTTTTCTTCCTCGCTGTAAACCTTGCGAGTGTATTTTGATAACCTCGGCAATTCTCTGAGCAGATCTGGCTGTACCTTCAATTGACACAATGCACAAAATGAGGCGAGTAAAGTACAGAGTTTGCAGGTACAATTCCTTGTAAGTATAGAGACTGCTTGTCTTTTTGTTGGGCAGCACCTATGGAGAGGCTCAAGGTGAGCAGTCTTTTAGATGATGGTCTTTGTGTTCTCTCCTAACCCATGGAGATTTTGTGTAACATTCTTCTTAGGCTGCATATTTCCATAGCGTAAAATAAAAATAGATTGAAAGTACGTTCCTTGCTCCAGGTGCACAAAAAGCATAGTGGGAAATCTGCAGATCATTGTGTTGCACCCTGTATATTGTTTCTCATATAATCTTTCCTTTCTGATAAAGATCCTCTGCATCTATAAGAAAAATTCTGTACAGTTATCGATGTTTTGATTTCTTTCAATTTTTTAATAGATCAAGACTGGATGCCAACATTCATAAGCCAAATTTCACCGCCTGTGCTAATATCAATTTAACAAGAGGGCAGTGGAGGGAAACAGCAGTTGGGATTGAATAAGGTCAAGACTTCTTCATGATGAAATGGTATCAAATCTGGAGTCGCACCCTGAGAAGAAAGCAGATTATGTAAGTCTGGTCCTAGGGATTCATTCAATTCCCAGAGCATCCCTTCACATTGCCATGAACCGTGCAACGCTGAGCAGTGCTGGTGCCTGTCTGACTGGGGGATCCCGTTCCACTGCAGATCATGTGCTTCTGCAGGACAGTTTGCATGATCTCATGCAGAAAGCGTAGGTCCCAGGATGAAATTTGTGTTAGTAATCTCTGATTTTGTCTGCCTCAAACCTGAAGAGCCTTGCCTAAGGCATTCAACACAGCAACAGATCAATTTGAGATTATTTCTCTTATACCTAGAACATTCTGCTTTCTAATTCTTTTCCTTATGTGAGAACTGAATGTTTTACTCTTTATCCCATTTGATACCTTAGGGCTGACTCTATATCATGTAAACTGAGGAAGGAGATTATACAATGTGGTTGCCTGTGTTCCTAAGTCAAAACGAGTTTTGCCGTCAGTGAGAACGGCATCATATCATAATTCCCACGACAGATTGTGATGACAAACAGGATTACAATCTGGAGCTTAGTATAGGAAAGAAATAGTGGAAGGAAACAAAGTCTTAAGAAACAAAGATCCTGTTTTCTTTCAGCTAGATTTAACAGCACAAAATAAAGCAATGTCTTGCGAAATTCAATTTGGGGGTCCCTGACACGCATTTTATCCTGAAGTTTTTCATCAATTTAAATTTGTCACAATCACTAAAGCATCAATTTTGGGGTTTGCTGGCTGTGCAAGTACAACTACTGTGTTATATTTGATCATATGAAGTAGGAGAAATGACGAATCTGAAAAACTGAAACTTAAAAACTGAATCTAAGGTAGAAGAAAAAAATGTAGGTCTTAGACCTGTTATTACATCTCCCCTACTTAACTTGGATGGAGACCAGGACTAACAGGGGTATTGGAGCATCTAAGATAACAAAAGCTGAAGCTCTGTAATGTCACAAATCAGAAGCCATCTCTTTAACTTCTCAGGCATGCAGAAAGCCACAGAAATACCCACTCAGCCTGTTCTAGTGCAGATTTATTTACACTGGACACTTGAATAAAAAAGCTTTTAAGGATAATGTTTCATTTGAGTATCTGTACCTTGATGCTTATTCTCTTGTCCTGCTCTACTAGCATAGACATGTTAGAGATGAACATATTTTTTTCAAACTTACTACAATTAAATCATAAGTTCAGAACCACCTGCCAGTGAATGAAGAGTAACTCCTGAGTTATGATCTCACATCTTTTAAGTAAAGCACTGCCCTTCAAATAAATTGTACCACATTATAGCTATAATTGCCATATTGATATACCCTGGGGAAGAGTCATCTAAAAGATATTATTCTTCCCGTGTGCAGCTCAGCTCACTGAAAATGGCTCCCTTTGATTTCAGACTGACCCATCACTCAAAGAGTTCTTGGGGATCGCCGTCATTTCAGGCTGAGGTGCCATGCAGACTGCAAAGTCATAGAATCATAGAATCATAGAATTGTTAAGGTTGGAAGGGACCTCTCAGATCATCTAGTCCAACCATTAACCTAACCTGAAAAAACCACATCTAAACCATATCCCCAAGTACCACGTCTACCCTTTTTTTAAACACCTACCCTTTTTGTAAACACCTAAGTCCCATGCCTTGCTACAAGGCCTCCCTATCGCTTGCCGTCTTTCATGGCTGCACTTGAGCCCTCTTAAGTTTTTGCATCCTCCATGCTATCTGCAGAAGGAAGTAAGTGAAGGTTTGGAAAAATAACTCCATTTCTAACAAAAAGCCAGGGAAATACATCTTCTTTTCTCAAATGGTAGGGTGTTTCATTTGGTATTTGCATCCTCCCCTCTGTGTCTCATGGAAAGAGGAGTGAAGGAGCTCCCACACAAAGCAAATGCATTTACAGATGTGCTTTATAATAAAAGCAATGCTTTCCCAGATGTACACTAACAGTTTTATTGGAGTGTGAATGCACGTGTGACTTGTGTTAATGTTGTATCTATTGAATCACTGCTTGTCTAGGGAACCTGTAATTATCATGTATAAAAAGCAGAGTGATCTAAAAAGGCTCAGTTGTGCTATTTAGTTGTTTTGATGCTATGCATCTTTGATACTTTAATAAAACCACAGCTCAGCTGAAAGAAGCACCAGGCATGGAGGACCTGTAACTGCACTCAGCCTGTGCACTGCTCCAATGTCAGTGAGACTTCCCAAGTTTTGCTGTTCCTTGAAGGGCTGACTCGGTTCATTTAGGATGAAGAATCCACCTTTAATTGTATTGCTCTTCAGCTGCTCCACATGCTTGCCCAACATAGGCCAGCATTTAATCAACCTTTTTTAGCATTTCTCATCTGTACTGGGAACAGAGCTATTAATTATAAAAAATAGGTTTGTGTTTAATATTTCCCATTAGTATTATATAACTTCCTTGAGAATGTGAGATTCCTTAACAGGAGCGAGAGATTATATGTGAATGCTCTAATGCCATAAGAATGAGTTAAGCTCACCCATGTATGCCTTCAAAGGCATGTTAACTTAAAAAGGTGCTGTCAGGTAATTTAAGTCCAAAATAGTATAATGGAATATTTAAGTATATCTGAGCATATCCCTTTCTCTTGGCTGGACATGATTTTGTCTACCTGCTTAGCTCTTGTGGACGATTGGCTTAAAGCATCAGAAGCATTTTACAAAACCAACGGACAGCAGAAAGCCTTTATTTTAATATTTCAGTTAAAGCAGCTGATGCTTAGGTTCACATCGATAGCACATGAGATCCAAACCAATTGCCGGCACTTTCACATAATACTGTGAATTTTGTTCTTCAGGTTAAGCAAAGCTTTCTGAAGCTTCTGGCACAGGTTGCCCAGAGGCGTGGTAGATGCCCCATCCCTGGAAACATTCAAGGTCAGGTTGGACAGGGCTCTGAGCAACACGAACTGGTTGAAAATGTCCCTGATGGTTGCAGGGGGGTTGGACTACATGACCTTTAAAGGTCCCTTCTAACCCAAACTATGCTATGATTCTATGAAGCAGTAAGCTTTTTGTTGTGTTTTTTCATTAGCAATGATAGTCCAGAGGTAAAAACCAACCCTACTGGTGGTCATTGTGCAACGTGTCAACAATGAAACAACCAAAGGTGGTTGTAGCTCATGTGGAATCCACTGGAGTGCACTGAGCGATCCTGACGCACCTCAGCAGTCGCCTGCTCGGGGTTACGCTGACCACGCTGTGATGTCTCCCCAAAATCCACTCCAGTGATGGATGTAAGATAGCTGTAGGAAGCCTATTTCCTCACTGAAGGCAGAATGATTTAAATAATCCACTCCTATTTATATAATTTAAAATTTAATACACTAAAAATGATAATTAGTATTTGGTGCAATATGAGGGCAAAATGCCCTACTGCAACACAGAGGCAGAGTTCTCAAACCGCAGTCATCACTGACATCAATATCAATTAGACTCTCTTGGGGAAGGCCTGATATAGGTATGGTAAGTAATAACTGTGGAGAGAAAACAGGACTGGTAATGCAATTACTGCCAAGATACATAGTAACTGCTTTGCAGTCTGCAATCTGCTAAATTTTGTAGGGCTTAAATACACCCTGAAGATCAGAATTAAGTGTTGGGGAGGAAAAAGCTGTAGAGCAGGGGAGGGGTAAAGGCACAGTGTATCATTAAACAGTGGTTAGAGTGCTAAAACCAGAAATGCTGCTTTCTTTGCAGCTCTCCGAATGCTTAGAAAAATCACCTGGTGAATCACGTTGTATCTGATCTGGATGCAAATCCAAAAACTGCAAATCATGTAGCTGAAAGGGAATTCGATTTACGGCTGCTTCTCAAGAGGAAGATGAAGATGATGAAGATGAAATAGCCCTGAGCGTGCTGTGGCTGTTGGTGAACGTGGCAGGCACCAAGGGATGTACGGTGCAGTGGGTGGCCCTGAACACCCCCTGCCACAGTGGCAGGGAGGGCTTTCCAAAGCCGCTGCCTAGAAGCCTTTGGGTGAAGTTCTCACGAGGCACAGATTTTCTCCATAGACTTCAGGGATATGAAAGATCCAGCTCTCTGCTCAGCCTATGTAGGGAAAAAGAAAACTACAAACCACAGCAACAATTTTTCAGCTGGCATAGAAGTTTTCTTTGTCATTTTTAAAAAATTAATACAGGAGAATGCAAAGTGGTGTCTACTAAATGTAAACATTTTCCACTGTACAGGTCTAGAGTTTTCACACCAAGGACTTTAAAGGAAATGTATGAAAAGATCTTGTAACCACTAACACTAATATTTCAATGTAATGAAATATTTCAATGTATTCATTTGCAATATTAAAAAGAGAGGGCAATATACAGGCAGTAGCCTAACAGGCAAAACACTGGAATGGTTTCTATAAGACTGTAGCAGCAAGGAGGTAGAGGCAAAAAATACGAGTAATGGATGTCACGATTTCATGGAAGGTAGATCTTATCAAATGAAATGTCACTGTCTTTTGACTCAGCTACAGTTTGGGCAATAGCAACAATGTGTCAATACCATCTACTTGGGTTTACACAGAGCATGTTTGTGTTTATGTTTATATATTGTTTATATTTATGTCTAAAAGCTTTTATCTGATGAAATGAAGAAGGCAAGTGGTAAATCCAGACATTCACAGATGAGTCTCAAGCTAGATGAGGATGGAGACCTCTGATGGACGGGGCTGGTTTTGCCGGGTGTCCCAGCGTTCAGTTTCTAGTCCAAGGCTGTTCAGCATTTATGCTGATGATTCACAGGGTGAGTCACAAAGCCTTTGCTGACAAGATTTTGGATCTCGGAAGACTGAATCAGTAACACGTACTAGGAATTGCCCACTTAGTGCTCTGGATCTGCTGTGTACATGGTCCTGATGCGGTAGGGTTTATTCTAATGTCTACAAAAGAAAGATCCAGTTATTGGGAGGGAGAGCTTATTTCTACACATTTTCAATGTAAGAGAATGTGCTGTAGATGAGCTTCTCTGAGGGGAACGAAATGGGAAAGGGAAACATGGATAAGACAAATTGTGGTGCACTGCTGCTTCTGCAGCTGTGAGGAAGGAGAGGTCACCTCGGGAGCGAGGTGGCCTCTGAGCGAGGAGGCAAACCTGCCCCGTGTGCAGCCCACCTGGGAAAGCTCCCACACTGCACCAGCCTTGAGAAGAGACCCAGAAGTAATCCAGAGATAAGGAAAACCTTCCACAGAAGGAAGCTAGGAGGTGACTTGATAACTGTGTCTCATATGGAGAAGCTGTTTGACTGCTGGGGTGGTTCCATCCTTGGAAACAGGAGCAAAATGTGATCCAGGAATTAGATGAAATAAAGCTTCCTTTGAGCAGAAAGAGGAGAGAATGATTGATCCCTTTACCCAGGAAAGCAATAGGTGCCGCTCACACACTTTCAGGTGAATTATCTGTCTCCCTCCTGCCTGTGGATACAGTAGGGAAAGCTCTGTGTGTGTGCATTTGAAATCTGTGTCTCACCCCATATACCCGCTGGTGGTCTTCTACAGAGAAAAGGAACCTTGCTGCCGTGCTCTTAATGCTCATAAATTTTGCAGCTCTGCCATGGGACAATGATTATAATCAAATCTCATGCT
The DNA here is from genome assembly GCA_003993805.1 of Himantopus leucocephalus. Taxonomy (NCBI): domain Eukaryota; kingdom Metazoa; phylum Chordata; class Aves; order Charadriiformes; family Recurvirostridae; genus Himantopus; species Himantopus leucocephalus. The sequence continues at coordinate 86,576,136 of RSEF01000003.1, read as the reverse complement.
TCAAGGCTTCAGGGTCAGGAAAAAATAACACCCTCCATGCCACCGGCAGTACGTGCTCCAAATCCCACTGGGAGCTGATGGGAGAGTCTTTGCATTTTCCAGGAGCTCAGGCGTGTTGGGGATCTTGGGAACTTTCTACCTGCCTGTGCATGTGGAAATGGTTTTACTGCCTGAGATCATACAAGCCTACCCTCAGCGGTGCTAGGTTTTGGAAAATGGGTAACGCTCAGCCTGTCTAAAAAGCATCAGTTTGGTGTTAGGTGTCCTGGGATCTGTAGGAAGGCAGGTGAATTTATCTGGTACTCAGCTTTGGACTTATTGAGAGAGAGAGAGAAAATAAATTCCAAACTGAAGGTGAAAATGTTCTACTTTTTTTTCTACAAATGTTAATTCAGAGGGGTCATTGGTAATACAGAAAAACAAATCAGAAGAAAAAAAAGACTGAATGGATAAAAGGAATGGAAGGACAGTTGACATTCAGGGAAAACTATAAAATAAAATTGCTATTAAATTGTTAAACAAACAGAAAGAAAGATAGAAAATGGTTGTTTAAAATTCCAGCAGACTCGGATAAGAGTAGTGGACAGTCTAGCTATCCCACCTCTCCTTTCTGTTTTCCTCTAGTGAGCTGACATTAATCAACATTTCATTCTGTTGGACAGTAATGGAAAAATGCGCTTTAAAGAAGAAAATATACTAATACAGATTACAGAATACTTGTGAACCTGGAATACAGCTGTTACTTGGACGTATCACAGTAATCATGTATGACCAGTAGCAAATACATTAGAAGAGGGATGCTTAGCATATTCTACTTTGTGCTGAGTGAGAGAAGAAGCTGTGATATCTGAGCTTGGATATCAGTTTATCTGTCTTGCATATAATTTATGCATCTGCTCAAATAATTGTTGGTGTTAGTCAGAAGTCTTGAGACTACATTAGCTTTGCCACCACCACCTGATCAAAAGGAAAGAAACAGGTGTCAAGGACATGAAATGTTTGAGCAAGTATAGCTGAGCAGCTATTAACCCTCACTTCTCAAAGTGCGTTTTACTACAATGTTGAGATGAGTTGAGAATAAGCAGAACATGAGCCAGAACAAGAGCCAGACTCCTGGCAGCTGCAGATGTAAAACGGTACCCATTTATGTTCCCCCTGTCCTTTTGCCTTCTCCTAGGATGAAGACCTTACATGAATTTTTGGGTTGAGCCAACTAAACCTTTTTTATATTCTAGTTCTGCACTTTGTGTTCAATCCTTACTGAGGCAAAAAGTCCCCATAGAATTATTATTGATTTCATAGCTAAAGTGTGCTACAGAATACACAAGACAATCCTTGATTTCTTATAATCTATGTTTGATGAGAGACCTGTGCTGAACAAAGCCATAAGGATCTGAATTTTGTTTGCAAAATAAATTTTCCTGCCCTGTTTCCATATCCTTGTCGTATTTTCCCCTTTTTAGTCCCACAGGCAATCACTCAGTATCAGTCAATATCCATTGACTAAAATGAAATGGAAATGTAATGAAAGGAAAGGATTCCTTTCAGATGCAATACTGCACATCTAAGCTCAGGATTATGAAGACAGACACTCAGACCCAGCAACATGCAAACTTCCCAGCCCCTGTTCTTAACTGATGATACACAAAACTTCAGTGTGTGCATTTCAGTTTGCAAAATATATAGAACTGGACCAAGGTATAGTAGCTATGTTTGGGGAAAAATTGCCCACCTCTGGGTCAAGTACTGCAAATGAACCTCCAGTGTTGTCAATACACCACATTGTTGTTTAATCTTACTCAGTCTCAGTTTCCTGTTTTCAAAATAAATGACCTGTTTCAGGGAGGAGAGGGCCCTGACTGGACTTTGCAAAGTCTTTAATAAGCCCTCCAAATGGAAAAAATATTAGTTCAACTATACAAGGAATGCATGGTGAAGGGAGTTTCAAGATGGCCATAGCTGGGAGGAGGGAAAGAGAAGGAGAGATGGAGAATAGAAGCACATTGTGCTTGAAGAAAAGGAAATTATTTGAAGGCGGGTACTCTGAGAAGTGCTGGAGGATCACCACTGGGATCCAGTTTAGGGAATGGGTGTGCACTGAGGTGCACACAGCTGTGGGACACCAGTGGGTCAGGGGACCATCCAGCTAGCAAGCTGGAGGAGACTGATGACCCTAATGGCAAGACTCCAGGACAACAGGTACTAGCATGAAGTGAACTGAGAGAGGCCTTGGCCTCACGTGCGTCCCACAGTGCCTGTTTTCTAGCCTTGCTGGTATGCCCATAACAGGCAATGGCAGGCGCCTCCAAAGCCAGTCAAAGGACACGGTATGCCCCAAGCCATCTGTACCACTGTTCAACCCCATTGCCCCTTCTCCAAAGATCCCATCCCCTCACTTCTTTCCTTGCCTCCTTACTCATCTTTCCTCTAACCTCATCTGGCTCATGCTCTCCAGATGGGCCTCAGCAAGCTGATGTCTCCACGCCATTTATCCAGGCTGCGATGCTCTAGCCGCAGTGGCAGCTGGGCATTTTGTTGGGAGACAAGGAGTGAAAAGCTCTGGGAATATCTTCAGGGTAGGGAGAAAAAGGCTGGAAGAGCACATGTTCTTCCTCCCAAGCCTGTGACCACATCGCTGGGAGTCAGACAGTCTAATGGGCCTGCTGGGAAGCTCTGTTGAACAGCAAATACCAGGCAGGGAGAAGAGCTATTCAAGATAAAACACAATGTTGGTACAGGAATGAAAAATAATATATATACAAATGAATCTAGGCTGGAAATTAGAACCTTTCTAAGCTTCTGAGAGGCACAGGAGCAAAACACCATCCCAATAGCTGTTGGGGGAATAAAAAACACTAATTAGATTTTAAGATAGAGCTTCATCAGTTTATGAATAGGATTACTTTACCTAATAGCTTGCAAAAGCAAGAATTGGGCTTCGTGATGCTGGAAATCCCTTACAGTCCAAGGCAACAGCCTATACAGACTGCTAGGTCTTCAGAGCAGCAATTGTCCCTTCCCGTGCTCTTTCAAAGTGCCAACATAGTACATCTGTGACCATGGTAGGGATTTTTTTTGTGCTCCTGTATTTAAAAAAAAAAAAAAACAAAAACGACTAGGGAGGAATTAAACAAGAAAAAGCTCAGAAAGCTCAGAAAGGCTATTTGATTCTTTTGGGGGCTATGCAGAATCGTGTCTTGGAAGAAGAAGTTGTGAAATTTTAGCACCTCACGGCAGACAGGTTGTTTGCTGGGGCTGCCAGGGAGCAGCCGCAAGCCAGCAAGCCTCAGCCCCGGCTGCTCCAGCAGCAAGAAGGGATCGCTCCGCTCGTGGTGGTTTGGTGCCATCTACGGCCAGATACTGAAACTCATTGACAGATCCTAGGATCATTTTAGGAAGGCAAGCATGCAGAGATGTGTTTTAATGAGATCGGCAACTACAGTGATATACAATGCATCCATAAATATATCGATGGATATTCACGCAGCACTTCTCTGCCAGCTGTTGCGTGCTTACTAGTGAGCTCCTAAAGGCTGTTAGTAGCTTCTGGAGTTACTAAATACTTTTCAGATTGGCCTTCTGTTGTGTTATGAGGCAAAGTAGTTTTGGCAGAAAATAAAACCCTTGGCATTCTAACACTCCCCACCGAGGTGGGAGGCTAGGTGCGGCTAGGTTTACATTCTGAG
>RSEF01000003.1:86554848-86572350 GCA_003993805.1 Himantopus leucocephalus | reverse complement strand
TTTTTTTTTCCCCTCTCATGACCTCTTGCCTTTTATCCAGGAAGGCAGTGCGAGGCATGCCTTGCGGAGCAGGGGCTCGGAAAGAGGGGAGGGAATTGGACCCAGGGCAAAATGGACATGCGCCTGTCACTGCGTGCTTCGGTCAGGATTACTCTAGGCAGAGCCATAAATGCTACGCCAGGAGCTGGCCAAGCACCGGTGGGAGCGTGGCCGTCTCCACAGCGGACTTCTGAAGAGGTGTAGATGGTGGTGTGTTTAAATGGCATGGCGCTTGGATAAAGCTGCGCTGCAGGTTGGGATGGCCTTTGGAGAGTTTAATGGCTNGGCTGCGCTGCAGGTTGGGACGGCCTTTGGAGAGTTTAATGGCTGTTGCTGAGGTCCCAAATATCAGAGGGCAACTTCATGAGCTGCCTGATCACGTTTCATTGAAGATGGCTGTAGCTTTGTCTCAAAGATTTATGATCTATTCTGGACTGGTATTAGCTAGTTAATGCATGAAACGAGGTTGAAGTCAAAACGTTTCTTAAAAAACAATGAGCTAGTGATGTTTTGTCTTGACAATTTTATTTCTTGTCAACCCACTCAACTGTCAGTCCTTGCTTGGAGACACCAAGGAGTAGAGTGGTGAAAGAATTAATTTGCATGATGTTAATTGGTCTTGTTTACCAGTAGTAACTCTGGCCAGCACTGAACTCAGTAGATCAACAGCAGGTTTTAATGTCTAAAATTAAGTGGTTTTCCCATTTTTTTTTTTTTTTGACATGGTAAGAAACACTTTCAAGTAAAGATCAGCAGGTTTTATACCAAGCTGTTCCTTGGCTGTTGGTGGTTACTAAGTAATACTGGTGCAGGTGCATGTAAGTACAACTCCGATGATGCTGTATTTCTTAAAAGGAAGTAGTATTACTTCTGGAAAATAATTACAGATTTCAGTGCTAATGACTTCATAGCTAACCTTTAATGTGGCAAACAGCATGTTGGTCTTCCAGTACATCTAAATACTCTTGTATATATGTCTGAGAGATGCTGATGGAAGCAGCATTGATTGAAGACTGACTTGAGTCTAAACAGTTGTTTAAATAGATAGGCTGTCTTGATATCGTGTATTCTCTCTTGTTTTCTTGTATATTTTAAAAAATCATCTTGGTTATTGATGTCTCATGTTGCTATTTGGTAGCTGTCGACACTTCTTAATCTGTAGGCTGTGTCTGGACAGTCCTACTGTATCTGTTACTAAAAGCTTTAGCTTAAAAAAAGCCTAGCTCATGTGTTTAAAAGCATGCTGTGTCTGTGTATTTTAATATCTATATACACACATGTATATGCGTGTGTATATATATAAATAAAAGTACTATCTGGAATAGGCAGGATTAAAGTGAGGCAGAAATAATTTACCGCTGATATATTAAGGTCTGGAAAGGGACTGTGTTTGGATACTGGNGTATATATATAAATAAAAGTACTCTCTGGAATAGGCAGGATTAAAGTGAGGCAGAAATAATTTACTGCTGATATATTAAGGTCTGGAAAGGGACTGTGTTTGGATACTGGTGCTAATATTACTACTTCAGAAAATGAGCGTGGGAGAGACTGAAGCCGGTAGCATTCCAAGGAATTTCATACCCACCTGCACGTAAGACATCCAAGAGGAAGAAAAATGATCATTTCATGGGAAGATACATCCCTGATCATTTTTTCCTTCTATTTTCCAAGCTGTACCTAACAGTTGAGAGTTTAACTATCTGGTATCATTAAAGACAGAGTCTTGGCAGTGGGAGATAATGCCCATTCAAAATTTTGGACTATAAATGAAAATTAAGTTCATGTTTTAGAAGAAAAAAATATTCTTAGGCTCTTAAACCTGAGGCATCTCCTCAGAACTATGAATTGTTAGGCAGTTCCTTGAACTCTGACATATATCTTGTGAACAAGTGTTAAAATGAGCCTTATGTATTGTAATGAGAGAGTAAATTAATAAAGTCAGTCCTCTGGAAGAGTAATAGCCCCATGCATGCAGGAGGTACTGCTAGGTGGAGGTAGATCTGAGCCATGTGGCTGAGTGCATTTCAAGTTGGCTAAGTAGCATTTGAAGACGTGGAGAAGGGAATGAAAAGTAAAACTTGCCAGTGCCTTAAGATAAGTTTTAAGTCAAGGTGTGAAGGATTTAGACGATTAAAACTCAAGGTACCAGAGAGAGATGGTTGGAGCGATGTTTTATGAAGAGCTGTAATTCTAGTATTGGTGTGGGGGTTTTGTGTCCTTAGGGAACTCCATAATTTTATTTAGTGTCTTAGTGGCCAGGTGTCATGTCACACAACCTATCATCCACTGCCCTGCTTAGCAGATGGGCTTTGTAAATTAAATGGAGAGATCAACTATTTAACATGAGTTAAGTAGTCCTGTGAGGATGGGACACAATGATGCCTGTCCTCATACGTTTTCTGCAGAAGGTATTAGTTCCAGAGGGTTAGAGAAAGATGATAGGTGACAAGGTGTGGGGTGTCTTTTTTTTTCTTTTTTTTTTTTTTTTTTTTTTTTTAGTGAGTACTACTTAGAGGGAATTTGCTCTGAGGAATAAAAAGCGTGATTTGGGTATGAGTGCATGTGTGTGAGGAAGGGAGGAGAGAACAGAATTAATGTGTTTGAACAAAAGCTGAGCTGCTAAGTGTTTAGCTTTGTGTTGTTTTCTGTACTCGCATAGCTTACAAGTGCAGGCTTTAATATGGATGCTGTGTAGTACGTAGTGCTGCTGGACCACCTCTCTTCTGAGGAAAGGCTGAGAGACCTGGGTCTGCTTAGCCTGGAGAAGAGAAGACTGAGAGGGGATCTCATCAATGCTTACAAATATCTAAAGGGCGGGTGTCAAGAGGATGGGGCCAGACTCTTTTCAGTGGTGCCCAATGACAGGACAAGGGGCAATGGGCACAAACTGGCACACAGGAAATTCCATCTCAACATGAGGAAAAACCTCTTTACTTTGAGGGTGACAGAGCACTGGAACAGGCTGCCCAGAGAGGTCATGGAGTCTCCTTCTCTGGAGATACTCAAAACCCACCTGGACATGATCCTGCTGTAGGTGAACCTGCTTTGGCAGGGGGTTGGACTAGATGATCTCTAGAGGTCCCTTCCAACCCCTGCCATTCTGTGGTGATGGTGGTCCTTTGGCATGAGCTCTGGGTGCTGCACAGGCTTGTCATGTAAAGAAGTACAGAAGTATGATTAGGCTGCTATCATATACTTATTACTAAGATTCACCATTTCACATTCACTTGAATTCCAGCTCTGATACTAGTGAATTTCAAGCAACTGCGGGAAGTTGTGCCAGATGGCAATAAATACATTTCCCAGGTCCCTGTGGGGAGGAAAGGAATGTAAATTTAGGATGCTCTGATGGTTTGGGGCAAGCCGTTGCAGTTGGTACGTTAAGAGCTCTGACCCTTTTGGACTTACCAAACTTGTTGTCTTGAAGGCATATCATTGTGATGACTTTATCTGCCTCAGCTAACCACGTTGTAGTAAATACATTACAATTAGATACAGCAAGTGAGGAAAGCATTTCCATGGAGAAGTGGGGATTAGCAACTTGATTTTGCTGCAGTGAGAAGGGCCATTACAGAGTGCGTGAATGGGATATATGGACAATGTTAAGGAGATATGACCTGTGGTAATTCAGCTGGGAGGGCAATCCCTAGTGCACAGCATAGAAGTTTCGTCATCATAATTGTTCTGAAAGATGTGTTAAGGCTTCACTGAGGGTTTAATTGTGTGGGGCAAGTGAAAGGCAGCTTCCAGCCTCGAATGGGGGTGACTCTGATAGTATCGACAGGGAGAAGCTTCCAGAGAAGGGAAATAACTTGACTTCCAAACATTAAAACACACGACAAATGAGGGAAAAATAGGTAGATCTGAACTCAGCTCCTTTTATAAAGGATCTGGCTCAGAAACAGACCATCAAGCTTTCATTTAGGGAAGTGAACTGGAAACCAGTGAGGTTGTTACATCTGCAGTTGGTCGTAACAAGTTCCTGCTTCTGAAAATGATCAAAATGGATGGGACTTTCCTTGATTATTTGTTGAGTGAATTGCTTTGCAGCAGGAGGAAGTTGTCGAGTGTGTATTCTAAAAAGACCACGTGGTGCCTCCTTACTTCTTCAGAATAATTCTCATAAGGTAGAAGGCCCTTCCAGAGGCCTGACCAAGAGATGAGAGATTTTCTTGAAATACAGAAACAAAGCAGATGAAGATCAGGATGTGATTTTCTGTGGCTGTGGAGGTGACCTGTAACATCTTTACATCCGAAGTCTAATTTTGCATATTTGTATGTAGCTGACAAACAAAGGCTGTAAAAGGAAATGTATAGTTTACTTCATGCTGGTAACTGAACTGCAGGGCTATTGTCAGTATTTTGCTTATACAGAAACTTTCATTCCTGCAGTGTTGTGCCTTTCCCCTCCAAACTGTGGGGATAATCTAATAATTTTGAATCACTGTGGTCTATAGCATTGAAATAAGAGTGGCTGTTGACCAAAAGCAATGGGTTAGACGTTTTTCCTAGGCTCAATAAAGATAAAGCTGCTAGATCCCACAGGTCTTAGAAACCTCTAGCTCATTCCTCAGCAATATGCCTGTCTCTTGTGGGAGAGGTGGGGGTCAGTGGAGCTATCTTGAGTCCCTAGGCTTCAGTGACTGTTGACTTGGATGCGTTATTTCAGAAGCTGTTTGCCGTTGAAGTGATTTGGGGAGTGTTCCAAGTCTGTTGGCACTTGGGGCCCTTTCCTAGCGGGAGTAGCACAGACATACAAGTACTGCATTGCTCTGCAGTCCAGATGACACTTTGTCTTTATGGCCGTAGAAGTACCTTCAAGAAAATTGCCAGGAATGGAATCCCTGTACGAACTGGGCTTAGTCCTTCACACTTTACTAATGAAACTACTTTTGTGTGTCTCACTGTATCTTGTATTGCAGTAATTTGTAACAGTTTCCATGTACGAGGGAACTGACTTTGTTTAAAAGTTAGCATTGAAGATCAGCTGTAATACAGTGTCTTGGGTTTTGTTGTCACAGCTGGGATGTGTTCTAAATTGTGAGCTCCTCCTTGTCACCCCAATGAATCTTTCACATGTGAAAAGAAAAAAAAAATCCAAGCAAGCAATTATTTTCTTTAATTCATTGGACTAGCACTTTTATTTGTTTTTTGTGTGTGTAAGAATTTATCATCGTTCTCTATGTTGAATAGCTCTCTGTTTCCGTGGGCTTCTCCCACTTCCTTTCCCAAAACAGAACTGAAGTTTCATTTCATTTGGAGGTGTGTAAATCTCTGAATAGGAATAAAAATGTCTGTCATGGGTAAGGGGAGCTAATAAGAAAGCTTTTTAGATTAATTGGTCTTGAGTATTTCAATGGCATTAATTTTCAGTTCCCCCCTGGCCCTGTACTGTTTTTTAAGGCATGTGTAGTACTGAGAAGGCTGCCCTTTTAATTAAGCTAAGACTTGGCTAACTAATAATTTTTCAAAATATGTTTGAAGCTGGGCAGAAGTTTGAATTCATGTTAAGATATAAAGGTTGAAACATGGTCAGGATCACTTGATCTTGTGCATCTGAGCTATTCCGTGTTTAAGTCTTCTCGTGGTACAATGCCTAAGGAAAGGAAAGGGAGGATGAGGAAACAGAAGAGTGGGTAGACAGTGTAATATTAAACTTCCTTTCATCCAAATGGTGTAACTTGATAAAGCTACATTGACTGGTCCTACCCTCCCTCCCTTTGGCTTTTCCTCAGCTGAGGGCATGTATTCTTAGTCTGTTTTCAATAGTCATCAAGATCCTTCTGTTAAACATGCTTTGTCAAGGTCATGGATGACAAATTCTAGGACAAGTCAGGTCTTTCTGCTGTACTGACTTCCATTAGTAGACCTTGATAATGGAGTAGCCATGTCTGTCTTTGAGACCCCTTGTTCGTGTGAAGGTCAGTGTGACAGTGACCAGTCCATAGTTTTAATCATCTCTATTTAGTAGTTCAATATGTTTCATAATAGTCTCATAGTGTTACTCCCTTAGATCCTGGGTGGCAGCAATTGGACAGCTTTTAAACAACAACAACAAAAAAATCTGCAGTTTGATTTCATCTGTGCCTCTGATTTCCCAGCCTGGCTCTTAAACCCTCCATCTTTTGTGTGTGCCTTACCTGGGCCTGTGCCGCTAGTGAGGAATTCTGTGAAGTTTACAAGAAAATGCTCTGTTGGTGTGGTCATTCCATCCTTCTGTGTCTCTGCCCCATGAAGGAGCCTCTGAAGTGCTTAAAAGTAGATGACAGTCAGTATAACTCTGAAGGGCATAAAGCATTTTGGATGCTATTTGTCTTCCCTCCTTCTTGCTGGATGGAGAAATTGGTAGCCAAAGAGGAGAATTTGCTGCCCTCCTAGTCCCCGCTTCTGAAGAACTGGTAATATAGCAGAAGCACACCTGCCTCTAGTATTGTTCTGCCTATGTTCAAGATACTTGAGACTACTTCACTCTTTCTACCCTACTTACCTTCCCCCCTGTACTGGGTGTCCATGGCAAGATGCTGGTGGCAGGGGTGGCCTCTGTGAGAAGAGACCAGGGCACGCTCTCTGCCAGACACAGCCAGCTCCACAATGGACCCACCACAGCACACAGCTGAGCTCATCCACCACACTTGTGGCATCTCCAGGAAAACATACTTAAATGGCAGAGAACTCTGGACAGGCAGAGGAGAAGGAGGGAAAAAGTGAGAAATGGTAGAGTGAACACCAAGGTCAGAGGTGGAGCAGGAGGTACTCCATGAGTCTGGAGCAGATATCCCCTGCAGCCAGTGGAAGAGACCCTTATTCTCAGAGGTCACAGCTGCAGCATCCCTCCCTGCTACCAGGACCTTGCCACGTACACCCAATATATCCCCTGTCCTTGAAGAAAAGAAAGGGAGAGACCTTTCTCAGTCAGCTGTGGACATACAGTATTGCTGAAGGAGCTGAGTCCAGTCTTTCGGGGGGTGTGTGGGGGTGACATTGTATCCCTTCCCTCAGTTGTACTATAGTCATTAAGTTAACATGCCCTGTTCCTTTTTGGAGCTTCTTTTCAAGGCACAGATCAGGATGCGGGTAAGGGTGGAAAAGCCCAAGTTCTGGTGTGTGCCTAGGGGAAATACAGTAGTCTCACCAGTGAGTGCCTGGTGAAACTTGAATCTTCAAACTTCAACACATGCCATGCAGATTAGGAACACTATTCTGCCTGCCTTGGAGAGAGGGGTTTCAAATACCATGAAAACTACAAAGCAAGGAATAAAGCAAGCCAAGAAATCGGGGTCTGAATCTCAGCGCAGGACGTCTAGTGTGCTAAAAGAATGGGTCACCTAGCACGGGGCTGAAGCCTGAACTACATGATATGATAGAAGAAGCCCTCGTAGCTTTGTAGGCAGTGATCTGTAGCACGGGGTTTGCAACAGTACTGTTTTTTCCCCTGAGTCATCAATACCGGCAAGATTGCAGTGTGCAGCTTCATTGGTAAGTTGATATTAGAGCATCCCACCCCATCAGACCCTGCATGGTTGCTTGATTTTCCTGCTGGCCAGAATTTTGCTTGGATGAGAGCTTGGTGGCTTAAATAAAACCTGAATAAACCAGATGTTGGCAATTGCTAGAAGGCAATCAGAATACTTGGCAGAGGCTAGCTTGTCACTTTACGGAGTATGGTTAAGTCTGCTTTTTCTGGAGTCTTGCAAACCACATGCTAGACCCTTAAAACTGTTTCTAATACTTTTAATCTTGCTATTTTGATCATGTTTGTTTATGCAGAGCTGCTTGAAAACACTGAAAATAAATAGCAAACTAGTTTTGCAAGGGTGGGCTCAGAGGTTTGTTCAACAGTCGTAGCTGGTAGCCAGTAAGGTGCTTGTGCTTATCAAAATTTCTTCTCTTTAGGTTGTGAAACACTTTTGCTGAAGCAGTTGAGAGTTGTAGTCCACTAGGAGAGGGGATATACCAGCAATCTGGACTAGTGCCACAAATGGTATTGGACATCAGCCGTGAAATGTCACTGCGAATGTAGGTGGAATACTAGAACAGTGTTTTCTAGGCTGCCGGCAAATGGTGCATCCACTGGCTGGCTGAGGCTTGCAGCTTAGTCATAGGCACAGCATAGGAAATGGCAGCGCGCTGTATGACCACCAACTTCCGGATGAACCGAGCCTAAATACCCTTCTGTTCCTCCTCCCTGCCCAGGATAATGCGATCTCATGCTTTGTTTTAGATCGTATCTGTATCTTAACTTAGTTTAATGAAAGGGATTGGATGCTGAAGAGTCCTGGTGTCATGCTAATGTTGTGTATTTATGTAATCTGTATTCTGGCCATTTGAGATGAGGCAGCGTGTCAGTCGGTTGCTTTCCTAGAGTCTGTTTTTTCTAGCTATTGATAAAACTCAAATGTGTTACGATATTTCTTGTAGAGGAGATTTTGCGAGTACGTAGGCATGGTCATGCTTGAAGGCCACCAAGAAAGCACACCCTGCCTCTCGTGTGTACTGAGAACTCCAGGTTGCTGACAGGACGTGTCTGCAGCTTGGGTCTGACTCGTGGCAATCAACTCTTTTCTTGGTCGTAAGCCAATATGCAAAATTACTACAGGTAGAAAGTAAGTTGGCAGGAACTCCTGTGTTGTAGCTGGGCCACAGAGCTCTAAAAAACCCACAGTTGAGCCATGTGCTTTGCCAAGGTGGCTTTGCTTTCTCAAAGAAGGAATGAAAAAGAAAGCAATGTTCTTTGCTAGTTGTTCCAAGGTATTTAGAGACGAGATTATGGCTGGGATGTGTAACACTGGTAAGGGTAGATCGGGGAGTTTAGTGTCCACTTGACCTGAGATTGTTGTACCTTATGTTTAAAGGACAAAAGAACATGTCTTTTCAAGAAAGTGTCTTAAATGTTGCTGTCCTAAAGAGGTGGGACAAGACTGTGGCTGGACTGCTGGCAGTATAGTTGATCACTTCAGACTGACTCTTGGCTTGGCACAAGTGCGGATGACACAATGGCAGCGGGTGCTTCCATAGCAGATGGTCAGTGGTTAGCCTGCAGAGCCTGGCAGGCTCCAAGTGCCTCTGGCATAGTTTTGTTATATCTCTTAAGTCTCTCTGATAGTTTACAGAGTGTTCTAAAATGGTCCTCCATAAAAGTGAGAGGAAGACATGACTGCTCAAAGCATGAATAAAACATGCTGACTTGTCGCCCACATTCTTAAAATGTATGCAAGTTTACAAGTTTAGAGGAAGGTCCTCCAAATAAGGCAGTGATTTGTTATCTTGCCACAGTGCAGGACTGCGCTAGCTAGAGCATACATCGTTACACATAATTGAAGAGCCCACATAGATGCACTTAAGTGGGAGTTCAAAGTGTTTTCAAAGGGACTCTTCCTTTCACTTCTTGTTTCAGAGAGTGTAGGGATTGTATGAAAGGGGGGAAGCCAGCTGGCCTGTTTCCTGGCTGCTGTTTCTCATTATGTAGAGGTTGAATATAGACGCAAGCTTTAACATATCATTGCATCAGTTCTTTAGCAACCCTGGAGTTTTAAAACCTAACCTTTTCAAATGGAGACTTGGGTTTGGATCTTGTTGCCTGGCTCTGGAATCCAAAGTACGGTTATTGTGCCTGTAGCTCTTAATCTAAGTTTTATAGTTTCATCTAAACCTATTTATAGGAGAACGTACATTCTGCTAAGGGGCAGCAAGCCAGAGGAAGTCAGCATATCAAGTATGCCAGTGTTTTGAAAACATGTAAATTTTATCATGAGTGATGTTTTGTTCCTGGCATCTGAAACAGAATGCAGTTTTCGTATGTGAGCCTTGCCTGTGACTTTCTGATCTGATCTTTCATTCTAGGCCATTTAGAACCTTTCTAATTTTGCTAAGCTTGATGTAAACTTCAGATTGCTCTGTTATTTGTGAATGGCAAGAGTATTAAGTTTGCTATGTTTGGAATAGGTGAGTTTAAAGAACTTCCTCTTGTTTATCAGGAAGCTGGAAATTGCTTAAGCACTATAATGAGAAGCTACCTTTTAAAATTTACCTCTGGCATGCTTAGGAGTTTAATTGACACTTCTGAGTGTTCCAGTCTAGTGATGTGAGTCTGTGCGAAGCTTTGCTGCCTGGATGCGAGTCTGCATGATGGATTCCAGCTTCCCCACTCACCAGTAGCTTGATAGTAGACTTCCACTGCCAGTAGCAAGCGCATCTTCCAGAGGCATTGGTGACTTTGAACTGTGAGATAGCAACTTACTACTGTCAGGTTTTTTTTAAATGTTAGCAGTCCTAACTGCATCTTCCATCTCTGAGGTGGATGTTCCATTGAACTTAACAGAATTTTTCTGCCACATCAAGAAATCTGCAGTATCTGAAAGGCTGCAGGCTCATGTTGAAGAGTAAAGTCTACTGGTAGTTGATGTTAGTTTTTTTTCAAAATTTCTGAGACTAAAACTCACCTGTCTGTGTGGCAGAAGCAAGGGATTCTTGTTTAACTGATGTAGTACAGGGAACTGCACATTTGGTTTCATAATTACTTATTTTTTTTTTAGCAAGGAGTAAAGCTCCATCTAATCATGAAGGAGATCAGTCAGTTTGTAAAAAGGAAAAAAAAAAACCAAACAAAAAACAAAACCCAAAACAACAGAAAACCCACCCAACCAAAAAACAACAAAACAAAAACAAAAACCCCCAACAAAACACACCCCCCTCAAAAAAAAAAAAAATCCACCCCAAAAAACCACCCCCCAAACAAAAAAAACCCAACCACCCCAAAAAACCCCACTGTTTTAAGGTACAGTAGTCACATATGAGGCAGCTGTCTGGTTTTAGGAACTTACGGTCTTTCTATTGCGTTAGAGGTACATAGATACAGAACAAAATGGATTGAATGATTGGCTGTGTTTCAAAGTACTTGCTGTTTAGTTTCAACTGCTTCATTATGCTCCTAGGAGGTCACACTGTTGCACCAAGCGTATGGACAGGTTTGCATTACACTTGGTTTATTTTTCCGACAGATACGTTCATGTTTTCAACAGGGCTGTCTGCATAGTTGTGGGAATTTCATTCCCAGTTAAGAATTTCAACCCATGCGAAGCTTCTGGTGGCTTGTCAGCTTGACAGAGCGCGTGGGCTCTGGCCTTGCTTGGTTAATTTTCAGGCTGACCCTGCTGAAGGTTACGTTGCCCCACTGACGTTCACTGACAGAATAGCTGGACTTTTAGAAGAATCTGGCTGAGGCAGTAGGAAAAACACAACCCATGGTCTGGGTGTTGAAAGTTGGATGTCATCTGCGGAGCCTGCCTGCTCAACTGACCTGTTTCTAGCATACAGGCTGCAGGTAATTAACATGTCACTGAAGTTGCTTGCATGTTGTTGCATGCCCACCCTATTTTTTTTACGTATTCCTCATGTGTAGTAGCTAAGTAGTGCAGATGAAACATCAGTCTGCTTCAAATGTATTTTCAGTTTCATTCAAATTAGTAGTGGATTGCAAATTGCTGCTCTGGGCAGAGTTGATAGGCTAGTGACAGTTTCACTTCTACAAGTTTATTAAAATAAAACGATTTTCTGAGGAAAGTAGATCATTTGGAGGTAGCAAGCACTAACCAGGGTTCATTCTTCTCAGAATAAAAATGACAGCAGCGTGACAACTCAAATGGCTCATGTACCATACCTCAGTTCATTACCACTTTCTGCCAGATGTGGTTGGAGTGTAAGATCAGCCTGACATGTAAAGGCTGATTAGAAACCGCTCTAGTGCAGAGATTACGGTAAACGACCCCATGCTGCTGCGGCAAACCTGAAATCCTTACTTTCTAGTGTAGCTGTGCGGTTCTGAATAAAAGCCGCAGTTGATCCTGTTACTGATATTGCAGTAAACAGCCAAGTGATGAGAGTTACGAATTGATATAACCAACAGGTAATGTTAGGGGTTGTTCACCCTCATGGAAAGATAATCACAAGCCACAGCTGGAATCCTGGCATCCTGTTACAGTAGCCAATTAACTAGATCTTATTGAATTTTATCCTTCTAAGCAATAATCTTGCAACAATATACTCCCTTTAAACTTGTTCTGTTGTTTGCAGCAAGACCTAGGATGCAAGGGAGTGTCACGTTAATGCTTGCATGGATGGAGAGAACAATTCTGCCCCTTAGAGGAAATCGAATAAATACTTTGAAGCCTTGGCAGAAGATTGGCTGGTGGCCACAGTTTCATATTTCTTTTTTAAACTAATGAGTATTTTGGTTAAGGCTTCCAGGTTTGAACTGTTGAAGGAAATGGCTTGCAGAATGAAGGCTGAGATTTGCCACGTAGGGTTAAAGTTCCTTTTCATGCAAAGTTATTGGTCAAATGCTTAACATGAGTGCTACTTGTAATGTTAGTAGAGTTTTTTCCATTTCCCTTCCTCCCCTAGAGATTTGGCATCTAAGATGCCATATTACAATAGGATGGGGAATAGCATTTATCCAAGACAACCATTGGTTGGTGTCCACAAAATGCAAACAGCATTTTGTGTATGTTAAACTATTGAGAGCTGTGCAAAAAAGGTAGTACAATGATGACTTGTGGTTCAGCTGCTGCTTACAGTAAATCAATAAAATAGAGAAGTGGCACATCTAGCTCCAGACTTACTTGGTATTTCAAATGGACATAAGCAGAACTGCTCTATTCTTGTCTTTGAGCAGAAAAAGACATGTTTCTGTTGTGGAGCTAGTTGTGGAGCAGGATTTGGGTGGAGAGAGGGTCTGGAATGGGGTCTCTGGGTGGGAGGAAGGGATCATTACAGCAGTGATTTCTCCTCTTTCCCCTGCTTTGCTGAACTTGTATTCTTGGCTGAGACAAATTCTTTGGTATTCAAAGCGAGTGAATTCTGGACAGGTGAGGTTCAAGACTGAGCCCCTTACTGCTTTGGACAGGGGAAAGATTCCATGCTTAATTACTAAGGCTTTTCCTACAGTGAAGCTGCTTGAAAAAGCTGCGTTGGCTGCGGCTGGGGAAGAAAACAGGCAGGGTTCTTCGACCATGGGGCCTTTTCTCCTTTGCTTAGTGTTCAGGTGTTGTGCGTGTGAAGCTAAAGAGCTGCTTTCCTTAGTATGTTTGTACTAGGGAGTTTGTGTAGCCCTTCTTCTGGGTGACAGCTTTATTGTTTCAGATATTTAATTCCTGAGTACAATTAAAGCTTTTATTCTTTGGAATAGTTGGATCATGGGTGTCAGTAAGGTCTCAGACTTTGCCCGTAAAATATATTCATCGCTAATTAATTAGCAGTCTTAAAGGCCATACTTAAACCCCAATGACTGCTGATTAAACTTGAGCTTCTGCATCTGGCCTGAATGTCATCTTTCAGTTGTACTACTCTCAAAGAGAGAACTCTGATGTGAACATTACAGGTAATGCACGTTATTCTCCCCCAGGGGCAGTGGAGCTATAAGTTGTGGGAACTTTTCTTTTAAGTAAAAAGTATTCATAGTTCGCGGAACTTGAAGGAGTTGCTTATGGCAAGAGGTTTTTTTAACACAGTATAATCACACTTTTTCCCCATTATCAGTACTTAGGGAGGCAGCTGCCTTGGTCGCACCCTTTCAGATCCAGTAGAAGACTACCTGACAGTTGGCTTTTATTTTCCCTTTTCCAAGAGAGCCGCACCTGAACCTCTCAGGAGGAAAAGCCATATGTATAAATCACTAAGGACCAAAAGGAACACAAATCCAATAACATAACTAGTTTAATACTGCTAATGAGCCAGCGTGGTTTTTGCAGGTGACTTAAAGCCAAATATCTTGCCTTGGGATAGTGGGGAAGGAGGGGCGCATGACAGTGCATTGGAATAAAATCCAGCAATGTAAAGGGCAGTAGATTTTTCAGCTTTTTTTTTTTTTTTTCAAAACAGGTATTTGGTGATCTAGGAAGTGGTGCGCTGTTGTATTTAAAAAGGAGTACTGTGATAATGGGATGATTTTAAGGCTAATTACAGTCTCAGTTTGAGAAATTGGAGGAAGCTCCAAGAGAAATTTGCTTATACTCGAAGTCATCTGCCCTGTCTCTCCACAGACTCTTCATGTGATTGATAGGGAAGAAGAAACTCTTTTCTCTTCTGCAAAACACTTAATACTATGGGTAGTATAAGCATGCCTATGAGTAGGCAGAGAGGGAGAAATTGTATATAAAAAGTTGTCTTGGCGTGGGATGCAGTTGTGTGGTTCGAAGACTGGCTGCCGTGACCTCTCAGACTTCAGGATCTGCAGCAAATACTGATCCTTACAAGAGTCTGAGATATATTTGGGAAGAAGGAGGTTTGTGAAGTAAGGCTGGAGAGAGGAGGTAGCAGTCCTCCTAGTGATTTGTAGTCACAAGGACTATAGCTGCATTACTGGGAAAGTCTTTATAGTACCGGGAGAGCATGTGCTCTCTGGAAGATTGTATTTAGGTTTGTTGAGTTGGCATAGGCAATATCTGGAAGATCCTGGACTTTGATAAAGGGTAGGCTTGCTGGGGTCAAGGTGAGATGTAGTAACTCTTGAGGGGGACTTTTGGGGAGGAAGAAAGAGAGAGCATGAATTGCTGTTCTGCTTGATGATAGTATTACAAGCCAGATCATGATGCATATTTGTGGACACGGGGCAAGCTGGGGGTGAAAAGGGTAGATGGTAAACTTTAACCCCACTCGTATTTGGGGAATTGCTTGATAGGCAAAGCCAATAACATTAAAATCGTCTAGTGTTCTCATGAGCAATTATTGTAAAAGCAGAAATCAATAACTGTTCTGCTTTCCAGTACTGTTTTGTGGTCAGTCTTCCGTAGACCTGGAAGTTCAGTTCTTGCATTGGTTAGCACAACGATGTGGTGGCTTCCTGATACGGTTCTGTGTCTTGCAAGGGAGGACTTGTACTGTTACTTGCCTATTTAACTTTTTTGGTTGAGGCTTGTAAACTCTTACTTTAAGCCACTTCTTTCTGTTCTTGACTAGCCCGGATTTGAAACAATCCTGCATTGCCTTTTCTATAGGTTCAAGGCATTATTTAAATACTTACAAGCAAGAAAAAAAAACCTTGGGAAGACTATTGTAGCATTCAACATAATAGCGAGGAAGGCCCGTAAGGGTGTTACTGTCAGAGAGTTTTGGCAAAGTTTAGGAGCTGAATGTATGACGCAGCTCAGATGCTGAGGCAGTTCGTGTGTTCAACCTGGAATGACAGCTGCTCTTAAGTTGGCACCAATACCCATCTGAACAGAGAGGTCTTGTGCTTTGCTGCTGTTTCTCTGCATACTGAAATGTAAATTGTGAATAATTAACTTTGAACTGGGGAATCCCTCATCTGTTTATTAAAGAATTGAGTAAACAAAACAGGAAAAAAAAGCTGCACAGGTTCAGAATACAATCTGGATTGTAAAGGAATAAGAGAGATTCTTTAAGAAAGTGTTGTATAATCTCTCTCATTAAAAAAAAATCATCTCAAAACTAGGAAGTAGTTGTTAATGAGACTGAAGAAGTCTGAAATTCTGAAGACTTTGAAACTTTCTTGCTGTTCTTTTTTTTTTTTTGCTTTATGAGCTTAACAAACACCAAAACTAGTCACATCTTTTAGTGGTCTCTTTAAAAGGTCATGAAGAGCAAGAGCTAAGGTGTCTTAACTTACTTCAGTCTTCTTCATTGAGCCCTCTACCAATCTTCCTCAATTTGGCAGGTTTGTCTTTGTATTAATGAAGGTGTTAATCATACTCCAGCTTTGCTTCTCTACCCTAATAAAGTTGCAGATGTCTTAAGACTGGGTCAAAAAGTTGTATAGTCAAAGAATTTAAAGACTGCTATTTAGATTTAAGTTATGGTGTCAAAGAATTGACAACCATTTACTTCTACGTGCATTGGTTTTGCATCTCAAAACTTCGCTACAAAAAGCATATTGAAGTCTACATTGTAATTTAAACAAGGATCTCTAGACTGAATAAGTGTTCAAAATAGCAGCTACCAAAATGTGTAGAGAGGAAATAGGAGAAATTGTGTATTGTGATTTGGCATTTATAATTTAGTCCCACAGTAAACAAACAGATTCAAAGGAAGGACATATAGGTCTTCATTCTCCAACTACTTCGTTTCTGTGAAAGTCGCAATGAAAGCACTTGCTGCTACTGCTGTAGATTCCTGATTTCTTTCTCTGCTTGGAATCTGTATTTGAGCACAGTTTCTGGATTTGGGGATTAG
The DNA here is from genome assembly GCA_003993805.1 of Himantopus leucocephalus. Classification (NCBI taxonomy): domain Eukaryota; kingdom Metazoa; phylum Chordata; class Aves; order Charadriiformes; family Recurvirostridae; genus Himantopus; species Himantopus leucocephalus. Next base: position 86,556,123 of record RSEF01000003.1, on the reverse strand, counting down.
CTGTCACCGTACTTGACATGGATGCCTGTGGTAGCAGAAACTTCATCAGGAAGGTACCTTTAACCCTTGTTTGTCCTTGTGCGTACCCCAAATGGAATCAGCTTTGTAAGATTGCTTCATATGGCTTCTGATGGGCTGTGCTTCATCTGGTACTACTTAATATTATCTGGTTTGTATTAACAAGTGCACCTGTGACTTGCTTGGAAGAGTGAACTTCATTATCTCTTTTGAAAACCAAGTTTCTGTCCCACCAGTAAATGTCTGAATCTGTATCTTTTGAAAATGTAGTTTCTAGATTTTCTTTTTCCTTGTATGCCCTTTCTTTTTCCTTGTACGTATTCTTTCCTACCACACTGAAGTCAAATTAATTTTGCCAAGTCTTATTTTAAAATTTTGCTTAGCCACCAAACTCTGCTGCTCAGAGTTCGTTACAGTTAGAGATGCTTGTGAGTTGCTCCAGCTGCTGACGATTGCTGGTTAAGCTGAGACTCTATGGTGTTGGTGAAAGAAACCCAGGAAGCTTGAACTCCTTAACTTTGTGGCACTACTTAATGGGAAACAGCTCTGCAGCAATTAACCCCCCCCATCTCCTTCTATTCCCCCTTAGATGATGAGTAAAACCTTCATGCGTGGTTTAATTCTTTTTTGTGCACTGAAAGTAGTAGGCTTAAATTTAATCATACTTCTCTACTCAGCACACTATAATTACTCGTGTCCTAAAACATTCAGAGCTGCAGACTGAGATGCCGTCTCCTCCAGCAGTTTGGAGAGGAGGCAGAAACAACTCAGTGACTTTAGAAGCAGTGCTGCAGTAGCGTATAGGAGTAGTGCACTGTAGCCTCTGCTGCCAGCGTTGCTGTGGGTGGACTCCTCTGAAGTTTCATTTTCTGACGTCCACCCATGGAATACACAATTTACAGCACCACTCTTCCACCGTGAGCTACGTACTGAAGCTTAGGGCTGAAAGCTTGCAAATTTGATGCATGTTTCCTTATACTAAGGACAAATGCTAAAATGAATAAAACCTCTGAATGAGGTAACAGTGAGCAAGCCACTTGTGACTTGCTTCTAGGCTTTTACAAACCACTGTCTTCTATAATGCATTAATCAGCAGTACAGAATAAAAGATTTGTATAACAAGATCAAGGAGAATTGTTGGAGCTCCGTGAGCTTGAACTGCTGTCATTCAATAGCATGGCTTTACTACCATAATACTTTGTCTGCAGAACTGTCTCCTTCAAGGGTAGTATTACTGAGGTTATAAAAGTTAACTTT
>RSEF01000003.1:86538690-86554748 GCA_003993805.1 Himantopus leucocephalus | reverse complement strand
CTGTCTCATTACAGTACAGAAAGTCATTCCACTGACCTGACACTGAAGACAACCTGCAGCTTTTACGCCTATACAAAAGGCAATTTTAAACACAAGCACTACAGTTTTCACAGGCCTCTGACTCTGAGCTATAGATTTCTTGTATCTTAAATGAATCTGTTTAATAGAAGTAAAAAAACCCACCAAAATATAAAAATCACTTGCCATGAATTAAAAAAAAAAAAAAAGAATTACTAAACTTTTGAATGTTTCTGGTACAGCAGTGTGGGTTTCTGAACACACCAGGTGGTTCGCAATAGCTGATGTGACGCATTGGTCTGTTTAGACAGACCTGTCCTCTGGACTTTTCTCGCCCTGCCGAGGCAGCATCAGTAGTCTCGCAGCAGTCTGAACCTTGGCTTTCTGCTCTTAGCAACATTCATGCCCTCGGCTACGTGGGCTTGTGTTGGGGAGGAAAAGCAAGTCTGTAAAGCGGTGACCCAGCTGCCCAGGTGAACTGAACTCCTGTAGAACGTTTACAGCAGACTTGTGTAGTTTAGGTGTGCAAGGATGGGTCACAGAATAGCCTGGCTGCTTCTAGGGTAGAATATCTGTCATCACTGAATGACTTGAATAGTTGGATGAACAACTATTGAGAAGTTGAGGGGGGAAGGAAATGCATGGAATGCGTGGAAAATCATTAACAGTGATTACTGTCCTCTCAGGGAAAGTAAAAGATGAGTATTTGCATTAGTAACACAGATAATGCTTAGTCTAGTAGTTAACTCTTTAATTTTTAACTTTTTCTACTTAAGTCTTCAAACTTTAAGCCTCAACCCTAGTATTAGGTCTGTATTCTGTGCTCTTCATCTTGCATGAAATTGTCTCCTGAAGTCTTGCCAGGGCTGTGTCTGGCATCACACGGGTTTTGGTCATGTGGTTGCAGTATGCAGTTTCCAGCTGTGTCTCAAAAACTAGGTAATAGCTTTCAGAAGGTCATTGCTGGCTGCCTAGCAGGAGTCTGTAGGTAATAGGTGATGCAGTAGATCAAAGATCCTATCAGTAGATGTGCGATAGAGATGCTAGTGGAAAGCTTGCTGCCATACTATTGAAGTACTTACCTTAATTTCATGTACTCTCCTGTGCAAGTCTACACCTTCCTAATGTACAGGACACAAAGCTGTATTTTATTCTTGTTCCTTAAGACAGTCTAATGTCTTAGTTCTTCTACGTAAGGTGCAGTTGCTTGCAGAAGACTCTAATTCTTCAGTATAAACTAATGTCTATCCTTGCCTTCTTTCCTACTGTTGAAGAGGTCTCAATGCATGCCTGAATGCCCTCTTCTGCTGTCTAGGTCTGTAGAGACTCTAGGAGGTGTGCTGTACCATGCTGATGAAACTCTAACCTCTGAGATGACTAAAGTATCTGTTTCTGGTGATACCTCTTTTTGCTGATGTGACTGGGTTCAGTGTGCTTGACGTATTACCTGTAAGTGAAGAATTCAAGAATACTTATTCACCTAACCCGGAGGTAGTGAACTGAAACAATTAACTTGAAAACCCACAAGCAGCGAAGTCATGTGATGTTGTGCACCCTAACTTCATCTGGGATGAAGATGGGAAAAGGTTGGGACATAGCAAAATTGTTGGAAAGCTAGTGCTGTTGGATGAAAGAGTCAGACCAGCGTTGCTGTCAGTATGTACTAATATAATCTCAGTTTTTTGGAGGGGGGTTTGTTTTGGTTTTATAAGTGTGGTAAGCACTGAATTTGCTGTTTGTCACAACCGTGGTCTGCAGCCTGGTGGGCTGAGAGGTTGGCCACGCTGCAAATTTTTTCGTCTTATTTGTAGGATCTAACACTTTCCTTTTCTATCCCCTACAGACTTGATCCAAGCAACTAATGAAACAAACGTGAATATTCCTCAGATGGCTGATACGCTTTTTGAGCGAGCAACAAATAGTAGCTGGGTGGTCGTATTCAAAGCCTTAGTTACCACACATCATCTAATGGTTCATGGCAATGAGGTAAGCGTAGTCGGCTTTCTCGAGATCACATTGGCACTGAGCAGACTCCAAGCCAAAAACATTAGTTGTGCAAAGGCATCTCTACTGAACCAGTAAGGACCTGAGAACAAAGGGCAAGAATGATTCTTGATGAGGATCAAACTTACTTTAACGACATAGTTAGAGGCATGCGGATTAGGTCTCTTCATTTACAAAACCATAGCGTAAGAGCAAGAAGCAGCCTGTTCCAGGATGTTGACAATTTATGTGCTGTCTGAAAACAGAGCTACGCAGGATAAAGACTACCTGGGACTTTTTGACTAGAGTCAAAGTTGATGTGCTGGCACGTGCGTACTGCCATCCAAACAGCTGCCCTCTCTGTATGACTGTAAAAATCTTTCTAGAGCTGTAAATTCAATGTGATAGGCTTTTGGATTGTGTTTTCCTTGCCCTTGTTTTTATTGACTTGGTATGTCTGCGTTAAAAACAAAATGCATAAAGAGCTTTAGTATGACTGTGAAACAATTCCTCCCTGGCTGTATATAAAGTTTTTTCACGCAATGAACTTCTCCAATGTCACAGTATAAATTTTTACTCCTGCCCTATTTTTTCCATTCCAAGTTTTGGCCAATATTCTGATTTGCTTTCTGTAACTGTTTCAGGCTGTTAGTCCCTGTACTTGACGTGGGGCCTGCTTGTTATTAAAACAGGCCCTCGGCTTGGCTGAAGCTGGGGGCTGCTAGATTGAGAAGTCTGGGACTAGCTCGGTTATGCTGCTTTGTAAGCAGATAAAGCTTGTGCTTCCTCAAATCTCTTTGAGAATTAACCATTTTTATTGCTCCTTCCACAATCTGGTTTTTATTTTGCACAGAATCTACTTTTACGTATACAGTAGGATATTTAGTAGAGATTCAGGCTAAATGTAATTAATCTGAATGGATGAAAAAGGTTTTGAGGAAGGTATTGCAGGCTAAGACAAAAATCTGGGGTTTCATATGTGTATTACTAGAGTAGTAATCTTCCTGCTAGGAGGTATGAAGCCTGCAGAAGCAGCCTGTGATAAGAAAATAACTTTGTGTTGCAGAGATTTATTCAGTACCTGGCATCTAGAAACACATTGTTCAATCTCAGCAATTTTCTGGACAAAAGTGGATCTCACGGTAAGCCTACTCATGTCTATAATCTTAACAAGATTCTAAATAAGATAGTGTTGTTTATTTGCTCCTTCATTCATAAGATGCAAATAATATAAAAATGTGCTACTGAAGCCTTTTTATAAGTACTTATTGAATACAGGAGCTCAAGTGAACTGCTGGACAACTTCAAAACAATGTTTCTCAGTTCCTGCGAAATTTTTACTCAAAAGGTGAAACTGTTCAACTCCCTTAGAAAACACTGGTTGAAATTAGGGCCGGGTCAGCTATCTCCTTAACTGTTATGGGAGCTAAGGATAAAATGGGTAACTTTCCATTTAGTTTTTTGGTTTTTACTCAGTCTTAAATGGTAACTTCGTTGCTTGGGGACACTGTGCTTTTAGGAATTGTCTATAAGTGTTTAACTTGAGGGACACTCCCCTTCCCCCAAAGAACTAGCTGGTTTTGATTTGCATAGTCAATTTAGAAAGGTCTAGGCAGAAATTAAGGAGTTCTCTCTAAAGCTTACAAATTCTGCTTTAGTACTTTGACTTTGGAATTACTAGTGAATTTCCTGTTCCTTCACTTAACAGAGGAAGAGCTTGTTTCGTGGTAGCTCTACTAGAGAAGAGAGAAAACTTAGAATTCTGAAGCTGTCTGAGCGTATTTTTAGACTGTATGGAGAATGCAAGAGTGCTACAATAATGGGCAAGATCGAAGTAATGCCTTGTTACTCCGTGTAACATGGAGACATAAGACACCAAGACTTGAGCATCTTTTAGAAATGGTAACACAGGGCAGGAACGAAGCCAAACAAATATTAAAACTGTGTTTGTCTAAGCAAAACATGCTATGCGGGTTCAAAGACACTGGTATTTGGCAACAATGAATTCTGTTAAATGCATGCTTTTGTGTTCTTTGCCACTTTCTTTAAACTTAAATTGCCGTTTCATAGATAATACAACAGTGTGTCATAGATAATGAGGCATCGGAGTTGGCAGTGTTAAGCCTGAGTTGGCAGAGATACTTAATGTTGAGAGATATTAAGGAAAAATACAGTCAGTGACTAAGTCAAGGGGTGTGGATTTTAACAAAGGTAGCAAAAAGGGACTTGTACTGAAGAGGAGGATGAGTTGCCTTTTGCACACGTTTCTGTAGCTTAGAGGAAGAAACTTTGAAAGAAATACCTGAAGGATAGACTGTAATACTAACTGTTCAAAAGTCTTGTAGGCTTGAAGGTCACTGAAGTTTGAGGCTACTTGTACAGTATCATGTGCCTTGGAAGATCTCTGGTGTAGCAGTTCAAAGAAGAGACTAATCCCTATGAATGCCATTGTCATTTCTTTGTTCTGATAAGCCTAGTCAGGGGAATTTTGAAGGCCAGCATAAGAGTTGGAGGAACTGACATACGTAAAATAGCAGGAGTGTTTAAGTTGAAATCGATCTTTATCCTGGAAGTCATGTACCAGTTAAGTATAAACTTTTTGTTAAATTGGCATTTTTTCCCTTTAATAGAGGGGTAACAAATTTTGCCATCAAATAATGTTACCACATAACTGCATAGAAGCCGCCAGCAGGTTTCCCCAGGAACCATGCCACTGGTGCACTGGATGAATTGGTTGGTATCCGAGGACTGTGGTAGACTTTTTTTGGTGCAGTGCTACTGCTTTTTCTTCAGAAGCTGGAAGATGTCTTGTGATGCCCGTTCTGTATGCAAAGTTGTATAGTGCAACAGAGGTCACATAACCTTAGGGTCTATTGATTGTATATTATCGTTTACTAAAGAACCTCCAAACAGGCGTGCAAATTAAGTGTAAAACGTGTAACTGTTTTTTTGCAGGTTATGACATGTCCACCTTTATAAGGCGTTATAGTAGATACTTGAATGAAAAAGCGTTTTCCTACAGACAAATGGCATTTGATTTTGCAAGAGTGAAGAAAGGGTAAGCAAAGTTTAGATATGTAAACTGATAGGATTGTCTGACCATGAAAACCTTGTTTGTGGCATTACACTTAATTTTAGTGTCTNTTTTGCAAGAGTGAAGAAAGGGTAAGCAAAGTTTAGATACGTAAACTGATAGGATTGTCTGACCCATGAAAACCTTGTTTGTGGCATTACACTTAATTTTAGTGTCTCAATGACTTTGTTCTTACTTTCCTTATTTAGGCACAAAGAAACACCAAAATGGTTGGATTTCTTAATTACTTGTAATTGGTTAAAAATTGCACAAGGAGCAGAGGAAAGACTGTGGGTAGTAAGGCAAATAACTGAAGACTAAAGTAAGGTGCCTTGCAGAACTGGGAGCTTTTAGTGCTAGGTGTTAAATCTGACTGTTATTAAATTGTGCTGCAGCGAGACTGTGTTTAGGATTTGGAGAAGGAAATGCTCTGAAACTATATTTAGGATGTTTCATTACTCTCCAGACCCTTTCCATGAGAAAGATGACTGATTACAAAGGAAAACTCAAATGGACACCTGAAGTTCTTAGCAGATTACACAGCAAACAGTTATAAACCAAACAGAATAAGGTTGTAAACTACAGATTCTATTTCCCACAAGGCCCACGTTTTTTAAAAAAAAAAAGTTAACCCAGCCCAGAGTAGTACATTGGTATTTATCAGAACATTTTTTTGTTCTCTGTCTCCGCTAACTGGGACTTTAATGACTCTAGATTCCCTCTTGAAGCACAGACAACACAGCAAGTGGCTTAACACCCACTGAAGGTGCAGTTTAAGATGCTCCCACTAATCACGAGTTGTGTACAGGATCCTTCTGGCAGTTCCGGTGTATTTTGCAGCTTGGGATTCTGAGCTGTTGATGCAGGCAACATTGCCAGGCTTTCCTCTCCTGCTTCTCAAACTGTCGTGTAGCTGGATGCCGTTCCCACAGTGGGGACCAAAGTAGTTATCTCTTAAACCTATCTGGAATATGAATCACAAAGAAATTTTTGACATGAAGACTAGTAGCTAGTTGGATTGATATTTTGGGCAGGCTTTGATCCAGCAGGCTGCTGTAGTGCTAGCATCTTAAGTTCCCTTTGTCACCTACTGCCTTCAAACACTTCATGTTAAATAAACATAAGCTTGAGTTGCTGGGAATCCTTCTATTCCTGCCTTGCTGTATGTTCCTGGAAAGGCTTTCTATGTGTGTTATTTCTGGTGCCTAAAACAAGGTGCTGCCTCAGAGTATAGTGTAAAATAAGTAAAAATGGTGGTATGCGTTCCGCGAGAGGGGATGCTGTACCTGGCGGTGGCCAGAATAGGGCAAAACATAATGGTGGTCGTGCAGGTTTGTGATATTCAGAGATAAAAATGGGCATGTGTGAAGACTGCTATAAAATATGGGTGGCAATTAAGGAATGCTACACGTCCATGACTGCTGCATGATCCTGTTGGAGTAATGGTTCAGGACTGATAAGGCAGGTCAAAGGCAGCGGAAGTGCTATGAAGGAGTAATGGAATTAATTAGTACCCAGGAATACTGAGGAAAGAAGCTCTAAGCAAAAAATTGCCCTGATTTAAGTTGTCGCTGAATTGGCATGCATATATTGTGGCACTTGATGGGGGAAAAAAGCAACCTGTAGAGTTTTTTTTGTCTTCAGTGACCACAGACACATCATTAAAAAGTACTCCTAGCAATGAGTTATCATTAGTTACTCATAACAAACTTAACGCACAAAGACTATCAGTTCTCGAAGTATGTCTGTGACAGTATTTCTTGCCAAGTTATTTAAATTCTCAGTGTCCTCTTTCCATAGAGATCGATCCCTTGCATTCATCACTCTAACACAAAACCTTTCTTCACCTGCTGTCAGGGAGGGAGGCTGGATGAAGTATTTTTCATGCCAGCTTTTGTGATGATGTGAGAAGCAGGAGAATCAGACAGTGCTCCGAACATTTGAAATGGATCATAGCTGCTTTAAGCTTAAATTTAGACAACAAATCAATTTGGGGGAAGGGAGAGGGGAAATGCCATGGCTTCTAATCTGTATTCCCCCTTGCAGAGCTGACGGTGTAATGAGAACAATGGCTCCTGAAAAGCTGCTGAAGAGTATGCCAATATTACAGGAACAAATTGATGCACTACTTGAATTTGATGTATGTATTGAAGCTGACCCAGCATTAGCACTGGGCAGTGACTTATAAATGCTGCGTTGTAACGAACACATTTCACCTTGTAGGTGATGCTTTACTGATCGTCCCATTTTGTGGGCCAAAAAATCCGCTTTTCAGTGTCCCACAGAGGTAGTGCAGTGAAGGATGGCGCTTTCCTATACGTATGAAATGTGCAGATTGCACTCTTTTTTTGGTAGCGAGTGTAGAGGAACAGCATGGGAAATGGGGCATTGAGGAATGCCGACTCAGAGCTTGGAGTTTCATCTTCTGCATCAGTGAGGAGAAGAAATGGACAAAACAAGGAGACTGAAGAATCTTTTTTTCTGTCTCTTGGCAGCCAACTTATTATCGAGGGGAGGGAACAGGGCATTAAAATACCAAATGTACAGTGTTTGGCTTCCTCAAAGTCATCATCTGGTTTTCAGCTGTAAACTAAATTGCCTAAACTTCAATCTAGACTGTTCATAGATATAAGTGTCTACAGTATGTTGTTATGGAAGTTGGTGGGATTGTTTATCTGCCTTAAAGGTAAAAACAGGAGTCAATTGCTGTAGGAGGTACAGTGTAACGTTGCAAAGAGGTCTTTGAAGGGATCAGTCTTGAAGTTAGAATCATAGAATTGTTTGGGTTGGAAGTGACCTTTAAAGGTCATCCAGTCCAATGCCCCTGCAATGAGCAGAGACATCCTCAACTCGTTCTGTTCTTGCTGGGCAGAAGGACACACTCCCAGGCAGAAGGCAGAGCAAACTACAGCTTTCAGAGGAAAGCCTTAGAAGTACATGTCTTGCTAATGTGTTTTTTGTTCTTAAATGGCATAGGAATTGTGATAGTGGTCTCAGAAGAGGAGGCATTTTTAATAAAATAAAGATCTTTTCATAAATGAGCACTTATTTTCTGCCCAAGTTAATGTAAGAACTGGAAGGGTCTTGACACCATTAATCCAGCCTTATTATCTGGTAGACTACTGAGGTTTTGTTAAGCTCTGCTGTGAAATGAGATCTTTTGTCCAGTTTCATTAAAGCTTTGTTAATAGCATCTCTGCCTTCCTCCTCTTCATGATAGGCGAAGGACTCAAGACTAAGATGTTTACTGTTGACAGGAATACCCCTCTGCTGTAGTGGATTGTTTTGGAGTGGTGAAGAAAGCAATCCTTGATCTGCTAACAAACCTTTGTTTGTTTTCTTTGTGTGAAAGTTTGTATTCAGTGCTTGATTCTGTCTATAACAGCATCAGGTACCTGGCGCAAGCTAAAACTTCTGATTGCATTAAATACATTTGTTGTAAATAACTGGTATTTTATTTGTAGGTTCATCCAAATGAACTGACAAATGGTGTCATAAATGCTGCATTCATGCTTCTATTTAAAGATCTTATCAAACTTTTTGCTTGCTACAATGATGGGGTTATTAACTTACTAGGTAAGTGACCTGATGTCTGTATCTCACATACCATGAGTGAGTGAAAAATGAGTTTGAGGTCTGCTTCAGTTTTTTTACTTAACTTTCATTAAAACTACATTTTTCTTGACTTTGTTGTTCTGGTGTGAGGGAAAACTTTAAGCCATAACCTCTTACGTTAGTGTTCATCTGAGACTGGATTGTCTTACGCCCTTAAAATTGTATAGGTTTCTACTTAAAGACACTGAGCATCTCTGTGCTTAAATAAATGTACAGTGCTGTGTGAGCTTGCATAATACTTCCTGCAAGGTTAGCAAAGCAACTTTTGCTCATTTTTAAGATGCCCGGTTTCTTCTGTTATATATGCTATGTGGTAGCCTGATAGGAAGTCGTATACTCCTGAATAACATTCCTGATCTGTCCGAAAGCCCAAACCACAACTGCCAAAGCTGGATCCCCACCAATACCTTACCTACAGCCTACAAAGTCTATAGGAGGTTGTGAGCATGTTCTGAACCTCAGACAGCTTGGTGTGATCACCAGCATAGCATACCTTAAGCTGTCTCTGCAAAAGGCTTTGGTATAAAGTTTAAAACCAGGAGTTGTCATAAACTGCAGGAAACATAACTGACCCTGTAGGAAATGAGCTTCAACTACTAAAACATGTGAGCACTTCAGCTAAAGACAGCTAAAAACTGAGACTGCTTGGCCAGCCTGACTGACCTAAGACTCTGGCTGCAACTAGAACAGGAAGAAACGGAGAGGTTACAGAGACTGCACAGGAAAAAAGATGTTCCTGAGCTGTAAAGCTCAAAACAATGTTTTTGTATCCATGTTGCAACGCTTTCTGGTAGTTTCATAAAAGTCCCAGGTGTTTTGACTGAAATTATAGGTACGGGGGGCTTATGGAACAGCTACAAATGTGTTGGGCATAACAACTGAATTGAGATTTTGCTGTCTACTGCTACTTAAAGTGTAAGTTCAGGTTGAAATATGCGACAGTTGTGCTTGATGATAGACATGAACCAATTTTTAGAGAGCTACTCCAGTGGAAAACGTATTGTTCTTTCAAGTGAAGACAACGTGGGAGAGGACATACTAGTATATGTTTAAGTAACCTTAATTACTTTGAATTCAAAGTTTGGTAGCTGCTTTATCTGCTTACTTTTTATCTTTAAAAACCTGGTTTACATCACATACAATGCTACGGCTGGTTGGTGTGCAATTTTCCAGTCTATATAATTATTTAGCAGCTCAGCAAGTATGACTTCTAAATTCTACTAAGGACTAGGAACACCACTAGATTAGTGTCCAAGTACAAAAATGTTAATAGTGTGCAATATTCTTGAAATGTGATTTTCCTGAAAACTAGAGTTGCTGATGAATGCAGACCTAATGTGAGATATCTTAACTGAAATTTGCCAAATTATTTCTCTAGAGAAATTTTTTGAAATGAAAAAGGGACAATGTAAAGATGCTCTTGAAATCTACAAACGATTTCTTACTCGAATGACCAGAGTATCAGAGTTTCTTAAAGTTGCGGAGGTAAGTGACTTCCAGTCTTCTGGAGTCTGGCACTTAAGTATTTTGTGAATTTTTTAGCACCGATATAAAATATTAATTGCACTTGTTAAGCATCTGACTCACTGTGTATAAATATGAGGCAGTATAGAAGTTCCTGGATCTGCTTGTTCAGCTCTTCTGAAGTAATTAAGCCCTGCTTAGGACTTTCATATGTCTCTGCTGTGCAGCCATCCTCGACTTTCCTCGTACAACATAACAGATTACATGACTTCAATCAATCAATATTTCTTGGACGTGCTGTAATAAACGCATGCTTCTAGGACAGGGTTGAACAGTAGATACAGTAATTAGGAATAAAAGCATTATGATTTTATAATTCTGCTTTTCAAGTCTTTGCAGCCAACTACAAGTTAACTGCAATGTGAGACTTTCCTGGTTTCATCCTTGTTATCATCCTCTTATGTGGATAATACAAACATTACATGGTTAATTAACTCTTGCGGGGCTCTCGCTTGTGGTAGTTGGCTCCTTGGCACAAGATGCACATTTGCCTTGTTTCATGCTTCATTATAATGGACAGCAGTAATGAGCTGAATAAAATGTCTGTGTCTTTGCTAATTTACTCAGCTATTTATGAAGGAGCCTGCAAGACTCCTGAATGTAATGTAATGTCTGATATGAGCGTTAAACTTGAGGGAGTGAAGTACTTTAGACACCCGTAGGTCAGCTTTGCAGGACAGGGATTATAGTGACTATACTTCAGGATTACGAGGTGCAGCGGAGCTTGTTCTTTTGCAAAACCTAAACCAGCAGGCACTTTGAAGAGTGAAGCAACAGGACAACTAATAGAAGACTGCAGATTCAGACTTCATCTTGCTGTATTTGAAATGCTGGGAAAGAAGGGCAGAACAACAAAGTGACTTGAGCTTCAGCATATGTTTTTAAAGTGATGTCTTCTAGGATTTGCTCACTGGCTGAGTTTCAGAGAACTTCATTAGGATAGTCAGGTTATCCACATCTGGGTAGTACGTGCTTGGCAGTTCACTAATGCTGTCCTCTGACACAATAGTGTGTGACCAGAAAGCCCTGCCTGACTTGCAGTATGGCGTATGAACTTTACCTGAGTGGAATCAAGCTCCTTTTTTTTTTTTTCTTCTTTTTTAAATAGATATTTAATTTGTTTTTTTAAAAAAAGTGCTGCAGGTGGTTGAAGGTAGCTATTGGAAAGATGGCCATCTGCACTTGCTAACTTTGTAGTCTTTTTCTAAAGATAAAGTGCATTATAGGTCGAAGATCATACCACAGTTCTAATCAAAATTAGTGCCTGCTGCAGTGGAATAACACACATTTCATCTCTTTTTACATCCACAGCAAGTTGGAATTGACAAAGGCGATATTCCTGATCTCACGCAGGTAAGCTTCTCTTGTAGTCTTTTTGGATCTGTGTAATAACTAGAAGTTCTGTAATTAGGAAGCACACCAGGAATGTAAATGTTGGTAGGAAGTCATACCATGTCACATTTTAAAGCCCTCCCAACTTGCAAATAAGAACTGCCCAAAGCTATCTTTAAAGAGTGGTAGAACTAAAACAATGCCTTTCGTGATGACTTCCAACCTATAGTTGAAGGGTAGACTGTTTTGCTCTTTCCTTGCTAAAGGACAGATTTTTACAGCTTGTAGCTCAAGTTCATTTTTGGCGGCAGACTGCATAGAGGTTGTAGTGTGACTTGCTTCATAGTCTCTCCCTGACACAGTCTTGGTCCGCAGGTGAAATTCAGAGCAGCACTAGCACTACTGTCTTGGCCTAGGAACGGTGAACTTCAAGTTTAAATGCAGAAGTTGTGATGTGATTGCTGAACTTCTCTGCCAGTGTGCACCAAAACTTTTAATGTCAAAATTCACTTACGCTGTAGCTGCTTAAATTCTGTTGTGCTGGTCCATTTTCAATATCACTTGCAAATTGGCCTGGGTGCTTGGCTTTGTGTTTAACGTGAAAAGGATATTTACGCGGAGGAAGAGATCCGTGCTGAAGAGTTGACTCGTGGCAATTTTGATGCCAGTAAAATTGGAACAGAAGAGCAGTCCAAACTGCTTAACACTTGTAAATCCTAAGTGTTCATAGACTATGAATGTGTAGTTTTTGAAAGTCTCTTGAAAGCCTGGTTTAAATCAGCATCAGAATAGCGGTTCTCTTGGTTAAAAAGCCAGTTAAAAATTCTGAAAGTGAGATGTGATGTGACGGTGGAGAGTTTTAATCTTTATGGGTTTCAGATGCTACAGGGCTATGAAGTCTGGCCACTCTTTCAGCACAGGAAAGCATAGACTTCTAGCAACGTGTGGAATACCAAACCCAGTTCTGAAGTAGCTGAAGTAGTATGTTCACCTCACGCTGTACCTCAGGGGCTCTTTTTTTAACAAGGTCCCATCAGTTGTAAACTAAGTCCTTCAACCAGAAGAGCTCACCTTAAGCTCAGTTAATGAAATATGCTTTATAAATCCCTGTAGCACTTTTTTTTTTTTCTGCTTGTGTTGCATCAGCCTGCTGGAAAGGCTGCCTGCTGGGACTGTGCAAGTCCTGTTCTGCATCATCAGTCAGTGCTGCACTTGCTCAGCGGCACCTTAGTTACTGCTGCCTGAGCGTCCCTTTCACCTCATGAACCAACACTTTAAAATAGAATGGAATAGTTCCTTTGGAAGGAAGGGATCCACAACAATCATCTAGTCCAAGCGCCTCACCACATCAGTTGTCTTCTCAAGTAGTCCCTCGTAGCTGTATTCTCCGAAAGGCTGCTTGGGACTTCACTTGCTAAGGCTAATCTGCAATGCGCTGTAGATTGTGTATTTGACCTAGGCAGGGTATTTCAGTGAGGAACAAAAGGCAAATAATAAAACTGAATTTCAGCTAATAAGTAATATACAATTGTATGTAATATCAACAGTATACCTAAATTTCTAAAGCAAGCCATGGCAATAGTCAGTAGTATTCAACAAGAAGTTGGTTGTGTTGATGCTTGAGGTGTATACATACTCTGTAAATCCAAAAAAATTGGTCACAGTACTGAAATACAAGTTGATAGCTGTCATCTTCGGACTTTCTAGCTTGGCTGCAACGTTTTGGAGGCTGAGGAGGCATCTTGGCAGCTAAAGAGCTTGGCTCATTTTTATTTATTAGCAATTCTTAAAGTATGGCAGTTTTGCCCCAAATAGCTAGTGGGGATCCCATATCTAAGGTTCCACCGTGATGCTGACTGATAGATTAGTCTAATGCTGAAGCAGTATCTAGAAGAAATTAAGCAGTGTTCAGTGTTGCAAATTGGATACTAGACAATACGTAATTTCCAGATGGTTGCATCTGGGTAGAAATCTTCTGAAGCTTCCTCTTTGAATTCTGTTTGATAGATGAGTTTCATATTATCTTGTTGACTTTTAAGAAACCTATGAATACTGTATTGGAAAGCTCTTTAAAGTGTGTAGAGGTAATTAATAACAGGAAATAAAGGAATTTTTTTTGAAACATGCCTTTCTGCTTACATGTTTAGGTAGGCACAGCTTGTATCTTGTGCTATAACCTTTTAGAATACGTAGAAGTCTGAATCTTTTTGTTTGTTTGTTTATTTTAGAAAATGAGAGCCTTTGCTCATCTTTTTCTTGCTGCTGGAGAATTCTTGTAACTAAGTCACTCGTGTTTAACCAAATTCTTGTGCTCAAATTAGTTGAAAATGAATAAATATGCCTATAAAAGCAGCGATGGCTAAGATATTTCTGCATTGCATATGTACGTGGGACATATTTAAACTCAAGACGACATTTAAGGATTTTTGGAGCATTTTAAATTTTTGCCTGTGTTAAGCTACCTTACTTTTCAGTTTTAATGCCAAAATTAATATGCAGACACTATGAGTACACTTAGCTGTGCGTTGGTACTAGCCAGGTACTAAGCATCCTGGAAAAACCTGATTTAGCCAGCCAGCTGGCTTTCAGCATACTGTACACGGGAGCAGCGGACAGTCTGTTTTCAAGCATCACAAACTGACTTTTTTGATGCATCTGTATACCCTGAAATTAAAGACATTATTTATGAAAAACACCGTAGGTATTGCTGTCAGGAATTGTGGTTGACCTGAAAGAGACTGATAAAGAGAATTCCCCGTTTAAAGACTGTACCGTTGATGAACCGGTAACCCTGATTAAACACTTGACTACTACGTGCTACTGTCTTTCTCAAGGGTTTCCTCCTTGCTTGTTGATTGTATAAGAGTCTACTTCTCTGGACTCTTGTTTTTATACTGGAGTAGCTAAGCACACCGTTGTTTGCATCTATGACTTTTCCTATCTACCATTGTAACAGCAAGTGCATGCCTGGGGGCGTTGCCTGACCACAAAAAAAAGCTGCTTAAAATAAAGCCTAAGATCAGGGAGGATTGAAAAAGCTTAGTTTTTGTAGGTGTCTAAAATAGCAATCTTTCCGAATTTTGAGTTAGCTGCTGGGTTCAGTAACCTGTGCCTGGCCACTCTTTTGAGAAGAAACAGCTATAAGGTTTTGTGTTGTTGGGAGCGTTGGACCAAAGGTAGCCGCTTTTGCGGGCATTAGTTTGTTAGGACTTTTAGTTTGTTNCTCTGGTCCTGAAAGACGTGTTGGAGGTTTGACTAAATTAAAACTGAAAGGATGACCTTGAACCTATTACTCTTAAAATTAACCCTGTGGGTGCCTGTGCTGTTGTCAATGTTTAACACTGACTCAAAGCATGATGAGCAGGGCACCCTGGATTTGGGCTTCGGGTGCTGTTTAGTAGAGGTAAATTTCTTTTCTCTGCAAATTTGGACACGGTGTTATCTTTCAAAAGCTGTCTTTGCCTGAATGCTTCTAGCGTGGAAATCCGCTATTTTCGCAGTGGTGTAAATAAAATAACAGCATGAGCATGCACATGGTGGACTTCAGGGAAGATGGTGCTGGATTTCAGAGTATCGTTAGGTCAATGCAATGTGTTTTAGAACTGTATCTTTTTCGTTTTGCTTTCAAGGCTCCTAGCAGTCTCATGGAGACCCTTGAGCAACATCTAAACTCACTGGAAGGAAAAAAACCTGGCAACAAGTAGGTATATATGTTGTACCATGAATCAAGGTATACTAGTAGCAATGTGAGACTAGCTGATGTTTAAGTTTGCCTGCCGCAACCTCCTTTTGCCACTTAGCTGGAAAATAAGCTACACTAAGACTAGGCTTTTCAGTTCCCTTACAAAGTTGTAACTTGTAAGGGAAAATTGCAACTCTTTTTTTCTTACTGGGAGGTGGAGGGAAATGACACACCCAAGAGCTAGACACCTTCTAAAATGAAGTAAAATTAACTATTGGAAACTCCTAGAAGGAACTGGTTTTCCCTGCTGCTAAGGCTTTTGTCATCAAAAGTTATTTGTTTTCTAATGGCTTTGCATCTTCTTACTAGATATTTGTGATGGCTAAGTCTAGGAAGGATTAAGCTAAACCTGTGTTTTCTCTTTTACTGTTGCTTTCCTTGCAATTTAGTGAAGGGTAAGTACATATGTTTACATATCACTTGCATGCAGACGTGGTTATGGTTTTTTTTAAGATGGCTTGACCACTTAGAAATAGATATCATCTTTAAATTGTACCTAAACTGTTGCTTGCTTTTGTATATAGTCATTAAGTTATTTTATTTTTGGTGATTTCTGTCATAGCTCCAGATCTTCTAATCAGCTCTACGGCTCCTAGGAATTATCCAATTTGAGTAACCTGTAGGTTGGATGCTAGTTCAATACTGGTGCAGTTTTAACTTCAACTCCTCCTTTCACCTCTTATATCAAAGCAGCTCTAAAAATATGTAGCAGTATTTTCATACCTCATAATAGTGAAAGTAAACAAATGCAGTGATGTACATTTTAACTTA
>RSEF01000003.1:86526919-86538590 GCA_003993805.1 Himantopus leucocephalus | reverse complement strand
CCAGCTCATAAGGTAGATGAAGCAATAATGAGATCAGCTATTGTAACAAGGCGTCTCATTTAACTAACTATACCGGAGATGCCTGTGTGTTGGATGCTGGATGGAACAGGAAATGTAAACTGTCCAACTACCTCTTTGTTTGCTGTGCTTTCAGCTAATGGGCTCCTTGAATATATATGGAAATGGAAAACTGTATATACTTAAAACTGAATTACCTTATGGTTGAACAACTAAGAATGTTAGTTTTCAGGTCGAGGCTGGGGTAAGCAGGTATTCTTTCCCCATTATCCAATCGCTATGCACTGTACTACAATTTCTGGGGAAAGCAGTTGTGCTTTCATAGTTATTGCACTGGAGAGGCTGGACGTGGCAGCTTCCTGCCCCTTCATTACATGTCACGCTTGAGCTATGTTGTGTTTCTTTTGGATCTTTCCTGTAAATAATAGTATCGAGCCAGCTGAAATTACTATATTTCAGCATTCTTGAGGCTGAGTTTTATTTCACACAGCGTTAAGAGTAAATTAAAGTGGCAATGCACTTATACTGTATGCCAACTATACAAATAATGTACAAGAAACATATTTTTATAGTTTAGTTATGCTTTTTCAGTCTCTAATGTTAGCAGCTAACCTGTTGAGTAAAAATAAATTTCCCCCTGTATGTTGTCAGCTTTCTTGTCACTCTCTCGGAGCAGGAGGCTTCTCCACAGCACGTCAGAAATTATTGTTTCCTTTCAACACTATACCAGCCCAAGTTGATGGAGAAATGTTCTGATCTACAAAATACTGGCATGTTTGACGTCACCTGACCACTGTATTTTTCTAGTTGTCTTTTCCTGTGATGCGTACTTCTAGTATGCCAGTGGATTTCGGGAATAAGTAATAACCTACTTGCTATCAAAACTGAATTCCAGTATATTCTATGTGGGGGTGTGTTTATCTATTGTTTCTAGTTACAGGGGTGTTGGATAGGTCTCATACATAAACAGTTTGACTACAAAGGTGTTTCCTAAAGGCTGAAATTTCTCAGAGGTGTTGTTTAGGACTGACCTCAATAAACACCTCCAAGATATCCCCAGTAAAACTGCTAGGAAACCGTAAGAAAGGAGTACAACTGCTACCTGCTACTTAACCCCTCCTTTTACAAAGATAAATAATAGTCCAAGTGCTGCAGGATCAGGCAGTTCAGAAGCAATTTTAAAATAGCTGTGGGCAGTAGTTCTGGACACTACTAGGAGCAAGAGAGACTCTGATGTTGGTTACTCTCAGGATCTTGTTGCAGAAGCCAAAGCCTGCTCTCCTTAACACCCCTGTAGATGCATAGCGTGTGAACCTCCTGGTGTATAGATGTTGGGGTCAAGCCAGTCTTGGATACAGCACTTTCAAATTGCATTAATAATTTAGCGTAGATGTATGACTTTTTTTTAAANTCTGCCCTTGCCTGTTCTTCCAGTACTACAGCAGCAAGATGTGCCCTTCTTTTTTTTTTTTCTACCTTTTCCACTATTCTGTGCCTGGAAAAATGGCTGCTACCAAATCATGTGTCTACTTCCATGTTTATAAAGTGGCAAAGAGCTGGATGCTTTTCGTTTCTAGAGATTTAACTGGTCATTAGGTTACTTAGTGGCACATGTTAAGAAGTGGAGTTGCCTTCATCCTCCAGTGTGAAAAGAATTTTACTTTTGCAGTATCCAGACTTCTGTGACTTGATCTTTTCTCTTAAAGATAATTTAGTTTGTTGCACAAGTACTATAAATCTCCAGTGGATTGTGTATTAGATGAATATTGACTCTTTTCTAGAACACTTCAGGGAGAAGCGAGGCTTTATTATTTACAGTAGCATCAAGTTTCAGGATTTGAGAACCTCTGATTCTCAAGAAGAAAAATGTCTCTAAACACACTCAGCAGTGAAGGTACTTTTGCAGTGCCTTCAAGGCACCCACAGGCCTGACCCTTTTAAGATCCTGGAGTCCATATTGAACTTCCATCTCTCTACTTATGGTGGGTTTTTTTTTGTTGTAGGGTGGTTGTTTTTTTTTTTTTTCTGAAGCCTCTGCTGTATGTGATGTCCCATACTAACATTCCTTGTTACTTTAAGGCTATGTACGATGCAAGAAGCGGTAGTTTTTGGGCAGACACTGTTGCTGTCTAGCTTTTGTGATGCTAGGCATGCTGACACTTAATAAGTAGGTATTTGATCTTGGAGACGTCTGCTAGAGATACAGTCTTCAGGGTCACCTTAACTTTTTGGACCTTGCCAGTTCTTAGTTGCTCTACATGGTTGCTGGCAGTAGGGGAGGGTACAGGGGCAGCAACCTCAGGAGAAAGAATGTAAAGTGTCTTCAGGGAGTGGCTGGGTAGGGAAAGGAAGCTGAAAGCTGTGGGGAAAACGGCAGCCAAGTTGATGGAAGAAGCAGAAGAGGAGACTTTGCAGGAATGGCTGTTGACTGTTACTCTCTTGCAGGATACCAGCACTTGCTGGTACTTTAGCTGATACGAGCCTGCATGCTGCCTGTGACTGAGCTTTGTCTTTTTAGGAGGACAAGCAGCTCTGTGTTACTTCGTCATCTCTAATGTGGTCTTAGAAAGTGGATGAGAAATGCAGGATTAATCCAGCACAGCTTTTTTTGAAGAATTCGGTCTGATTAATGGGCAAGCTTTCAGTTACCTGGGCCAACTTGAAGAATTCCTTATCTTGTTTCTAAGATAAGTAAGAGGAGGCTGTTTTCAAATGGCAGCTAGAATCATTCCCAGGAGGGAGAAATACAAAGGCAGACGAAAGGCGAAATATCTTGAAATGCTATGTGTCTCCGTAATAAATTGGTCCACAATAGAATTTGTGCTCTTGCATTATATTCTGTTGTGTGATTACACTGGAAGCGGTGCAAGTAACAAGTCATGGCAGACACTGCAAGTGTCAGTAATTAGGCATTCAGATGACATGAACCCTAAGTGGGCAGGAGAACTATGGTTTTTCTGTTAAAGAAGCTAAAGGCAAAGCGATCAAGACTGTTTGGCACTTGAAGGCTAATATTCCCTTGTGCTGGAATATGCTGGTATAGCAAACTAGGGCTTAATTTAAAAAACAAACAGTGACCAAAAAAATGCCGTAATTCTTGTGATTCTTTCCTAGCACTGAGCCTAGTGGAATATTTCTTGTTAGCTCAGGTCAGGTTCTCCATGTCAAAAAGTAATGAAGGATGACTGAAGAGGAAAAAACAGTGGAAACAGAAAAAAGATTCTTTTCACCTGTACACTTTAGTTCTGTGATCTTTCCTATACTTGTGACTTTCCATAGGGTTATTTCACATGTTGCATAATACATTAAATGATTATAAGTCAGCTGTATCATCATGTGTGGGTAACTTTTGACATGTGTTGATGCTATGGCATCAAATAAAGCCTAAATTTATGAAATTAAACAGATCAGTCTTCAGGAACACTTATTTTGCTGCAGACAAGACGTACTGAAGCACTACTTAAGTATTTCAGAACTTTAAAATGCCCTTGTTTGGATGTCATTGCAATAAGAACTATTTTTATTTAACAATCTAAGTTCTACACCATACTTAATATATACCTATCACTCCTAATAGATGTTCCATGCAGTGTGAAACTTGCAAAGGTTTCAGCAACATCTCTTTAAGTTTCCAGGCTGTCTATAAACCCAAGTGAGGATTGTGTGCCACTTGATTCTGGAAGTCAAAGGCTAGATTCACTTTTGAAGCAGAAGATGCACATATGTAAGGAAGTAGCATAAACTGAGTAGAGATAGTAACTGCTTTAAAGGGAGATGATCTTTTACAGTGCTGGATATGCAAATATAGGGTTACTATGCCAATATGGAGGAATGGAAAAGAAAATAAAACCAGTCCCAATTTTTATTTTTTTACTAATAAGATATGCAGTACTTAATTGTATCTGTTTCTGCATGTGATGCTAGATTTTGGCAGAGGGCACCTGTGCAGATACAGCAGAGCCTTTTGAAAGGCTTCAAAGAACTTGGTAAGTGTTAACTTAAAAAAAACCCACCAAAACAAACCAACCAAAAACCCCAAACAACCACAAACAAACAAAACAACAAAAAACGAAACAAAAAAAAAAAACCAACCCACCCTTGGTTTGAACTGTAAGTTGCAGGATCACCTATTCAGGTTGGTCTGTCTCTACACTCATATAGGTTTCTCAGACTTCTCAGAGTAACTAATATTTAAAGTTCTTAAGGCATTTTTCCTTTAAATTCCATATGAACTTAGGTGTTTATCCCACCTACCATTTAACCCAAGTATGATTGTAAAGAAAATGATAATGCTTAGCTAGAACCTTACTCGGAAGTGGCAATAAATAATAAAGCTGGTGCCTAGCTGGCTGTTCCCTTCCATCTGTGGGCTTGAAGGAGTTTGTGCCCAGCTGAATTTCTGCAGCTGTTGCACATGGAACTTCAATACTCTACATCTGGACAGGAATAGGTGTTACTCAAAGGCTGAAGTGGTCCCAACATAGACTAACTCTGTGTATTCTGAAATCTGGAGTCTATCCTTTAATACTGGGAAGTAATTATAAGTAGTGTTGACCGACTTCTGTGCTGTTGGCCTACAAGCTGGTGTGGATAGAAATGTATTCTTTTGAAAAAGCCCAGGGTGACCCTCCATCTGAAAGCTGGCACTGTAGAGCAAAACCCAACACACGTGACCATATGCGTAGCTCAAGGAGTACAATTCAAAACTCTTCAGTCCAGTTCTGTGGTGTATGCCAGTGTCTGGTATACGTACAATATTGTGATGTTTGACTAATTACAATTTTTTTACTTGGACAACTGCCATCCAGTTTTGTTGTTGACCCCTGTTACATGAAAAATAGAATTATATTTGAAATGGCTTATTAGCAGGCCTTTTTTTGCTACTAACTCATTTTAATTCTATTGTACAAGACTAATTGGCTTTCATCTCTTCTGTTGAAGTTTCAATGCATGTTCTTCTGAGCTTTTTAGATTAACTGGCACAAACTTGTTTTTAAAATGGTTGTGTTCATTTTAAAATTGACATTCAAGTTAAAGCATGTTAAGCTTTTTCCTGTACTAGTTTAACAGTGCAATTGCAGTATTCCCCAACAGATTTTTTTTTTAACTTGCTAACTTTGTAGCAGTAGAAAAATGGCCTTTATAAGCATCCTGAAGTATTTAATCTTAATTGCGCATTCTTTTTGTGAAGAAAGTGCTTGCCTATGAGGATAGTCCAAATGGCAGTGTCCATTAGGACTACTTCATGGAATTAAAAGCTACAGATGGTGGTTTAAGCCTAGGAATAATGATGTAAAAGTTCAGAGCTTGAAATTTAAACATACACTTAGCAAGTGGCAAACAAAAAAAGCAGTCAAGGAAAACTCATGAGCAAGTCGTTGCAAAAGCCCTAAACAGTTGTTTTCCCTGACTTGACTGGTTGGCCTTAGAGGTGATCCTCAAAGAAGGAGAGGCAAACTATGGCTGGCCAGTAGTTAAGACGAGCATTCTCGGTCTGTAAGAAGCAAGCTGAGTATATATAACCTATGCATCAGGTTATAGCTTCAGAAAGATCCGATTGGAATACTGTTAAGAAAAAAATAAGTTCAATTTCTCAGATGTTGCATGACTGACTTGGCTCAAAAGCTACAAATGGTAGGTGCAGATCTCTGCCAATGTAATTGGATTGTTATTGGTAACAGTGCTTAAGTTTGCAAAGCACTATGCAAGTAAATTCACAGTTGCAGATTAATCACGTGTATTATGGGCTTTGAGCATGCAAGTTTTTAATATCTTTGTTAACACCAACTTACTGCCATACCTCTGCTCTTTCTTCATTAGTTAATTTTGGGTAGTACATGAGCATGCTGCTCTGAACCCTTATACAATGAGAATAACGCCTTCTTTTACACTCACTGTCTTTCCTGCGGGCAACCTGAGAAGCTCCATCTTCAAACCCTGTCTAGAACATGCTCATGTGGGGTTGGGGGAGACAAAGCGTTTTGCGCTGCATGACTTGTCTTGCTGTCAGAGTAACGACATTCATGTTGTATAAGGGGATCTACCTGTGCAATTTAACTTGGTTCTTTTACTATATTTTTCTTCTCTTTATCCTTTTTTCCTTTTAATTTCTGTTCTTAATCTGCACCCAAGATGCCTTTGCAGCTTCTCCTGGGGAAGCCCCTGCAGCAGCTGAAGGGGCAGCAGCACCAGCTACCCCAACCCCTGTAGCAGCAGCTCTTGATGCATGTTCAGGAAATGGTGGGTTTTATGTCATTAGATAGTCTCTTGTTTTGCTGTTTTTTCTGTTTAAACTACATGGCAGTGTGTTTTTCTGAAATTTTTATAGTGTTTGCAATTGGTCAAAACAAACCTTAGACTGAAGAGCATGCTTAACAAAACTGCCTGTTCCTGAGACCCGGTAACTCTGTGCTTATTTGGTAGCGCTAATAAACAATTCTGCCAGTGCTGAGTTTTGTAAGCAGTAACCTGCTAAACTGGATATTCTTTGTGTCATCTTTCTGTCCTTTTTTGGCCTTGTCAAACACCCTTTGAAAGTTGTCCCCTTTAGTAACTAGACTGCTCAGCCTTTCAGATGGTCTGTTTTGGAAAAACATAAGTAACATGTCTGGATAAGTAGGATAGTTTTTAGAGCGACTTCCTCTGTGTGTGTGCGCGTGTATTTGCAGTATGTGCATTGCCTGTAGTTGCTTTATTCTTGACTTCCTCCCTCACTGATCCTAAGTATGCATACACATATATTTCCCCTCTCCTTTTTACAAGACCCCTTTGCCCCATCCGAAGGTAGTGCAGAGGCTGCTCCTGAGCTGGACCTCTTTGCTATGAAGCCAACAGAGACTGCTGTTCCTGTAGTTACCCCTACAACTAGTGCAGCCACTCCAGTTCCTGCAACAACTCCTTCTCCAGCTGCTGCTGTTGCTGCTGCTGCTACTGCTACTACGGCTACTGCCACTACCACTACTGCCACCACTTCTGCTACCGCCACCACCTCCGCTCCTCCTGCTCTAGATATCTTTGGTGGTAATTTTGTTTTTAACTCTTTGATTCTGGTGGATTGATCTGTCAGGAGTACAGAACAAACAGATTGTTGTTGCATGCATGCTGTGTGCTAGGCTTTCACACCAGAGAGCCTCTTAACTCCAAATACGATGTGCAAAACTTGAAAGTTCTGCTTTCAGTCCTGCCTTTCAAAAATGAGTTAAAGACATGTTATGTTCTTGGCCTTAGATTTATTTGAGTCTGTTCCTGATGCACCTGCTCCACCTAAACCAGATGCTACTCCTAGCATAGATCTCTTTGGTACAGGTAAAGAGAGAATTCTTCCAATACTCTGCTGCTTTGATGCTGTGTAATGGTGTAAACTGACTTGAATGATACTTACTTCTCCTTGGTTTTTCTTTCATTTCTGGAAGATGCTTTTTCATCTCCGCCGCATGGAGCTTCTCCTGTGCCTGAGAGTTCTCTTACTGCTGATCTCTTATCTGGTGAGTGCTTGTCTTCACAGACCACAGACTTCTGGGGTTTTGTTTCTTTGGGTTTTTTGTCTCAAGAATAAAAAAAAATAAAATAAGACTTATTGCCAATTTACATCTTTAACCTGAAATACTAAGTTGTGGGTTGTTTGACACTTTGGTCACAAGATTAGCAGCTGCTGAAGATGCAAACCATGAAGAGGCTGACACTGAAGTTGAGTAAGTAATGTGGTTGTTGAGAGAGTAAATCGTACTCTAAGCATAAGAAAATTCTTAATAAACAATGCTTTCTTTAAAGTACTGGGGTTTTCAGTTGCTCTGTGAGAAATGTAACACTTTCTGTTTGCAGTTCTGAAGACTGTTACCTGAATTTACCGACCCTGTGGTTCTAACTGGTGGAGCCCACGTGGCTTTGAAATATTTAGCTATCATCGTTGCCTTGCTGATACTAAATATTATTTATCCTATGCTTACTGCAGTGGATGCATTTGCAGCCCCCTCTCCTCTACCCACTGCCTCTCCAGCAAAGGTGGATTCTTCAGGTGTGATTGACCTATTTGGTGGTGGGTATTTTTCTTTCCTCACCACTTCAGAGTTGAATCACTTCATTTTAATTACCTTTGCGCTTGGCTGAAGCTGCGTTTCCCTTCTCACAGCTTTTCTATGTAGCATCACGGCTAATACTAGCATGTCCAGTTCTTCATACCGCACAATAACGAACTGCAAATAAGCTGTTGGTGTGGCCATTCTGTTGTCATGACACTTGCCATTCTGTCTTCTGTCAATGCATGTATGACACTTCCTCAGAGGTCCAATGAGAGTCTGTTGTGTGCTGTTTTCTTCTTTGCAACTCTCCATGTTCACGTTGTTTTCTGTCAGTTTCGTTTCTCAAAGCAGCTGAAGTTTTGAGGGTGACTTGTCTCAGACTGGATATCTGAATCACAGGATCTTTGTCGGATTTGACAAGGTGGAAATTAGGATGGGCACAACCAACTCTAGAAGTGTTGTAGAACAGGAACGTTGCTTAGAAGTAGTGAATTTTCAAACATCAGTGACATATCCCTCTAAAAAGACTTGGTGTGAGTCAGTAAATTCTGGCTGGAATTACTCCAGTTTGTCATCTGATGCATTCATCTCCAAAGGGCTTAACCCTCTCGCCTAGAATGCTGAGGTTTGTAGTTGGGCCTCGGAAAACCCATAAAAGGACTCACAAACCTCACTGATTTAATATTGATTTAATATCTTCTTCAGTGCTATTCTTCTCTATAGAAAAACAGATTTCTTTGAAGTTTTGTTGCACCTCCTTTTTTCCACCTGAGCTTTGCATCTATGATACTGCTCTGCAATAAAGATGGCCAAGCACTTTCATCTTCTTCTGATGAATTAAGTGGTTATCCTTTTGTCATTGTTTGTGTAATACAGGTGATGGATTGATGCTTTAATATTGGACTCTTTACCTTTTTCTTGATGCTTTCTGAAATTCCCTTTAGATGCTTTTGGAAGTAGTGCTTCTGAACCCCAGCCCGCAACCCAGGCTGCTTCTAGTTCCTCAGCTTCTGCAGACCTACTTGCTGGTAATAAAGAACTTCTAAAAACTTGTTATTTTAAGTCAAAACTAAGAAATGGTCTTCGAAATCTTTTATGTTCCTTGGGTGTAAGTGGACTTTTGCACTGGAATAAAATTGTTGTTCACAGGATTTCTTAGTACTTTAGACGTCTTAAAACCACAATGATTTATAATGGCAGCGCTGTACTGAAGTACAAGTTAACTTCCTAGATTATATTCTTTCCATGCTCTTTGTTTTCCTACCCTCCTATACAAGCCTTATTTTTCTCCACTGTTTACTGAATAGGGGTGTTTATGTAAAGGTTTTTTTGCCTGACTGTAGCAGAACTTAAGCAGTGTTGCAGGCTATGGTACTTATTCCTTACTGCTAATTCATCTTTGTTTCCTGGTTGATTTAATTGAGGCAGATTATACACTGAAATATTAAGAGCTTGAATGAATGACTTGGTAGCAGTCTTGCATTTAGCCAAGAAGAGGCTGGGGGGATGAGAGAGAACTTTTCGGAGCACGGGGGCATAGAAGTGATAGAGACACTCTCCTTATAGTGGGTGGGATGAGGTCTCCACTAGTGTTGAATGTGGAATCACTGTTACAACTGTTTCAAAGATTGAATAAATATCATTCTAGTCTGCATCCTACAGCCTGCATGCCTACAGGTAAGCAGCTTCAGCCGAATTCTGTTTGAACTGTTTGAACTACTCTCAAAAATTCCTGCTACACCATGTATTTTAGTGGCTATAGTGATTGTGCTAAACAGTTATGACTTCTCCCCATCCCAGTTTGAAGTCTGTAGAGAACAAGATCCCAGCAGGTCTTCCTCAGCTTTAAAGGAAACTAATGCTCTACTGGTTTGAGGAGGGGACCTGACTTACTTTTCCTCATGTTTCTGAAAGGTGAATTTGTCGGTAGAATTGGTCAGTAGGTTATCCTTCATGAACTTTGAAGATGATTGTTAGCTTCACGTTGTACCTTTGTGGCTTTAGTTCTGAGCTGGAGTGATACACTGCCCTTTATGCAACTGGTAACCACTCTAGGTACGGTGGGCCCTGACATCAGTTGCTGTTTGTATGTCTGAAGGGCTCTCATACCAACTTACACGATATCAGAAGTCCAACCATGTGTATCTTTTGCCTTTATATGCTCACGAGAGATCCTCTGTTATATGAGAAATATATAACATGAGATACCTCAGTATGTAATCTGCTCCAAGTGCTGCGAGTTGATACAGGTGGGCGCTTGAATGCTGCAGCTGTCTCAGAAGAGGACACTTTTGCTAGTACCTGCTGTAAGCGTGGGCATGGCCTAGTTGTGCCGCAGGAAGGCCGAAGTAGTCTAGAGAATAATAACGTATATGTCCATTCTCAGTTGGTTCCAGTGCTACTTTAAGTAGCAAGCCAGCTACTTACAGTGGGACATAATGCGTAAATGCATGCTAAAGTCTTAGTACAGGCAGCTTCAAGATTTTAAGGTAGAAGACCACCTTTTGTTTTAATATTGCTCCAATAGGTCTTTGTATTAGTTAGCCTAGCTTAAAGCTGGAGATCAGGCTTTAACTGGTAGATTCTGAAACATAACGGTCATTTGTGGTTGCGTGCGTTATCGAGGGACTGGGTGTAGAGATGTTGTTGGGAGGAAGCTAATCCTGCTTATGCAAACATTACAATACAAAATATTTTATGTCCTTATCTGTAACTAAGCTTAAATTCCAGTAGGAATTATGCTCCAGATGGCTTAAACTTCAGCAGTATGTTCTCTGAATCTGATGAGTCACATTAAATCAAAACCTAAATTATCAAAGGGGTGTCATAATTCTAAATGCTCAAGCAGACCTGAAGCAGTTGGAGTGAACAGAAGATTTTTTTGTTATTATTTTTTTTCCCTTATATGTATTCCAAAGGGCTCCAGGTAGATTTGAATCTCTATTTGGCAGTTACAGAGTCTGTAAACATCACAACATATTGCTAAGCATTTGTTCACCCCGGATAACGGCAGATGTATAGCCTGCAGTGTAATCCAGTTTTGAATTTAAGATTGTCCGGATTTCATGTGGTGGCTGAAGGGTTGTCCTTCATGGGTTATGAGTGTTTGGTTGTACTGTGTTTATATGCATAATGTTGCGAATATACTTTACATCATTGTCTTAAGTATTCTGCAAATAAGTTGCTAGTCTCTTTTTTGGCTCTTCTAAAATATGCATCTGCCTGACATGTAAATAAGTCTGATACTTGCATCGTGTGTGTATAAATTTGTCCTACTCTTCCAATGTTTAAGTGTTTGGTGTTTAGTCTTTTTTCTCTGAGAAAGCAGACTTTTCAGGGAGAGCGTCTGAGATCTCACAGTAACATTTGATATAATTGATGCTCAATTTGAGCATAAGTTCTTTACATTGAGCACTGGCCTACTAGTTAAATGTCTGGCAGATGCTTGATTTCATAGCTGGGAAATGTGCTGTTGTCACTGTGAGATGTTTGCTTATGTGCTGTAATTGATATACCTTGTGACCTTGGAAAGCAGTTTGGATAAAAACAAGTAGTGGTTAGAAAGTCTTCAGAATTTTCTTTATTTTGCTGTTTTTAGAAAGCCGGCTTTCCCAGTGAACTGGTAACTAAAGAAA
>RSEF01000003.1:86503867-86514664 GCA_003993805.1 Himantopus leucocephalus | reverse complement strand
AGGATGTGAAGAGGGCCAGGTAGAAACATCAGATTGAATTGACACCTAAGCCAATTAAAAAGTAATAAGGCATTAAGGTAGGCATTTTATAATTAAGACTAGAATAATTTGCCAGGTGAGGAGAGGACAGTCATTACATATCTTTAAAGTCTTCTTCGTAAGTCCCTTTTCTTTCTTCCTATAGCTTAATTCTAAGATTTGCCCTAAGCCCCCTCTGCACTGCAGTTGGCAGCAGTGGATGGGATCAGGCTGCTCTTAGCAGGCATCGCCCGGTCCCATTTCCCCCTTCTCCAAATTCCAGCCCCGGGGAGGTGTACCTGGCGCTTGGTGGAGATGGCCAGGAGTGGAGATGCACCTTCATGGCCGGGACTCGCTGCTTCCAACTTGGGTTTGTAGTAGACAGATTCATAACTGTCTGTGAGAAGACTGCTGCTCCATTAAAAACTGATAACTCCTTTGAGGTGTGAAGTGATGAGCAGATTTGGTGCTCTTTCTAGAACATGCTTTGTCTAACTCATTATTCCCAGTTTCACCTAATACTTTTCTATATTCACAGCTGCAGTTTTTCTGACTGGACGATAAAAACATGCGTTTGGAGTCTACAAACGGATGCTCAGAGTTTCCAAGTGAGCCACCAGTACCAAACCCAGCGCTTACTCAGACTTTCTCTTCCTCCTGAAACGTGTAGCACAGCTGTGAAAGTGAACATTAGGAATGTGTACTACCTTAGCTGTTATCCCTACTCTCTCGAAATTTGTGTACTTGGGTTATTTGTGTTTTACAATTTAAACAATGGATGTATGTTTCTGATGCCTTCTAGTGCTTTTCTGAACCTATCCCATGGGGGCAGATTATGCAGCTGTTGTTTGGTGAGCCATTTGGAGCGATGTCTGTGGTTTTTGAAGGTCTCAATGTATATAACTTTTTGAGGACACCTAAAATTTCCCTAGGACTCAATTTCTCCTTTATCTGTTACGAAACATAGTGTGATAATACCAGATAGTCAGGAAAATACTTATGAAATTGTGTGGAATACATTTTTCTTTTTCCAGTCACAGGAATCTCAATTGTCGTGAAAAAACGTTTTATTTTTGTGGCACTGTATATGTTAAGATAATTGAAAGTAATATAAAGGTAAACTTCCATAACAAATACTTTTTCGATGATTTACCAAGAATGAAAAATCATATCTGAAAGAATACCATATTTATTGCCGTTTTTATTTTAAAATCTATTTTAATTATTTAAGTTTTTGCATTTAAAATTGGCATATTTATCAGTTCTTGCTAAATGCACTGAAAATAAGTAAAGGGTCAGTTTCTCTCCACGTAGTTGGACAAAGCAGCCGTAGTTATGCTGGCATTAAGGGATTTCAAATACGAGAGCACTCTGTGGTATATCTGTAGTCAAAACATTACAAGTGATGTTACTCATCTCTGT
The DNA here is from genome assembly GCA_003993805.1 of Himantopus leucocephalus. Taxonomy (NCBI): domain Eukaryota; kingdom Metazoa; phylum Chordata; class Aves; order Charadriiformes; family Recurvirostridae; genus Himantopus; species Himantopus leucocephalus. The sequence goes on along the minus strand of RSEF01000003.1, from coordinate 86,513,224 downwards.
TCAGTTCTTATGTACATCTCTTAATTTAGTGCTTACCTGTGTATGCCTTAGGCTAGTGTTTTCTCCATTGCCCCGAATGCGCTGTGAGTAGCTTTTGTACTATTGGTGATTAGATTTAATTCTGATCCAGAGATCCATGCCCTTTACTGTACATACTGTGTTTCTTTAATTTTTATTTGTTCTCATACTGTTTCTGCTGATGGCTTGGCGTAAGATCTTGACTCTTCAATGAGGTCACTGTTGATCAGTGTTACAAGTGGCTTGGCAGTTCTCTGTAAAAGCATATCGGGTTGGAAAGATATTCACCTAAAGTCTTTCAAATGAACTATTTAATCAATGTATGGTACCATTAAAAGTGGTTGTATCTGAATTTGCTGTAGGGATAACATACACCGTAATGGGAAAGTTCTATAAAAAGCTAATTTCAAAATGGCTCTTCTTTGTATTTCAGTTTAAAAAAAATATCAAAAAAATGAAAAACCCCAGTGCATGTGTGCCCTCTGAGATGCAATAAACACCTTGATCAAAGTAAATATCTTGTTGCCAGTTTCATGATCATTGAGATGTTGAGCGCAATAATACACTTTGAGAGGGGAAGAATGCGTATAGGTCCTGACCCTGGTTGCCGCGTCTGCTGCACATGGTAATGACTTCTGCTGATCTTTAAGCAGTACAGGAGAGAGCTGTACAAAGCCAGACTGAGCATAAAGCCACAAGTAAAGTGGGGAGAGGGAGAGGAGAACTCTCTAGTTTGACCTATAACACCTTGGGAGGCTTCGTTAAAGCACTCATCTCCTTAAACTAGAATAATACTGGAACTGTTTCTAATACTGGTCCTGATTCCTTTCCCATGAGGCATCATTCAACAGCTTATTGAGAGCTAGCACAGCTATGATGCCACAGGAATTGCTTGTGCTATGGTTTGCCTTATGGCAGGATAAAAGGAGGAGAAAACATTTCATACCGTTTAGTACATTAAAGTCTTTCTGGTATGAGGTGACTAACTAGAGACCTCCTTGATTTAGTACCAAAATGAAGTGATGAAGCAGTACTGAATGCCAAGGGCTGCTTCGAAGTACTTTATAAACAACACTGAAATGACTCCATCATGCTCTGGTAAGGTTTGAATCTTGAATTGGATTTCAAAGACACTTCCAAGTTGTGCAACTAGTAAGGAAATGCCATTGTTTAAGAGGTTTTTTGGTTATTTGTTTGGGTTTTTTACTTGCTACTATGTTGGTATTTGGAATCTATCAAGTTTGGCCTTGGAAAAGTTGATTTTTATACTTCAGTCTTAGGATGAGTTCCCTCTTGAGTTGGGGTGTTCTGGATTAGAAATCTGTAAAGCTCAGCAAATCGCTGTGGTTTCTCACTGTTTGAGCACAAAGACCTGAACGAGGTCAGTAACTGCACCTCCAGAAAGGTTCACTGTGGTTTTGCCCATCCTTCCTATGTACTATGTGTTGCCAAATGCAGGGAGTGCTCGACTTCTTACCGCCATGTTGTGCATGTCTTCTCAAAGTAAGGACAACATTTTCAGAGGACAGTCATAACCAAACATGTAAATATATTCAGACCAGTTCATTAGCGTCTCATTCAAATGAAGATGATGAACTACTACTCCCTGAATTGCCAATGAATGTTTGCAATATGACAGGTTTCAAGGGGCCAAACCTCAGTGTGGGGTGCTTTCTTTGCCAGGTACGTGCCCCTGCCATGCAGTAATTGCCTTTCTGCATCAGCTTCATCCATGTCCACAACCCTTCGTCCGGGTTCTTGTTAGTCATCTATAATCTCATTGCCAATGGCTCTGTGCAAGCCTGGGGTGGGGCTGTGGCATTTGATACCCTGTGAGGAAATAGAAGCCTGGGCAGAAAGCAGACTTGGTGGAAGAGCAAGAAGCTTGTACACTGTGGGAAGTAAAGCCAGTGTATTTCCCCAGTATGCTGAGCAAGGCTAAACAAAAGTGACTCCTCTTCTCCCCATCCCAAAGGAGTTATAAAGTCTGGCTTGCAATGAAAACAAGTGGTTGTCTCCTGGCCTGTAGACAAGAACATGTTCTTGTTATCATCTGAGTTTCATCATCCAGGCATGAATGCATCTGTGTCCTGCTATGACTAACCACTTCTCAATGCAAGCTATAGAGAAGAGTGGGTGGAGAGGAGGGCTCCCATCTGTGGGTGGAAGAAACTGTCTCCTTCCCCTGCATTTTTCATGATGGGAGGACAGGTTTCAGATAACCGTGATGTCCCTTACTCAAGCTCTTGCTGTTCTGTGTGCTGGCTGGTTTAGAAGCTGGCACCTCTGGCCACATGAGACTTTTGTAGCTTCTCCTTAAGCCTTGGGTGCCTTAAGGAGTGGTAAATACCTGGAGAACACTTACTGTAGAGGTTTGAACAAAAAAGCCCCAACGTGTTTCTCAGAACTGACTCATTTTTTGAATGTTTGGGGATAGCAACGTCTCCTACTCCTCTTCCCCATTCATTTGTCATTAATTTTAATTGGCTTTGAGATATTTTTTTTTTAGCTGTTTTATATTGTATGCCTTTCAAAATGTACTGTAGCTTGAGTTGAGAGCTCTGGATTGATGCTGGTGTTTCCCCAGGTGAAAGCCTGGATGGTGAGAACTAAATTGGTGTTGTCTTCTAACGTCTTGGGGGGACCATCTTAGCTTTTCAGGCTGGCTGCAAAATCAGGCTGCTACCTGAACTTCCTAAGATATAGTAAGGCAACTGCAAAGGCTAGAGACTTAAAACCAAGTCTTAAAAACACTTAAAAACCAAGCAGGAAAGTCTAGAGCAAAAACTGTAGCTGGGGGATGAGGAGGGGAAGATCTGCTTTGTAAATGCATTTGAGACTTCAGTAATATGAGGTGCAACTTACTGCTGGGTGACAGCATCTAGGTCATGAAATGTCTGGTAGCCACAGCTGATGCTGTTTTGTCTTTTTGGCATGAATCTTTGCTCCTGCCCCTCCTTCCCCATCTCTTGCCCCAGAATAAGAGCTGCCTGCTCAGGCAATTTATTCTGCATGGGCGGGAAAAAAAGTCCCAATAACTCTTAATGCCTAGAAAAGCCAACTGAAACTTCCTGTGGTAGAAGTAGTGGCAGTGACACAAAGATGACACACTGAGTTAGTGATCCAGCTTTTCTAGAACATGAAATACATCAGAAATTTTATTAAAAGAGAAAACTTTTTTTTTCCCATGTATTGTATATTGCTAGTGCTGTGAGCAGTGTGGGAAGTGGCAGACGCTGAGTGGTAATGAGGGGACAAAATAAGAATTTTGAAGATGGGATTACAGAAGGAGAGAGGCTATACATATTTTAAAGCAGCCAGCTCTGCCATTTTTTCTGTTCCAGATCTTGGCTCCTAAAACTTCACCACCGCTTCCCTTCCCCTTAATTAAAATCTGCAAATGATGCGGGTAGCGAAAGCCTAATGCTTGTTCTGTTGCCCAGGACATCTCTGAATGCTATTATGGGTGTAAGAATAGTTGCCTTTGGGAGTTAGCAAAGGTGGTAGAGCAGAAGCAGAAACTGAAGCAAGAGAAGAAACGTGTGTGTGGGTGTCACATCCACTGCAAGGATGAAGGCGAGCAAACCTCCTCTCGGGCAGCGTAGGGGAACCTGTGCAGGGTCTGATGAATGTCTGCCCAGCAACAGCACTGTAAATCATCTGCGTCCAAATGTTCATGGTTGAACATGGTGAAGTTTGACCCATAATTTTGAAGTATAGTTTATTATGATGGAAGCGATTTGTCAGTTTACCTCAATATCATAAATACCTGACATAGCCGTCTTTTCCAAAGCGCTAACCCACTCTGTTGGAAAAAGAGATTCAATACCATTAAGCGCAACAGCAGGTACATTGAAGGCACGTGCTACCTGAGGCAACTGCACAGATGCAAAGATCCAAGGAACCATGGTCTTGGATGAGAGGGAAAGCTGTATCAATCTTTCAGAGTTAAACTGGTTAGTTGTTACCGATGATAACTATGCAGAGGCTGGTGGGATCTCTGTCACACAGGGTAGGAGGGATCCTCCCCATCCCTCTTAAGAACTTCAAGCTGCTCCTTCCCATAGTCCTTGCCCATACTTTTGGCCACCCAGGCCTGAAAAAAAGCTGCCTGTGTGGGAATGGGGATAGTATTGCACTAAGGAGAGGAAAAGAGAAGTGGGCTGGGATGGATGCGCTAGGGAATGGTGTGGGGGATACACAGTGTGTTCTTTGGGCTGCAGGTTGGCTGTAGTTGAGGGAGGGGGCGGGCGATGGAGCAGTGGGGTACAGAGTGGCTCCAGGGAGTGGGCAGCTCTGTGCCCTGAGCCTTGTAAGCTGCTGCAGGCCTGCAGCTTGGGTATTAAATGTCAGCAAACAGATTTTGTGCACAAGAGCAAGGTACAGGTGCAAGCAGACACCAGACTTCAAAGGAGGCGTTATTTCATACTCTTGAATGTGTCTGTGTATAAATGAAGGGGACTTCTTGAAACCCTACTCAAATGCAAGAGTAGGACAACTTAAATTCTAAGGTTAGTTGTAAGACTATGCTTTATGTATCTGTGATATGTCTATAATTATACCCTGTTGATCCGGGTTGATCAATCATGAGGGTTTTTAGTGATTCTTCCTTACTGGAATAATGCCACACTGGCTCCAGCCAACTGAAAGAGCAGTTTCAAAACCTTGAAATGTACTTATTTTGAAAAATCAAGGAGGGGAATAGATCTGAAAGATCAGTTTCAAAACCTTGAAATGTACTTATTTTGAAAAATCAAGGAGGAGAATAGATCATTTCTCTTTTGAAACATGGAAAAACCAAGTGTAATAGATTAGTAAAGGAAGAAATGGGGGAAAATTAATTATACTGAGACCAGCATACTGTATAAATAAGATTATCTTACTATACAAACTCTGGCTTAGGTATTAGAGCATCTTTGAATCCACTGATCTCTTCTGAACCTTTGCACAAACTGTCTTCTGTTCTTCACAGGGCTTCAGCCACTTTGAGTTTTTGGTCTTTCTACTTTTACAGGAGAATCAAATTTTAGGAGCTATTTCTGTGGGCATGCCTTTGGGATAGAGCACACCATTCCCTTTGTGGTTGGAAGAAGAGGCTTCCAGCAATGTATTGAAATCACCACTTCCCAGCTCACCTCCAACCCATCATGACAGTATCTAGCATGTGTCCAGCATCCCTGCTGCTCGGGGATGAAAAAACACACCAGGCCTTGCTCAGCCCTGGGCTTTGCGGGACATGAGCTGTCCTGATCTTAAATGTACATTTAAATATACAAATAAATATCTATTATTAAATACATTTTTAAATTTGCAGCCAGCTAGCGACTTTGCCTTGCTGCCTGGGTCCTGCGCCACCAGCATCCCAGTCTGCTTTGTGTTTCTCCCAGTGAAGCTTTGCAGCAGCGTGACCGAAACACTTTCCCGTAGCTCGATACAGCGCTCTCATTTCAGAAATGGTATTGATGGAAATCCAGCTGCTTACCCTATTATGCTTTCTTGAAGATCCGGTTGTGCAGAATTTGCTTATAGAGCCCTTGGCTCCAGGGCAAGTCATGCTGGAAATTTGCTTCTCTCGCAAAATATTTGAGTACTTGTGATGCCTGTAGGATGGCTAAAATGTTTTACTCTCTAAAGCCTGGTCTGGGCCCAGACAGGGAGAGAGGCAAGGCAGCATTCAATACACTGTAGCTAATTTTTAATTGATACAAATGCTCCATTAACGCCCACTGCATACACATCACCCAGCAGTGCATCTGGTTTTGTGCATGGGCTGTTTTTAAGCATCCTCCTAAACTTAGTTTAAAAATAAATAAAATTAGGCTAGTTATTTGGTTAATAATTCTTTTTTTTCTCTCTCTCTCTAAAACTTCCCTTTATTNGTTTTGTGCATGGGCTGTTTTTAAGCATCCTCCTAAACTTAGTTGAAATAAAATTAGGCTAGTTATTTGGTTAATAATTCTTTTTTTTTCTCTCTCTCTCTAAAACTTCCCTTTATATTTTAAAATCCAAGATATGGAGATGAAATTACCTTCTTACTACCACAGTCCTCATACAGACTAGAGAGAGAGTCAATTCTCAGGGACCATACAAAAGATACCATTCTTTTTCAAAGTAACATAAATATATTACATAGTGACAGTAAGCAGATTTTCTATTTAAATGCTCCGCTATTGCTTAGGAAAGTAAGCAGTAATTATAAAACTAACATGTGTACATGTATAAGTCCGTAATGCTCCATGCACTTTTTAGTCTGAGATACTACTAAATAAAGCTATTTCTCCTGAGCAGCTCTGTCACCATGTTACTGGAGGACAGCTAATACCTGTTTCCATGTTTGCTTAAGCCGTCCTGGTTTCTCCGGAATCAGGCATCTTCAGTTGTCTAGAAAAACTGCACCTTGTGGTTCCTAAGTCAAGTATTTATCTTCTGAAGATTTTAAAACATAGCCTGACAGATTGTGTTCTTGATGGTTAGTTAAGATGTAACATTAGATTTTGGTATATACATCTTGCACATATGTAATCAGTACAGTGAAATGTAATTTAGAAAAGTGTTCCACTGTTCTGCCCACCCAAAATATAGTATTTTGTGCGCAGGATTGATTTCCCCAGGATTTCAGGATCCTGGCAAACATTTATTGTAATAAAGTAGCTTATGTATCTGTTAAAATATTTTGCTGCTTTAGACATTGGGCTTTTTAACTGATCATCAAGATAGACTCTAATCCCACTCTGTCATTTAGCCTGGCTTGTGGATTTTTCAGACAAATTTTTTTTTTTTGCCAACAGATGTTGAGGGCTTCGTTTAGGTTGTTTGTGCATTTAACAGCTTTTAGAAATACCTCAAAGAATTTGCTAACGTATCACTTACAACCTCCATCTCTCAGTATACCCTGAGAAGTGGGCAAATCATCTGTATTTCATTCAAATGCAAATTTTGGAGGAAGGGAGAACTGCAAAAGACTTGCAAGCCCTGGGAGCTGCAGTGGTACATACGCCAGGCTGTACCCACAGACACTTTCTGCCCTTAGCGAGGAAAATCCCCCATTTCAAACCCGCAATGTTGTCTTTGCTGTACCTTTACCCCTTCGGGGCTAACATAGGAATAGCCCTCACTTACATTTTAAGTAAAATGCTGTGCACCAATACAGTATTGCAAGTTGGTCTGGAAATCTTAAAATGAAGTAGCCCGTCCCGTGTTCGAACTGTTTACAGTCCCGTTCAGCACGGTTTGCATGAAAAGCCTATTGTGGATGTGCTCCTCATTTAATANCAAGTTGGTCTGGAAATCTTAAAATGAAGTAGCCCGTCCCGTGTACGAACTGTTTACAGTCTGGTTCAGCACGGTTTGCATGAAGAATACATCCTATTGTGGATGTGCTCCGCATTTAATGACCTTTAAAACAGCTGGCAGGCTTACAGAATATTATTTTTCTAGTTGTACAGTTCAACTTGCCAGTCAGGCTTTGCCATTTGAGACCGAACTTACCGTGGCTGGAAACTTTAACTGGTAAGTCCAGTTATTTTGATAGATCTGTCAGAGATGGAGGAGAGGTGCAACTAAAATGAAATCCTTTTCCCCTAGCCAAACTGAAGAGCTAAGCTGATTCAATCTACTCTGTACTGGAACAGACTCTTGTGTGAAATATAATATTTTTCTCTAAGCCAAAGCATTTTATTGCCAGTATAAAAGTTCTGTATAACTATGCACGCTGTTTCACTTAAAAGTTGGCTCTCTGCTACAGATAAATAAGACCAACACTGCTTGCTGTACTCCACTGCAAAGGCAACGTATTCAGAGCATGTGAAGTTCCCACTTTCAGACTGCTGGGCAGGATCATAAGATAGAAATCACAGAAAACAGAGAGCCATCTACTCTATTCCCCTGCTCTAAAGCCAAAATTGTTTAATTCCCAACAGATTTTTCTGAGAGACCTCCATCACATCACAGCCTTTCTGAACACCACTGCAGGACATCACCACCTTCACTCTGAGAAAGCTGCTGTTACTGTATTACCCGATTCCGCCTTGCTGCGCGTTGAGCTGTTATTTCTTCTGTCCGTGGGGATACACGCTTTCTTCTTCTCAGCAGCAAAGATGATATTTGGACAGTTACCACGGTTGTTCTTTTGCCTTATGCCCTGTGTCTTCAACCTTTCCTTGCCAGTCAAGTTTTCTAGATATCTTGGTCAATCTCAGTATTCTCGGCACTCTCTTCAACTGGTCCGCGCCTCCCGTGAAGTGCAGCCTCCAAACCGGCACACAGCAGCGGAGTGAAGGCACGCCTGTGCTGCGCGTAACAGCAATACCATGTCCCAGTGCTTGTGAGCCAGGCTCCCAGTTACAGACCCAAGCGTGGCATCTGCGCTTTTCCCAGCAGGACTGCATTGTTGGGCCACGGTCAGCCTGCGCTCCTCTGTGCTCTTAAAGCCCTTCCTGAAGAGCTGTGGTTTAAGCAATTGTAAGCAATTGCACTTCAGCATACATCCGTGCATAGTGTGTAGCCATTGGGGGGGAGGCGGGGGGGGAGGGAGGGAGGAGAAAACAGGAAAACAGGAATAAAAATTGCAAAAGGAAGTAATTTTTCAAAGGAAGAAACTCAGCAGTTTAAAGAATTTCAGTATTGAGAATTACTGCTTGGCTCTTTGTGACATTACTAAGACTCAGTACACAGCTAAATCTTTTCAGGAAGGGAAGAAATTTGGGGAGGAGGGATGCCATGGGCTGAATGTCTCTCTGCACCCTGTTTTCAGCTGGTTGGATGTCTGTGTGCCTGGGGAATTATCCTGGGAGAATTCAGCATATGGCAAAGACGGCAGGGCAGAGCAGCTCTGCAGGAGATGGGACCGTCCATCCTCCCTCAGCCCTTTGAATGCAGGATCCGCAAACTCAGTTTCCCCCATGTGCAGTTTGCTCGGGCACCTGGCAGGAGAGGCAGAAACAAGAAGCAGCTGCAGGTCTCCGGAGGGTGATGGGAGAGGTGAGGGAGGAGACAGGGCGGTATGTGGGCACAAGATCGGTGTCTCAGATCCTGTGACAGCATCATTAACTCCTCTTCAGATACTGTTTGAGTATCACACTGATAATCACACTACTGTGTATGTATTGTACGTAGTTATATATATAGTTTATTCACCGATGCACAATATATATATGTATACATGATACCTTGACATCTAATTTTCAGTGGGGGCTCTGAAATCTGCAATTGTATTTTCTTTGTAACAAAGCTGCTATGTACAGGTACAAGGTAAAATACCTTGTTTGGTGACCCCAGCTGGTTTTTGCCAGAGTAGTGCCAGTATATTGGCAGTCTCTCTGGGTTGCAAGCTTGAGGTTG
>RSEF01000003.1:86476142-86494044 GCA_003993805.1 Himantopus leucocephalus | reverse complement strand
AAAAGGAAAAAGGAGGCGAGAGAGGGGGAGGGCCGAGGGGAGCGGAGCGGAGGCAGATCCCGGTATATCCTCGGATGGGAAGGGAAGAAGGGGCTCTGCCCGCGGGGCGGGGAAGCGCATCGCCCCCGGGAGAGGCTTTGCTCCCGGCGCCGGGCGGAGAGCCGGGGTGACCCGCGTAGGGACGGGGCGGGAGAGGCTGCCGGGCCGGGGGGAGGCGGAGACAAGCGGGGAGGCGGAGGGACCCTGTCCCGGGGGGGAATGGCGGGAGGGCGCCGAACCCCCCGCACCGCGCCACCTGCCTGGGGCCGGGGCTGCCGGGCACGACGGGGCCGGGCGGCGGCGGGCGGTGGCAGCGGGGAGGGCCGCTCCGCCCCGACCTGCCGTAGGACTCCAAGGGAAGGCGAGCAGCGACTGCCGGCTCCTCAGGCGGCTCCTCGGGCCGGGATGGGGATTGAGGCTGTGGGGAGTGGCGCTCTCCCGGACCTCGGCATGCCCGCGCCCCTCAGGGGAGCCCCGGCCCCCCGCCTTCCCGGCCCCGCTCTTCTGGGGCGCCCTGATCCTCAGGGACCCTCCTGACCCTGCTCCTCAGGGACACTCCTGATCTCGCTCCTCAGGGGTGCCCTGCTCCTCGGGGACACTCCTGGCCATGCTCCTCAGGGATGCCCTGCTCCTCGGGGACACTCCTGGCCATGCTCCTCAGGGACACTCCTAGTCTCGCTCCTTAGGGTGCCCTGCTCCTCAGGGACCCTGCTGGTGTTGCTCCTCAGGGACCGTCCTGGCCCTGCTCCTCAGGGCCGCCAGTGTCCCCAGCCCCAGTCCTCAGGGCCTCAGGGGCCAGGTGAGAAGTGCCTCTCTCCTTTTCTCATCGCTCTTCACCTCTCCCTTTCTGCCTTCCCCTTCCCTTGGTGTCCCTTTCATCTCCCCTCCCAGGGCAGAAAGCTTTGGGTGGTGGTCTCTGCTCTGTAGGTTGGCCCTTTGCAGGACAACAAGGCCCTCCCCGAAGCTTTTCCCTGGTGCATAAATGTGCGACGTGAAAAGCTCATTCACTAAGTGCTTTTGCAAGTGCTTAACCCGAGTAGTTTCAGTGAGCTCATCTGCTGAAAACTCGGCTCACGCTACATGAGGACCCACAGATTTGCCAAAACCGGCAGGAAATTTGTGGCATTGCTAGAGATCAGACCAAGATCTCCAGAGTGCTGTTTCGTCGTCTTAATCATAGGCATATCCTTCCTTCCAAAGACTTAATTTCTGAAATTTAGTGGAACCAATTATATAAATAGGTTGGAAATAAGGCTTTGGCCAGAAACTGCACCCGGCAGTTTTTTGTCAAAGATGGAGGTCGATTTCTTCAATGTGCTAACTTTTTTTTTTTTTGCAGATCTGTTTTTGTTGTTGTTACTTGTGTGTACAACTTGAAACCAAAGTGTAATAATAATTATTCATGTGCTTGAGAAAAAGAGGTGAAGAACTCCCAGTTTAAATAACAAGGCAAGACAGAAGTGAGACAAGGTAGTTAAGTTTTACAAGGAATTTCTTGAACATAAGAGCTTCTATACTGAGACCAAGGGCTTTGCTGGGCCAATATTGTATTGCATTAGTACAGGGCAAGGTCATGCAATAGTCCCCTCCAACACTTTTCCTGCCACCAGTATTTCAAATTCAGAGATTTTCGGAGGCATACGTGGTTGCTATGACCTTAGTAACCACTAGATTTCTTCATCAGCCCCTTGAACGTCTTCTCTTAAACCAACATAGATCTGTACCATCTACAACCTGCTGTGGTGACAAGTTCCCCAGGTCAACCACATGTTGTGCAAGAACTTGCCTCCTTTTGTGTATTTTCAACCTGGCTACTGCTGGCTTTGTTTGATTCTCACTAGTTCTTTATCAGAAGCTACATCCTTTACAAGCCACTTATAAATGTTAGATGTCCATCATACGCCCTGTAGCCCCTCTCCCACCCTGAAGGATTCTAGCTGCGCTTTACATGAAGGACATTCCTGTTTTCCATCCTACTGCTTACATGCAGGGACCAGAACAACATCCGAAGGATGATGCAGCCAAACACTTCTTGGCAGTGGAAAGCAGAAGACAAGAACAAGACCTACTTGCATTGGGCAGCTGTGTCAACACACAACAACTGCAGCTTGGGACATCCAGATTGGACATCGTGAAAAATTTCTTCACCAAAAGCATCATGCAACACTGGAACAATTTGCCCAGACAGGCTGTGGAATCACCATCCTTGGTGGTTTCCAACACTGAGCTAGGAAAAGCCACAGCTGACCTGACCTAGGCAATAGTCCCGCTTGAAGTGAAAGGTTGGACTCGATGACCTGCAGAGGTCCCTCTCAACCAATGTTTCTATGATTCTTTACCTATACTCAAGATACAAGCAAAATACAGATCTCTGCGGCAGACAAAAGATATTCTTTGTTTTGTTCTCTACTGATTTCCTAACACTTCCTAATATTTTTTTTTATTTTTTTGGCAGCTGTTGAGCACCAGGCTGATGTTCCCATGGAGCCATTTTCATAACTTCAGGACTCTCTCTCCTGAGAGGTAAGGACCAGATCAGAACCCGCCTTTTCATACCTGAAGTAATGACTATTTTCCCCCTCTGTGCATCACTTTGTATTTATCTACATTGAACTCCATCTGCCATCTTATTGTTCAGTCACTCCCTTTCATAAACTTGTCTGCAGCTCTTCAAGGTTGTCTCATCTTTATTAAGCTAAATAACTTGATAGCCTCATAAGACTTTGTGACCTGACTACTTATCCTTTTTCCAGATCATTTATGAATATGCTGAGTAATGCAGGGCATAGCAGATTGTTATGGGTAACCTATCGCCTCTATAAGAACTGATCCCTTAGTCCTATATTTTGTTTCCTGTCTTTCAGAGAATTAGGCTAGCAGAGGTTTGCTTCTGTCTATTGAACTCTGGGTGGTGGGATCGGTGTGCTTCTGCTCTATCACTCCAGTTGCTCCTACTTTCAGAATCTGGGCTGGGTTGTTTATTTCATGCTTTCTGTTTGGTTTTTTTTTTACCTGAAATACTGGCTAATAATAATAGACTTGACTCCTGCTTTCACATTCCTCACTCTTCTCAGATGACACTCATTGAAAGCTCTCAAGATAAATGAACATTTGTAAAAAATTGTTTTAGAAAATTTAGAATACATTTATAAGCATAACTTATATTTATGTTTTTTAATTCTTTTAAACCATTTTTTCTTGAAAGTTGTTTCATCACTAATTTTTTATTTGTTGCAATAAGAAGATTATACATTTTGGATAATTCTTAGTAAAAATGTAAAGGGTTTTTTTGAAAAAATAATTATCACATTAAAAATTTCCTCAAAATATAGTTTGCAAGAGACGTAAAGAATATGTATTTCAGAATACTGATTCTTTAGAAACACACTGTATAATATACATGGTAGGGCTATAAAAATATAGTAGTTGGAAAAGTTACAGCATGCTAATTTTGTCCTTCAGAGGTAATTTTATCTCATTAGAAGATTAGTGAGTCCTTTTGGTATTTCTGCATGTTCCAAAAATAAGTTTGACATCATATACCAACTGAGAGACGTTTACTTGGAACTGAGCTTTGAAAGACTGATACCTAAAATTAAAAAAAAAAAAAAAGTTGGGGGGGGGAAGCGCAAATTGGCATTAACATCAAGAACATACTGACTTCTATCAAAATTCTTCTTGCATATGTACAAAGAAAATAAAGAAAAAACCACAAGTTTTTACCATTGGATTTGTACCATTTGATTTGGGTGCATTCACAGAACTGTAGTATTCTTATCTTAGGGTAGATAATCCACAAAATGAGCTACAAAATACTTCCAAATAAGATTCTTCTAGATTTTTTTCAGGTAGAAATTTGAGGTAGGATCTTCAAATTTCCCTTTGGGCAATGTATGGTGAGTGTGGACGTACTGGCTGGGCAGCCTCTCCTGAAATGTTGTCTGGCCTTACGACACTGGAGGAACACGCTCTGCTCTCATGTGGGTCTTGCACACATGCAAAAAAGGTTTGATGGTAGCAACAATGTGCCTTGTCCGCGATCTCCGGATTGTATTCCATGTAGTGCATTATGCCTCAGCAGGCAGATATACCTACACACAAAATATTCTTTCACATATGACTTACGGGAAGAGAAAACAGGCAGGTACAACTCAGGAAAACCAAAACAAGGTTCATAGATGTCAAAAAGAATGCAAATGCCTATAACCAAATTAAAAGTTCAGTGCATAGTCCCTAGTCATACCCCACAAGTAGTCAGCTTTAATCTCTTCCTTTCTTCTCTTCAGTCCTTCCTGTACTCATGTATACATGTACGTATGTACTTTATTCCAAAACTAGTGATCACTTGGATAGTACAGGTAGCTCCCTTTCCTTCACACTTTAATTCTCAAGCTGAATCTGGATACTATTCCAGCTCAGCTGATATCATATGTTTCACTTCCTTTCTACTTTTTGTTTCCCAGGAAGACTATTTTTTTATGAGCTTTAACACTTTTCCAGTCCCCAAACACGAAACTTGGGATAACTCATTGGCTCGTGATGAATGGACGTGAGATAATTCCTACTGCTTTCAGAACAAAGGGATGTGAAATACAATGGATCTTTCTTACATCATCAAGAATGGTCTCCATGGTAGTGTCTCTTCTGTGGCAGCTTGTTGCCACAGAAGCCCTTTTGTTTTGTGGACCAGTTGGGGTTGGTTATTGTGCTGTTCAGAGGTTCCTGTGACACAATGCTGACCGGTTAGACTGAAACACTGAATGAAACAGACCTCTGTTAGAGAGCCTGGCTTTGAAGACTTGGAAAAGACGCAAGAACTGCAATAAATCACATCATTTTTTTAAGACTTCACACAGTGAGGACAAAGAGGATGATAAGAGCATCGCTAGCTCAGGAGGATACCGCATAGACCAATGGACTATGGCAGTCCAGGCTGGCGAGGTAGTTACTCATTTTAAATTGGGTATAGGTGTATGAGGGAGTATGGTACCAGAAACAAAGATATTAGCAATGAGTGCAATGTCATCAACACAAGAACTTACAGATGACAGAAAGAAGGAGGGATGTGAAACTTGAGAACTCTATTTGTGACCTGATTTTCACAATACGGGTTCATGAACTAGATATATGGGTAAATAGCAGACTTGAAAAAAACTCACTCTGTAGTCATACAAACAGATAAAGTCTCATTTCCAAGTTAAAACTATGTCAAGCTTGTGGTCAAATCAAGAGGATGCTTTCTTTAGTGAGGCAGCAAGCAAAAATAAATGTGGATGTGTCTAAGCATATGACCCATAGGAGAGAGGCTCTTCTAACTGTGCAGAATGGAAGTGATTAAGAGCTCAGCCACCACCCAACTCCTGCTTTTTATCATTTTTGTCTCCCTCTAGAACAGCAGTTGAAAGTGAAGCTGGACAGGCTCATTATTCTGATATTCATATGTTTAGTAGAAACACAGTCAACTGTTCACTCATCATTGCTAAAAGAGCAAAACCTACAATTCTTACCTGACGTGTAGCATCATGGAGATTATATACGTATATATAAAGTGAACATTTTCCTCAAGGAAAATTTCCACACAGAGAAGTACTTCTGGAGATGTGTCAGATGGCAAATATTTTTATACACACAAAGTGTTGCCAGGTTGCATGCAGGTACTGTTAAGGAAAAAGAAACCCACACCATTTTTGTGAGCATACTACTTTGAAGGAAAGGGTTTCCTCCAACTGGTGTTCCCATTGTGCTCAGCACACCAGCAGCTTTACTGGAAAATCAGTGGACTGTAGATGGTAATACAGCATACTATGATATGGATAAACGACATTTTGATGTGAGGAGAAAAGGAGTGCATGACCAGAGACTCTGAGAAGCTTTGGAAAAAACCCTGACTTTGGCTGGCTGAAGTTGAATATTCATTCTCTCCCCAAGCCTCTAAATTCCTATAATGGAAACAGCATACTGCAGAGGAAAGTTAATAGAGTGACGTTGACATGTTAGATAAAATATGATTTTAGCTACCATCAGCATGATTGACCCAACAGAGGGGAAAGAGATTCCAGGGAAAGATGAACTGGCGAGGGACCGGGTGCCTAATCTCGCTATTCAAACCAACAGAGGGTCAGTGGCAGTGAAACGCACATCTTAAAAAGTCTGAGGAATTAACAGCATTATGTTACCAGAGAAAATGTGACATTCGGCATAAAACTGAGTGCTTGTGGTACTTCCGAACAGAATATTGAAGCAATCTTCCTCTAGAAATGTGGACAAAGTAGGAAAAAGTTCAGTAACAGAAACTGCATTTTCAAGACCTCAAAAAAAGATAAAATGGGGATGTTGGCTTTAATCCATGGATAGTAAGGAATATTGTCTTTATTTTCAGTGTTAACTGAAGGTGACCATAAACCATTTACTGCCATCACAAACATGCCCAGGAGAGTAAAAGATTAATTTCTCAGCTACAGCTGCATGACTTATAAATTGAATACAAACCTGAGGGAAAAACCACACCTTAAAAGAACCATTTACTTAACCACATTCCAGAATAGCATTGCATCAAAAGGCAAATCGGTTTTGTTTATTCTTAGTAAACTGTAGGTATGAAGTCAGATCCGAAGAAAACCTGGTGATACCGTTTTAAAATTCCATTTTAGAATTCCATTCCAACCTTGAAATAGCTGGATGTTTCTGCTAAAATTATTAACAGTGTAATAGCTACTAACGTTGGAATTCTTAAGTTTTCACTTTAGACTTCAAACTTAATATTCCACTGAAACGAACACAGGCATTTTATACCTCTCAGAGCCATAATTACTATTAGGAAAACAACATTATATTTATTGCCAAAACCCATGGTGAGTACTGCATTGGGGTTGCCAAATATGCCTTGTTGCTGTCCAGAGTGTGTTAAGCATGCATTACCTTTGGGTCTCTGAAGCTGGCAGGAGAAACTAGAACCAAACAAGGTCCAGGACATATTTTTAATGCAATCTTCCATGCTGTGTTTTGCACCCCACGTAGCTCTCTCCCATGTCTTCCGTTCTTGTCTTTCTTCTCACTGACCTCCACTGCATTGGGCAGAACTCATTCACGCTGGTAACTGAGGGGAAGTACAGCTGCAGCTAAAGTAATGAGGCATCTTTTTTTTGCGGGTGACATTATGCGGGAGATTGAAGTAAATACTCATAACTGTCCTTCTTGGCTCTCAAAGTCTCTGCATACTTCTAATAGTTTTAAAGCTGGCTGTAGGTTTTCAACTTTCTGCTGGAATCATTTCCATATGCTAACAACCCAGTGAATAGTTCAACAAGGAGAGGGAAGGCAGAAATGATTTGCCCTAATCAGACTCCCCTTTGCACTTTCTCGGTATGGACTTCTGCAGCAGTATTTGCACAGAATCACGTCTCCTGTTTGTCATTCTGGCTGTGCTATTCCCTAAGGATTTCTTGAGGTCTAGCATCCTTCTCAGGAGGTTACAGGCAGAAGTGTCCTCAAAGGGAACACATTAATAAATACTGAGGATGGTTTAGTTTAGTTGTTTTGGTTTTTGGTTTTTTTGGGATTTTGTTTTTAAGCCTGACGTAAATTTGACCTTTATCTTACTAAAGACATGTCCTAAGACTGTCGTCCAACCCATCCTCTTTCACTGTCACTCATTACACTCCCAGGTTCAGGCAAGGTGCATCCTCATGCAGTCACAAAGAGACTCACTGGGGTCTCTCTCAGAGGAGCAGTACTGTGACAAAGGAAAGACAGAAGGAGCAAGCTACAGCATGCATTTTCCCCTGTGGCAGGCAAATTAACCAAATAAGTTAATTGCCCTGACAAAAAAAAAGAAGATAGAAATTAGAAAACATGTTACTGTCATCTTTTTCCGATGTTGCTTGGGAAAACCGTAAATTTGAGGGTAAGTCTGGAGGGCAGTTGGAAAAACAAGAGCTAACCATGATGTGAGCTGAATTTTTTGGAGAGAAAGTTCTGTTTCTCTTCATTCCTGCCTCAAAACTCTCTTGCAAGTTGTCAAGCTATAACGCTGGCAATGAAACATGCAATGCAGGCGCTGCAGAGCGGGACAGTAGTAACACTTGTGAGCAGTTTATATCAGATACTTTCAGAGGTATCAAATCAACAGTAGCATACTGGTTTATTTATCATCCCAGCGTATCCACACTTTTAATTTTGAACGACTTTTTGAATTACACATACTACAGGGTCCATTTTTGGTGGTGTCTTCCACAACTCTATGGATTATTTGATAACCAATGTAATATTCATCCCCACTGATTTCCTTGGTCTGCTTGCTGGTACAACTGATAAGGTACGGGAGACAAACCCAAAGCCCAAGCAAGACTGTGGAAGGGTTCTTTTCTCTTCCTCTACCCGTTCCAATTTTTGCTTCAGATTAACTCTCTAGCCCATAGTCTCCTTGCATAGTTTAACTGTATTAAAGAAAAACAGATGCAAGAATATTGACTTTAGAATGAATTTCATGCAAGTTAAAATAAATGGAAAATTATAGCCCCAACTTGTAATGGAAAACTGATACTCATCTTAAGAATTATCACCCATCCACATACCTCTGCTCAGCCAAGATTTTTAAACTAACAACTGCACATCACTCAGTTACCAAATCCTCATTAACAGTATGTTTTGTCAAAACTCCCTGAGGCAGGGTTTGCCTGCCTCTTGTATTTGTACGAACCTCACCTCGTTTTCAGCAGAGGCAAACGCTTATACACATTCAGATTATTACCAGAAGGTGTGGAACTACTCACTGGATAATCCTTCTCTGTCACAGCAAGCATAAGCTATTTGCCTTCATCAGTGGCTTGTGCTTCCCCATTTCATTTTCATTAAGATGCTGCTTATTATCACAGTGCCAGCTCCTCTCACTGCCTGTAACATCATCCAGTATTTTCCACTCATTATGTGTCTGAGCAAACACCATCACACTTCGCCTACTTCTGGTGTTGCCTCTCTGCTCTCCGTTTCACCTCAAAAGGAGCTTTTCTTCTACTTCATGATGCCCCTTTAAATCCTTCCTTAAAGCTCTTCCTTTCTGTGACACCTAGAGAACATTTATCACACTATTGACGGGCAGAAAACAAGCACACAGACCCTTATCATTTTATTATCTCTCTGCAATCTCCTTTCTGTCTGTATTCCATTTATAGTATGTATCGGCAGATGAATGCAGAGTCCCAGTTTAGGATGGAGATGTTATAAGCAATAATAACACAAATAATAAATGAATTTTTGCAGCATGGGATGAAATACATGTACACATACATTACTTCAGTTGCCACAATACTGGTTTTGGAAGAGCTTTAAGTACAGTTGCTCCGCTTGTGTGAGTACCTATTCTGTTTTAATCACAATTACTGACAGCACACTGTTGCAGCAACAGCTCTGCATTTCCACTTGAAAATCTCATTTTTAGCAATTCATGAACTGCGTCTAAAAATATATCCTCATTTGAAAATTGGCATTCAAGCTACAGTCTAGAAGCAGTTCCTGTTTAAACCTATTTAGTTAGTTCAGCAGTTTTATCTAACAACACAAAAGATAGCTTTGCTGTTCCAGAAAGCATTCTTCCGTGTTCAGAACTGACTTTGATGACGTTGTTCTGCATTTCAATTATCTCTAATATGAGCTTTTTTAAAAAAATAATTCATTTACCATGCTTTGTACTTCCTTGCCCTTTGACAGTAAGTGCTGAGTAGCAGTAGGAAGCAACTGGCTGCAGTCACACAGATTAGAGAAAGAACGATAGAATGCCAAAAAGCATATGGAAATGCCCAGTCCTTTGATTTACTTTGGCAAATACACGCTGAAGACTATATGCCTAATTTACAGACTTACTACAGAACAAAATGGCATCAGCCTTCCAAGTTAAACAAGCACCCAGCCAGGAGAAAGGCTTCCCAGTTGCAAACAGCACAATAAAAGGGAGTCCTCCAGGACAATGTAAAAGTCTTCTAGAGAATGAGGGTCTCAAGTCAATGAGATCCTCTCTCGGTTTGTTTGTAACTCCTTATTCAAGTTTATTGCCCTTTTTCTCAACCCTGGGAAGGTCTTACAGTGTATAGACATTTACTCCAGCCTGTGATGGGCTGTACAAACCTCAGAGTGGGTGAGCACAGCTACAGGGCTGTTAGCATCTCCATCAACTCTTCTGCAATTTTCCTGCAAGATCTGTCAAATCACAGGGGAGGAGTTAAAAAGAAAAGACCCAGACTGGTTTGGCTTGGGTTTAGCACATGACCAGAGATTGCTAGATGCCAAAATTTTCCACTGTTGGATACATTTGGCTTAGGACTAATGTGTTTGCATTGCTACCTGGAACCTGCTGAAGGTCTGAGTGAGCATGTGGCAGCTAGCAATATTTAGAAGGGGAGCATGTGGTTTACAGAGGTTTACTCTCCGTAAACCTCATAAATTTGTCCCCATTGAAGTTGATTCAGCAATTTATTCAAGCTTTCCAAGCTGTGTGGCTACACAGGCCTAGAACAGGATAACCAGGATAATCATGTTGGCATAACTATACATAGATACGGAGCATTGCACATAATACATACATGTACATTTGCAAAGAAGGCCAAATAATGCAGGCATATGCTATCTGTAAGAATGTCAAGGGGATAATTTAATTAAGTTATTTGATTAATTTGAGTATCTTATGGCACAAAAATGCATTATGTACTTACTAACATGATGTAAAACTAAAGAAGCATATGTAATGGTCAAATTTCCAGACAAAATTCACTACAACCCTCTGATTATTTTCAAATTACGTATACGAGCAGAGCCCATCACAAATGCAATTATATGTGCAAACTGTTTGAGTGGAGGTCACACCATCTTCGACAAAGGAAAATTCCCCGAGGGAGGTAAACTCATCCAGATTATTCACTGGGCTACAGAGAGCCAAACTTTTTAAAAAAAAGTTGTTAGCGATTTAATAATACATGAATATGACTCCGAGGTTAAAAACTAAAGCACAGAAAATAAAATCCAGAGGGAATAAGATAAGGCTAATGGGCAAATCCAATGCCTTTGAATTTTTCTCATGTACATTAGCACAGTCATGCTTTGTTGACTTCAGCAAATTGCATTCCTGCTTAGTAGTGTTATTATCTTAACTCTAAAATATTCAATTAATATTTTCTGAATGGGATTCATTAGAAAAATATGATGGTATTCCCAAAGTATGATCCTGACTTCATTTTTTGCTTCTTTATTCTTTCACTTGCCAGGAAGAATTGGAAACACTGGATTCAGTTCCACTGACTCAGCTTTTTGTAGTAAAATATACCGAATTGCAATGGTTGGTCTCATTTATTAATTCTAGAACAGGTCTTTTTTGAGAAGATTCCAGGAAAATTTCTCCTTTATGAAATGTTCCTATTTTGCTTCAATAAGAGATTTGGTTTGACTTCTAACATATAATTCTAAAAAGAGATAAGATTAATGAATTACTGCTGTGAATTATTAGAAGTGTGAAATACTATTGGATAAAGGTTTTAATTTGTAGAGTGGGCCAAACTAATGTACCTCAGCTAATTTACCTATGTTTTATTTTTCAAGCCCATTCTGCTATCCAAAGAATAAACCAGTTCTGCTAACGTTTGCAAAAAGCAAATTCCATTGCTTTGTAATAACCAAACATTACAAAACGGACAATACCGTTAAGACTTAAAGTACTAAAAATGTCAATAGCCTATGTAGGAATTAAGATAATTTTTAAAATCAAGTTTTAAACTGATACTGACTCAGAGGCTCAGTGAGTTAAAAATACTACATGGTTAAGTCATCATTTGGCCAGATCACCCAGTTTAGAAAGGAGGCAGTCAAATCACAGAAGGTAAAGGAACAAAGAATTATTTCATATTAGCTCTGTATCAGATGAACAAAGAAAATTAAATTGGTTTAATCAAAACCTTCTTATTCCTCTGCCATTCCCAGCACACGACAGTGAAATGGAAATAGTTGGTAGAGGATCTTTCTACCCACGTTGACTTTAGGCCCTAGTTACAGATTTTAACTAAAGCAGTAAAATCAGTTTAGCTAGTCTTAAATAGTTTCTTAAATTTCAGATTCAGTGTTATTACACAATTGCAAAATTAAGCTTTGTGCTTTGTAGTTGTGCAGTCGATCCGATACATCTTGCAGGATGGAGAACCCGCAACAGAGCACGCTTCGGCTTTCAGCCTCCCTCACCACAGGCACCTCTTTGTCTTTCTCGACTGTTTTCCTTGATGAATCTTGTATTGTACTTGATTAGAAGTCTGGGTGTTTCAGACATTGCTGATCAATAAAGAGAGTATTCAGGTCCTTATTTATGGGCAGAATAATTTAATAAAGGCCAGTTAGAGATTGTCATTTCTCGTGAAGATAGAAAAGTAGTTAGAGAAAGTCCTGCAGAGGATGACCTCTGTGGGAAGGTCACTACTGCAATCATATGGTTTCTGAATAGGGGGAAAAAGGCGAAGTAGGGAGTCTAGGGCTGCCTTTACAGAAAAAGGCCTCATTTTCAATAAATAGCTGATAGCTGTATGATCTACTCTGTGCATTTATGCCTGTTTTGGGCCTTTGCAAGCTCGCAGAAATAGCTGCAAGCCTCATTGTTAAGTCTTTCATTCACCCCAAAAGCATTTCGTGTTCCCTGAACATACTGGAAATCAGCTGAACAAAACAACTATCAATAGCCCCATCACAGCACCAGGCATGAAAGCTAAGGGAGAATATACGGAGTCTCACTAATTTTTACACAGTGTAGTTTATACACAATTAATAAGAAAGAACTAATAGCAAAGATCTGCTTTTACATTTTATCAACGTAGGCTCCACATAATATAAAATCATTAAAGTGTATGCCAAGGAAAAATTCTCATTTGAGCTATTTCTCTCACAGCCCATTGTTATCATAGCTGTCAGTTTTTCAGTGCATTCTTTAGAAATGAAATTGCACATGGATTGACATCATAGTAGTTTTAGCATCAAAGAATAAGAGTCTATAGAATTTATATAGCTGCAGTGTGTCGTAAATCACAGTTTCCATAAAAATGTTAAAATAACTGAGCCAATCCCATCATAATGAGTTTCTTAAAAAAGAATATAATGAAGTAAATTGTGTGCAGTGGCCTTCATTTAAAAATTAATGACAGTATCTATCCCCATTTTGTTGACTGTTTTCATACCACTTTAATGCATTCAATGTATCAGTATCGGTGTATGGGAATAAGCACTACCAGAATGAGAGGCCTCACTGGTATTATTGTTCATTCCAGTCATTGTTCTCAGTCAACTATTTCAGTCCAAAGTAAACCTTCAGCTTAAACCTGATACATATCCATTCATTTATTTATTTCAGCTAAGACAGGGCCACAGTATAATCACAAACCATTTTCTTCAGTATATTCCAGGTATTCAATTTGGATTTCTTTCCGAGAGACATAGGCATAAGCTACTTCAAGACTGTCAATACCTCTGACACAAACTTTCTGTTAATCAGTCTCCTCTGGATTTTATCCAGAAATTGTATTTAGCAATGGAGGGAAAAAAGCGACTCAAGCTGCAAGCTCACAAGCTCATCTGTTTTAGGGCGAGATGGTTGTTGGCTTTTTCTCTCTAGGAGCTATCAAAGGAAACTTTATGACCAAATTAAAGACAAGGAGGGCTAGTAAGTCACCTGGGACAAAGGAGAGGCATTTGCTAAGGCTTCCAAGGGTCAATGCAGAGCAATTAGGCTTTTTGGCTCTGAATCCGTAGAGAACTATAGAGGGAGCCTAGAAAGATTAGCTTGAATGGCTAAAGTTACCTTTTTGGAATACCTCACAGATGCCAAACTCTTAGGTGGCTAAATTTAGATGAGGTAAATCCCATTCTCAGTATGGTGTCAATTCAGCGGTGCACTTAATCATGAGCTATTTTATAAAAAATGCCTCCCACTGATGAAAATTAGAGCAGAATATGATTATTTTTTTTTCTGGATCAGGATTATGAATAAGGGTAATTAAGGATAATTCTGAAATGTACTTTAAAAAAAAATTATATCAACATTTTAGAATTAGAAGATTCATTAAAGAATAGATATTTTTGATAGATTTAAAAAAAAAAATAAAAACAAACAACCAAGCAGCAATTTTTTAGATTCTTGATCCTTTGAGATCTTATGGTGGTCTTATGGCGAAATAACTGTGAATCCGTGAATAAGGGATTAAAGTCCAAAGATTTTGGGATTAAAGTCTGAAGGCTCAGGTATTGTGCTCCCAATGTTTCCTTTGTTATTTTTTAGGATACTTTAATCATTAAACATTCCCGGAAATGAGAACTTTAATCCAGATCTTTATATAAAGTGCAATCTGTCTTGTTCCAGAGTTTTGGCTTTTATGGGAAGACTGGATCCACGTTGTTCTATCTTTTTCAAAACACGTAGCAGAAGTTGTATCATGACATTAAATCTCTCACAATAAATATACTTAAAACATTATAATTCTGTTTTTCCATGCCATTGCTTTACATTTCTCTTGCTAGTCAGAAAGAGCAGATTGAGAGGAGAAAAATTCCAGTACTTAAGAGGTGGTTGTTTACACAAATTCCCTTTACCGCTGTATCAGTTACAGAGAAAAGTGAGATATTGGTGTTCGGTGCTGTTATAATCCTTGTCGAGCCATGTATGAAAATTCATTGAAGGAACAGTGAATTTTGAGCTTTTATATTTGCTAGTTTAGCAGAAATGGCAGGATTCCTTTCTTTCCATCTTTTTTTTTCCAATATTTCTCATGCTAGTTTTGTATTTCTTTTGTTTGCTTCTGTTTCCCACTGTTCTGGAATTCCAGAACAAGATAATCCTATGCACAAAAGGAAAACAAAAGTAAGACTGCACATGATCTTGTAACTTTTGCAGATGTTACACTGTGAACTGTGAAAGGTCTATATAAACTTCAGAAATGTTGTAACGTCCAGCTGCTAACAAAAAGAAAATTAAACAGCAATCTTTAGTTTATAGGCCTATCCCATCACCTCATGGTTTTGGAGAATGCAAAAAATCCACATAAATGTCACTCATGTTTGACTTGTTCTTACAGAAATGAGTGGTATAAGGACTAAATAAAGAAATGTGCAAGATATCCTATCTCAAATTCTGCATAGGGGAAAAGACTCTTCTTTTTGCTATTTCACCAATACTGAGACTTGACTCATAACTGTCAGATCTTTATGCTGTAACAGATATACCCTAGCTGAAAACAAGACACAAAAGCGTCAGGGAATTTCATGAGCTGCTTTAATCACGTAAGTGTTTTACACAGTAACTGTTCCTTTAGCTGTCTGTGTGGGTAACGATTTCCTGTCAAAATTAGACTTGTAATTTCAAATTTCAAATGAAAACAGCATTGGTTTTGATCTGAATTTGGAACCCCTTCATATTCTTACTGTATCTGGCTATCAAACTCCTTCTCACATAATAATAAATGTTTTGAAATGATATAAAATACTTTCATAATTAAGGGAGAAAGCAGAATACCGTAACATATTTCAACATTTTTTGTTTTAATAAATCAACCACAATTCTGTTAATAGAATCAATTCTGGCAGAGATGTCAATTATAGGAAAAAGTAAAAATGTAATAATTAAATAGACAAATGACATCACCAAATTAAGACTCTTTACAGTTTTGCCAAGAAAAACTACGGCTAGTGAAATTAGATACTGGATCAAGCACTGAATGCAGCACAGCTTGGCAGAAGGGAGGCAGAGAAAACTCATGAGTCTGGGAATCTGTGCCTGAGAACATGGACAGGATTAGTAAAGGCTGAAGCCCATGAGGAGTACCCATGCCTGCTTGAGAGGAAGAGGTAGGAAATTCCCCCTTGGCTCCTGTCCCTAGAAGAAAGAGGACATCTAGTAGTGAAAATCTTGCTCGTACTTTTTAGGGTTAGAGGCTGCAAGGCTTTACGGATAACAGAGGAAGAGGTGTGAGGAATTAGCTTCTCTGGACAAGGTCAGCATTAATTCCATGCCAGAAGGGGGAAGGACTGAGAAGGCTGCTGTAGAGGGTAAGTAGGGTGTCAGGGAACCTGGATGCTGGATGAGAAAGAAAGCACTCCAGCACCCTCATGCCTGCTTGGGAGAGGGTGTCATTCCCAAGGTTAACCACTGCCTTTTGTCATTCTTTAACGAAAACATCCACCTTCCCATTTAATTTACTGAGAGCAAGTTTTATACATTACCTTTCACTTTAGCTTTTTTCTTATCTACCCTGAGTATTGCACTCTGCATTCTCAAGTCCAGGCATTTGGGAAAATAAATGATTTGTTTTCTCAAGGAATTCTCTTGAAGTTAGATCATAAACTTTCCTGGCAATTTAGCTCATGGAGATATATGAAGACTGATGTATTAGGTCTCTCTGACTGCACAAGAGATCCAATTACCTAGGGGAGAAATGGGAAAGGTTACCACTGGTACCTAAGTGTCCCTCTCTAAGCTTCTGTGAGGTCTTCTGTTTCTAAATGAAGCCAAGGCCCAGGCTGGAAGGGGAACATTTTCTTCTGTTAGCAGGAGTTTCACGAAGATTTCCTCTCTCAGTACACGCTTTTCTTTCAAACTCTTACAACATAAGTTAAATCTAAAAAAGGTCTTTAGGAACAAAGTAGGTACCACAGACAATGTTTGCAGAGGTACTAAGTCAGTGAAGTAAATTAAAAATGAGGGCCATTATGAAGAGTTGTAAAAGGATATAATAACTGTGATGTGAATGGTACTCACTGAGTGTCCAGGAAATAAAATGGCAGATAAAATACAGTAGAGATTACTGTAAGGCATTATGTATGGGGAGACACAATTTCAGTTTAACATATACAGTGGTGGACCCACAGAAGACTGTTACCATTATGGTCTGAAATTATGCCATGTAAGTAGTTACTTCTATGAAAATATCACCTCACTGTTGAGCAGCTGTTAAAGCAGACAGAAAGTTAGAAATTATTATGAAAGAATAGAGCAAAAAATGGAAAATGGTACTATGCCACAGCAAAATAAATTGAAGATGTCCCCATTTCTTGAATACCATGTGCAGTTCTCTTCATCCATTTCAGAAATGATATAATAAAATAAGGGAATGGCAACAAACAGGATGCAAAGTATCAAACAGGTTTAATATGAGAAAGTTGAAAATCCATTCTGGAAAACAGTTGATGTAGAAGAAAAAGATAAAGGTTTATACAATCCTGTGTGTCATGGAGATAGGGCATAGGGAATGATTTTTCACTGTCTTTTCCAATAGGATTGACATGAAATGAAACTAGCAGGTGATAATAAACAAAAGGAAGTACCATTACATGCATACATAGTTAACCTGTGTCCTGGTTCTGTTTTACCTCAAACCAGGACAACCTGTGAATCTCCTTGCCACAAAATATTGTGGATATTAAAAGTTCACATAAATCAAAAGTGGTTTGGACAAACTCATGGAAGCAAAATCTGTTCAGAGCTTTAAATGTAAATGCACCTCCTCTAGCTCAAATGCACCACCTCTAGCACAGTTAGCTCCTGAGCCAGAATTCACTCGGGAGAGTACTCTGGGAAGTGTCACTACAATGCTTGCTAGTAGCCACTGTTTTGGTTTTTCAACCTGGCTTGACTTTTGCTGGCAGCAGAAGAGAGACAGCGAGCACAGTTTTCCTTACAGTGGAAGATGTCTATTGACATCTTTTAGACATAAAAACACCCCCATCAACAGAGACATGAGAACTGAGATAGGTGATCTCAGTGAATTTTCTCAAAAATGGAACAAGCTGTGTAAAAAACCAGTTCTGAGCACTCCAGAAGGAGAAGGCACATCTTTTTTCTACAGAATCATAGAAT
>RSEF01000003.1:86451651-86468498 GCA_003993805.1 Himantopus leucocephalus | reverse complement strand
AGGAAACTGTAAGTATAGGTATTTACAAAAAATCTTGAATACAATTCTTTAAAGTGTACCATATAGAAACAGAATTAGGTGCCTGCCAGAAGGGAAAGCCACTGTATTTTTTGTCAGAAACACCTTAACAACATTTGGCACTAATTGTTTATTTGAATGTGGGCTAACATTTGCAAAATTACCTGTATCACATAACCATAACAAAATAATTCTGCCACTTACAAAGGCACTTATTTATATTCTTGTAACTACAGATTTATTGTGCAATGCAGTCCTTTTTTGGAATAAACACCTCTGACTGCAGATCTAAGTTACTCCTTTGCCCCATTTTGAACTGGTTTTGCAGTTCAAATATTGTGAGGTCCTGCATATGGCCACTTAAAAGTCATCTTGCTCAAAAATACTCTGCAAAGGTGATACAACTGCACAGGAAAATTCACAGGAGCTTATGAACACCAGCAAGGAAAGCAATCAGTAGCAGGAGACTTGGACAAATAAATCCCAACTCATCCGGTCGAATGCTAAAATGTTCCAGCCCTTGGGACTTCTACAGGTGACAAGAGACACCACTTCTTCTTCTTGTTTCTTTGTTTTTTTCTTTTGAGCTGAAAAGGTCTGTTATCATTCTTACAACTCAGGGACACATTTATCCTAACTGACAGCTATGATTTTGGTTTTATTAATGTTTGCAAGTAACAAAGAGAAATAAGTTATATTTTTAGGAAGAAAAGGAGGAGTAAATTTATAATTAAAACACAGAAGTAAACTGTTTCTGAAGTCTGATTACATAAAAAAATAAATATATATCCAAAGGGACTTCACCTGAATTAACTGTTTCATTACATACCTTTTATAACTGGGGTGAGGTCAGTCAGGACAAGTCCTTATCAGGGGTCAGGCCTCAGAACAGGTACTCATAGTGGTTGCAGTGACTTTTGGCATAAATCAAAGAGGTGTTTTGTTTTTTTTTTTTATAGACAGCGTTGCAACACTAAGATAAAAATTACATCAGTACACATTGCGCTCTCTCAGACAAAAATATCGCATTTAGGTTAACATTCCATCAGAATAGTCTCAGGGTGCCACAGAGAAGTGAAAAGGGATGTTTCTACATTGCTTTTTATTTTTATCATGACTAAGACAGACCCGAAATGCCACCCTGATATCCCCGTTACCTACTCAAGGTAAGATTCAGGACTTGGGTAGGCAGATATTCAGCTATCCGGACAAATCCAAGGAAGGCTGAGTAATTAGTCACAAAGACTCCAGGTTCAAAGTTTGTTCAAAACTTTTTATTAGTACTGCTTTTCATAGTTCTTTCTGAGATGGCGGAGAGAGGGAGAGGTTTATTTACTGAATTTTCTGCTGACTTGCTAATTAAGCTTCCAGAAATATAGACTTGGAAGCCTCCCAACTCTCCTCTGTTAATTAACCCCAAATGAACTTTTTGGAGATACTTAACAGGAAATTCAGGAAAAGCCAGATTCTGTGGGAGCTCTTTTTTTTTTTTTTCTTTTTAATGAAATATGAGGTAGTAGAATGGATACGAGGCCTACAGATCAAATGTGAAGAGATAAATTTAAAAGAGCTACAAAATTTTGATCCGTTTGCTGCTGCTTGACAACGGATAGCAAAACCCCTCTGTCCTTGAGTATTTCCGTAGCCGCACGTTTAAAGCTGCGCAGTTTCTCTAGCAGGGTTATGGTATCTGTACGGAAATTATTTCTGCTTTACACACGCGAATTTGGAGGAAGAAAGCCAGAGTCACGCAGCGCACGGCGGAGCGTATGCCAATGGTTTCAGAAGACACTGCAAACAAACGTGGGGGACAGCGGGTACAAACCAGCCGAAACACCTGCTCTGCCCTAACGCTCCCCATCCCAACCAGGCTGAACCCCGCACAGCGGAGCTGAAGCCGGCAACGCCGCTCCCCCCAAAAAAACCCCACAGCTAAATTACATCGCACTCCTGCTGCTCCTGACCGTACCGAGCCACGCACCCCATCCCCTTCGGGAAAGGCCGGGTTTCATCGTCGTTTAACGGGAGGAAAGGGAAGCTCGGCTGGCACCGAGGCGCACAGGCCCCGCTTCCGCGGGCGGCCGACCCCGGGGGGCAGCCGCGGTGCTGCCCAGCCTGAGGGCAGCAGAACCGCCAGGTCCTGCGTAAGACCGAGCCGAGGGAGAACCGCTGCCGCGAGACCGGCCCCCCTTTCCAAACGCTAAAACGGTCTTAAACCCCTCGCAAACACCGGGCCCGGGGCGAGGCTGCAGCGGCCCAGGCCGCCCCGCCGGGGACTCCCCCGGCCGCGGGGGAGGGCTGCAGGCCCGCACCCCCCCTCCGCGCTTCCCCCCTTCGCACCTGGGCGCCCGCCGCGGGGTGCGCGGAGCTGCCGGTGACTCAGCGGCAGCGGCAGCGGCGCCCCGGTGACACCCCCACACACCCCCCCCCCCCCCCCCTTCCCGGCGGCGGCGCCTTGCCGCGGCTCTGCCCCCTCCCTCCCGGCAGGATCATCCCACCCCGCCGGGCGGTCACCTCAGCAGGAGGAGCCGCCGCTTTGCCTCCGGCTCCCGCAGCGACCTGACGGCAGTGAGCCCGGCCTCGCCTCGCCGCGCCATGCAACCGGGGAAAGCAGCCGACTGCCGGGACGCCGGCCGGCCCCTGCAGGTCACCATGAAGAGGGGCTACGAGGTGCTCCGCGACCCCCACCTCAACAAGGTAAGTTGGGGGGGGAGGGGGGAGGCGGGCAGGTGCGCCGCGGCGGCCCGGGTCGCTGGGCGACCCCTCCCTCGCCCCGGTCCCGGCGGGGGACGGAGAAACCTGCGGCGGCTCAGCGCCGCCGGCGGAGCCGGAGCCGGGCCCGACGCGGCGGGGGCGCCGGGCCGCCTCTGTCCGCCGCCGCCACCACCACCTGTCGCGGCTGCAGCGGCCGGGGAGGCCGGTGGGGCGGCGGGCGCGGGGCAGCGGTACTTCCTGCGGCCCGGGCGGCGCTTCCTCTTCCTTCGGGGCGGCGGGCGGCGGAGGCGGCGGCGGCGTGTCGTGCCCGCCCCGCCAGCCTGGTCCCCGGGGCGCGGAGCCCGCCGCGGGTAGCGGCGACATCCCCTCCGCGTCTCCCACCGGAGAAGAGAAGCAGCAGCCGCCCGGGGAGGATGCTGCTGAAAGTTCTGCCTCTCGGATGCGAGTTCCCGCTGCCCGTGCCGGTGTTTTCCCGGTACCCTCCTTCTCTTCCAGCCCTCTTTCCCACGGGTGCCCCGCCTTGCTTCCTGCGGGCAAGCCTGGCTCTTCGTGCTCTCCTACGTTTTATCCCCTGGCAGGTGGAAAAGGCGTTTTATCACCATCGTTCCACTCGCAGCTGAAACATTCAACTCCGGTTTCCCCCTTGCTCCGCGTCGGCGAATGCAGTCAGCTTTTAAGAGATGCTGTAGCACAGCAAAACCTTTTTGTCGCGTCTCTAATTCACTTAAGAATGGTAATTCAGCTCGATAAAACTTTCTAAGCATGTTAAACTAATCTGGAAAAAATAAAGCTGAGTAAGTAAGTGTTTGCACAGCTCTGATAAAGATGCAAAGTTCAGATAGTAAAATAATTCACTGGTGTGACAGGCCCTGGATTTGCTGCCAAGATGAAAAATGGGTAAAGTCAAAGGTGGATGATAAACCATACCTAGCACATGAAGCCCTGCTCAAGTCCTTAGCCCCAACTTTGTTCTTGCACATTACTTTAATGGTGCTCTGGCTTGTAACTCTGCATTAAAATGTATATACAGTCATTTTACTTATTGCAGAGTTGTATAAGTTGACAAAAACTGTGTCTCTAGTTTTACTGGATAGGTTGACTCATTGGTAAAAGCTCCATATATTAGTTAGATGAATAGTGCTTTTATTAGTCTTGGGGCTTGACTACAAAGTTTCCTCAGAGGCTGTCTTATGTCTGTGTGTGTAGGCCTGAGAAGGTCTCCTGAGGTCAGGTGAAAGGAAAATTAACCAAAGCATAAAACTCCCAAGAAGAAACCAAGGAGAGGCTGTTTCACTTGGGATTGCTTTTAAGCAGCTGCAGTATTCACGGAAAAAGTCTGATGCAGAATAACCAGGAAAGCCAACACAACAAAAAACCCACCTTGTTTTTAAGAAGTAAAATGAGCCTTATTCTAAAATGCATTGAATAAAGGGCAGTTGGAGGCAAAGCAGGCTCATTGCTACCTTTTTCCCCTCAGACATTGTACATCTTGCCCTTGACCAGCATACCTGGAGATGCGGTGCTAAAGAGGAAGGGTCTTGCTTGATTTCCTGGTTTAGGCTTTATTCTTCCCTTCCCCATCAGCTGGGGTATAGCACATATGTACCATACAGCAGAGAAGCAGGAAAAAGTAGTTGTTCATTACCAGCCACTTCTACCCAGCTAACGCAGAGTTCGGTGTTAGAAAAGGTCAGCTGAAAAATCTGGTCTTTATGCCTGTGAGGAGGGTCTGGTCCTGGTCTGGTGAAAAATGGGTAAGCCAGTTTTCTGACCAAGAGGTGACTTCTGGTGGGTGTGGATGTATTACACCCTACTATATATATTTATATACACACCCATAACCCCTAATATATATATTATTGCCAAATATATATATCTATATGGGCAATAAAATCAAATATGTTGAGGGCTGCCAACATGGTTGCCAGTCTAATAGCTTGTGGACTGCCTGCCTGCATGGGACGTGGTACTCCCCGTTCACTTTTGTTGCCAAGGCTGTTAAACAAGCATCAGATTGCAGAGAATTCAATTTGAAGTAGATAAAATATCTCTTTTAATGATTCTAAAGTACAGGGATTGTTTGCAGTTCTGCAGAAGTGCCAGAACTTTCTGCTGTCTCCTGGGCCCTGTCTAAGAGCTGCGATTCCTCGGTATCAGCACTTTCTTTTGGATATGGTGCCAGTTTTGTTAGTCCTATTTGCATATACTTGGCAAAAGTAGACTGTAAGTACTGAGTAGTGGTATCTAGCAGTGCCTCATAGAAAAATAAGATAAATGATGTTTTCTGGGTCTCTTGAGCCAAGACAGCTGGCCTGTCAAGCAGGTACAGCTGAAGTATTCTGCAATATGCGGCAGCTTGGGGCTTGTGTCCTCAAATAATGCATTCCTTTTCTCAGGGAAGTTGAAAGGAAAATTTTACAGCGAACCATTCATACTTGGACATCTTTAGAAACAGATGTAAGAAGAAATAAGGAGCTAGATTTTTTTTTTTTTGTAAATATCTGTCTCCATTTAGTGCCCCACTCACTCAACAATAAAGCTGAATTTCTGCAGTCAGTGCATACCTCACTTTTTATAGTTAGCCTTGATGGTTGGTAAGAGGTGAGAGAACGGGCTGTGGGAATGCCAGGGTAAACACCCAAATTTCTTCTTTTCCACTTGCCCTCTACTTCTACCTGGACAGCAAAATTTCCAGAACATAGTTGTTGTATGTACATAAGAAGTATGTTGAAACCCTAGACAATGTTGTTCTTAAATCTTTTATGTTTTACTTTGTAAGTAATTCATAAACATGTACAAACTTCACTAATAAAAATGTTTGGTTGGTTTGTGTTTTTTTTTTTTTCTTCTCCCCATGCTGGTATGTTTTGCCTACATGTGAAACTATTCCTGCTTTTACAGGGTCACTGAGTGGTTTGCCCCATCTCAGCAGCAGTGATGCATCAAAACTCATGAGGAACAGCAGATCGTAACACACTGAGTTTAATTACTTGAGGAAACATGTCCAAGTCTATGGACAGTATTCAGATTATTGTCTGAGATTTTAGGTCCATAGCGTTTAAAAGTGTATTTAGAACCTACTTGGTAATTGTCTTTTTTTTTCCCCTCAGGCAACTAAACACATTGTAAATAGCAATTACAAGGAAAACAAACATAGTTTCACTTCTTGTCACTGAAATAGACTGCATTAGAAACCTTTGGCTGGGAGTTGTATGCTCTTTAAGCTGATGAGTTATGGAAGCGTGAACGTAATTTGCTCTACTCCTACTATAAATCTCATTTATGCTTTATTCAATGTATGAGTTTGCGACTTTAAAGCACATAAATAATTTAACACTAAACTTTCATTTAATCTTTAATTTTTTTACCTTTTAATACTGTTTAAACAAATCATAGTTTCCCATAAGCTGCTTGTTTTCAGAGTCTCGACGTGAAGATATGCAAACACATATTTCAGTACCAAACTTTTCCAATAGCCTGTGTTAGTTGCCCAGTCTAAACACTTCCCTGATTGAGAAACTTTGCTATTGGAGGAGTGCTTTCCTTCCACGCTGCTTTTGTATTCTTGCAGAGCGATTCAGTGAGCAGGAAATAAGTGATTCTATTAAATCGAAGTGCTCTGTCCCCTGCCCCAGCTGCTAAATTTTAACCCCTCTCCCCTGACTGACTGCTGTCATCATTGCTGAGTGTAGTACACTTGTAAACTGTTAGTCCCTCTTTTTTCTTTCAAACCTTTATTCAAGTTGCACTGGAGAATTTCAGAACAGACTGTCTGATGGGGCTGCTGATATCCGAGAGCTCCCAGTCTTAATGCCACCTGCAATGGCATCGATGTTTTATCCTTACCACCTCCTGAGTGTGATTCCCCTGGATCTTAGTAGGTTCTCAAATAAGCACTGACGTTAGTTGTTGGCTGGAGTTGGCTGTCAGTCCATTGACTCACTATGGAACTTACCATACAAGAACCACACTGGAACAGACCAAAAGTCCATTTATCCCAATGCCTTATTTCTGACAGTGGCTGAACTGGATCTCTCGGTAGGAGTAAAAGAGCAAAGGATGCCTCTAGTGATACTTTCTCAGAATAATCAATTCCAGGCTGAGGGAACGAGCAGTTTATTAGGGGGTTATTAAGATAATGAATGCTTGTCTTTCCTATCAGATTACACAGACTATGTGTACTGATTTACTAAAAAACAATTGTAAACATTTTTTTAAAATTCAAGTGAAATTGTTATCTGTGCTAAAGTGAAGCACGGACTTCCCTTTTTGCCCCTCCATTTCAGACTGTGGGAAGAGAATGCTTGGGAAATACAGATACATTTTGTCCTGTGTACAGCTAGTTGCTTCACTAAAATAAAATTTGATTTTGAGAAAGTATAATCATATGACTGGTGTGGGTGACATATAAAAAGGTCTTATGACTTTGACATTTGTTGGTGACCCTGTCATAGGCCTCAGAAAACCCAGACTTCAGTAGAAAATCAGAAACATTCCAGAGAGATTTTCTCTATCTGATGAGTAAAAGAGAATAAACACTCAAGAAGCTCCTCTAAATAAATCTATTTCTTTCTCAAATACCAAGCAGTAGAAGTCTTTTTTCCTTCCATTGGTAATGTCCATATTTTCACACCTTAAACTTGTGTGTGCTTTGGCTGGGTCCTCTGGAATGGCCACAGCTCACTGAGCGTTGCTTTTGCCTTAGCTGTAAATAGATACTCTGGGAAGAAAACTGATGAAGCTGGGGATGGAGGAGGAAAACACTCCTTTAAATGGTATATTGGAAGGATCTACATTAATTTGTAAAACAGGTTTTCTGGAGGTTACTTGATATTGCAAGGGATGATTTCATATTAATTGGTAGTAGGTGTGATAGCATCTTTTAGATTGGAGGATGGTCAGCTCCATGTGAAAGTAAAGGTATAATTTGAGGAAATTTTTTTGGGGTATAGTTGCTGATCACTCTCACTGTCTTCTACCTCCTTTTTTTCCTATAAACATTTTGCCCTTTACAACTTTGTAGTTTTTAACAGGAATATTTCCTGGTTCTTATCCCCATCGGATCACCTAGCAGAGCAGTTCTGATCTTGATAGGGATAAGCACATGTTATATTTCTGGTCTTTGACAAGAGTAAATGGTATAGTGGTTGTGCTAGTGCAAAATGCAAATCAATCTGGTCTTTGTCTGAAAGCTTTTAGAGTGAACTTGTATCGATTTTGCCTGTGTGTTTGGGGACCATTGTGTTTTTGATCTCTTACTGGGGTCTCCGACACTGCAGTTGCTGTTCTGTGGAATGGCAGCCTAAAATAGGAGCGTCTTCAAGTGTGAGGTTGGTTAATTCCAGAGTCATTTGCCCTTTAGCAATCAGGACCATAAGTTGCTGACTGGCAGAACTGCAGCTACCTTGTACGCTTGGGTTTTGGGCTCGGGTGTGAGCTCAGCGGTGGCTCACCAGTGGTTACCATACGGCTGGGTGAGGAGGATTTCCCACTGCCAGTGTATTCCCCCTTCTTGAAATCACCTTCTTGAGGTGTGAGGGAGGAGTTGTGATGCAGGGTATTTTTTGTATGAGTGCTGGGGAGTATGCGTGAAGGAGCTTTCAAAATTAATTCTGTGCTTTTTTTCCACCCTTCTTACTTTAAGGCAGGTTTGTCCTGCATACTATTAATAAGTAAAAAGTCTTGGGAAAAGCACAAAGTATTTCAATCAGATTACTTTACCATCGTCTATTTTATATAGAGAGCCTGCAGCGTTCATTGCCTCCTGGTACTTTGTTCCTGACCTAGTAGGTAAGTTGCTGTGGTTGGTGTTACATTCTTTTCTTCCTGTCGGCCTCCAGTTCTTTGCTTGCAGTTATGAAAAAGAGTGCTGAGACAGCGAGTTGGGAACAAAGTTCTGTGACACGAATTAAAAGCAAATAAAATAAAGGAGAAGTTACGTAGGAAGCTATACAGCAGTAATAGCAACTGGATACTGGTATAAGGTGTCACAAGAAGCTTAAACCTAGAACTGTTTTGCTGTGAAGCTGTTTCAGGCATTATTAACACTCTTCAGTTGTGTAATTTTCATGTGAACTTCAGTAATCGAAAACAAAGAGATTTGACCTTTTTTCTTTAGACTGAGGAATCCTATGCCCGCTGGTTATAAATGCTACTTGAATAGAAACATTAATCCTGGCACAGAGCTCCTTGCAAACAGGATTTGTGCATTTAGAACGGGTTAAATGTGCTTTTCTACACTAGGTTTTAGAGACATGCTGGAATGGCACAGAAGTTGTTTTTGTTTTTTTTTATTTTATTGATGCATGCTGACAATAAGTAGGATAAGAGCTTGCTGAGAAATTGTACTTCTGTCTAGGTAAAAATAAACTGAAGAGAATATTTGTGCTTTCTGCAGGGAGTGTATCTCAGAGTACAGAATTTTGTACCATTCATTTCTCAATTTATACATCCAGTTCTGCTGAATCAGCCTCTGGTATGGAGCTGTCACAGAAAGAAGTTGTGGCCGTAGCAGGCAGAAGCTTCTCTCCCCTGGCCCTGCTTCCCTCTCTGAGGGCAGGAGGAAGTGAAATGTGTGTGACAGCGATGTTTCTTATTAACCCGTGACCTCAAGTTAAAATATGCCATCTTTGCTTTGTCATGCCTTTCCCTTTCCTTCCTTGCTGGCTCAGGTGAGCTGTGTATTGGGTGCGTGACTCGCCCCTGGCTGCCGTAGCCCAGGCCCGCAGGGGCTGATGTGGGGTTTCAGGCCAAAGGTCTCATTTCTCCAGGCTTCGATGGCTTAGTGGCCCATTGCCCTTGTGCTAAATAAGTTATTGATGGAGGTCCGAAATAGAGTATTAATACCCTTTAATAGGTCATTCAATGAGGATTTTCCAGTTTATGTTAGAGAATTTTACAGTGGAGCCGTGGTTTCGAAGAAGTGTCAAAAGCAGCATTTGCTGGAGGACGTGATTCTGAGATTTCAGCCAGAGCAGCAAGTGGTTTGTGCTCCCGGTGAATCTGAAGAGCTCTTGTAAGGCGGCCTCTATGCTTCCCTGGCTGAAGTAAATGCACGGTGGTTGCCTGACAGCTCTGTGGTCCATCGTGGCTGGAAGAGTAGCATGGAAAGGGGGGAAAAGAACAGAAATAAGAATGTTGTTGGGTTTGTGTGCCTGTGTAATGAGATGCATAAGGTAGTCTGTTCACTCCCATGTATCTGAAGCATTTTCCTTTTTTTTTCCTCTTCCTTTTTCCCCTTAACGATAATGTTGGACAGGGTGGGATACTTTAAAGAAAAAAAGAGCAGACCAATTCCATTCTCTGTGCACAGGTGCAGTGTCAGGAAGGACCTGCTGCTTGTTAAGTGCCAGCTGGGGAGTAATGGATGTCCATTCATCTTCGTTCATTCATCATCTTCATTGGGCACTGAGTTAAACCTGTCCCACTGAGACAAGTACCTGTGGACTTCTGACCCAGAGATGCACATACACGGCTATCAACAAGGCTTTAGTGCATGGAACTGAATTTGAAGAATTGTGTGTATTTTTCTTTGCGTGGCTGCTGTGATATCACAGTAGCACTGACGTGTTTCAAGCATCAATTAATTAGATCGTTAATGCATATAAATTAAGGATCCCTTGGATTTAATGAATAGTGCAATATTTGATCATGCTGGTATACACACATGATCTTCTGTTAAAAAGATGGTGACTTGTGAACTCACTTTAAAAAGACTTTTCCAGTGAAGTTACCGAGGCCATCGTTGGAGGAAGGGTCAGTCATACAGCTTCTAAGCATAAGGGGTGATCTGTCTTCAGTGGGAGGTGTTGTAAGATCCAAAGCTGTGGTATAACTAGGAAAGGTGCCAGTTTTGGGAACACACCCTGTGACCATCCACAGAGTTAGCTTCTGTAGAAGTGGGCACAGAGGTGACACCTCTACTAGCACAAACCAGATGTTGTAACACCGTGCGCATGTCCTAGCTGGTGAGGTGCTGCGTCTTCGGGACTCTGCTCAATCCATCTAGGCCTCTTCATCTTGGAATTTTTCTGACTCTCTCCTTTGCTATGATTAAAACCGGTAATACAGTGTGACAGTAGCAGGCCATTAGTTAAGCTTTGTTTGAATGTCCTTCTCTTTCATGGAGGGGCTTTCTCTTTATTCTGTGCCAGGGCAGTGCAGGCCAGGGCCATGCCTAGGAATAGTTTTACAGTAATTATCTCCATTGTCTGGTTTAACAGAACGTCAGGGAGTTAAATCTGGTATAGGAAAAAGGCAATAAAATGTTGTAGGATTACCAATTTGTAATACATGGTAGCCTAAGTTTTGTACTGCAAAGCTGCGGACAAACTTGAAACAGTAGCTGTGTGTCTGCAAAACTGGGATAGGTGGACTTGGAACAAACTTCCTGATAGATAGGTAGAAGTAGCAAGACTATACATTAACTTGTCAGAGACCAGGCAAAGGCTCTGTTGCTTCTAGTTTTTTACCTGACATAATAATTCAGATCTTTAAATAAAGATGCTGACAGTTTCTAGTCAGAGGTGAAGGATGAATTTGGCTTGACGCTAGAATATTCTGCCTTATCATTCATGGAGGAGGGTATCATGCACAGTCAGCAGCACTGCTTCCAAGCAGGGCTTGCAGACATGAGAAATCTACTTTACCCAATCGATATATTAAGATGTGATATTTATTGTGAGTGTCCTTTTCTCAATAACTGTAAGTTGACTTGTGGTTCCAAAATTGCAACTGTGCAAGCTCTCTGTGGAATGTGCTGTATGTCTGTTCATCTTCGAAAAAAATCAAAGTCCAGGATGAAGTCAAGCAAGGTAGGGGAAACCGTCGAATAGTTACTTTAAGAAAGTGTCGAAATATCATTGAATCATTTTTGTTAATATTCACCCTATGTAGCCTGCGTAGATTGAACTTTTATGTCAGTCATTCTTTTCTTTATCTTCCCCTTTCTCCCCCTCTATAGTAATTTTACAAGTAGCATTACACCTTTAATTGAGAAGGAAATGATTGCTGTCAAGCATACTGAAACTCCATGAATTTACATTTTAGAAATATTTCAGATTTTTTTTTTTCTAGAGCCAATAGTAGAGTAATGATACGTTTTCAGAGAAGTAAGAAAATTGCTGTGTAGTTATAATCTGTTGGGTTATCATTTTGACTAGTTTTCATGATTTCAAGACATGTAACAAGATAGTAGGAATTTTAAGACTGCCTCAAAGGACTGTCAATATGCACATTACAGACACCTCTAGGAGGTGGGACTGCCATAATACACAGCTATGGGGAATCTAGGTTCAGCCATAATCACAAATAAGCCCACGGCTTTTATAAGGATAATAAATTTGTGTAGGGTGATATTAGAGAAAGGACTAAGGACCTGATTCAGCTACTGCTTTTAGTAGTGTAAGGTGAGAGTAAATTAATGATAGAGGGATGCAAGAGGGGAAGCTGCTGCAAAACTGTCATGCAATTAGCACTGGTGCATCAATCGTTTAAAAAAAGAACCCCCTTTGTCACTTGGAGAGTATGAGCACCTTTAACCTCCACAGACTTCCTAAAACTTGATTCCTAGTAGCCCATTAGAAGAAAACATTGAAATATTTGTTCAGTGTACAAGATAAATGTTTTTGGCTAGTCCGACCTTTCTGAGACTAGTCTAATTTTATCTAAAATGTTGAATACTATAGTATCTCATTTTTTGATTAATTAAGATTACTTTAAATAGTCCAAATCTTTGGGTGATTTCAGAGAAAAAAAAAATGCTGTGGAGAAAGCTAAATGTGTTTCTGTTAAAAAGAGATCTCTAAATTAATTTTGTATGACAATTAATTTATGCATATTCCTCAGGATAATTTTATTTTTTAGGGATTAACTAAAAAAACCCTCTGAATTGCATACATAAGAAAACAAGTTTTGGTCTTATCAAAGCTTAAGCTTTGCTAATGTAATTTGTTGCATAATTCAGGAAGCAAAAATCCTGACTTAGAAGAAGGAGGTCACAGGGCACCGTGGAGGCAGTTCTTGCAGGCACTCTGTACTTTCTGTTGAAATCAGTGCCTGTAGTTTACTTGGATACTGCTAGTGCCTATTCCTGTGTGAAACACAATACTCCGTGCAGGACTTGAGGTTGTTTACAATGTAGAGGAAGCAGGGGAAGTGTGGAGTAAACACTTTTTCTATACAGAAAGAATCCATAATGTAGAACTGAAAAAAAAAGCATCATAATTCTCTTATGCTTTGAATATTTGTGGCTTTCAGCCAAAGATGTAGAAATACATCAGGATGTGATCATCTGGTATAAGAGTTCAGGAAGCAAATTCATCACTGTTTTGCTCTTAAAATATAAACGAGGCATAGAGCAGCAATGCATTTTATCATTGCATAGTTATGCTTAGGTTTTTACTTACTTTATTGTTCAAGTAGTAGCTGTTACCTGTTTCTGGCTTAGAAAAACTGTTTTTTTCTCTAATAACTTAAATTTGATATTAAAACTAAAGTCACTGTGTTCTGCACTTCTTTTTTTGTATTCATAAAATAACCCTACAAGTGGTTTGAAAAATTACGGACACCTTTGGTTCAATGTAACTTTGCTTAAATAAACTCAGTCTTCAGTTAGTACTTTAGATTGATCTGTCTTATTAATGACTTGTGTGTATCTTTGGAACAGAGTAGGTGCTATGAGGTATTAAATGATTTTGGCATCCGGTTCAGATGGGATATCACAGTTTAGCTTTCTTCCTCTTGTCCCCTGTGAGTGATACACTTTTAAGTTTCCTTTTGGCATGGAGATTGGATAGTACAGAATCACTGCTTTGCCAGAGAAGAAAAAGAATTGTTATGAAATACATCATTCCCTTTTCCACAAAGGCAAAAATAATTTTGGCTTTTACTAATGATGTAAAAAAAAATCTTTGCCTTAAATCTGTCCTGGTGATGAGTGCATAGTGCTGATTATGAAGCATGTTGTAACATTTTCAGTACTAGTGTCTAGCTGACTTATTGGATTTCTTCCTCCAGATACCTGACTTTAGAACGCAGATTTACGTGTGGAGGTGTATTTATGAAAGAGGCAGTAAAGCCTCTTTACCTAGAGTACAAAGAGTTCAACAGTTACAGATAGAAGTCAGAAGAGAAGCACACTCTATTGTTAAAATAAAATGAATACCTGGGTCTGCGAAGCGCTTAATGCTGGTTTGATTTGGCTTGAATCTCTTCAAGTCCTGTATGATGTTTTTTGGGAGCAGTTGGACAGGAGTAGTGCACCTGAAGCACTACAATATAGTTAATAAACTTAGGTTAAAAATGTGAGGTGTTAAAGTGCAGTGCTTCACCAGCTGACAGCTGATTAAGTGCATGGTTCTAAAACTCTTAAAATAAAAGGACTTCTAAAGATTTTGTAGGACCTTTTTGCCATTGTTAAATGTGTTAAAATTGCAACTGAGTTTCTTTATGTAAAGTAAAAGAGTAATTTAATAGCAAAACCCCCCATTTTAAGATTCTTTGAAGTACAGAATATTGAACCCTAATACTGATACGTTCAGCAGTTTTAGTCCATGATAAATAATGGAACAAAATCCTTCTTGGATTTCAATGTACTGACTCTTGAAAGGTAAAATTGTCTGCTGCTATTTATAAGCAAATGGAAGTTATTATGAAAATACATTTCAACCTCTTGATTTTGTGCTGTCGCAGTGGTTGGAGTAATTCCTTAAGGTCCTTAGGTTTATGTAGCTTTGTTTTTTCCCAGACATAAGCCATTGTTAAAAGTCACATTTGAGGAGCAAGTGCTGGGGAAGGAATGAAGAGCCTTCTGCCAGGGGACTGGGATTCAGGCTCTTGGACCTTCTGCAGGAGTGAGATCTCGCAGCAGTTTGTTCCTCCGTCTGCCCGGGCTTTTCAGTCTTCCTCAGATCATACATTTTAGGTAACTGCTTGACATCTTCATTCCCAAGGTTTCTCTGAAATTCTTACCTTGCTCTTGTCTGGACCCCAAGTGGGACAGTTGTCTTTCTGATTCCAACACAACTCTGTGTTGGGATGTTTCAAGTCACCTCTATCCCAGGAGTGTTTTGAAGCTCAATGATGCCCCCTTTCCACCTTTTTCTCACTGGGGTCCTTGTTTATTCAGGCTGCTGCTGAGTGTAGATGTCATTTTACAGACTTCATGTAAAGGTTTCAGGCCTGGTGAAGGAGAGCTGGTTCCCTGTTATGCTTCAAAGCGTTTCCTCGCAGAACTTCACTGAAGTTCTTTGAAAAAATTTACTAGAGTTTGTGTGTAACAAACATCTACTCATGCTGTCAGTGAACGCTGGTGTATTATTTCTATGCATAGCTTATGTGTAAAAACAAGCTTGAGATAATACAATTTTTAACAGAGTTTTAGACATGAAGACATTTTCTGTTGTTTTTTTAAG
Source organism: Himantopus leucocephalus (assembly GCA_003993805.1). Classification (NCBI taxonomy): domain Eukaryota; kingdom Metazoa; phylum Chordata; class Aves; order Charadriiformes; family Recurvirostridae; genus Himantopus; species Himantopus leucocephalus. Next base: position 86,453,352 of record RSEF01000003.1, on the reverse strand, counting down.
GCGTAGTGTTGGGGAGCGTAAAAGTAGTATGGTTTATCTTTTTTGTGTTGTTGCTTTTTGTTAAGACAAGACTTCATGCCAAATTCTGTAAGGATGAGGCTTACCAATTGCATTGCTTTCTCTAAGCAAAGGCTGGATAAAGCCTTTGCTTTGGCATGGCTTTGATTTGGCATGGCTGTCTATTTATTAGGTCAGTCAAGGGTCACATAAAGAAATAAGGAATGGCCCTTAAAATAGCTTGATAATTCTGAATTTATTTTTTTTTTTTACTTTGTATAGAGCATACAAATTCTTACATTTAGAACACTGCAGTGGTTGAACTGAGTACATCGACTGCAGGTGAGAATAAATAAATAAATGTAGGTGAGTCTGTGTAAACAGGTATCAGAAAAGTTGTCTTTTACTCACTGTACTGCTTTTTTTCTGCATCGAAGGCGGTTTTCACCACACACCCTCAGCAGCTGCTTGAAAGGAACACTTTATCCAAGCTCAGGAAAAGCAGAACATCTCACTTTGCATCTTACCTGGGGAAACATAACCGGTCTGGCTCTGTGTCATAGCCACTGGCCTTGCGTTTGCCAGAAGTGCAAAAGTGTTCCAGGTCAGGAGTCTGTGTGAAACTGGAGCCTCTGCTCTGCTGCCAGGCTGTGTGAGGTACTGAGCTCTCGTGCTTCTTGGAGTACATGGATAAACTCAAAGTAGAAAATAAAAAGCGAGTGCTTCCTTCTGAGGTGTAATTCTTAGGGGGAAAAAAAAATCTGTAGGATAAGGAAACATGCCTTTCAAACTAACATTATTTCCTAAACTTGTTAGTTTTGTGTAGTTTATGGCAAGATATAACTTTCTTCTGATTCTCTAGTTACTGAGTCCTCTAAATTTATTCTGCAATAAGGATGTAGCAGGTAAAGCACAGGTGAGAAGAACAGATGAACTCTATTAGACAAAAGTACAGTTTAGTTGTGATAATATTCCACTAGCAATTTAAACAGGGTGTGTGACTAACAGACACCCTTTCTGGTTTCCTTTGAGGTACACTTCACAAATCTTTAAACACATGATTGAAGCTTTCTTTGTCTTACTTCAGAACTGTGTAATGAGTACACACATTTTTTCCCCCTTTATTAGTGAGCTCTACTTCAGAAAGACAAAATATTGTAGTAGATTGGGCACTAGACTGGAAACTAGGTCATGCGCTTGTGGTGATTATTAAATCTTAGTCATTTAGTTTTCTCATCTGAAAAGGCAAGCGGCATTTGAGAAATTTTGAGGATGAAATCTGTCGTGGTTTGGGCCAGACCGGCCACTAAGGTGAAACAACAAAACCTAGTGTAAACTACTTGGTCTTGTATAATTAGTATTTTTAGATAATGTTTTGTTATGTTGTCTTTGCATTGCTATAATATAATTTCTATTTACAATTTTCTTTCCTTGGTGAGGGGAATCATCTCCTAGTTTTTGCAGTAATCGGTCAGGAGGCTGCTGTTTCTTTTAAAGTCACATCTAAGTAGACCCATGTCTAATCTGTATAGTCCTGACATATTTTGTCCATGTCCTTCTACCTTCTGCCATATTGTAGTTAGAAGTAGAGAGGGTGTTAATGGATGTGCAGTCTCCTGCACATACATTTTCCTAGATCCATGAAAATCCATTAGACAGGACCGCAAATCGTGGCCAGTGCTGAATGCTGGGGGGGGGGGGGGG
>RSEF01000003.1:86440325-86451623 GCA_003993805.1 Himantopus leucocephalus | reverse complement strand
AGGCAGGAAGAAATCATCCATCTGTGTAGCTAAAACTGCTCCTGGCTTCAGGCCATACTGTGCCACATGCAGATTAGTTCCAATTAGATGAAGTGGTAGCTGACCCTTGGCTGCCTCCTCTAAGCCTCTTGGTCCTGGGCAGCATTGGTAAGAGTTGCATCCATTCCAGCTGAGTTGGGAGAGAAGTGAGAAAGTGTTCAGTATTTATCAGCTGAATGCCTGAGGAAGGTCAGGTCAATATTCCTGGAAGAAAACGTATTTCAAACCTCAGCTAACCACTGCGCGGTAGTTTTTAACTCAACGAAATTTCATTTCTTCAAGAAGATAGAATTCATGTCTCCAGGACTTAAATTCATGCGATGATGTGAATGAAGGTTGACTTTCCAAGGGTATATTTAGTTCTCTGAAGGCTTTGCTAGCTATTGGATAGGCAGATGTGATACAAATTTGAAATAAACTCTTCCCACACTTAGGATTCTAATGTTGATTCCCTAGAGAAGATTTCCTGCACAGAAAATGTCTAAAGGCTGAATAAAACTCCTGCCATACCTTGTGTAGTGGAGTTGACTATTGCCCTCAAAGATATATTTTAAAAGTTTTCTTTTCTAAAATATGCTAAAAACAATGCACGTGTATGTCCTCTAAACAGAAGGTGCTGCATAGATTTTCTTTACATAGAGATTGTTATGACATTCTTACAAATAATGCTTCTGTGGTATAAATACCCAGCAAAATAAGATTTTCTTTGAAAGGTAACTCGATAAAGGTTTAATAATTAGCAAAATGAATCTATTTTCATGTCAAAATTTTGAATTCTGTCTTAATCCTTCCACATTTTGTAATAATTTGGTATTTCAGAACAGATTCCTGTTTTCTATTATGGGATTTCAGCAGTGACCAGAAACCCTACACGATGAATTAATATCTGTGAACCTAATCCTGAAAATACTTAATTATATAAGTAGCTACAGAGAGGTAATGGTTGTCTGGCTGTGCTCCAAATTGCCAGCAGGGCAGCTCTCAAAGTATACAATGATAAGCATTTTTTTGGCCCTGAAAATACTCACATGCATCTATTTACTTAAATACATAGAAATAATCTTTCAGATACTATGAGGAAACGTGACATGTGCATAAAAGCCCCATTTATTTTGTACTGGCCTCTTACACTTCATTACTTTACACAGGCAAAGCTGCTATGAGGAAAACAGCAATAATGCAGTAGTTAGAAATACAGATGTAGAAAACTGAAGCTGGATCTGTTCTGGTGAATCTGCTCTTCATTCTGTGAATCTGTTATCCTCAGCAAATCTCATTAATAATAATAATAATAATGGTGATAATAAAAACCTTGTTAATCTCATTTTGGTGCTGTGGGTGTTGGAATCCAAGTACTAGCACTGTGAGCAATCCAGCTTGGGTTGAAGGTGGTATGACCTGTCCTGTCCTTTCTTCAGTTGACGATATATGTTGTTATAGGCGAAGTAATTTCTGTTTGCAACACCAAATACATGTTTGCAGGAGCAGAACCTGTTCTGGCTGGAAACTTTTCTTTTGAGTCATAGAGTGAAGAGAGCCTCAGCCTCTCTAGATCATGTATGCTGCTCTTCCACTCAGACTTGAAATGAGTGGTTAAAGGAAAATGCAAGTTAATGACTGAGTGGTTTTGTCAGACGCGGCATATGGGACTGAAGTATTCAAAGTAATCACAACAGCATGTCCTGGGTTTTAAAAGAATACCTTCTAAACAAAATTACTCCCCCTCCTGTAGTTTTCCATGCTAAGGAACTTGCAAAGAGAGTATTTTTGTAAGCCTTTTCCATGACTTAACCTACCCAGTTTAGTCTGTGCTCTGACATTTTATCTGTCTAGTAAGTTTTGTCAAAGCAAGTTAGTTTAATTTTTGGGAACTAATTTTTTGGGTGCATGTTTATTGCACTGCAGTTGACCTATCTGAGTAAGGCTTTCCAGTGCTTTGGCCCAGATTCAGCTGGCTTACACAGATGTGTGATACCAAGGTGAGTGTGTGTTTGTTTATTTCCCCTGCCTGACTCAAAGAGTAACATCAGCAACAGTAATAATACAAACCAATTGCAATGAAAGTACCTGGCATTCCTCAATATGAAGTTAGTTATTTCCAGTGCCTGGTGCTAAAAACTGCGATGTCTCTTGAATGTCTCTTTAGTTTCCTAAAACTCTGAAGATCACTGTCTGAATGCTAATTAGTGGAAGGAGCTTGTAATATCATCACGGGGAATGTGAGTGGAATATTATTACAAAACCATAGGGTAATTCCTGTCAGAAGGGATCTCAGGAGGTCTCTAGTCCAACCTCCTACTCATAGCAGGGTCAGATATGAAGAGAGAACAGGTTGCTCAGGGCTGTATCCTGTCAGGTCTTGCACACTTCTAAGGACAGAGACTGTACAGCTCTGGGCAACCTGTGTATGTGTTTGTGCTCATGCGAAGAATTTTTTTTTCCTTATATCCAGTCTGAGCCTCTCTTGTTTTATCTTGTGCCAGTTGTCTTTTGCTCTTCTGCGGTGTACTGCTGTGGAGAGCCTGGCTCTTATCTTCTAGATAGCTTCAGCATAGGTGCTGGAAGGCTGCTATTAGGTCCCTCCAAAACCTTCTCTTCTCCAGTTCCCAGTTCCCTAATAGGGGCTGTACTTCAGCTCCTGATCATCTTTGTGGCCCTTTACTGAACTTGCTCCAGTTTATTGATGTCTTTCTTGTATTGGGGACCCAAAGTTTGACTTTATCATAAATGTAGTCTAATGAGTGCCAAGTAAAGCAGTATGATCATTTCCCTCAATCTGTGCTCCTGTTAGTATGCTGTGCTGCTGCTGTTGGCTGCCTTTGTTGCCTGTGCACACTGGTGGCTTCTGCTCAGTTTGCTGTCCACCAGGTCCTTTGTGACAGACCTGCTCCTCCCCAGCCTGTCTTTCTGTCGCCAGCCTGAATCATTGCAGCCTGCCTTGTTTCCTTTCCAGGTTGCAGCACTTTGCATTTGTCCTTGGTGAATTGCACAATGTTCCTGTCAACCCGTTCCTCCAGGCTAAGTCCCTTTGGATGGCAGCCTTGTTCTTGGGTGTATCCACAGTCGCCCCTATTTGGTGTCATCTGCAAACCTGCTGAGAGTATGTTCCATTGCCTTCTCCAGGTCATTGATAAAGATGCTAGACAGGACAGGTCCCATTACAGACTCTGCAGCACTCCACTTCTTACTAGCCTGGAGGTGGAGTATAACCTGTTAACTGTTTCCTTCTGAGCCCCATCATCCAACAACAGTTTTTTACCCAGCTGGTTGTCAACCCATCTAGACTGTAATTTCCCAACTTGGGTGCAAGGATTTTTTGGGAACCAGTTTTGAAAGCCTTGCTTAAGCTGCGATAAATGACATCTGTCTTTGTTTGTCCATAAATCCAGTCATTTTGTCACAGAAAGCAATCAGGTTGATCAGGGGTGATTACCCCTCGGCTTAAGTCCAGTCTGTAATGTCCTACTTGCCTTCCTCAGTCCCCGCGGGATCTTGAACTGTATTAGTCCATGGTCACTTCACCCAAGGCTGTCATTCATTATTGTGTCCCCAGTCAGATCTTTCTTATTTGTGAAGAGCCGATCCAGCTCTGCATCACCCCTGGCTGGCTCACCCAGCACCTCCTCTATCATCCCTGACACTCTCCAGTAACCGCCTGGATTGTTTGTATCCTGTCACATTACTCTTCCAGCAGAAGTGAAGGAGATTAAAGTCTACCATAAGAACAGGGGGCCTGTGATCTGGGGACCCACCTTGTAGGTACTCAAGGAACAAGGACAGTTGTTCAGCCTGATACTTGGTTGCTATTGTTGCTATCTACTGCAGAGATTTCAGTTGCTCAGCTAAGCGTCTATAGCCTCCCTACATAAATAGCAGGAGAAGGAAGAAATATACATAGCACATGTGCATGACTTCTCTGTCAAACTCGTAAATTCTGTTGAATACAAGTCTCTTGGCAATATCATACAAGTTTTGGAATACTATAAAAAAAGAGAAGCTATTGTGTCTCTGGTTCCTGTGCTAGGTTAATGGTTAGACTTGATAATCTTAAAGGTCTTCTCCAACCTAAATGATTCTATGATTCTATTCCTCTGCTGCTATCTGTGGAATTTTCAAAGAGCTATCAACACTTCTGTAAAGGAAATACAGTGCAACTACAACAGCTTCTTGAGAAGCTGGGAAATATTCAGGCAAACCCAAGGCAGTGCTCTCTCTTCAGAGCTTCATTCTGTTTGTGTAAGTAGCTGTTGCAGGGGAAAGGTCTAGCAGAACCTTGTAGTTCTCATCCATCCTGCTCTGTCTGGCCTGAGAGAAGCCCATCTTGGGGCTGTTTCTAAAGCAAAATTGTTAGTATTAATTTCAAGAAATTCTCCTTATAACTACTAAGTGGACAACATCACTAAAGAAATTTAATTCTCAGGTTGAAAAATTTCTGGCTGGGTCTGCAGAGCAAAGCAGCTGTGTTGTTTGGTGGTTGGTTTTTTTTTTTTTTCTTTTCCATACACCTGTTTTCACTTTCCTCAGCTCATTAGATGTCTCAGAGGTTTTGGTGCATGGAAATTAAACTGCAAGCCACAGTCCAAGCGTGCTGCAGAAGAAACATATAAACGAAAGGTTTGAAAAGCCTCCACACCAACTGTTTCAAGTTGTCATCTGCTCCAGTTGAGTGAATTGTTAAAGTGGTCCTACCTCTGTTAATAAATAAACTAATATGAAAGCTAGCAAGGGCAACTTGAAACTCTCCTGGCTAGCCGCCTACAGATAGGTTGCTGTAGCGAAGAGTTGAAGGCAGGTGGAAAGGATGGTCTGTCTTGCTGTCACAACTGATTTCACCCTCCTGGAAGAGAGGGTAATTCATATTCATCTTGCTAGATTTCTGTCTCTGATTTTTCAAATCTTTCATTCCCCTTTTTTTTCCCGTCCATTTTCAGCTGTCAGCTGTTCCCATACCAGTTACCTTTTTTAAAGTTGTTTTACAGCTTTGACATTTGTTTGGATTCTCAGTGGTTCCTGGGTGCCCTAATAGTATCCTACAAACTGAGGCCCAGAATCACTGAATAATTTAGGTTGGAAGGGACCCCTGGAGCATATCTGGTCCAGCTTTTTGCTTAAAGCAGGGACAAAGTCAAAATACTGCATGTGTGTGTGAATGGAATGAAACCAGATGAAATGGAGTCTGGTGGACCTGTAGCTTATAGGAAATGGGGATGCCTATGTGCTTTTACCTTTGGTTCCTGAGAAAAGCTTGCCCCATTGCACTGAAACCTTGCTAAATGTGGCACCTGCTTCAAAGCAGGTTTAAAGCAACCTCTATGGCATTGACTATCTAACTGACCACCTTCCTTGTTGAGGTCTTAGCCTGCTCAAACAGCCTGGAGCTCTACAGGCTCAGTAATCTTGGCGACTGGAGAAGAAACACATCTTCTAGAGCTACGCTAGCTATGGAGCTTACAAGAGGTAAGAATAAACCATAAAGTTTGGCTAATGATAAAGAAGACATATCGGGGCTGCACTTGGCCTTATCAGTGATAATGGAGTAGAAATAGCACAAAACATCTTGGTGATGTTCTCCACTGACCGGCAATCTCCACTGACCAGGAACCTCTTTTTGGGGAGAAAGCCAAAATTGGCTGCTGTTGCTCCTCTTGGAATTATAGGCTTTTTTTTTCAATTTGCATTTGTCCTGAGTCATGTATAATTCTTTATGACTGCACAATTCAGAATAATTTAATCATATTATTCTTGCTTTTGTTAATGTGTCAGTGGATATATAACAAGTACACCATAAAAAAGAATGTGACGTTTTTCTCTTCTGTATTCTGCTGAAGAGAAAAACAGAGCACTTGCAGTACCCCATGCTCATGTTAGAATAGTTTCCACTCCTATCTATTACATCTTAATTAAAGTAATGCGCTTACATATATAGATTTGCAAACTGTATGCAAGTAATAAACACTCTGCCCTTTATGGCCTGTGTCTTCAATAGCAGATAGTGTTGATCTATAGACCAGATGCCCACAGTATACAGTGTCAAGGATTTTTTTAGGAGAGTCGGGGGCTCGGAGCTCTTTAAAACTTTATCTTGAATTATTTTGGGGAGCTGGATTTTTTTTACATATTTGAGTTTTTTGGTCTGGATTTTATTTTTTGGTCTTTTTTGTTTGGTTGGTTGGTTGTCTGGCAAGGAGGGGGAGATGTGGGGTATTTTTGGCTTCTTTTTTTTTTAACTTTTGTGCTGACTGTAGTCTGATCCCGTGGACTGAATGCCTGCTTACAGCTCAGGTATATTAGGTGAAGTCCTGGAACATATTTTCTAATTACTTAAAAGAATTCCCTTCAAGTGCTCCGAGACTGTTCCACAATATAAACCAAATACAGCTAGTGGTGACAATCAAGAAACGGGATTCAAAAGCCTGCATCCCATTCAAATAAAAAAGCTAACGTGTGTGCACCTAATGTATATCATTAAGAAACACAGGATTCAAAACCTTTAATTGTCTGGGCTTAAGCACTTCTATAGGTCTCATCAGCTTTTAGTGCAGTAAAAATGTTCTGCAGGGTGTTTTAAATGTATATGGATTGTATGCTAATGGTTTAAATCCATGCAAGAGAACCCTTTCTGAGAATTTCACTTGTTTATCAGACCCAATATATGAAGTTGCTGTGGCTCAAAGTTAGTGCTGATTTACTGCTTTTCTTTTTTCCGCTTGAGCAACCATCCTTCTCATAACACAGAAGTGAGAGAATTTCACCTATAAATAAGTAAGATCAGTGAGATTAGACGAGTACGGAAATTCAGGCAGCACTTTCCTAGGAGGGTCCTGTCATTTCCCTTTCAAGCTGTCACCTGCTCCAGTTGAGTGAATTGTTAAAGCTAGCAAAGGCAACTTAAAATGTGGCTAGCTACCTGCAATAGTTTGCTGTAGGTAATAGTGAAAAAGTGAAAACACTGACATTTAGACCTGCCTATGTATGACATGCTTTTGTGTCGTCCCACTTATACATCAAAATAGTTTAGGGAAAACCTCAGTTGGGAGCAGTGCTTACTCTGTGTACGTGGATATGAAGATAGGGTCTAGTTCATAATAGCCATCGAAAAGTTTTGCAGTCTGCGTCAGTCTGATGAAAATGTTTCTGCTGCACTTGCTTTACCTGACGTTCCAAAAACGAAGTGGGGTGCAGTGCATAGCTACATTGAATCCTGAGGATCCAGAACTGGTTTAGTGATCAGTGGTGCCAGCAATCCCTCCTGTATTTCTTCTCAGCTTCAAGAAAAGCAGAGCTGGCTGTTCTCTTTCCTTCCTGACAAAAGTTTTTGTATGCTATGCATATTAAACCCTTAGCAAGCATATTTTTAGCTTCCTTTATCTAATCACTTTGGATGTGTGTGTCTTTCGGTCAGTGTGCTTTTGTGTGTTTACTTCAACCCTATTTGGAAGGAAAAAACCAAAGTAGAAGTACATATAGTAACATATAGTTACAAAGCCTAACGCAGAAATTCCTGCGGCTGTTATTACTGTTGGATGGCTACTGCTATCTTCCCGTGTAATGTCTTAAGTGCTATTTTATATAAGATACTGAAAAGAATAATATAGCTGACTACCTTTATGCTGTTAAGCTAGTAGTATCTTGTTATAAGGTCTCTCTCGGTATTGCTTATCGCCAATTAAGATGCAAACAGTTGCATCTGAACTAGAGTTCAAATGGGGGAGATTCTCCCACCCTCACGCACCCGTTACTGCCCTGCTGCCGGGATGCTGGACAAGAGGTAATGGGCACAAACTTGAACATAGGAAGTTCCGTCTAAACATGAGGAGGAACTTCTTTACTTTGAGGGTGGCAGAGCACTGGAACAGGCTGCCCAGAGAGGTGGTGGAGTCTCTGACTCTGGAGACGTTCAAAACCTGTCTGGATGCCGTCCTGTGCAACCTGCTGGAGCTGACCCTGCTCTGGCAGTGGGGTTGGACTAGATGATCTCCAGAGGTCCCTTCCAACCCTGACCATTCTGTGATTCTGTGATGCTAGTCTGCCTGCAGCTTCTCATTCTGGCGGGTGCATACATAATTTAAATTCCCAAACTCCGTTGGCTTTGAAAAAAGTTTGCAGGTCCTCCCATTTATACGTTTTTCTGCATATTCATTCAAGGCACAAATCCCATAAAACAAATTAATAACGGGCTCATTAGAGCTTCTTTTAGCACAATGTGGAATAGAAGAACAAAGAACCAGCTTTTTAGGTAAAGCATCTTTTGATAGCCTGTGAGACCATCTGCAAGACAGCTTTTCCATGAATTATCCTAGAAAGTATTGGAAAGAACTTGCGATAGTATTTGTATTCATTAATATCAGTGATGTATCCCCTGATTTTTATTTGGTTCACTGATGTGTGTATAGCTATGAGAAAACTCCTTCTGCAGTTAAAAAATCCTGTGTAGGAGTATCACCTGGAAAATTGTTTTTGGATGGTTACGTAAATCTTTCTGATGGCTAGACAATAATCCTTGACAAAATTAAAAAAGGTTCATTTGTAGGATGTAGGGCAGGCCTGGATAGGGGTTTTGAGGTAGATTTCAAAACCAAGGCAGAATACGAATTGTGTACTTCAGCATTCCTAATGTGTCACAGCCTGAAAGGGTTCCAGAAAGTTTTCTTATTGCAAGAGTAGTTATGTTCTTGTTCTTGTATTTCTACAAGAGAAAGCTGATGAAGTGCATGCAAGAATCACCTCATTCAAGGAGCTGGAACGCTTCAGGTTTTGTAAATATGTTCTTCTTGGAAAATGTCCTGACTGATGATCCGTTTCCCCTTCCCTACTTCAGAAATGACTGGTGTGACCTTGCTATCTGCTCTCACTCAGCAAGGAGAACAACAAGGCTTTTAATTTCAGTCATGCTACTGCATTAACCAGGGTTATATATTAGTTTCCATTTCATTTGGTACAAATCTTGTTACAAAGGAGTGACAAGACTGAAGCAGTTTTTGGCGTGTGTGTTTAAAGGGCTGCTTGCTCACGCTGTTCAGCAGAAACAGGCTACAATGACCAAAATTATTTAACCAGACACACTTTTTTTTTTTTTTTTTTGGCGATGATGTGAAGAGCTGCTCTTGAGGGCCCTCTCAGGGAGGGATGGGCGGTGATTTTGTGGAGGGCTGCAGCTGAGCCTCCGCTGATGCAGCCGTGTCAGTAGAGCCCTCTCTTGGAGATGGGATGTATGCCTGCAGTAGGAAGTTTTTTGTCAGCGTAGATTTGCTACTGTCTTAGGCAACATGGGCTGATCTACCAAAAGCATTCTTCCGCTGGCACGTACATCAGGGCTGTTGCTCACATAACTACTTGGCTAGAGTTAGTGACTTCCTCCACGCGATCCAGCCTGACACAACCGTGTCTATTGGCTTAATGTGGACTGGTCCTGTGTTGGACAAGAGCATGCATAGAGATCCTCCAGGTCTTGGTATCTGCAGAGCTCAAGCTGAAACAATGGAAGAGAGGGGGTTTTCTCTCCCTCCCCATTGCTGAAAATTCTTACTGTCTTTAGCATTTAAAAAAAAAAAAAAAGATTTTTTTAATTCTGAATTACTTTTCTGTATGCAGATGAAAATGATCCCTTCTGGAATTCATGTCTTTACTGTACCTTAGAAATATATTAATCAATTAACAGATACTGGAAGGAATTATTGTTGAACTGTGAAAAATCCAGCTGCTTAACAACAGAATATTTGTGATTTTGATAATCAGCTTAGAAGTAGTGTACTTTAATGTTGCTGCAATGTCCACTGGCTTTTTTTGTGTTTCTTTTTTTAGTAGGAACTGTCCAAGGGTGAGAATTGACCTAAAAAATCCCTTTGGCAATGTCGTTCTTGAAAAGGCTGGACTTCAGATTTTGCTTCTAAATTGCCAAATGGTGTAAGATGAGTGAACACTAGAAATAATAAGAAAAAAACCTATTTGTCTGTCTTTAATTATCTGTGCTGTGCTGAAACATGCTGAAACAAAAAAGTCACTTTGGTGCTATAAATATTTCTATGATCTAACTTAGAAGCAATATTAACTGAGTTTAGGCAAGTCCAAAGAAAAAGAGGTTACTAGCTTTCAGCCATTAGTCATTCACATTAAATCATGGATGAAATGAGGTTGTTAATTGGAGAAAATAAGGTTAGGTTACTCTTCCCACCTTTCATAATCTCAACAAAAAGTTTCCCATGGAAAAGCAGTAGATGCTACTACAAAAAATGGTCTTAAAATGAAAGAGTTTGGTTCAAGTAAACATAGAAAAGCTGCCAGTGCATTATCAGATATTTATTGTGCTTTCTTTTGTTGCAAAGACTATTCGCTCCTTGAACAGAGAAAGAAATTAGCTGCTAGATTCTCGCCAGAAAATGATGCACTTAGAAAAGGAAGCATTTATTAGAACCTCTTAGTCATTTTCTAAAGTGAAAATGTGAAAATAAATACTTCCAACTGTCTTCATAGAAATACTTCTTCAACATTTTTGTTTGTCTGCCTTTTTGAAGAATTCTTGCAAATTATTGCTTTTAATTTCTAAAAAAAATGTATTTAGGAAAAAAAAAAACAACAAACCCCAAGCCAAAAAAAACCCCAACCTCATGATCCAGAATATCCTGTCAAGGACCACAGGAGAGTAAAGGTGGAAGGAAGGACAGACCAAGTTCAGGGAAGATAAGGAGAGAAAACAATTCTCAACAAAATGGGAAAAGCCTACAAAGAGAAAGTGAAAATCTTCCTGTTTCTCATTTATTTTTAGAGAAAATAAAGAATAAACAATAGTTTGGGGGACCACATAGATTTTGAGAAACTAAAAGAATACTCAATATCCAAAATAAAAAGAACAGAGTTCAGAGGCAGCATTCTAAGATGGACTGTGTAGTAATTTGGTTTTCTAAAGATTAAATTACCAATAGTCTAAAATTACTTTGCTGTTGGATGGACAAATGGTTAAAACTTATTTTCTAATGCANACCAATAGTCTAAAATTACTTTGCTGTTGGATGGACAAATGGTTAAAACTTATTTTCTAATGCAAGAAAATGTAAGCTACAGCAGTTTCAGATGGTTCCCACCTGAAAAAAATTGTTATACTTGCTCGTGATCCTCGGTGAGACTCTCACTGGGTATTACAGAATCACAGAATCATTCAGGTTGGAAAAGACCTTTAACATCGAGTCCATCCATTAACCTAGCACTGCTGAGTCCACCACTAAACCGTGTCCCTCAGCACCACATCTACAAATCTTTCAAATA
>RSEF01000003.1:86397763-86440225 GCA_003993805.1 Himantopus leucocephalus | reverse complement strand
GGAAATTATTATTTCAATTAATGAAATATTGTGGTTAAAACATAATGGGCTGAACAATTTAACATCTGTATTAATGAGCTGTATGATGAGACAGACTGCACTATATGCAAACCTGTGGACTATACATGTTAGACGGCAGGTGGCTTTTTGGGGTGACCTAGAAAGACTGGAAAAATGGGTTGACAGGAACTCCATGAAGTTCAACAAAGGCAGATGAGCAATACTGCGATTAGGATGGAATAACTGTGTGCAACAGTACAGTCTGGGAAACAAGTGGAGAGAAAGCACCTCTGTAGAAAAAGGCCTGGGTGACCTGGTGAACAAGTTGAGGATGAGTTCCGGTGTGCCGTTGCAGCAAAGGTGGCCAAATGCAAACTGGGCTGGTTAGCAAGAATATAGCCAGCACATCAAGGCAAGTGCTTCTTCCCCTCCGTACACCACTTGTGAGACTGCCTCTGGAGTACTGCATCCAGCTTAGGACTCCCCACTACAAGACATGGACATGCTGGAGCTAGTCCGGTGCAGGGCCACCAAGATGGTCAGGAGGCTGGAGCATAGCATGTATGAGGAGGGGCTGAGGGAACTGGGTTTGTTCAGACTAGAGAAGGCCTGAGGGGACCTTACTGCTGTCTACAAGTATCTAGTGAGATGGTGTAGAGAAAATGCAGGCTCATGATGACAGGGTCAGAGGCAAAGAAGACAAGTTGGAATAATAATTACTGTGGACTTAAGCTAACAGGAAAACAATTAGTGATGTGAGAGTTCACTACAACTACAAAGTTGTAACTCAAACATTTTTTGAGTGCTCTTGTCAAAGGGGGAAACAAGACTTTTTTTTCAGTTAATATATATGCCTGTAAGAACAAGCGTATGTAGGGCTTGTGAACTGTGGCCCCTTAAAACTGTCTAATGTTGGCATGTGGGCTTTTTGACAACCAATTTTGAAGAAGTCTCGGGATGTATTTTGGTGGTTTTCTCTCTTTAGAAGGAAAAAAAAGGAAGAAAAACCAAACAATAGAAACCAGTCTAGACCTGCTCCCTCTCCAGTGATAATTATCTATGAAATAGTGCTAACCTAAGCAGATATTATCAATTTCTGGTGTGCCATTTCAGAGCCCAGCATGGGGTTGGGTTTGCGGGGTGGTGGTGGGGAGAAGGGGACTTTTATAATCATGTGATTTCTGTTACTTGGATTCTGTTATCCAAGCTGCCTGCAGTATTATTTATGGAATTTACCAATCCATTTCTTCATTTTAAAAAAAACCCTAAATTCAGACCATATAGCTAAAATCAGTACAAATGCTTGGGAAGCTTATGGAAAACAAAGATCAGAAAGAAATAGAAATTATTTTTTAAACTGAATAAACCACAGTGACTTTTGTAGTACTGTTGTGTATTTGTCTGAAGTGTGTGAAAAGATACTAGTTGTCTAGATAAAAGTTATGCTTTAATGGATTAGAAAGTATGCTAATATCTTTGTGATTTTGTTGGTGGACTTCTGCCAATGCTGTGCATTTTCATGCAATGTTCATCTGAAACAAACAAACAAGTTTTATTTCTGAATTTCCTGTAATGTAAAATTCCTCTTAGAAGGAGGCGAGTTGACTGGGTTTTGGTTTTGAGTAGGAAGACTTCCTTAACAGTGTAACTGAGAGCAAAGAATGAAAAGGCATTCAAACTTCACATAGTTGTGAATATGAGATCCACTGTGACAGAAAATGGGAAGAAGAAGGGCAGAGCTACGTGAGCCCATCCAGGAGATTCTCCTGACCTACTTTTAGGTAACAGATCTTAACTTGGCAGTCACTGACACTTCAGAAATGACAGACATTAGATACCATAGTATCATAGGTAATAACCCAAACAAAAACCTTGGGACTTAATTACGTTTACTTTAAAATTGCATTTTCCTTTTGTTGTTTGTACTAGAAGATATTTCTTCTTTGGCAGATTGTGTAGTCTATGGAAGAAGTTACCTAGTTCATCAAGAATATATTTGTATGTGTGACAGGATAAATGTTGTGGATTCTGTGCACACAAATCCAGAATTTTCTAATTATCTGTGTTTATTGGAGTTGCCTGTATACCTTTGACAACTTGTGTCCCTACTTTAGAATACAAAAGGTTAGAAATCTGTAAATGCTGCTAAGCTCATTCTCCCACATGTGGGAGAAATTAGAGTATCTACTAGGGTTTTTTAAATGGGTTTCTATAGTACTACTAATAATAGACTTGTTTAAGCCCTTAAAGAAAAGCATTCATTTTGCAGAGGACTAGTAAATAGTTCTGGTTCAACACAGTAATTTAAAGATTCCAGCTTTAAAAACTTGCCAAGCTGGGAGATGCTTGCCCAGTGGATGATGTGTTTTGGGTACTGCTTTGTTTGAGGGACCCTTGTATTCCCCTCTGTGTGATTTGTAATTCCCTCTGAACGCCAACTGGGATTCAGGATTCATCCTTGTGAACTTGCAGTGGGATAACGCAACACATAAGAATTGTTTCTGCGGTGCCTTTTCAGCAAGTAGTTGCTTTTCCCATGTTGATAAATCACGGATGTGGCTCTTGAGCCTGGTGTCAGTAGAAGTGCTTCATGCTGGCCAGTGGAAGGGCAGTCATTAAATTGTTGTTTCAGTTCCTTGTGACAGAGAGTCAGCCTGGAAGGGTGCACATGGGTGTGAAATGAAAATTGTATACGAATACTTGTCCTGTCAAGATATGTGACAAAAGTTTGGAGATGGTGATACTGGTGAACTGAGAGCTTAGGTCTTGACTACTAGGTGGGAACAAGTCACTTGGCCAAGGCCATTAATTCTAGTGAATGTCCATAACTAGGTGTAATCGCTATGTAATCGCTACAGGTTATAGTTTTTCAGTGTGGCTGGAGAGCCCTCTGTCACTCTCCAATGCACTGCCCATCCCCTCTGCTATTGGGGCTGCTCACCCCTGCCTGGGAAAGGAAATGGTACCTTTTCCAGTGTGATTTCAGCTTTCTTCCAGGCATAATTAGGAGGAAACAGCAAACTAAGGTGCTTTGTGTGGGTGGGTGTGTTGTGTATGAAGCAGGTTGCAGCAGCCCAAAGCTCTTCTGGCACAATTACTTGCAGCACTCATTTTTTTCATTCTTGTATTCTTCTGAGCTTGATTTCTTCAGCCTTTACATTTGCGTTCATGTCTGTTCCCTTATCTTAGTGTTTCCATGCACAGGTTGGACTTGCTCTATAATGTCCATGACTCCTATCTTTGAGCTCTCTTTCAGTTATCCAAAAAAAAATAAAAATAATAATCCTGTTACTGTTTCACTTGCTTAGCTGGCTTTTCATTCTCCATCTGCTTAACTTTTCCACTTCCATTGCTTTCAGTCACATCATTTCAGTTCACTAGTCTTTCTCTGCTTTCTGTTGTGCTCTTTCAGCAGCTCCCAGCCACTCCTTATTGTGCCCTTCCTGTTTTCACTTTTTTCTAGAAAAATCAGCTACTTCTTTTGGCTCCAGTGAGAGGCAGATAGGCATAACTGAACTGGGTCTGCGTCCCCAGGAAGGCTACTGACTTTGCAGTATTAAAGCTTGCTTCCTGTGGGCAGGGAGAAGTGGTTTTTTTACTATAAGGAAACCAGTTTTTCTCATGAATCTTGTAAACAGATCCTGAAGTTCAATCTATGTAAATCACATTTCCTACTAGAAAAATAAGCTGTCATTGGAAAATTTTGCATGTTATAGCTTAGACATATGGTCTTATTTTGAGTGCCAGTACCGATGAAAGAAATCTGTTTCTTTCAAGGATGTGTTGCTATGCTGAGAGACTTAAAATTAACACTTCTGTACAATGCTAGGAACTACTTTGAGACCAACCCTTTTGGAGAAGAAGAGCCAGAGTAGCCCCTCTAGAAACCAGCCATGCTGGTTTGGAAGATTGCCACTCCCAGTTCACGCAGCAAGCGGTCGAATACATTTGGCAAAACAGTCAGGACCAATGGTGAAATAACAAAAGATTTTTAGATTGCCGTCAAACTCCAGGTACCTAGTCATCAGGAGTGGTTGTGAACATCTGAAGGCTCCTGTATCTTCACGTGAAATGGTCCGAATAGTGTCTGGTAGTTTTACTACAGTATAGGTAATCAAGGTACAAACAACCACCATGAATGGGGTCCACTTTTCCGTTTAGTTTCTACCATAAGCTGTCCAAAACCCCAAAAAGGCAGTTTGGGTGACTGAAGCTAACGAGCAGGTTTTTGTGCTCTTTGAAACACTTTTGGTTCAATTTGTTTTGCTGTTTGAGAAAATTTTGTTGTTTAATTTTTTGAGCCTTTTTATTGTGATCCTTTCATTTTTTACAGAAAAAGCTTGACACTTAGAAAAGGAAAATTTTGCCTTGGTGTCAAAATGTGTCTGTGCTGGGGTTTTTTGTTTCTGCTTCTTTTCTTACCTCCCTATTTCTTGCCCTTGAAGACAGATTCTTAATGTACTCATGTGGGAGTTCCTATAATAGCGTGAGACATACATTTGAAGATTATCTACTGCCAGACTGGAGATAGGATATACTCTCAAATATATGTAGAAATAGTAAAACTAATAAAACAAAATCCCCAGCAATGTCTTCAACTGCATTGCATGCCCTAGATGAACTAGAAGTACAGCGTAGTTCTGTTACTATGCTTTCCTTTTCTTCACCAGCTGGTCTTCTAACCATCGGGTACCTTGTGAACATTAAACTTCATTTATTAAGAAGGACAAAGAAGGAGCTGCACTTTTCATGTCAAACAACCAAACCCCAAAAGGTTTTGCATAACAATGTCCAGAAAGGTAACGCGCCCCAGAGGAAACCTTCCCTTGGGTGTTCAGGGAGGTTAAGGCTAGAAGTGATGCTTGCTCAGGTCCTATGGATCCACTGCGTCATGGATTTCAGCTTCGCCTTTGGTGGAGAGGATTGCTTTTTTTAATATAGCCCTTATTATTTGGTGTTTTTGCATGCTTCCATCTTCTGTAATGAGTAATGAGAATATGTGATTTGAACTTTAGGAACTAATAAAATAAGTTTAGTGTGCTAATTTGTAATGTGGAGGTTAATAAACAAATAGAACTCAAGTGTCTTTCTGAGTTGGTTTTGTTACTGTATTTTTTGTTCAATTTTGCTTGAAAGGGGCTTAATTTTGATATTACTGGTCTGGTTCACATTACTGTGGATTGTTGAAATGTTTCAAGAAGTGGACAGACTTTTTTTGTAGTTAACTGGTTATGAAACTGATGAAAATTGATGATCCTTCATCTTTCTTAGTTTGAGTAGATCTCTCACTGTTGCCTAAAATATGTTGCAAATAGATATCTTAAGTTTAAAGACCCAATGTAAGACTTAAGAAACCCTGTTAGGAGTGTTTCCTTAGATTTGTCACAGCCTTATACTTTGCCTTCATTGCATAAATGGGTTGGTTTTTTTTGGAAATGACTTAGCTGTTAGCCTGAAAATGTGTTTTGCCGGTTTATCTCAAAACTAATTCCTCTTCTGTGTTACTGATTGCTCCGTACTATCTTGTGTAGATGTCGTGTTTATAGGTCTGCTAGCTCAGTGTGTCCAGAACAAGCTTATATCAAGGGCAGCGGTCAATGCCCACTCCAGATTAATCAGGTTTAAACAAGATACTTGTGCTCATTTTGTACAAGCAATGGATCCGGCATAATCGTTTCCATTAGGAAAAGCAGCAGTTATGTAGCTAGAAAAAGCTTTTAATGGGGCTGCATAATTGGATACTAGAATAATTGAAAGGTGGGAACAGGCTGGCAATATTTCCCTCAGGTTCAATCAAACATGCCTGTGTTTAATGCTGGGGTACGTTTCTCAATGTCAGCATAGGAAATGGTTTTCTTAAGATAATTTTGTTTTTGTTTGTTTTTTTCTGTTTTTTTTTTTTTTTTTTTCATGTTGTTTTAGACTTGAGTTTCTGTGAGTGGCACNTCTGTGTGGCACAGATGGATGAAAGGGCGAGTAAATCCTTTGTTTGCTTTGAAAAGAGTAGGAACTTGAAATGAATCAGGTCGACTGGGAGGGGATTCTTGGCATTTTTTCACCTTCACGAATTTTCTTTCAGGTGGAACTCTTGTGTGCCTGATAGCAAATTCAGGTCTTTTTATATTGGCTGGTTTCCTTAGCTACCATTCTGATTATATTTCCATAATATTCACTTTTCTTTAATCTAGTATTTGCTTTGATGAGTCTAGCTCTTTTGGAGAGCAGCCAAATAAAAAGAAAAGTGATACACCCCATTTTATCACAGCTTTTTCTGTGATTTATTTCAGTCTGATCTTTTCTATGCAGATTCTAAGTAGATACAATTGATATACAGGGTGTATCTTGGCAAAAGCAGAGCTGTATGAACCCATCTGGTACAGCATTTTTAAATGGAATTGTTCTGCTGTTAGTAGAAACCTTCCTTCGATCAACTAACTGTTTCCATACTCTGGAAGGCTGATGCATGACTTTGCTTTCTCTCTGTAACTGGTTAAATGACAGTTTGGGGTAACAAAATCAGAGCTCACACTAAGATTCTGGGCCCACTGTATCTTATTTTTCCTGTTGAGTTTATGTTTTAAGAGTTTGCCATCTTAGTCAAGCTGGTCCTTCATTTTTTTTTCCTCCTGCCTTAAACTAAAGGGACAGAACCAAACAAAATTGTAGCAAATTTCAGATAAGCTTATCATTTTCAGGAAGATGTGTAACTATATGACAAAGTTATATGCACTCTTCAATCCCTTAGCTGCTATTTCAGATGCTGTGATAATCTTTGCCTGTGGTTCTAGTAATGAGTTTGGCTACTGATGGCTACTTTGAGTGTTTAAGAATTCAAAATGGAAAAAAGACCCTGTCATGAAACAGGTGCTTCATTGCTACGTACTGAGCAAAACTAACAGGCAATGTATGTAAAGAAAAGAAAACTATTGATTATATATACTTTCTTTCACCATGTATTGAGTTTGCGTGGCAAGGGTTTGGTAGCAGGGGGAGCTACAGGGGTGGCTTCTGTGAGAAGCTGCTAGAAGCTTCCCCGTGTCCAATGGAACCAATGCCAGCCAGTTCCAAGATGGACCCGCCGCTGGCCAAGGCCGAGCCCAACAGTGATGGTGGGATAACATATTTAAGAAGGGGAAAAAACTGCTACACAACAGCAGCCAGAGGAGAGGAGTGAGAATATGTGAGAGCAACAACTCTGGAGGCACCAAGGTCAGTGAAGAAGGAGGGGGAGGAGGAGCTCTGGGTACTGGAGCAGAGATTCCCCTGCAGTCCATGGTGAAGACCTGGTGAGGCAGGCTGTCCCCCTGCAGCCCATGGAGTTCCACGGTGGAGCAGATATCCACCTGCAGCCCGTGGAGGAAGCCACACCTGAGCAGGTGGATGCCCAAAGGAGGCTGTGACCCTGTGGGAAGCCCATGCTGAAGCAGGCTCCTGGCAGGACCTGTGGACCTGTGAAGAAGAGCCCACGCTGGAGCAGGTTTGCTGGCAGGACTTGTGACCCTGTGGGGGGCCCCACACTGGACCCATGAAGAACTGCAGCCTGTGGGCTTGTTGGAGAAGTTCATGGAGGACTGTCTCCTGTGGGAGGGACCCCACGCTGGAGCAGGGGAAGAGTGTGAGGAGGAAGGAGCAGCAGAGACAATGTGTGATGAACTGACTGCAGCCCCCATTCCCCGTCCCCCTGTGCCACTTGTGGGGAGGAGGTGGAGGAATTTGGAGTGAAGCTGAGCCCAGGAAGAAGGGAGGGGTGGGGGGGAAGGTGTTTTAAAATTTAGTTTTATTTTCTCATTATCATACTCTGATTTGATTGGTAATAAATTAAATTAATTTTCCCCATGCTGAGTCTATTTTGCCCATGACAGTAACTGGTGAATGATGTCCCTGTCCTTATCTCGACCCATGAGTTTTTAGTTGTATTTTCTCTCCCCTGTCCAGCTGAGGAGGGCAGTGACAGAGTGGCTTCACGGGGCCCCTGGAGTCCAGCCAAGGTCAACCCACCACATACTAAGTTTTAATATAACTGGCAATGAAGCATGCAAATGTGCTACCAACTGCCAAAAGAAATAAAACAGAGAGGTTTTTTTGTTATATGTATGTTTGCTATTTGTATATAATTAGAAGAATTTCTTGCTTCGAAACAGGACTGTTTCATTAGTGAATGCTTTCATTTATGCATGGTCAGAATCCAGTGAGGCCCTTGATGATGCACCTTTTCAGAGGTGTTAGGGGTCGGTCCCTTATCTGAAGAAGTATTTTTCTTAATATTTGAGTTCTTGACTACAAAAGCCACCTGCTTTTATACTTACACTATATTCCACTTTGTAAAGGAAAAAGAGTGGTAGGATAGCCCCCAAAATTTCATAAAGCTCTCAAGGATTCAGTATTTGGCAAAGGTTTATAGTGAAGTTACGGTTTTCTTGCATTAAACATGATAAAAACATTCACAATTAATATCCACATAGATTTTCTTTTCTACATTCTTGAAGAACCATCTGCTGTAGTCTGGAAAGTAACTGTTGAGGCCAGGGAAATTAAATGACAATTTAGGTAATAGAAGTCTGTCCAGCATAGTTTATCAGATTGTAAAGTAGAATGACCTAGTAATATAATCTTTCACCCTATTTTTTATTAATTCTATATTAAGCCAATTAAGTTGTCTAACATTTCTACTTACTTAACGAAGAAAACAGTGCAATTTATTGCTTGCAGTTATTGATTATGTGATACTACCTTTAAGAAGAAATCAATGGCTGCACAATGCTTATCCCAAAATAGCTGGTTAGACTGTAAGCTCAGAGTTTGTTCTGCAGGTTGCAGGGCCTGGCTGGTTGCTTGGACTTAGGATGTCAGGGTAGTGTAAGTCAACTGTGTTAGTAGAGTGGTTCACTACTACAGCTGCATACTATATAATTAATCTCTTACATTCTTTCCAAGATTATTCAGTGTATCTTCATATGCTTGTCTCTCATTTCTGTATGTCTTAATTACTGTCATGGTTTGGATCGGACCAGCCACTCGGGTGGAATCACAGATGCTCTGCCCTACCTCTCTCCGAGGCGAGTCAGGGGAGAGAGAAAGAAACTTATGAGTTTAGAAGGAACTAAACTACTTTAATGAAATATTAATAATAAAATAAAAAGAAAATAAATATATACAAAACCGTATCAAACTCCCAGGATGATCACGTCACCGGCTGCCACTGGGGAAGTCCCAGACTGGACTCAGTGACATATGGGAACTGGGCTCCAGATCTGGATTCAGGAATGCGCGGTTTGGGATCAAAGGCAGACGAACAGAGAGAGTCCTCCTCGGATGCTGGCCATTGAAGAAAGAGACCTGACCCTCAGCTTTTATACTGAGCATGAGGCAGATGGGATGGAATACCCTGTNGTGGGAACTGGATTCCAGATCTGGATTCAGGAGTGCACGGTTTGGGATCAAAGGCAGATGAACAGAGGGAGTCCTCCTCAGATGCTGGTCATTGAAGAAAGAGACCTGACCCTCAGCTTTTATACTGAGCATGAGGCAGATGGGATGGAATACCCTGTTGGTCAGTTTTGGGTCACTTGTCCTGTCCACTCCTCCCCGCAGGTGGGACTCCTCTACGCTTTTCCACTTCCGACCCTCCAATGGGGCGAATAACCAAGTTAGCTGCCCTTGGCTGTTACAGCAATAAGTGTAAGCAAGAGCCTCTCTGCATCCCATGCCTGGGCATCAACTGTAAACATAGGTCTGATCACTCTGAGAGCAAACAATTTCTGCACAATACGCTCTTAATTTCAGTAGTTAGAAGAGGCCCAGCTTAAAAGTGAAGTTACTAAACTGAAAATTGGTTATGTTTTACCTCACACCAGCACAATTGCAACACGTATTGTTTCTGTCTTCACAGTTACAGTACAAAGCTATTTTCAGCTGGAGATCCCTGAGAAGGAAGGGAGGAGAGAGTTGGTTTTCAGAGTGGCAGCATCAATAAGTTCTGGGGACACTGAATGGGGAAGCAAAAGATTGGTGATTACAGTTTTGAGGAAAGGTCTGCAATTCTGCATACGCACTTTTATGTTTTATTTTGCGGGGGAGTAGAAACTGCAATGTTCTTGATAGCCCTGTACATTCCCTAATACTGATAAAGACGCATTGTCAGTAAGGGAAGTACATCTGTCTGTGGATGGTTCTTTTAAAGATTAGGATACTTTGGTTACTTAAGAGCTATTCCCTCTTGTTCCTATTCTGCAAGGCTGCACTGCAAAAAATTTATTTGCATTTTTAGGGTAAGTGATGTGTGCTGATTCTTATACGAGAAATCAGTTGTACATAGGGTTTTTTAGGTTTTGGTATTTGATGTTGGCTTTCCACATGCATGTTACTGGACCCATCCATTTCTGCTAGTGAGTTGCATAGCCTGGGTATGTCCAGGTGATATGTTTCACACCAGGGAAGTTCCAGCAAGAAAACAGTGTTGCACCCAGTTCAGTCCAATTCAGTACTGATTTTAGTAAAATAAGTCATCTGGGTTATACAGAAAACAGATCTTACTTTAAGAGGCTGGGTACCAGTTTGATGAAACTTTTACAGAAATCTTGGTTACAAAATATATATTTGGATAATAAAACTAAAATATGCATTGACACTACACAATATTTTTATTGCAATAATAAATCGGTTTAAAGAAAAGCTGACAACTTTNGCACTACACAATATTTTTATTGCAAGAAGAAATCGGTTTAAAGAAAAGCTGACAACTTTGTTATAAGTAGGAAATTGGGGTTGGATATGTTGGGAAGGTTCTTTGTTGAGTCTTGGATCTGTTGTTGACTAGAAATAATNACACTACACAATATTTTTATTGCAATAATAAATCGGTTTAAAGAAAAGCTGACAACTTTGCTGTAAGTAGGAAATTGGGGTTGGATATGTTGGGCAGGTTCTTTGTTGAGTCTTGGATCTGTTGTTGACTAGAAATAATGTCGGCTACGATTCAGTTTACAGATCAAGACATCTAAACTTTGGTATATGAGTAGGAACTTAGATACTTAATGACATGGTAGGTTATAAAGCCATTTTAGATACTCTAAGGTATCTCAGAAATCTTCATGAAGCTGACACACATGACATGGGCCTGTGTTTCTGGAACGGTGGCTGGAGGCCAGATGGGATCTCAAATGTGCTGAGGCGCTGTCCCCTAGATGCCTATACTTCAAAGTGTGCTAAATCAGAGTAGTTAGGCTTAATTGATTTTTATTGCCTCAGTTTTCTTTACTATAATGGATGGGAGCTTAGATACCTTAGATATTCTGTAGACATGTCAGTTTAGTTGTCTGAATCTGGGAGCTGAATCTTACCCTTAACAGGCTGCCCAGGGAAGTGGTGGAATCACCATCCCTGGAGGTATTTAAAAGATAGGTAGGCACGGTGCTTAGAGACATAGTTTAGTACTGGTGTTGGTAGTGTTACATTGGTGGTTGGACTAGATGATCTTAAAGGTCCCTTTTCAACCTAGACAATTCTATGATCCTATGATTGGTAACATTAATTATGTGGAACAAAACTGTTAGAAATGTTGGCTTGTTCTTGTAACATCCGAATACTTATAGCTATAAC
This sequence comes from Himantopus leucocephalus, assembly GCA_003993805.1. Classification (NCBI taxonomy): domain Eukaryota; kingdom Metazoa; phylum Chordata; class Aves; order Charadriiformes; family Recurvirostridae; genus Himantopus; species Himantopus leucocephalus. The sequence goes on along the minus strand of RSEF01000003.1, from coordinate 86,428,627 downwards.
CATGACAGGATAGTTATCTAGATTGTACCTGCTTGACTAGTGCTTTTTATTACAGCTAAATGTAAACCATTATCTGAAAGCTCAAGGGAACACAGAAATTCAGGGAATTGTCTGTAAGAGGTTCATTTTGAGGTGATGGCAAAAGAAGCAGTTATCAACCCTGGAGGTTGAAGAATGCTGGATAGAAAGGAGTAGGATTATTTGTATAAGAAATGTCAATGAGGACATTACCAGAACATACAGGTCTTCTGTTGCCATCTGTTGTCTTCTGTTCTGCTAAGCATATGCATAATTTCATTCACATGAGCAATTACATTAATCTGAATAGGAAGTACTTGCTCATGTACAGATAAGAATGTATATAAGTCCTTACAAAACCCACGCTGGATAAACTTAGAGAAAAGCTAGATGACTTTTATTTGTTCCACTTATTTACTTCTTGCTGTGTTTGATTTCTTGCTTTAAGTGTTAAAAATAAGGCATCAATTCCCTGGAATGCTCAATGAACTTTTAGCAGATACAAAGGCATGTTTTGATTTGATGTTTAAGATTTTACAACTCTACATGTGATAGACAAGATCCTTATAGCTTAAAAATGTGAGAATTATCTGAAATAAAGATATTTAAATAGATATATCTGCATTTATTCTAGGTGTCTAAACTCCCATATGGTCAAAGGAATTAATGACAAACACCTAATTGCTGGTCAGTTGAATTTCTGAGAACAGATCTAACCAGTACAGTCAACAGCACAGTAAGTGTGAGTGAAGTGTAGATGTATCTGTGTAGATCCCTAAATTTAGACACAAAACTCAAAATAAACCCCACCACAAAATGTCAGTTTGAATAGTTACATCTTACTATGGCCAGAATTGTGTTTTTCTGATAATGTTGGGATGGATCTACCTCCTACAACAAACCACTCATGGAAGAAGGAGGAAGAAGAGGGTTGCTTAACTTAAATGACCCATTCAAAGTCTGACATCTCTTTGTTTACTAGTGTGTAATGTAATCATAAGACAGTCTAAATTCTTGAGCAGTTAATAAACTTTATATGTAATGCTCTTGTATTGAAGAGGAAAGTGTGTAATAATCTCTCATTTTCTGTCTGAGAAGAGAAAGACCAGTTAGTTGCTTTTCAATTTAGCTCATTAGGAAGAGTCAAAATGGGCATATAGTCTGAAATAGTTGTTTACATTACTTTGTAGTCCAAAAAAGAGAAAGGGGTACCTCCTAGGGTCCCACTCAGTCTTTCTCTATAGCCTGGGGAGGGTGCCCAGAGGAGTAATTTTGAGTAGACACATAACTTTTAGACACAGTGAAACCATATGCTCCCCATGAGTAATCTGGTAATATGTGTCACTGGTGTCAGCACATTTCAGTGCCCTCAGCTTTCAGGTCAAATCTTTGTAGTTCATCAGGCTGCCCGGTCTCCCTGTCACCACATGAATGCAATAGGGAAAATCCTTCCAAGCCGATGATGCTGGTACTGTTGTAGGTGTGGAAGGAGCTGTTCCAATGCAATCAGCTTTCAGCCGGAGGACCACGCGAGTGGGAGCAGCTGCGGGTCAAGGAAAAACACCTATCCAGGATGAAACTGGGTGGGAAGGAAAACATAGATGTCAGACATCTGTGTGTCTGCAACTGCAAGCCAAGTAGGCACTTAGTAGCTTGCTCATCAGAGGAAAGATTCACTTATCTTTGAGTTGCCATAATTAGGAAGATGCTTAAAAATGCAGTTTTAAAATATGCTAATCTGCGTGGAAAGCTTTTTTTTTTTTTTAATTGACCCCTAAACAAACTTCAAGGCTGCACCTTCTTTGCAGTAGTTCTGCAAAAATGTGCCTGCTAACAATTCTTTCTGCTCACGTCCTTTTGTGTTGCATTATCCTAGGCTGTTTCTTTACAATGTTTATACCACTGTAGTGCTAGAAGACAAGACCATAGTATTGAGATTGGCCTCTGCCTTCCTCTAAGCAACTCTGTGTTACAGTATTTAAAATATTTATTTGTGTTAATTATTTTTCATGCTAGTGAAGAGAAATGTGTTGCTTAGTCCTATCAGAAGCCCAGAATACAGTAGTTGGTAATCTGTTTAGTATCTGAAAGGCAACAATAAAATCTGTTAAGCATATCAGGTTTATCAAATCCCCTCAGGATTTCAGGGCTTACTAACCTGTATTTGGATAAGTACTTATTTTAGACAGATGGAATTTTTGGCAGTCACTGAAATTCCTCTTCTACTTCCATGGAAATCCTGACTGACTCTGAAATAATATCTGATTTTGCAAATGTAAATATTGCATATTGGAGACTGCATACTTGGAGACTGTACTTTACTTATAAAATTATTACGGTTAGAGACCTTTTATTTGGCATTTCATTTGGAATCATTCTGGTTAGCAATAGATGTCACATGTCAGCTGATATTACGCTTGTCTAAATTCCCTTCATAAATAGAGATTCCACGTTAGTTATTCCACTGATAGCATCTTTATTAGAGTTATACCAGTACTGACTCACAGCATCTACTGTACAAGTGAATTCATTTAAGTAGAATTTCAGATATGGTCTAGTAAAACTTAGTGACTTCTTTGTTAAAAAAAAATTAAATCACTGTAATGCATGAAATGTTAATTCCTGTCACTATAAATGATGTATCTAAATATACAGCTGCATGTTGATGCATCTATAGAAGAAAGACAATAGTGACAAAGGCAGAAATTAACAAGATTAATTTTGTTACAATGATTCATGCAGGGGATTAGAGCTCTAAAGTTGCCTACAACCAGTGTTTTTAATTTATAGTATAGGTAAACTCTGTTGAAAATTGACATCTGCCATAAGAACACGCTCAACAAATCTGAAAGTGATGTTGCAAACTGTTGTTGTCTCTTTCGAGAATGGTTCCCACAGCCAGAGCTTTCCTAAGTAGGCATCTTTGAGGGTGAATACATCCCAAGGGAGTTTTAAACTAATAGAAATGGCTTAGAAATAGCCAGGGAGAAAAAAAAAAACCCTGAATATTTGTTCAGCTTCTTTGGCTCTACAGTTTAAGCTGTGTTTCATGCTGCTGTTTGGTCTTGTCTTCTAGCTGCAACCCAGATTGCTGAGACAGGTCTCACTGCACTGGTGTGATGTTCCTGCTAGAGGATCACGTTGGGGGAGACACAGATCATAACCAATATTTTTTAGTATGTCTTTTATTAACTGTTACTAACAGAATCAAGCTGTTACCATTAATAGCAGATAACTATGCCCACTGAGCCTGCTTGCAGTTTGCTGGCATACACGCTCGTTGTAGGTCCCAGGAGGGAGCAGCAGCAGGGAGGGCAGCCCCAGCCCCAGCAGAGGCGTGTACTGATGCACCAGGAGGCTCGAGGTGGATGTTCAGAAAGTCCCTCAGGGCCTCTCAGGGTAGTGAGTGCTGGGGGCCTCATGCAGAGCTGGTGACTCTGGTTGTGCTGAGTTTATCGATTCTCATGGAGTCAGCAGCACCACCAAACTCCGGAGCTCTGAAGGTCTTGGGAAACTTCACACGTTGCCTCTCGGCAGGCGCAGCTTAGCTTTTTGTTCTGGAAACTATTTCTTCATCCACAGACACAGGGACCTACAGAGCACATCCACACCAGCTCACACCTGCTAAATTGCAGAATTGTTATTCTCATGTGAAAAATGAGAGGCTAGGTGTCTCTGCAGATCTTACTCTAACACAACTCTCCCTGAGCATCTTAATCATTTTAGCTGCAGGTGCTGCAAGACGTACAGGTCTGTGAGTTTGGGAGGTGGGGTGCTGGGTGTTTCTGTCCCCTTATATGTTGCAGTTTGTACGTGCTTTTGTGGCTTTAAAATTATATGAAATCTGCTTTTAAGACAACCAGCTCTGATTGAAAGCATAAAAATGAAGGTCTAGCAATTTTTTGGTTGCTTTGAGATTATAAATTCCTATAATTATATGAAGGATTCAGGGTAAGATGATTTTTAATGGGACACATGGATTGAGGAGTCAAAAGGACGATCCAGGCTTGATGTAGCAGCCCACATACAGGCAACTAGTGCCCCTTGAGACAAAGAGGAGTATTGTGCCTGGCTTTTATCTGTTGCTGTGCAAATCTCCTATGGAGTTGATTTATAGTTGATATTATTGCCATCATGAGCTATGCCATGTTGATTTCTCCAGTAGCTGCGAGCCTGCCAGTTGACAGTAGGTGCTTGTGTGTGCAATTCTGAATTTGGTCAATAGTCAGTATAGTCATTGGAGCAATTTGGATTACTGACTGCAATGTATCTGTTCTAGGGTGAGCTGGATCTTTCTTTAGGCTTTTTATTTTAATCAATACTATATATCCTATAATTATCATGGGACAATAGGTACAGAGATTACATGTGAACACCTAAATTTAGCGTCTAGCGAGACTCAGTCCCATCCTCCCTTATACCAGAGCATACAATATATTTTTATATATTGTTATCTTGGTGACTTGTTTTACTGTTCAGCTTGTTATTGTCTGCTGTTTGTGTAATAGAGCCTTTACAAACTTAAGGTGAGGAGAGGTTATGCAATGCAAAAGGATTTTACTGTGCATATGTATAATAAACCAAATATATAAAAAAAGTCTCTTAAAATAGGTTTATTGGTTACTTTCAGATAATTGTTTACAGTAGGTTGAAGCAAGATTGCTAAAATAAGAATGCTGTGATGTGTCATTTCTAATGTGCTGGTCTGAATCACGCTTGTATGCAATCACCGTATCAGCTCACTGCAAGGCTGCCAAGCTGCCCACACGTTCCCATGATGAATTTGCCAAGAGAAGTCTGATCTCCTTCTGGCCATCTGCATTTGTTTTGAGTCATAAGTCCCTGGGTGTGTTTATTAGCTACTGTACTTATTCGTGCTTTATTTGTTGGAAGCTGGTTTTGACTTTTGTTTCGGTTTTCCCCGTTGACTTGACTTTTTAAGTTTGCTTTTGAAAATTCTATAGACTTAGAACTGGGCTGTGAATGTATTTCAGGTCTGTCGGCTTTCCTGAAAACTGCAAAAAAAAATTGTGCTTTCAACATGCTGCAGCAGATCTATCATGACTCTAGGAAAACAACTTTGAAATTATAAATGCCAAATGTCAGGATATAGTTCTTCAACTTAAATACTTGCTAAAAAGTTGTGTTTAAAAAACGTGCATAAAACAAAACTTGTGCCTTTTGGCATTTTATAGCTGAAACTACGACAGTTCCTTCTTTGCTTGTATGGTCAGTGCTGTGCCCATCAACTATAGTATTTTTTTATTTATTTACCTTCAGCGTATCTTTCAGTCTCGCAAGCCCTGATGCATGCCTGTGCACAAGGGCTTATCAAAAGGAGCTAAGTGTTTTATCTAAACTGGGTTCTGCTATTTACACTTTACCAGTCCTCCTTTTCTGGCTTTTTCCTTCCTTGTCCAGACAGGGAAGCCGCTTGTACGTGGCTGTTTTTTCAAACTCCAGTGCAGGTACTTAGTAGCAGGATTCACTGGTATTTTAGGGGATCTCAGCTACAAGCCAAGGTACCGGTGTGCTGGGTACTGTATAAAGACAACAAAACCACAGTTCCTCTGCCAAATAAGTTAATGGGTCATTTATCACTGCTTTGTATACTGATTTTTAAACCTTAATCCAAAATGCATAATCCAGAGCTAACAAGTGTGCCTTCCTAAATGCCCAAATGGGGATCTGAGCATAGTTTTTTGGGAAAATAACTGTATGTTTTTGAAAGATGGAAATTCTGTCTCACCAGTGACTTTTCTACATGCAGTCTAATAATACCCTAGATAATGTTTGCATGACAAATTATTACTGATCTTCTTTGCTTCTTTGCAAAGCTTCATTGAGCTTTTTTCTGTGTGGGCTGCCAGAGGGTTGCAATAGAAATTTTGTATTTTGATGTTCAGTTTTTGTTTCTTAACTCAATACTACACATCTTCAAACTGTGGTAACTTTCTGCTGGTGATCATATCCTTTCCTCTTACCAACTTGTAATTGTATTTGTCATCTTTCTCCCTTGTTGTCATGAGTACCAATTAAAAGGATTAGTTTTTTCTCTAAAATGTTAATAATCCTGATTTTTCTTTACTCAAATTTGGATTCTGCTCTTCAAGCCCTTCTTTTGTGTATAGTGTTTACAACAAATCATTCCTAAGAAGAAACGTGGAGCTCTAAGTTAATATAAATTGACAGGTTACGGGGCTTTTTTTTCCTCAGGTCCAAAAGATGACCCCTGATGACAGAAAACTGTGTGTGAATTTACACCATTAAAAAAATTACTCCCTCTCCTTACCTACAGGAGTTCTTTGTATGACCAGTCTGGCCTAAAGTGCTGGTTGCAGAAGAGATGTTCATCCAGATAGCTGCATTAGTTGCCTATGCTTGTAATATTTTTTGGCAGTCATGACAAGAATGGGTAGAGAAACTAGCACTAACATCTTTGGCCATATGAAAGGCTCCAACCCCAATGGCTTGCCATGAACCACGTTTGTTTTCAGCAGAATGAGTTTATTACACAGCGTGTGCTCAGACTAGTTATTCTAACTATTTCCTGGGGTTTGTGCCTTGAAATGAGTGTTGGACATGGAGTATTTAAAGTATTTATCTGGTTCCTCTGAAGTCATGTTCAGATAATAAAAATGCAAAATGGAGGGGAAATGCTTGTAAAAAAAATATTTTTGCCTGTTTGTAAGTTGATTTTTTAAAAAAATAAAAATTATATAAAGTACCTCAAAGGGATTTGCAGATCATTAAACTCTTAAATGTAGCTTAAAACACTTGAAAATTCACATGTACCATATTTTTATAAAGAATTTGTAAAAATTTCTTTGAATGTGTAAAATTTTGCAGGGTTGTGGGGGTTTTTTTGGTTGTGTTTTTCTAATTAAATATTCTGATCTTAAAGGGGCTTATGATATTTTATGTGCCTGAAACTGTTTTCATGTAGCTTATACTTAGCAGGCCTATACATACATTTTGCTGCTTCCTCAGGCTAAGAAGTTTCCTTAAAATAAAGCAAAAGAAAATTGTTTTATTAATTTTGACTTGGATTCCTCCTTAACAGTACTAGAGTAGTATGAGAAGCCAAAATAAGTGAAGGCAAAAGCTTGGTCAGCAAAAGATTTGCTTGCAAACAGTTACGCGTATCAATGATCATGTTTTCCTGAGGACTGCGTCTAGTTCTGCAGTTGAATTTCTCCTGGAGACAATCTTGTGCATAAAGTGGTGTGAGCAGTATGGGACAGTGTGTTACTAGTGACTAATAGTGATGACAGTGATTTTTCATCTGGGACATCTTGGGGAAAAACTCTTCTCCAGTAACTGGAGAATGGTTTTGGTCTTTAAGCCAAAAGCATTCATTTTGTTTTCATTTCCTTTTCTTTAAGAATATGGAATTGCAGGGTTCTGTAAGTCCATTTGTTCAAAGAACTGATTCAGATCTTGGGCAGACTTGTATTTCAGGCAGCTGCGGGATTTTCTCAGAGCTTTGTCTGGCAGAGCGCTTCCCGGCCTCTTTTAGTCTGCTCAGGGTTACCAACTGCTGTGGGGGAAGGCTGCAAGAGGTGGCGTCGAGCCAGCTGTCCTCCTTCCAGCCATGGCAGCTGATGTTGTGCATATCTGAGTCCCTCAGATTTGGGTGGTTCTTTCATCATATTGTTGAAATTGGTTCACTGCACGAGTTTTTTAATTGAGAGGGTTTTTACTTTTTGAAGGACTCCGAGACAATGATGAACCTACTTGACTGTTGTCCCCAAAATACTTTAGAGACTGTTTTTTTCTCTAGTAGTATCTTAGACCAGCAATCCAGAGATTTCTTTCATGTAGAATAGATGGTATTTCTAGATATGCTACTTTGCTACACCTTTTCACCTTCCTCTTCATTTCTTCCTTCCTCCCTCCATCGATCCAGTCAGGTCAAATATAAATGAGGGTACTTGAGTTTGGATGTTGGTGTTGATGGTTGTCTCCTGAGCCCCAGGGATGACCTAAAGTCTTATGGGCCTTGATCTTCTCCTACCAGAGGCTGAGGAAAGAGTCACTGAGTCAGAGAACCTTGGATGTGGACATGATTACCTCTTCTAAGCCAGCGACCTTCTGCATGCTGTCAAGCTAATAGCTTTGTGGCATACCTGCAGTGAGGCCGACAGAAGGAAATAAGCTTTTTTCTAAATGAGTAGGAATTTCTAGAAATGGAAATTTTTGCCTACTAGAACCAAAGAGGGCTAGGTCTTGACAGAAATTGCAGGAGGATCACTGCAATTAATAGTGTTTGGGGATGGTTCTGGCTACCCTTTAGTGAAGCTGAGTCTCATTAGTGCATAAACAGGATGCACACATTATTTTAGTGCACTCTCTTTTTTCTTGAATAGTTTATGTAAACTTAACAATTAGATGAGCTTCAGATATGCTAGCTGAACAAAAACTATGTCAATGCAATGTAATTTGTATTAAGAGATAAGACTTTGCTGACTGTGAACAGAGGCTGAGACAGCTCTTGAAATATTTTGAATGTGTTCTCTGTCTTCTCAAGCACTGCTTGAGAATTCAGTCGAAAGCCAGTGCAAAAAGCTATGTATGTCTGACACAAGATGATGCTGTGCTGTTTATTCTGTTTTATGGCTTTTCGGTACTGCAACTGAACAAGAGAATTGACTTATATGTAATTGCACTAAAACAACCTTGTATTTGAGGGGTTTTGGGGGAAAAGAGAGAGGCTGGGCAGAGGACGTATAGTTAAGAGCTGAGTTGATAAACTGATAGAGATTAAATAGTGAAAGAAAACTGAGCAATGTGCAGTAATAGCAATCAGTGCTACAATTACAAAACTTCACAACATTGCAAATGGAGAGATGAATCCAGAATTAAATGTGTTTGCAATGGCTTGAACTTCTAGAAAATGAAAGTGAAAAAAACAAACTCAGAGAGCTTTCTGTACAACTGAGAATATGAGTGGGCATTTGTGTCAAAGGAGCAATAAAAAACCCCAACCCAACAGTTCCACCAAAAGGTTTGTGAGAAAGGAATGTAATGTGAGGTGGCTGAAGAACAACTTGGTTTTACCAAAACCAGAGCATATAAAGAAGATTATGAAACACAACCCTTGAAGAACTGCAAACTCTTACCTGGGAGGCTTAATAATAACTATACTTTTCCTCTCTATGATATATACGTTGTCTTTTGAAGGCATAAAGCACTGAATAGATCAAAACAAATTAGGCAAAGGTTAATACTTATGGTTGTGGTCTCTTGCCCTTGTGCTGCTTTTAGCTTGTCACACTGTTGTTCTTCGTGGACAATTTATTTGTAATACAGAGTGCAAAATAAAAATGTCCACATCTTTTATTATAGTTATGGTGCACTTTAGATGATGGAAGTCTGTCCCATCCAGGTGTGCACAAATTGAGGAAGAGAAAGGAACATGTAAACCAAGCTGGACCTAGAGCCCTCTCTGCTGGATGGCTGGGAAACAACACTTCAAACAGGAAAAAATAAGAATTGTGATGTAGAAAAGAAAATCTGAGAAACTAGTGCAAGAAATCGAGACATAAACCACAAAACTTATGTAGATGAACTCTTCTTATTATAAGCAGATGAAACCACATACGTTTATTGCATAAAATTTCCTTCTCTTATTAAATCATCCAGCGATATGTTTTAATGATAGTTGTTTTCTTTTGAGCATATACAGTATCTGGAAAAAAGGAACTAACAATCCATCTCAGAAATTTGAAAAATTCCTAATATCTGTGCCAAAAAGAGTATGCAAGTAAAGAATTTTAAAACCATGTATAGCATAGGAGGTGTAGATGGGTGCTGTATTTTTGTAGTAATGCCCAAAAGAAATTAACACTTACTGTAGGGGCTGTAGCAATATGTGGAAAATACACTATTTCAAGACAAAGTACTTTTTTAAAAAGGCACTTGGCAAGATGTATCAACTTTTTGTGTGTCTGTTTTAAAATAAAATATATTTGCCAGTAAGAGTGGAAACCTTATCATAAAGTCCATACCTTATACTTAAAGCGAAGGCAAACACAGACTTTTAGATTTTTTTTTCTTTCAGAAAATTTTACTAACAGAAACAGGGGAAAGGAGAGATGCAGAGAATAATTGGGTTGCCACTTTATTGCCAGCACTGAAAGATGCACTAAAACTATGCAGCTCCCTAAAGTCCAACCATTTGGAACTGATGCTTAAATGTGTGTGTGAGCGCAGATGCACAGCTTTTATGTGGTTTTCTTAAGCCAAAGAAAAGACTGCTGGAGATAAGAGGGATCAACTTTGAATAAACTCATGGGGAGCGTTGAGTCTCCCTTCTTCCATGGTCTTTCAAAATATGATAGCAGCTCAAGACACTCATGATATATCTGGCCACAGAAAATTCATGTAGGGACAAGAAAAAACAGGGGTGTGTACGCTTTTGGGAACCTTTGAAGTCTAGCGTGCACGGAAAAGTAAAGCAAAACCGTTATTGACCTTCATTAAACTATGTGTGGGAGAAGAGTGTTCTAGAAATGTTTGATGTTCTGTAAAGTGTGTATTATGAAATTTTTCTTTTCCTTTTTTTGGGTTATCATTTCACTTAAGGGTAACAACTTGATTAATGGCATTTTAGCACAGATAGTGCTGTGGGGTTGCCTTAGGGGTTTTTTTTTCTACTTTTTTTCAAGCAACGATGCCATAACCACTTGAAATTTATTTAGATTAAAAATGGTGTAAGAAGTGTAGAGTAGTAGGAGACAGGAAGATTTTTATAACGTATTTTTGTTCTGTAAGATTAAGTTCTGTGAGGTGAGTATTTCTGAAAAAAAAAAAAAAAAAAGAAGCCTGTCCAGGTGATCAAACTAACTGGTATGAATTTATCACGTTGTATCACTCACTAGGTGTTGTGCGAAAGGCAGTAACGGCATTGTGTAAAGGACTGTGAATTTCTTCTTTTGAAAAGGCAGGAGTAGAGCAAATGTATACTGAAGGATGCCTTTTGTATTTGTGCTCTTGCTTTACCTATTTTTTTCCATCATTTGTTGACCCAGATAATTCTAATGGTAGCATGAGCAAAGACATTTTAAAAGTATATTTATAGAGGTAGTTGTGAAAGTATCTTGGTAGTATTTATTTTCCACAGGAGAGAAAATGCAGAAACATTACATTGCCATTTTTTCCTCTTTCATCACTTCCAAGGTGTTTGCTCAAATATTTTTTCATAAGAAATAAAGTATTTTGTATTTAGTTGTACTATAGGCGTAGGGTATTAGGCAACTGTCTAATGGCTTGTTTATGTATGTGTATATAGGCACACACATCTATATCTTCTTGGTAGAGTAATAAATGCTATCTAACCTCTAGTGCATTAACTTTTGCATATGTTTAAGCTACATGATAAGCATATTGCAAAGATTATAGGCATTTTTGGTGTTAACCTAAGAGGGACCTCAAAGACACTTGCAGATCTGCCAGTAGTGATTCTGGAGTGGAAGCAGTGCAGGCATGATGCTAAAGGAGAGCTGTAACATGTCTGTGGAGCCACCAACCAGTGGCTATAGTGTGAAGAAAATGGATAGATTTCATAGGTTATATATGGAAGGAACTCTTCAGACATTTCTTTTTATCCCCTAAAACTATCAGAGGTCTGATCCTGTCCGTCAGCCCTGCCTGGCTGTAGTTACCACTCAAAGTAAAGCTTTGGCAGTCAGAGTGCTTGATGGTAGTGTGCTAAACCACGGTCATGTTTCTGCTGTAAAGGCATCCTCTTTCTCACAATAGCTTGGGTAATTTCTGAAGATGTTTTAGACAGACAGACCTCATTAAAAAACAGCTATTTGGCAGTTTCTGCCAATCCACAAGCTGGGTTGAAGTGTTAACTATTCTGTCCACATAATACTAAATACTTTAAAATGTCTTTTCTGGAGGCAATAAGGAAATCCAGTAAGTCTGTACAGATTTTTCTTGCTGTAACCGAATGTGAATTTGAAAAACAAAATAAACATGAATCCGAGTTCGCATTGAACTCGCTATGGCCATGTGTTTCTATTGACTGACTTCACTAGGTGCTGGACCAAGCTCTTTGACTATAAAATGATAGTGATGACTTTATGGTACCACAGAGTTCTGTTAAAAAATCGCATGAGCATCTGAGATAACCAAGATCTTGAAAATTTTCCAGATATTACAAGCATAATGTTTACATTGAAAATGACCATTATCCATGCTTTGTGTTTAGAAGACAGACAAACAAGTGAGTGAATGAGAATATACTGCTGCTCTCTTCTTTAGCTGTAACTTAATAATTTTGCAGATAATAGTCTTGCAGTGTCAGAAGACCTTAACTAATTCTGTGCTGGAATGAAGTTATTGTACTGCAACGGCCTGTTCTCTTATGACTCAATAAAAACTTTTTCCAAAATCATTGCATAATTGTTAATTCTGTTTAATATTAAATAGTTTTTCTGATGCTGACTTTACCTGTGCTATATTTTGCTGCAGAATTTTCTTAAAGGGAATATATCTCGTATATATGTATACATGTTTTTTATTTTTCTTTTTTCAGGGCATGGCTTTTACCTTGGAGGAGAGGCAACAGTTGAATATTCATGGATTATTGCCACCTTGCTTTGTTGGTCAAGATGCCCAGGTTTATAGTATTCTTAAGAATTTTGAAAGGCTGACATCTGACCTAGACAGGTAAAGTATGGCTATGAAACTTTATACTAATTACCAAACCATGAGTCCCATATTTATTTTTTTATGGCGGTAAAGATGAAATTTTGTGGTTTTTTTTCGAGCTGTGGTGGTTGATGATTGGGAATCATTAAGCTAAATACATACTTTTGCTAGAATGCTTTCTTCAAAAAATCAACTCCTAATTTTAAATGTAATATTCCAGTGCTGTTCACATGAATTTATTATTTCAATAACCAAATGATATAAAGGTCATCGGAAGCAAATGGACTCATGTGAAACTAAAAGTCAGTAATGTCTTTACATGCATATAGATACAAATATATAAAATTTATATAATACTATAAAATTAGTATGTAATATAGTGTCATTGTGTTTGGTTTTTCTTAAAGAAAAAAGCTGCGGAGGGCTTTAAACATTTATGAATACTGGGTTTTTTTTCATGGAGACCCCTGCTTCAACCACTGAGAAAACTTTCTCTGTCCTGTCCCCATCTCCTCCTTAACTCTGCCGTGAAGTAGTCCCTTTTGACAGAGTTACTTGTTTCATCTGTTTCAGGATGGTTAAGACTTTAAGGCTGTTTCAGTTGTTTTTTCTACTTGAACTGCTGGAATTTCTGTTCACCTGTAAGTTAAAAGCAGGAAGAAAAAAGGTCTTTTATCCCATTGTTGTAGGTGTTTCTTAACTAGCAAGGAAATCTTGCTCCTACTCCAGGTCATAGGAGAAAAGCCCTTGTGTTTCTCAAAACAACACAGATTGAAAGTTACAGGTCTAGCTATGTGAAATTCAAGAGGAGAGTAGCAGTATTTCCAAATCTTAATTCTTTTTTTTTTTTTTTTAGAAAAAAGCTGTGGATATTTAAATGGCTCTTTGCCAAAATGAAAAATTTCTGCAGGGAAGGAAAAAAGAAATAATCTTTCAGTTTTAAATGAGAGAATTAAAAGTTTGAATGCTGTGCCATTTGAACCACAATAAAACACCATATACTGAAGTTTTGATTGCAGTGATCGTCAAATTAAAATAGCTGTCTGCGAGTATTTTGGAAATACTTTGCAGAAAACTTGCTTTATCATGTTGAAAGAAAGAAAAGAAAAATTTGTCTGTCCTGGGGGTAAGGGAGGAAAGGAACATTTTTTTTTTAAAGTACACTTAATCCACATACAATAGACACAAATAATACACAAGTATAAATAAATATAAATATGTTTACTAATAAATGTAAGTAAAAGGTTTTCCAGAAGCCATTTGCTTCAGATANTTGTCTGTCCTGGGGGTAAGGGAGGAAAGGAACATTTTTTTTTAAAGTACACTTAATCCACATACAATAAACACAAATAATACACAAGTATAAATAAATATAAATATTTTTACTAGTAAATGTAAGTAAAAGGTTTTCCAGAAGCCATTTGCTTCAGATATTTTTTTTCCAAATCTGTCCCTGTTAAGCTTAATGTCTATATATAATTAATTAAACAAAAACTCAATATCATTATTTCCCACCTTTAAGTCTTCTTTTGCATTTTCTCTTTTCCAAATAAATAGTTCAGTAAAGAAGAAATTTGTTTCCTGCTCCTGTGACCAGACAGTCTTAAAGCAGAAGTGCAGCCATTACAATATTGCATCCATGTGTCTTGAGCATGAGACTGTAGCTTGCTATTTTATACCATAAAGTGAGTTCTTAGTATGTAGGTTATACTTTACTGTGCAGCTTTGCAGTACAAATTTGTTGTTAATAAGGTTTTAGCGACTTACTTCAGCTGAGAAAACTACTAAGGCTTTGCTTCATAGAAATAACTTGAAACTATTNTATTTTCTCTTTTCCAAATAAATAGTTCAGTAAGGAAGAAATTTGTTTCCTGCTCCTGTGACCAGCCAGTCTTAAAGCGGAAGCGCAGCCATTACAATATTGCATCCATGTGTCTTGAGCATGAGACTGTAGCTTGCTATTTTATACCATAAAGTGAGTTCTTAGTATATAGGTTATACTGTACTGTGCAGCTTTGCAGTACAAATTTGTTGTTGTTAATAAGGTTTTAGCAACGTACTTCAGCTGAGAAAACTACTAAGGCTTTGCTTCATAGAAATAACTTGAAACTATTAGAAGTTTGGCTTTTTTCTCAGTAATGTGATCACTAGTCAAAATACTTCAATTAAGAATTTAGTAATTAACATAAGTAAAAAAATTAAAAGCTGTGTTTATTTTCCAGAGTGGCATGTGGCAGTGGTATTTTCTCAAACATAATTTTTGGTCCAGGTATTCCTGTCTTCTCCTTCCCCTTATAGTCCGAATAAACAGTGTAGCTCAAGTTATAATGCTGGATAAGCTGGGCTGGTGTCTCCATTCTTGCAGATATTAAAAACCGGACAGAACATGGTCCTGGGCAACCTGTTGTAGTTGACTCTGCTTTGAGCAGGCAGTTGGGTGAGGTGATCTCCAGAGGTCCCTTCCGACCTCAGCTAGTCTATGATTTCATAACGCAGGTCCATAGCAGTTAAGAAATAAGCTTATAAGCTTTCAGGGGTAATCTTGGGTCAATGCAAATTTGTGTAAATTAAATCAGGTTGGCCCTTAAGCACTTAAAATAATATAAATCCACAAGTCCCACCCAAATGAAATTGTGTCTTTAAGAAATCATATGTATATTCTGTGTGAACACCCAGCAGGCCTAAACTGACTGTTCATGTCATGCTATGCTTTGATAAATATTATATTGCTGTGGTGTTTTCTCCAGTTTTTAGCAAAATAAAATAATTTTTGCATTACATGTGTAGGTTTACATTTAAGACCACCGATTGAAAGACTTGGTAACATTTGCATGCAGGAGATACTTCCTTTGAAGACTATCAACGATGACATCTTGGGCTCATTTGCAGAGATAAAATACTTGTGTGAATTGAGTGTGCAGAAACTTGCACATGCGAAATGTGATTTGCAGCTGTGTTTATAAGTCAAGTGTCTGAAAATTTTATTGGAGTGTGTCAATAGAGACCCTGCTCTGAGAACATGTGCATTACATGTGTGTAAGCTCAGTCCTCCATGTTCAATATGTGAAGTGTGGTCTCCTGTACTTATATCGAAGCATTTTAAAGGGAAGAGAAGTAACTGCCACAGTTACTCTCTGAATACCTTCACTGATGGAGAATGCCAGAAGACATCGACTGTTTTAACTGGAACTTGAAAGAAAATCTCAAGTGCTCCCTGCAGAGGGAGGGGCTTAAGGACAACCTTGCATAAGACCATGCTGCTATTGCCTTCTACTGAATGTAAATGTACTAATTCTAGAAAAAAACCCATCTCTTCCAGTATGCGTCTGGCATAGTCTTCACTCCCATAGGAGCAGTGATGAAAAGAGATAAAGGGAAGCTGTAGTTTGCTTCCTAGAGCTTGGATTTGATTGTGAATGTATACCTGTGCGTTTTGTCCAAATACAAAAGATGAAGTGCAAGCATTTGAATATTGTGGAGGTGGAAGCTGTTAAGTACCTTAGACTGAAAGATATTGTGTGATGAAACATTAAGGCTGTGTATGACAGCATCTTACACTGGCAGGATTGTATCTTGCCCTGGTTTTGACTGGAAAGAGTGTGTGTAACTCCATAAAGCTAAGCTGATAGTACCATGGCGTGACGTGTTTGGCACGGCTGAAACTCCTTTGCTGACTGGCAACATGGAATTGCCGTGCTCTGAAATACCAAGAGTTCACACACATAATGAATGTGAAACAGCAGTGAATATATTGCCTGGTATGCTTGGCAAAAAGGAAGCCAATAACAGGAAATAATTCTATTCCTCTAACTTAATTTGGAAAAGCTGCAATGGATTCTGCAAGTAATTTAATCTTTTTTTTCTCCCCTGTATGTTCTTAATTGTCTGTCTTCTTGCTCTGTATTGACACTGAAATAATTGCCCCGACACAGCCACATCTTCTCTCTGGGCCTTTCTTTCTCCAGAGTCACACTGGTAAAATGTTTTACTGGATGTGTGAACATTGGAAGAGGTGCCATCAGATCCCTTTTCCTGAGAATGCTATGTTATTTTGTTTTTTCTTAAAGTTCTTTGTCTTTTATAGCATTTCTATATAAATACTGATGATGCAAAGTAATGGAGCTAAGTATCTCACACAGCTTAAAAATAATAGCATTTCATAGAATCATAGAATCATAGAATCATAGAATTGTTAAGGTTGGAAGGGACCTTTAAGATTATCGAGTCCAAGCATTAACCTAACCTGACAAACCCACTTCTAAACCATATCCCCAAGTATCACATCTACCCTTTTTTTAAACACCTCCAGGGATGGCGAATCCACCACCTCCCTGGGCATTTCCTCCCACTTTCATTTATTTGGTCTTATGTTTTGCAAGCAAACTTGGAGTTTGGGTTTTTTTTCTTTACCATTCCATTTCACCATGTAAAATGCATGCCAGTGATAGCAGGACCAGTTATCCTAAGAAATCATCAGTAATTTTCTGGTAGTTATATCAGTTTTCTTTTGGGTTTTGGATGATACTTAGTTTCTGTCCTTTTCTTGCTACTGTATTTCATTCCCTTCGTTATAGCAGACTAGCATGAAAAGTTCTTAGGTGAAGTAAAGGCAAGGGGGAAAAGCGACATACTGAAATTTGAATGCTTGGCAATCCCCTCTATCTTACTTGCCAGGCCTTAGTTTTCATCCTCTGAAAGTCTTCCCTCAAATCTTCATTCAAGACTCCTTGTCTGAGGACAGATAATATTTTTCTCCCTTTTTATAGCACAAATGATTGTTCTCAGTGTTTTATTGCTTGTTTTCACTATGTTTTCAATTAAATGTGGGCTTCAGTAAAAGATTCCATTAAATACTGCATTTTAAATATATCTTTTTTTGAAACACAATGCTGAAAACCACTTTGTGCTTTTAGTTGTGTAGATTACTCGGATGTTGCTAGAAGATGCATACTTGTTGTCTAAAACATTATAACCAACACCACATTGAGGATGAAGCGGGTTTTTTTTCCCCTTAAGAAAGAATTTTTGAGAAAGTTGATACCCCTAAGCAAGTTAGTATGCTGAAGAAAGAAGAGATATTTTATACCTGCCACTGAAAAGTAGCCTTCTGATTAAAATTGCACTGAAAATTCAATTGCAATTTTCAATTACATTGAATTTTTTTTCACTTTATAATAATATTTCAAATATGTAATATGTAGTATGCAGTTGTTATCTTTGCAATTTCTTAGCATATCCTGAATATAAAAGTGGCATGATGAATGCAAATAAGAAAATAAACCCCCAGTTTAATGCTATAGGACAGTAAAAACAAAATGGAGCGTTTTAGCAAATAGTTTTTTGATTTGAAGCCCTTGAGAAAGCCTTTTGCTAAACTTTTAATTTCTTTTGTAAGACACGTCTTTACCCCCTTTAAAATCCAGGCTTGATCTGAGTAATAAGAAAGGATGATGAAAAGGTATTTTAAAGTCTTAAGTAGCCACATCTCATTTTAAATGAAAGTGATAAAAAGAAAAAAAACCCCATATACTAGCAACTGCTTTGAAACATAGTGATATGGCTTGCATGAATGCTTGCAGTCTCCGGTATAGAGCAGGCCAGAGTCCACATGGTATTCTCTAACATCGCTTTCAAGATCCTCTGGAAACAGAATGAATCTTTTCAAATGTATTCACAACTATATGTGAACGAGCTTGTATTTCAAGGTAAATGTTGGGATAATCATCCTCAGGAGAAGGTTTTTAATAAAGAAAATGCTCGAAGAATTCAAGGACATGGAAAGATATGCTGTGTCATAATGAAATACCAGGGAAATGAAAGATTAGTAGGGAAATGTAATAATATGAAAGAAAATTAGTATGTATATTTGTAGCTGAGAACTACAAGCGCAGGATATAATTTAACCTTGGAGAACATTCAAAAATAATGTGTATGATGGAGTGTGGTTCAGGATGCCTCATGGTGATGGTATTTAGAGTACATCTTCGACTCTTTGGTTTCTAGATCTTTATCTGTTTAGGGTCTAAAGTAGCCTTAGTGACACAGGGGGAGGGACACTGCTTTGCCTCACTTCCGTCACCTCATTACAGTCATGAGCTGCCAAATTGGCTGCACTAGCCTTGCTTATAGTGCTTGTTAAAAGTTTATGTTGCAGATCGTGAAATAAATGCTTCCCTGATATACAGGGATATATACACAAGCTAAGCTTGAATGAAACAAATGCAATTTACTAAACTGTTCTTTGTTAGATAGTTACCTGTCTATATTTTTGTCTTCCTAAAGTATGAATTAGATTTTATTGGTGCATGTGATGCATGAGTATGCTGAAGGAAGGTTCATGTAAATAATACGTAAGCACAAAAAACCTCCAGGCTTTTGGAATGAATGTGTTGTACGCCTTTCCTCAACGCTTGTGCCATATATTGACAGGCATATTAAACTGTTTGAGTATAAGTAATTAGTAATCCATTGTAAATTAAAAAAAACCCAACCTACATAAATTGTAAACATAAATTCAGTTAAAGTTTTTATGTAAGCTTATTGGTACAGAAGACTACTTAATTTTTAAAGTAATACTTAAGCTTGCTAAAACTAGTGAATAGAGAGGCGAGGTTTAGGACCATCAAATTCCTCAATATTAAGTGTTCAGAAAGTGACCAGAGTCATACCTGTGTGAACTAGTATAACATGAAGTCACTCATAGACTCATATAATCTGTCATACTCAGCACTGAAATTTGGCTTCCTGGTTGGGATCTTGGAGCAATAATGTATTTATTCAATATTAGTAATGGTAGTCTAAAGCAGATTAAACTAAGCATGAACTTTTTTTCACTCTCATTTCTCTGATATTTTTTTCTCATTTATTTTCTTTTTAAATAAATATAAAACTTCTTCAAATGCCATCAAAAATCCATTTCCATTAGGAGGTAAAACATTGCAGATTGCATTACAAACATAGACTTCAGGGACGAAAGGCCGTATGTGTATGCTTTGTTTTTGAAAGCTTTGTCCTGCAGTATTCAGTTGAAGTATTTATTTGACGTATTAGTCTGGATTTAAGAGAAATTTCTATCAAGGCAAGAGCAGAAAAAAATAACATTTTTAGTTTCATTTTTTCGGGGCAAGAAAGTAAGCTTGTTTAAGTTTTATTTAATGATGATCTCATTTCAAGTGGAACCACTGATATGGACGGATTAGGTTCTGACAGACCAAATACTCAGCTGTGGCGTAGTGTTTTACACCTGAGAGGGCTTAGCTTCCTGAATATGTAGAGTCTGTCAACTGTGTGATGGTTTCAGCTTCTCTCTCTCTCAACCAGTTTGTTATCCTTTGTGTCTGAACTATTTGTGCTATTAAGACAAGGAGGAATTTGAATACTTTTAACAAGAAACAGACTGTTATAGAACAAACATAGCTTTAATTAATTATCTAAACACCTTTGTATTTCTAAATTTACTTTATATGTTCACTTGATGTCTTTCTAATTATACGTAATTTTCCACAGGTATATTCTACTAATGGGTCTTCAGGATCGAAATGAAAAGCTCTTCTATAAAGTGCTGACTTCTGACATTGAAAGGTTCATGCCTATTGTTTATACTCCCACTGTGGGACTGGCTTGCCAACAATATGGTTTAGCATTTCGAAGGCCAAGGTATGTAAGTTTATATTTCAAATAAAAGTAATTGTATCTTATTTTCCTCTTGGCAGATTTCTGCGGGGGTTTTCTAACATAACTGAATGTAAGCCAAAACTGCAATAGTTGAGATAATTCAAATTACCCTTTTGGTCTACATTAAACAATAATTTCTATTGCATTAAGAGGGCAAACGGTTGTTTTAATTGTATTAAAACATGGGTACATTTTAAATCTCATTAACTGACTTCTTTTGAATCCTAGCTGCACGTTAGAAGACCAGAGAAGAATGGATCCTTAGTCTTAGATTTGTCTTAGCAAACTGAAGAGTGTAGACTTTTACCTGTATAAATATTTATATTATAGGCATTTTATACATAAATATATAAAAATAATGTGTATACAAACTAAGGATGCATTATACATGTACCTACAGACATCTTAAAAATAATCAATAATCATCAAAGCGCCTGTCTCACTGCTTAATAATTTGTTGTTTCATAGGTTGGTGTCTGGAATGCTTTTATTCTGTATACAGTGTCTGTATTTATAGAGTGATGAGGAAGTGGTATGAAAGAAGGGTAGATGCTTCTGTTTCCCTCTGCCCCTTGAACATCAGCCCACAGAGTCTGAGATTTATGGCGGTTGCTGTTTGAGAACCTTGTGCGCCTGCAAGTGCAAACTGGAACAACACTTTGGAGCCTTCTGTACAGTTTTCTGGCAAAGGAAGAGATAAATGAGCTGTATGTGCATAGCTCTGTTAACAGGAATAGGTTTTTTACAGTCAAGGCATTGATCGAAAATAAGAAGCTTGCAAGATTAAAGGGAAGAAATGACTGCTCACAAATTCTTCAGCAGGAGGTATTTGAGGGAGAAGACTTACGGCTTGAAGGTTTTGTTGTTGTTAATGTAAAAATCATTTTGGCCTTGTGACTGACAGGATGAGTCAGGACCATCTGGCCAACTGCAGAAAAGAAGAATTCCCACTTCTATACACATTAAAAAGTTCAAAAAGACCTCAAGAATGCTTACTTAAACCTGTTAAACGATCTGTGGCTTTTAGGTGCCTCCCCTAGCAAAAAAAGTCGTCTCCTTTTTTCCCCTCAGTATTTACCACCATGGTGATTTTATTGGCCTTCCAGGAAGTGCTAAATGTGTCTGGAAATTAAGTCTTTGCCTAAGCTGGTCTCATCGCCCCTTGTTTTGATATCCATTGCTGTATAGGACATTGCAGAAGGAGCACCTCTGCCCATGCATGTACTTTTCACTTTGTCCCCAGACCTTTGGAGCATCTGTAGAGGAAAAAAACCCTGTTAAATTAGACAACCGTTCAGCAACTGGTGAGAAACAGCTTGGAACAGCAATAGAAACAACCCACCAGCCCCCTTTAGAGATTTTCAGACTCCTGAACTCCATTCTTCAGTCTGATCCTAAGCACACTCATCACATGGGGAAAAAAATGATTTGGGAGGTGGCGACGGGGAGAGGAAACATTTCAACTTTTTGCCTTTTTTTTTATTTGGTGGAATTTTTATCTGCAATGGACTTAGAAAGATGCCCTAAATCTTTCTCCTCTAGATACTAAGACTAAAATCCTAGTTCACATTACTCTGTCATGAATAAATTTATGGATCTGTATGGTTAACTTGAAACAAATTATACTATAGATATGCAATTAGCACAGATATACGGGGAAACAAGAAGTTCTGAGTTCTTCGCTATGCAACTAAGCCATTCTTTAACCTCTCCTGTACTGAGACTTGAGTAGACTTTAAAACTTTATGAACTTGTTTGCATCATTAATGTATGTCATCACAAGCTTACATTTTATTTTCCTTTTAGTTTCAAATATGATATAAAAAGCTTTCAAAAACAAGGCATAATAGCAGTAATACATACATTGTGCGGGCTTTGGAATAGCAAGCTGAACTTTCTCAACTCAGCAGATGACTGCAGTATAAAACTACTAGTGCATATAAACAACATTATACTAATTTCATATGTTCTCCATCGATTTTCCTCTGTTCTACTTTAAAAAGTTTGTTACTCTGGCACATGGATAGTGAACTTCCATTCTGATGATATATTTAGCTATTCTTAACAGTGACAGTGATGATCCAAGTGCTTGTTGAGCATCCTCATATTTGTATGTTCTTAAAAGTATGATTTTATTTACCAATATTGGAATGAAGTCCGGTATTTTTCATCAAAAAAAGTGTTAGTTTCCTTATGGAAAATGAGCAAATTCAAGACAGATTACACTACTTAGATATTTTCTTTCCCTTATCATTTAACTTAAAAAATACATAGCTTTATAGGACATTCCATAATTTGGTATTTCACACTGTTTTTCACTGCAGTTGAGCTGCTAATGCGTGAAGTATGTTTTAAACAATATTAAATCATGTTTTAACTGTGGTGTCTTTTGGTATTCAGTTGTTGAATCCTTGAGCTACTGAAGTCAGCCTTGGCTATATTCATCTGTCTGCTGCTTCTCCAACTACATGTGTGCTTTATATACGTGACTGACTGGGGAGACATATAAGATATTTATAAAAGTCTGTTTTATTTCTAGTCCTGCTGAATTGCCTCACCACTTTCAAATAAGTGTTTTAATGACTCATTTAAGTAAGGGTGGCTGAAAAACATGTACAATCTTCTTTTGCCTAATAAGCATCTCATAAATATTTTTTTTTTCTTAAGAACAAAATTTCATCTGCGAAGTCACATGTTTACTCTTCCCCATAAAATTTTCAATTGTTATGTTCTCGTTATCTCACTGCCTGCTCTCATCTTCCCACACCACTCAGCTGATGCCAGTGTTCATTAGAAGTCTCAAAGGAAGGGACTGTAAAGAGTTTCCCCTTTGACAGACTGTTTGCTGCTTAAGAAATAACTTTGTGATCTTACACTGTACTCTGTTACAGAGATCTGGTTTTTTTTTCTAAGAAAAAACTTTACTAAATTATTCCAAAACCAGCTGTGCAAAGCAATTGTTTTCATTTGGTTTGAAATTATATTCTACAGTTTGACCCATTTAGCATTAAGCGTTATATACCAGCATCCCTCATAAATGGCACCCTCCGTGAACTGAACTCACAGGGAAGAAAAAATAAACATTTAATATTCTCCATACAGAAGGAGGAAAAGATATAAAATTTAGTCCAGGTTATACATTCTCACGTTTTTTATTAGTTGATTTTTTTTCAGTTGTTACAATTCAGGAAAAAGGTATGATCTTATCATACCTTAAAAGAAAGGTCTAATCTGTAAGAACTGTGTGTATCTGGTTTATGCTGACTCATATCGAAATGCTGTCTTTACTGATAAATGAATGTTTTTCTTTCAGAATGTTTTTTATCTCAGAATATTTTTTATTTCAGAATATTTTTATTACTGTATCTTCCCACGGCTCAGAAGATGTTTGATATTTCATAGTTAAACAAAGATCCTATTAGAAACAGACTTGTTCAGATAGGTAAATAAGTAAAAATTACCCAATTGCTGCAGATCATATTTATCACACTGGACGTTGCAAGGATGTCTTATTATTCAATTTAAATCTGTAAGGTTTTTTTTATATTCAGTTAGTTAGATTTCTTTACCTTGTGAAGTGAATTTGAAGACCCTGGCTCACAAGTTATGTCTTCAGGCAAGGAATAATGAAAATTAATTTAGAGTTAAAAAATAGGTGTCTCATGGGATCATTAAATGAGATCATCTTCTGTGACTCCCTGATGTGTTTTTAGAAGACTATATAGGCTCACATGATGTGCTAACAGTTATAGAAGGACACTGTGGCTCAGGCGAGATATTTTTCATCCTGAAGCAGTATTTTGCAACTATAGAATAAACATTCATGGCTGACCAGCTGACCAGCTGATTAAGCAACATTTCTCAAGACAACCAGCTGCAAAGTAACTTGACTCACTGGTTTGAAGCTCATCTGGATAATTGACATTTGTTTGTAAAATTAGAACTCAAAATTGCATTACTTGCTGTGAATATTCAGCTTAAAATCCACCAGTTTAATGAATAAGAGCGTTATTCTAGAAATAAACACCACATAGTTACAAAAACATAATTTAGAAGACCAGTCTCTCTGTTCTTCCTCACAACCACTGAGAAAGATGAGGGAAGAAAGAGGCTCCTCCAGGGGGTAGGTCAGAGAAGGAATTTGGACCTGTACAGATAAAAGCTTTAAAGGCTTATGCTGGGAATGTAATGGAGTCGTGGTTTTATTGCAGCGATCACGCTATCATTAAGAGCATTATCTGAGAATCTCTATTAGGTCACTTTTTGGTGCAGAGTTTCTATCTATCATTTAAAAATAAATTCTTAAAGTAAAAAATTCTTCAGTTGCACAAAGCACGTATATACATATGACAACTTTTGCTGACTTACCAAGAAACAATCTATTTCTATAAACGGATTTCTGAAATATAACAGTTCTTTCAGTTGCTTTATTCATCCAAAAAGAATAAATATGGGAAAGTTCAATGGAAATTTCCTCCAAGAATCCAAAATCAACTTTTTACATCATATAGAGAACACCCAGGAGTTTAAGGTTCTGGTGTAAACTCAGCATTCAGAGAGGGGAGGAAAAATTGCCAAGTATTGCTATGCTGAAGACTTTGGATGTTGTTAAAATGTTAGGTGACTGTTTATGTATTTTCATTCCTCGAAGGAAAAGCCATTTCAAACAGAATATGAAGAAAGCAAGCCCTGGTAACTATTGCAGCCACACAGGCATGGCAAAGTTCCTCTGAAATAACTTCCCGATGCAGTCACACGCTGACAAGATGACTAGGAGCCATTTTTAAAGCCGCTATATCGAAACTGATGCTGCATATTGAAGATACAGATGCAGTCTCTTAAAAGGCAAAGTATGTCAGCCTTAGCTTTGAAGTTATTTTTCTTTTTTTTTTTTCCCCCCCATATAGAAGCAGATCTTGTTCAGCAAAGTGTTGTCACAGAAGTTTTCTATAATAATTCTTTCAACTCTGTCCGGGTTGTTTTGTTTTCCTTCCTCACAAATGACTAGACATCGCATATCTAGAGGTTTCTTATTCACCCCAGGTCTAAGCAAGATTACATTTTGAATTGACTTTTAATAAGTATTTTAAAAACGTGTGTAGTTTAGCTCTTTTAAAATTTTTAGAGAGCACTTGGAATGTTATTAACAGTCTTTAATACCAACTTTTCAGAAGGCAATTTATCACCCTAAATACTCAGTTTGCAAGTGCTGATATTATACCAGGTTGCCTCCTCACTGAAGTGTGTGACTGACTCCGCACATACAAATTTGAGATCTGTTCCTTTCCTCGTATTCCTCGAAGGGAATGTATTTATTTACATTTATTGTATGTATTTACATCTACAGTGGTTCAGATGCACTTTATTGAATGCGAATGCTGCAAGTGTGAGTTCTTTCTTTTGTTGACATACTAATGTTTACATATTGAGATTGTCAGCTTCAAGACAGCATCACTTTTTTATAAAGAAAATGAATTAGAGAATAAGGAAATATTTATTTCCTGTGACAAAACTTACAAAATGTTAGAACTTGGCAGCAGAAGTTGCAGTCTGTTTGCCAGCACAAGGTTGATCCTGCGGTACATTTTATAATATTTTTTTTGGTGGTTTTTAATAAGGCTTTCATTGGAGTCTGGATTTTTCTTTTTCTTAATTCCATTGGATGTCTTTGACATCCAAGTCTCTCCAGAAACCAGATTTGGCTTACAGGGGGACAAAAACTTGTCAAGTACTCCTGGATCACACGAGCAAAGAAGGGTCAGTTCCTGGTGCTTCTTTGTGACTGTCTCATCCTCAGATACGTGGTATTTTCTTGATTCAGACCAGAAGGTCTGGATTCATTTGACCTAACTTCTTCACCGGTATAACTGCCCTCTTAGATTTTTTCAACACATCTAGATGTTTTTGTCCCAGGCAAAACAGATATATATATTTTTAGAGACTTTATTAATCTGATTGTTACTATGGGTAATTATCCATTACTATGGATTATTATGGGTTCAAGTTAAGCCAGGCGAGGTTTAGGTTGGATATTAGGAAAAATTTTTTCACTGAAAGGGTTATCCAACATTGGAATAGGCTGCCCAGGGAGGTGGTGGATTTGCCATCCCTGGAGGTGTTTAAAAAAAGGGTAGACGTGGTACTTGGGGATATGGTTTAGAAGTGGTTTTGTCAGGTTAGGTTAATGGTTGGACTAGATGATCTGAAAGGTCCCTTCCAACCTCAACAATTCGATGATTCTATGATTCTATCTTAGTACCTTCATTTAGTTAAAACTGATTATTGTGTAACATAAAATTATATTAAAAGATAAAACAAAGCAATAGTTTCAGAGTAATTTTTGCTAGTATTTTTTCTCTGAAAACTATGCAGAATTTTCACCTGGAACTGAAAAAAAGAAAGTGTGGGTTTTTTTAAAGCAATCTCTTGTAAGCTCTTCATTGTTAGGGCAGTCCCTGAAATCAAAATGGGCTGCAATAAAGACATAAAATACAGCAACATGCTTCTTTAGAAATAGTCTGTTGGTGTTTCATTCTCCAACAGGCACTGGTGTGGGCTGTGTGTATTAGCAACATGGCTCAGGTGGCAAGTTATTCTGTAACATTACAACAGATAATTAGCATAGCTGTAGCGTTTATTCTAATTTTAGACAATCTTTCTCTTATTGACTTCAAAAGCCTGCCGATGATGGCAGTCGCAGCCCCTCACCAAGCACTTCTGTAATATATGTTGGTTTGTCATTTTCACTTTTGTCTCTTGTGAAGATGACAACACTTGACACTTTCCAGGCAGCTTTTGGTCTTGTTTTTTGCATAGCCTTTCCATTGGATTCAAGCACCCTGACATCTCGTGACACCCAGTAACTTTACTCTTTGGCAAGATTCTGATCTGCTCTGTTACCTTCATCAAGCTAAAACTTAGCTTAGCGTGCTTCCTCAGCTCCAAAGTAAGGCTAATAGATTCTCCTCGCATAACATTTGCCCTGCTCTAAAAAGTTGGAAAAGGAGAATTGGCACAGCGTGAGAGTGTTGAATTCCTCTCTTCTCCTAGACTGTCTTCTAGAAACATACTGCGCTGGACTGTGCCCAAGGTGTATTCAACTTGGCCTGTCAGCATCCAGTAATGCTGCTGCAGGGGAAGGTGTGAGAATCTTGCACAGAAGATGTCAGTTGGCCTCATTGTGGTCTTAGAGTGATCTGTAAATGTTAAGCCAATTTCTCATTTGAAGGAATAGTTGAATGAAAGAAGTTATATCTTGATTTTGAAAATATTAGGATATTCATTAGGTTATATGTATATAGTCATCTGCTCTGTCTTGAACTGTGTTAAATTCATGGCTTTTGGTAATATTTTGGCAAAAAGTTTCACCAGTGTGAATTTTTCTCTTTTTACTAAGCTTGCACCTTAGAATAAAATCATGAATGATTAGCCTATGCTGAACTGAGAATATATCGTCCTGACCTAGTATTATGAAATACAGTGGCCTCAACGTGGTGTTATTTTTTGTGTGTACTTGGTGCTTGCATGTAGGTGTTACTTATGGCGACAGTGGAAAGATGGTATTTGCAGAAGTCACGCTTTGAGCTATTCTTTCATTTAGTCTTGTGTGAGTTTATCTATTGTTACCCTCTTCCTGCTCTCAGGAGCTGCATAGATGGTTTCTTGGGCAGGTAATCTTCTAGGGACTTCATGGTCATAAAAGAAGCTTTGTCCTAAAACACATCACAAGCATGGAATTTCTGGCTTTCAGACTTAAGTTCATACCTCTTGATGGTGCATTGCTCTGTTTTTTCTGGAGGGAGTACATCTGGGCTGTGAGCAGGAGGAAATGAGGCCATCCTTACTCAAAACACGACTCTCAAAATGTTTGGCAGCAGTCAGTGTTCTGTCATTTTCTTTCCCCTCTTAGCACAGTCTTTTGTGGAATACTGCTAGCAAGCCTCAGGGCCCTTCTACAACACCATCCTTGGTGGTTTCTGTGCAAGAGTGCCAAAACTATCATACAAGCCATACCTGTCTGTTTCCTTCTCCATTTCACACCATGCTGAGTATTTGCAGGGGATCGCTGTCCTCATTTGGTTTGTACAGTTGTATTTTACACTTTTTCACCATCTCTTGTGTGAGATTAGAACAGACAGTTCTCCCTCTTCCACAGATTTGGAGGACTCAAATTTACCTTTTCAAGGGCATCTGCACTCTGAAACAATGGGAACTTATGTGTCTATGGGTTTTGGCATATGATGATTATTTTCCTCACTGTGCATTCTACCGAGAGAATCTTCTGAAACAAAGACGTTTCTTACCGATGCTTTTCACCACATGGGAAGGACAGTTTGTGTGACTGTTATTGTGCTTATTAGACCCTTCTCATTTGGTTTGTTAAAACAGTCATCTCGTGGATCTACGTGCAGAAGACTGGACAGAAAGTACATGATCCCAAGTTAAATGTCTTTACTCTGACTAATCTTTTTTCTCTAGTGCCAATAGCACATAAAAGGTAGGCTATATCCTTTTCAACAAATAAACTATATCATTGCCTTCTAAAAATAGTGATACTTTTTTGGCAAGTTACAGTTTTGTATCAATAATTAGGACTCGTACCAATATATAACCATGTCACTCTGCTATGTCTTCCTTTTTTCCTGAATTTTTAGGGAGATTTTGACTCTACACCAGTCCACAATACTGCCTTCTGGTTACAAGCTTCCAGACTTTCCAAAGTAGTACATTCCTTAATGAAATGTACTTTAAGGGCAGAGATTTTATTTAGTTTTCACACCTCGACTTGGCTAGAGACTTGTGAGCAAC
Source organism: Himantopus leucocephalus (assembly GCA_003993805.1). NCBI lineage: Eukaryota > Metazoa > Chordata > Aves > Charadriiformes > Recurvirostridae > Himantopus > Himantopus leucocephalus. The sequence continues at coordinate 86,399,464 of RSEF01000003.1, read as the reverse complement.
GCTAAAGCATCAGGTAATATGGTATGGGAGAGGTCTACTCATTGGCTCTGTCCTACTCTGTTCAAGCAATATTTATCTACCAAAATTTTCCCCTCATGAAACAGCCTCTGTCAACCTGCCAGATTTATACAGCCCCCTAATTGTCAACATCATTTGGCCCCCGAAGGAAACCTTTTAAGAGTTACTTGCTTCAATAAAAGAGCCATAACTTTCCTTAGTTCAACACCTTTTCAAGGACAGCCTGTCAAATCCCACACAGTGTCGGCAAATGGATGTTACTTTATCTTTACCTCTTCTGCAAAATGATAGATATAGTTGCCACCCTTTCAGACTGAGGGGCTTTTGACAGCCCTGAAGTTGTGGCCTGCAGATGACAATAGTTTGCATATCAGTGGACTGGAATTCTGCACCATCCTAGCACTCATTTAGGACAACACAGACAACTGACACCTTGCGCCACATGAACAAACAGGGTGGTCCAAGATGTATTCAGGTGTCTCATCAGCCTTTGGAACAGCAATTTGAATTTTCAGATTCTCTTATCCAGAGAGCGGGAATCCCTTTGTGGATGATCCTAGTAATGTCAGATCCTCTAAGACAGTGCTCAAAGCAAGACATAGCACCGATACTGGTGGCTCCAGCATACAGCAGGTGATAATTTTGGTTTTAAGATCTGAATCTCTTGTCTTGGAGACTTGAACTTTTTTGACATTAATGGCCTTCAGTGTACTGATGTCAGCTTCTCACCAAAGCATCTCAAACTCTCATCATTTTGAATGGCTTTCACGGAGAGAACAGATCATTTTAATCTTTAGGAGCATACTTAGTAATAATAAATATATTTCTGCCATCAGTCTCAGTTGCCCTGTATTTTGTTCCAGGACTCTGGCCACCACATCACTGTCTATGACATATATGCTAGTTTACTCCTAGGCTTCTCTCTAGAGCAACGCAACTGATTTACTGCAGGAGATGAGGTAAATCTTTCAGTGCAGCCAAATAGAACCAGAAACTATAAAGTTAGAAACTACTTTATCTGTGTCTCCACAGATGGTCTGTTTTTTGGTGAAAAGAGGTTAGGAAGGGAGGAGAAGCCACAGGTTATTTATTGAGCCTGTTGCGTACACCTTCAGTGTCAGGCATGCTTAGCCTTTTAGACTTACAAAGAAAAAGACTTATATGTTATCTTGTGGTATGCTGACACAACCGAGGGACTCTGTTTTGTCAAAGAAGAGGGACAACAATTGCACGGATGTTATGAAGTAGTTAAAATGAAATCACTTTCTATCAATAAGTGTTTATTGCACAACTGGAGTCAGCTGATGGTTCTCAACTTAAGCAGCAGCTGTGGCTTCTTTGCTGAGTCAGTACTAATAGCTATTTAACATTTATGTTGAACTTGCTGTTGCTGAGGAGTTACAGAGTTGGTTTTGCATTTTGGATGGCAGTCCCTCAGTTTTTATGAAAGTGGCTATTCTGAAACCCTCCTAGAGGAGGTAATGCTCCCCAAGGACGAGCACTGCAGGAATTGCTTAGTAAGGTGCATTAACGTATGGAGAAACACTTAAAGGAATAAGCTACTTTTCTGTGGCTGTTAGCTGTTCTTGGAATGTGAAGTGTGTACACACCTGTGAGCGACACAGGACTAATTTCTCTTTTAATACTTGGGAAGATTGCACTTTTAGAAGACTCTGGTGTCTG